>OY757558.1:2546269-2645491 GCA_963584105.1 Alviniconcha strummeri | reverse complement strand
TGTATGCAAGTCCGCTCATGGAAGTCGACCTTCTTCTCCCTCTAGACAATAAATACTGGCAACAACAAGGCCAGTTACTTCAGTTGGTGAGAGAGGCTGGTGGCCTGCTGATGGGCGAGCTACGGAATGTTGTATTGCCACAAATAGTCAGTGTCATTTTTTTCTCCCTTCCAGATACCCACAGCAAGAACAGCTCAACTCAGCAGCACCATCGCACCCTGCCTTCCCCCACCCCTACCCCTACCCCCAGGCCCCCCACCGCCCAGGGACAGAATCAGTACCACCCCCCCGGTACTAGCTTAGCTCCTCAACATGCACACCAACACCAAGGCCAACAGCAGCAACACCAGCAGCAACAACAGCAACACCCACCAGTGGATTTCTTTGCCTCAGCTTTGCAGCGACCGGAGCCTCTCAATGTTTTTCTCCGCTCAGGGCGCCAGGGAGGCGAACCCCGCATTTGCCCCGCCCCGCTCAGATAAAGAGGAGGTCATTCACAGGTGTCTTCGCCAGTCAGCCAGCCAGCAACGGTCCTGCCATGCTGTCCCCAAAGCGCCGAGACCCGGCGGCGAAAACGAGGGAGCGGCCATCCGGGAGAGGTTCAAAGCAGGGAGTTTTCCTCCCGCCAATCATGTCCTCCACGCAAAAGAGTGCCGAGATCGGGGACTTCCTGTCTGTGGACTCTCGGCAGGAGTTTGCTCCCCTGGTTCCCGACGCGAGCAGCCCGAGGGGCCGTGAAGGCGTTGACAGTGACAACGGCGGCGACGTGAGGAGGGAGGAGGAGAGGGGAGGTGTGGTGAACAGAGTGATGTTTGCAGAGGGAGGAGACAATGAGCTCGCCCTTCACTCTCCCTTGGGTAAGTGCCACAAGGAGAGGGCTCCGGCTCTCAGTCAGCCCTCAGGGTTCCCGCAGTCTTTGAACATCCGAAAATTAAATCATTCAGCTCCGTCAGTAGATGCAGTTTCATCAGTTGAGGAGTGGCAGGGGACATTTGCTGGTTATTTAATAATATATCATTCTGATAGAACGCTGTTCTCTAACCAGAGTTAAACTGGCTGTGGTGTACAAACAACTTGTGACAAAAACCACGTTAACACACATTTTGACAAACAACCTTAAATACTGTAGTCTACCATTATCACCTAACAAACAAGAAATATATACACAACACAACACACACACCAATCAGTCCCTGCTCACCCACTCAAATACAACAATTAATAAATGATCAATATCTCACAACAACAGTCTGTCTTCTCACCCACCCACCCCTTCGATGTCTGTGTGCACGCAAATGTGTGTGTGTGTATGTGCATATCTGTTTTGTGCTGTGCTGTGTGTGTTTTGTGCAGCACTGTGTGTGAATGTGTGCGTGCGTGCGTGCGCATGCACATGTACACACAACTGTGTGCATGCGCATGTGTGCACAAGTGTGCATGTGTGTGTGCGCGCCTGCGTGCATGTATGCATGCGCTTAGAACAGTCTCTACGGACAAGACTTTGGGCTTCATAAACACTTTAAATATTATCATTGCTACCCAGCAGGTGCTGGTGGAGGCGAGGGAGGCGCGACACGGCAGTACCACAAGATGTCCCAGTCTGAACGCAAGGCTCTGCTCCTCCAACAGAGGGCGCAACTGCTGGAGGAGCAGCAGCGCCTCAAGCACATCCTCCATGAGCAGGAGGCCATGCTGCGTGACAAGCAGCGCGCCCTCAACGCCCGGTCCCGTCACCACGGCGACGCGGCAGCTGGGGAGGTGAAGGATGGAGGTGGAGGCGTTCGCGATGACGACCCTCTAGGTGAGAGAGTTAAAATTTGGGGTCACTTGCTTCCTCTCTGTCTCTGTCTCTGTCTCTCTCTCTCTTTCACTCACTTACTCTCTGTCACTGTGTGTGTGTCTGTCTCTCTGTCTCTCTCTCTCTCTGTCTCTGTGTATACTGTCTTTGTCTCTCGCTCTGTCTGTCTGTCTCTCTCTCTCTTTCACTCACTTACTCTCTGTCACTGTGTGTGTGTGTGTGTGTGTCTCTCTCTCTCTCTCTCTCTCTCTCTCTCTCTCTCTCTCTCTCTCTCTCTCTCTCTCTCTCTCTCTCTCTCTCTCTCTCTCTGTGTCTCTGTGTCTCTGTGTATACTGTCTTTGTCTGTCTCTCGCTTTGTCTGTCTGTCTCTCTCTCTTTCACTCACTTACTCTCTGTCACTGTGTGTGTGTGTGTGTGTCTGTCTGTCTCTGTCTCTCTCTGTCTGTCTGTCTGTCTGTCTGTCTGTCTGTCTGTCTGTCTGTCTGTCTGTCTGTCTGTCTGTCTCTCTCTCTCTCTCTCTCTCTCTCTCTCTCTCTCTCTCTCTCTCTCTCTCTCTCTCTCTCTCTCTCTCTCTCTCTCTCTCTCTCTGTGGATCCTGTCTTTGTCTGTCTCTCGCTCTGTCTGTCTGTCTCTCACTCTCTCTCTGTCTCTGTGTGCAAGCAAACTTGGTTTGATGGTGCATCACCATAAATCAGTTGAGGAGCGGCAGGGTTCTCTCCCTCTCCCTCTCTCTCTCTCTCTCTCTCTCAGTACGTCATCAAATGTGGATAACTGTGTCAGAACAACACTGAATGATTCCTCATGTGTGTGTGTGCATGTGCATGTGCACTCATGCGTGTGTGTGTGTGCGCAATATGCACATTCTGCCTTGTAGATAAATTCTAAAGATCGTCAACGAAAAACTTTGTATAATGCATGTGGCAAAGCGATGCACACAAAATGCTGTTCTCATGATCAAAAGTCTGAATATATATTAGTACATCTAGTCAACGGACCCAGTGTGAAAAAACACAGGTTTCAGAACAACTTACAAAACAAGTTTTGAGCACAGCAGCAATGACATTTTGGCATTGCAAAGCGTTAATAAACACCATTTTCAGCGGATTTACAATGTAACTGAGGTAGAGTCATAATGTGTTAATAACAATAATAATGTACATTTATCATGCGCTCATCAACGCCCTGAGCGCTCACATGATACATATTAACCTCAATATGATATTATATACACATGTAGAGCACAGTCCTACAAAACGATTAACATAAAGTATTGTAAAATATAAAATTAAATATGCACTACAAACACACACACGCACACACACACTGACTGTAAAGAAACTGGGTACTGATATTAGTTAGGATGGAAATACTGTTGGCACAAAGTGTCTTCTGTAGATCATAGGAATGAGTGATCAACTGCTAGTGAGGTGAGGTTGACAAAATAGAACAGATCTATTTCCTTCTTCTTTTATTAGTATCTCTCTATCTTCTTACACCTGACAAAGACAGTTTTCTGTCAAAAGCGGTTGTGTTTCATTGTTCCTTGTGTTTCGTCGTACAGGTGAGTACGTTTCTCTAGATCTGCTCTGTTCTGTAGATCATACTAACACCAGAGGGGTAGACAGGTTTTTTCTTCTTGCTGCCCTTGTCACTGTTTGCCCGTCCAACCCCTGACCCAGCTGACACTTGCTTGTCCTGCCAAGTCCATGTCGTCGACCAGTCGGCTGTGACGCAACGCTCAGGTTCACTTACCACGTGCTCTCATCCCCTCTTCTGAAGATTGTCTATTGGCAGAAGCTGCTGAGGTCAGTGGTGAGACATAAGCCTCTGTCCTTTGTTTCAGCAAACAGTTTAAAAATACTGTGTGCGGAACTGGCATCCTGAAGACCTCCCAGTAAACATGCTGGATCCGATTTGGCAATGTTTGGTTACAAACAGTTATGGCCATCATGGCCAAAATCGGGCCAGACTGTATATGCCTGATCTGACTTCCCGCATCCAGTTTGGTTCTGTTTTTCCAAAGAAGGCATGGATCATGTTGTGCAAAACTGATCCAGATCTATCTGGATGGCCTGGTCCGGTTTTGGGTAAGGGCATCTGTCCAGAAGCAAGCTGGCATGCAATAAAAAAATCATGGGGCCTGGTTCCTAGCAGAACACAACCAGGCTGCTGCCAGTTTCCCACTGTCAGACTCAGTTGCCTTCTTCAGCAGGTGGCCTGGATCATTTTGTGCAAAACCAGCCTGGATCCGATTGGGTTCTGGCTGACTGTGTCAGGTTTTGGCCAAATGGATCTGTTGGTTTCTGGCTGACTGTATCAGGTTTGGGCCAGATAGATCTGGTCAGATTTTGGCCAAATGGTTCTGGTTGGTTTCTGGCTGACTGTGTCAGGTTTGGGCCGAATGAATCCGGTTGGTTTCTGGCTGACTGTGTCAGGTTTGGGCCAAATAGATCTGGTCAGATTTTAGCCAAATGGATCTGGTTGGTTTCTGGCTGACTGTGTCAGGTTTGGGCCAAATAGATCTGGTCAGATTTTGGCCTAATGGATCTGGTTGGTTTCTGGCTGACCGTGTAAGGTTTTGGCCAAATGGATCTGGGCTGGAAGCAAGCCGGTGTGTAAGAATCATCCTGTTGGCTTCTGGCCACTGCTTCCAAGCCAACCCAGATCGGGTCGGGCATGTTTACTGGGTCTGTTCTTTGCTTTGGCTGTCAACTTCAAACTACTGCGTGCAGGACTGGTACCTCAGCGTCTGGCCATCGATGCAGCTCTGGAGCGCCAGCGCGCCATTGTGGACAGCCTGGAGCTGGATGCGGAGCACAGGAAGGCCACCAGTAAGTCCAACAACAGCAGCAGCAACAACAGCGATAGGCCGCCAGGTGGGCAACCTCTGCAAGGCAGCGGGGGGAGGCAAGGCCGGGGGTCTGGCAGAGAACGGAACGTGGGGAAGAAGAGGGAGGAGAGGGAGGTCGCACACTCCAACAAGTTGAGTGACGTGGTGCGGAAGCTGGAATACTCTCTGCACTCTGATAGCGAAGGTATGTGCATTTGTACGCATGCACGTATGTAGGCATGCACACATGCATGTGCATGCACACACACATGCGCACAAATGCATGCATGCACACACACACGTCTTTCAGCACGCACACATGCACACACACACACACATAGGCACAAGCACAGACAGGTGCATGCTTCCACATGCACATACACATGCGCGTGCACACACATCCACCCACCTACACACACACACATGCACACGCGCGCACACACACACACACTGATCCACCCACCCACACCCACACACATCCACATGCGTGCACACACACACATAAACACGCTTGAATCCCATTTTCTTCAGAATTTCATGGTGTAGGAGTTTGTCAAGAGAGGGTTTCAGTGTAGATCTGAATGTGAGGGTAGACCCGAATGTGAGGGTAGACCCAAACGTGAGGGTAGACCCGAATGTGAGGGTAGACCCAAACATGAGGGTAGACCTGAACATGAGAGTAGACCCGAATGTGAGGGTAGACCTGAACATGAAGGTAGACCTGAATGTGAGGGTAGACCCAAACGTGAGGGTAGACCTGAACATGAGGGTAGACCCGAATGTGAGGGTAGACCTGAACGTGAGGGTAGACCTGAACTTGAGGGTGGACCTGAACGTGAGAGTAGACCTGAATGTGATGGTAGACCCAAACCTGAGGGTAGACCCGTATGTGAGGGTAGACCTAAACGTGAGGGTAGACCTGTTGACAGAGCAGCGTCCGTCCAGCCCTAACAAAGTGGCTGTGTTTTCTGGCACCAGAGAGGCTGCAGGAAGGGGACGGCAGCGACGACGCTAACAGCGATGATGGAGAGCAGGAAGAGGAGGAGGGTGACGAGGAAATGGAGGAGGCGGAAAAGCCAACGCCCGCTGCGCAGATGCGTGATGTGGGGACAAGTGTGTCGTACCGCACAATACCCAGGTACTGAGCCCGGTAGTTGTTGTCACTATCATCCTTATGAGCTGTCGGTGCTCTGTTTTCCTTTTGTTTTCCCGTTGTTGGTGTCATTGCATTGACTGTATGGCTTGTGGATCTGTATCAGAGGTGATGCAGTTTTTCTGTTCTGTTCTAAGGTTGCGTGTATGCTAACTGTTAATCATTTACATAATTATGTACGCTGTCATAATTCTTCATGTGTGGCACCCACATTTTCCTTTGAAGGCATAAAGAATTTCTTGACTTGACTTGTAATCTGAACACCTTTGATCTCCCTATGTTTCACAAGTCACAGGACTTGATCTTGAAGAAAAAAAAGGTACAAATGTTGCTTTAAACCAAGCAAGAAGAACTGGGGGGTGGGGGGTGGGGGTGGGTGTCACTGGCGCTGTGCAGAGTGCCAGATTCTCTCCTCGCCTTTGTCCCTTTATCGTTTTCTCCGCCTCCT
This sequence comes from Alviniconcha strummeri, assembly GCA_963584105.1. Classification (NCBI taxonomy): domain Eukaryota; kingdom Metazoa; phylum Mollusca; class Gastropoda; family Provannidae; genus Alviniconcha; species Alviniconcha strummeri. Next base: position 2,639,262 of record OY757558.1, on the reverse strand, counting down.
CGCCTAAACTACCGGCCCCTTATCAACCCTCCCATTCCCTACTCACCACTCCACCTCTCCCTCCGTCCCGCTTCCTGTTCTCAGGACACCACTGCACCTCAGTGCTCTCATGCCCCCTCCCCCGCCTCCCCCCCCCCCCCCCCCCCCCCAGCCGTTGTCACTTGCTGTTTAAACTCAAGTTCGCTTAAAGGTGCAACTTCCATGTATGTTGTTTTTTTTACATCATTTGTCTTGGGGGGGGGGGGGGGGGGGGTACTGGTGCTATATTGTCAACTACAGGGAAGCAACTCTCACTGCTTTTGAGTGACGGGGCTGGATCCAGCTCAGTTGCTACAGCGTTAGACCAAAAGCCAGGCACAGTGCTAATGAAGGTTCAGTTCCCTGGTTTTGGGTTCCGCAAGGGCTCTTTCTCCCAGAGGCAACTTTCAGCGCAGAATCTCACCGTGCTTTTGCACAGCGCCCATGTGCAGTCAGTGGCATGCATCAGCTCCTGCATGTGTGTTAAAAATCCGGAACACTGACAGCCATACTTTGCCTGGACACCTGAAAATAGTGCATGCACCAGTGGGAAAAGGTAGCACTGCTGTAGCCACACCCAGCTAAGATGAGCCAAATGTTCCGCATGGAATAAATGAAGAATTGAAATAAACAGATTACCAGTAGTCCACCTGCCTGTGTTTTCAGGTCCAGTCGTTCTCACAGTCCACCTGTGTGTTCAGGTCCAGTCGTTCTCACAGTCCACCTGTGTGTTCAGGTCCGCTTGTTCTCACAGTCCACCTGTGTGTATGCCTGCTGAGATCCAGTCATTCTCGCAGTCCATGTGTATGTTCAGGCCCAGTCGTTCTCACAGTCCACCTGCGTGTTCAGGTCCGCTTGTTCTCACAGTCCACCTGTGTGTATGCCTGCTGAGATCCAGTCATTCTCGCAGTCCACCTGCAGTCCACGCAGTCTCGCAGTCCAGTCATTCAGGCCCAGTAGTTCTCACAGTCCACCTGCGTGTATGTTCAGGCCCAGTAGTTCTCACAGTCCACTTGCATGTATGTTCAGGTCCGCTTGTTTTTACAGTCCACCTGCATGTATGTTCAGGTCAGGTTGTTCTCACAGTCTGCCTGCATGTTTTCATTCTCACAGTCAACCTGCATGTATGTTCAGGTCGGGTTGTTCTTACAGTCCACCTGCATGTATTCCACCTGCATGTATGTTCAGGTCCAGTCGTTCTCATAGTCCACCTGCATGGATGTTCAGGTCCGGTCATTCTCACAGTCCACCTGCATGTATGTTCAGGTCGGGTTGTTCTCACAGTCCACCTGCATGGTCAGTTCAAGTCATTCTCACACTAGTCACAGTCCACCTGTTTATGCTCAGGTCCGGTCATGCTCACAATCCACCTGCATGTATTTTCATGTCTGGTCATTCTCACAGTCCACCTGCATGTATGTTCAGGTCAGGTTGTTCTCACAGTCCACCTGCATGTATGTTCAGGTCAGGTTGTTCTCACAGTCCACCTGCATGGTCAGTTCAAGTCATTCTCACAGTCCACCTGTTTATGCTCAGGTCCGGTCATTCTCACAGTCCACCTGCATGTATGTTCAGGTCAGGTTGTTCTCACAGTCCACCTGCATGTATGTTCAGGTTGGGTTCTCACAGTCCACCTGCATGGTCAGTTCAAGTCATTCTCGCAGTCCACCTGTTTATGCTCAGGTCCGGTCATTCTCACAGTCCACCTGCATGTATTTTCAGGTCAGGTTGTTCTCACAGTCCACCTGTGTATATTTTCAGGTCAGATCACTCTCACAGTCCACCGCAGCGTGCATTTGCCAACAAGCGGGACAGGGGTGACCGAACATTCTCTGCCTCACACCCCCCACCCTCCAACAAACTTCTCACCCCAGGGTAAGGCCAGCTTCTCATCCTGCGCTCCTTCCACGCACAAAGACTTTTGGGGTGGGGTGGGGGGGGTACAGTCTCAGCCTCATCAGCTCTTGTGCATTGCACAGGATCATTTGCGGCAACAGAATTGTTTGTTAGGCTTGTTCTTTTCACGCCAAGTTGTTTCAAGAGAGGTACTGACAGGGACTGAGATCCCAAGAGGAGGTGTGTGTGTGAGAGTGTGTGTATGTGGTGTGTGCATGCGTGTTTGTGTGTGTGTGTGTGCGTGTGTGTATGTGTGTGTGTGTGAGAGAATGAGTGTGTGTGTGAGAGTGAGTGTGTGTATGTGGGGGGGGGAACCATACCAAGTGCTACAGTTGTCACCACCACAATGATTCTGTGGTGATGAGAGCCATTTTGATGCTTTACTTACTGTGAGGAGCCACGCCACAAGACAGCATCCAGAAACCACAAGATCTGAAGAAACGTTCTTAGTGACGTGCATTTTGACCTGGTATGGAGTAACTGAATGAATGATTTGTCCTGAGATGACTGCAGCTGACAGGACAAAAACAACAACAACAAAAACACTGAATCCAAGAACTTAATAACTTGTCATCCAGTAAACCGTTGGGGTGGTAGTGCGGGGGTGCCAGACTGAAAGTTAATGTGAAATCAAACTCTTTTCTCTTTTTTTGGTGGAGGGTAGGGGGGGCGGGAACAGAACCAGACTGAAAGATGTGAAATCAAGGTAACGTGTATTTCATTTGAACTGAAAAGCCATGAACTTCAGTCCAGTGTGGCAGAGCTCAGGCGCTGTGTGATAGTTGTGGGTTTTTTTTTTTTTTTGTGTGTGTGTTGCCAAGCACATCATTATGGGGCGTTTATTCAGAAACATTCATCCATCGTTACAATATTCCTCTTACTCACGCATTCACACGTCTTTGTAGGATTTTTTTCTCACATGTACATCCTGCACTGTGCCTCCTCCCCTTGGTTACAGTGTGCACAATTTTTGTTTTAAAGCTTTTCACAATAAAATGGCCGTCCTGGGCTCCCTGTCCTTACGGTTCCTGTGGACGTGAAGCAACTTCGAACTTGAGCAGCAGAATTTTGTTCTCGCATGTCCCGTTGCATCCTGGTTCCATTCTGTCTCCAGGGAGAAGACCATGACAGTGCTGGAGATCATCAATGCCATGCACTCGCCGCAGATGGCGCCGCAGCCTGCCGTCCACAAGACAGCCAGTCGGCACCAGCACCGCTCTCCTTTCCATCAGCATTTGTCTCCCTCTTCACCGCCGTACAGGGAGTTACCTCCCCTCAGCAGGTGGCAAGGGGAGGAGGAGGACGAAGTTGAAATTGTCGTCGTCGATTCCGGCGGTGAAAATGAGGATGCGGACGAGGATGAGGAAAGTGTGAATGAGGACTTGGAGGAAAGTCAAATTTTGGAGGAGATTTTCTTTCTCAAGTGAATTGCGAGTCAGAGTGGACAGGTTATTGGTTACATTACGACGCGGACACACACATGACACACACAAAATCTTAACTTTGTTTTGTTTTGTGTCTGCACGTTTTATGGATTTGTACGTGTTGTCTTATGCTGAACTGCGTCTGGCTGGTGAACCCTTCAGGATGGATGCTAAGAGTTCTTAATGCTTCCTGTGTTTGACAGATGCTGGACCAACATCAAATTTGCTGATAAAAATGAAACCATTGAGTCAGTACTTTGATGCATTGTATAAGAGACACAGAGAAAGAATATCTGTGTACGTAAATGTCTGCATGTGTGTGTGGGGGGGAGAGAGAGAAAACCAGTTCACAGCTAAACATAGTAATGATTTTGTCTTGAGGTATACTGTGTGTGTGAGAAAGAGAGAGAGAGACTGATTCACAACTGAACGTATGGAGGGAATGCTTTCGTCTTTGTGTGTGTGTGAGAGAGAGAGAGAGAGAGAGAAAACGGATTCACAACTGAACATATGGAGGGAATGCTTTCGTCTTTGTGTGTGTGTGTGTGAGAGAGAGAGAGAGAGAGAAAACGGATTCACAACTGAACATACGGAGGGAATGCTTTCGTCTTGTGTGTGTGTGAGAGAGAGAGAGAGATAGAAAACGGATTCACAACTGAACATATGGAGGGAATGCTTTCGTCTTTGTGCGTGTGTGTGAGAGAGAGAGAGAGAGAGAGAAAACGGATTCACAACTGAACATATGGAGGGAATGCTTTCGTCTTTGTGTGTGTGTGTGAGAGAGAGAGAGAGAGAGAAAACAGATTCACAACTGAACATATGGAGGGAATGCTTTCGTCTTGTGTGTGTGTGTGTGTGTGTGTGTGTGTGTGTGTGTGTGTGTGTGTGTGTGTGTGTGAGAGAGAGAGAGAGACAGAGAAAACGGATTCACAACTGAACATATGGAGGGAATGCTTTCGTCTTGTGTGTTTGTGTGAGAGAGAGAGAGAGAGAAAACAGATTCACAACTGAACATATGGAGGGAATGCTTTCGTCTTGTGTGTGTGTGTGTGTGTGTGAGAGAGAGAGAGCGAAAACAGATTCACAACTGAACATATGGAGGGAATGCTTTCGTCTTGTGTGTGTGTGTGTGTGAGAGAGAGAGAGCGAAAACGGATTCACAACTGAACATATGTAGGTAATGCTTTTGTCTTGGGTTATATACTGTGTGTGAGAGAGAGAGACTGATTCAGATGTTTTTGTCTTGGGTCATCCTGAGAGAGAGAGACAGAGAGAGAGAGAGAGAAAAAAAACTGATGCACAACCAAACACAATTTATGCAGGGAATGTTTTTGTACTGGGTTCCGCTGGAAGTGAATTTGAAAGTCTGGTAGGAGCAGCAATGAGTGGATGCAAGCAGTGCAAGGCAAGCGCAAGCAAACAGTCACGACAATCTCTGTTGACGTTTTCCGTCACCCAGTCAGCAATAATTAATAACCGATGGCTCTTCTACAGTGCAAACCATTTTGCAGAGCAAAAACTTGATGGGTAGCACACACCATTTTTTGCACACATACCTACACATAGATGCCGGAACAATCATCAACATGATTGTGGGCATCTAAGGAAAGAAGAAGAAGATATCCACATAATTTGTGCTCTCAGGAAACATCGACGTAGATTTGCGAAGAGGCCTGTCTGAACAGAGTGTTGAGCTGGGTTTTGAACTCGGTCAGAGCATGGAGATTTTGCACAATGGCAGGCAGTGAATTCCAGACAGCTGGAGTGATGAAACTGAACTAAGCCTTAGCATCCATCCTGTGAATGGCCCGCTGGTTTCTTTGGCATTCCTTGGATCCTGTCTACAGAACTGTGTCGGGTACACAAGTCTCTTGCATTTATATTCCCGACGCAAGACGTGAAAAGTGCTCTGTTCATTCATCTTGTGACGCTCCATCTCGATCGGTCATACCGCAGAACTATCATGGCATCAGAGTTTGGAATAAGCCGTTCTGTTTGCGGATGCAGCGCGTACATAATGAGTACATTTACAGGTTGTCTGCCCATTTACAACACGACCTAACAGTAGTAACATCGATGGTGCTATCACTGCTGTATTTTATTCAGGGTAACTGTGACGCGTTCGCTGTTTTCTGTCCATTAAGTGGGGTCAGTGCAGAATGGCACTTTAAATGCACAACAGGGGCGTGAGGTGGTGTTGCACTCCGCAGTGGAATGGAGCATATGCTGTGATACTGAACTACAAGCGAAGAAAGTTGCTTGGGTTTGTTCCTGTACCCTTCTCTTTTTTTTGTCGTCTGGTATTATGATCGAGTTCACAACACTGGGATGGGGGCGGGGGTGGAGGGTTTGAACCCAGGTATCGGCAGGTGTCTCCTCTCCTAAAGACTGGGGTTGTCTGATATCCTTCCCCTGTCTGGAATCTCAGGGCTGTCATTTGGTTCCCCATTCCTGTCTCCTCTCTGGTTCTTTTATCAATAATTCTGCTGCTCTTTCTGTCTTGTTCTGTTTCTGCTAATGGCCCATTTTCATCACTGTTTTTTTTCTTTTTCTTTTTCTCTCTCTCTCCAGAAACTTCACCCATATTTCTCATTAAGAGAGGCCCTTTGTATGGCTCTCGTTGAACAGCTAGGAGACGATCAATGGTAGGTTGTATGTACAACTTACTGCCACAGGTATTTGCTGTAATGCATACATATATATATATGTAACACATCCGTCCGATGTGTATGTGTGTGAGAGAGAGTGTATGTTGTTAGTGTTACTGTAAAGTGCCCTGTGCTCCCAGGGTGGGGTGCTCTAGAAATGCCCTTTATTATTATTATGTAATATTTTCAACATTTCCGTTGCTTCTGTCCATTTCTTTTTTATATATAATTATATTTTAACCTCTGGTATTCATAAACTAAACAGAAGACTTGACAATGCTTGCCTGTTCTAGCTTTGTATGATTTTTACAACAAGGGCAGTGTTGAAGGAATTAAACCTTCAGAAATGTATGACTGATGTTTGTGTATGTATTACATTGCTTGGGCTGGTTTTGTGAATTTGACTTGAGAAAAGGGTTTACATCATTATGAGAAAGAGTTTTGAATGTGTATTTGCTTAGGGCAGGCTGACTGTTGTCCCGAGGTGCTCCAGTGCTGTTGACTGAACATTCAGTTACTTCCCTTCTGCAAGGTACGTGCACCACCCAAACCCCAAAATGTTTCGCATTACAGATGGACCCACGTGAAAGATTTTAACCCCTGGGACCCCCGAAGGGAGGCCGGGGCTGTCTGATGGCTCCCTCATCTGGAATCTCAGAGCTGTCATTTGATTCCCCTTTCCTATCTCCTCTCTTTTTTTTTCTGCCTAGTCCTCTTGCTGTCTTGTCATTTTTCTGCTAATGGTTCATTCTCCTGACTTTTTTCCAGAAAACTCAAATATTTGTCGTTACGGCTTTTTTGTATGGCTCTTGTTGAGCAGCTGGGAGATGACAGTTGGTAGGTGGTATGTGCAGCTTGCTGCCGTATGGCACTGGTATTTGCCATTATTGCATTTATATAACCTTTTTAAATTTTATATTGCGTCTGTCAATTCCTTTTTTTATAATTTTCTTTAACCTGGTATCAATAAATTAGACAGAATGGTCGATGCTACCAGCATGTCCTAGCCGTATGTGCTCTTTTAACAGGGGTAATATTGAAGGGACTAACTCGTCGAAAATTTGTGTCTGTTTGTGCATGTATGTTTTGTCTTTACGAAGTGACTGGTTTTGTGGATTGACTTGACAGAGGATTGATATATACGTGAAAAGAGTTTAGAAATGTGTAGTTGCTTATGACCTGAGTTTGACTGTCCTGAGGTGACCCTGTGCGGTTGACGGGACATTAAAATCCAGTTACTACTACTTAACCCCCAGGAAGCCAAAACGTTTAAAGCTACAACTCCATATCAGCAGCGCTTATATATTTAGCGGTAGTTATGCAGAAGGGAGCTGTTACTTAAATAAGTGAGACCCGAGATGTGAAGACCGCTTCTGCTTGATTTTTATGCTGGTTCACAAAGAGGAGCATTAACTATCAATAGCAGTGGAATGAGTGAACAACTGCTGGTGAGGTTCACAAAATACAAGAGCTGTAGAGAAATGTACTCGACTATACGATGACACGCAAGGAACAATTAAACACAAGCACTTTTGACAGAGTCTTTATCGGGTCTAAGATCGAAAATAAAGATAAAATGTTTTATTTATTTAACTTCTTATGCCTGACTCCGCCGAAAGCATTAGTGTTCAATTGTTCCTCGTGTGTCATCATGTAGGTGAGTACATTTCTCTACAGCTGTTCTAGTTTAGCAATTGCAGTATTTTTTTGTTTGTTGGATTCCTCTCCAGAAATCGTGACCAGAGAAGCAGCATTGTGGTTTGGCTGCTGGATATCTTACTGCAATACCGATGTTAAACATGTATAAATTTACGCTTGCTCATAACTGTCACCTGATGGTGAAAAGGACTTGTCACATGGAGTCCAGCTTTGTTCATGTGTGGTTGTCCAGACACTATTCTAACTACACAAAAAAGCAATAAATTGTGTTTATGACATCAGATCACATGCTGTTGAATTTGCTTTGGGTTCAGAAATGTCTGTATTCACTGTCAGGTCTGTAATGTAGCAGACCAGGAATGCGATTTTCTGCGACATCATTTTTCTCTTCTGTTCTCCGAATCCGGACAAACCAGAGAGGAGAGGTGAAAACAAAGTTCAAATTGCGTATTTTCTTCTTCTCAAATGCCACTTCTCCAACCACCTCCCATCCCCCCCCCCCAAAAGGAGATTAAAATGAATACTTTGAAGTGTGGACATGAGATTTTCTTCTTCTTTCTGGAATGCCACTCTCTCTGAACCCCCCCCCCCCCCCCCCCACACGCCTTCTGGATTTTTTTTATTTTTTTTTCATAATTCAAAGTATGCACACAAGATTAAAATGAAATCACCAAAGCCTGGGTTTTGTTCTGAGATGTCAAAGTTGTTGGCTAAATCCTTGATGAAGATGACAATTTTCATGTCATGTCAGCAGATGTCATGCCAGTTTGGCCTAGCGGTAAGGCGTCAGGCTGGTAAGCAGAGGGACTGCAGTTCGATTCCACTTTGGCTCTCCTTTCTCTTCAAAAGTTGTGGTCTGTGGACACTGTCTTGTGACTTTGTCCCTCACAATTAACTCATCATTAAAATGGCTCTCATTGATGCCCATCTTAAAACAGGAGTCATTCTGGTGGTGACAGTGTAGCGTTAGGCATAATCTCAGTCTCCACCCACCTCCTGGGATCTCAGTCTCCATCATTCCAGTCTCTTTGGAGACAGCGTTAAACCAGTTCAACCAATGTCATGTCACATAATCATATCACCCTCATGTAACCGTAATGGTTGACTGGGCGTAAAACACCAAGTTACTTACTTCATACTGATAATCAGCAGCATCTTTGTGGTTTCCACTGGGATGCCTGTGCACACACTGCATGTTGTGTCATGTGATCTATCATGCTGCATGTGTTGTGTCATGTGATTCAGCACACTGCACATGTTCTGTCACATGCTTCAGCACACTGCACATGTTGTGTCACATTCTTCAGCACAGTGCATGTGTTATGTCGTGTGATTCAGCACACTGCACATGTTCTGTCACATGCTTCAGCACACTGCACATGTTGTGTCACATTCTTCAGCACAGTGCATGTGTTATGTCGTGTGATTCAGCACACTGCACATGTTCTGTCACATGCTTCAGCACACTGCACATGTTGTGTCACATTCTTCAGCACACTGCATGTGTTATGTCGTGTGATTCAGCACACTGCACATGTTCTGTCACATGCTTCAGCACACTGCACATGTTGTGTCACATTCTTCAGCACACTGCATATGTTATGTCGTGTGATTCAGCACACTGCACATGTTCTGTCACATGCTTCAGCACACTGCACATGTTGTGTCACATTCTTCAGCACACTGCATGTGTTATGTCGTGTGATTCAGCACATTGTACATGTTGTGTCGCCTGATAAAGCACACTGCACGCGTTGCGTCATGTGATTCAGCACACAGTGACACTGCACATGTTGTGTCACAATTCAGCACACTGCACGTGTTGTGTCATAATTCAGCACACTGCATGTGTTGTGTCACAATTCAGCACACTGCACGTGTTGTGTCACAATTCAGCACACTGCACGTGTTGTGTCACAATTCAGCACACTGCACGTGTTGTGTCACAATTCAGCACACTGCACATGTCACAATTCAGCACACTGCACATGTCACAATTCAGCACACTGCACGTGTTGTGTCACAATTCAGCACACTGCACGTGTTGTGTCAATTCAGCACACTGCACGTGTTGTGTCACAATTCAGCACACTGCACGTGTTGTGTCATAATTCAGCACACTGCACGTGTTGTGTCACAATTCAGCACACTGCACGTGTCACAATTCAGCACACTGCACGTGTTGTGTCACAATTCAGCACAATGCACGTGTTGTGTCACAAGTCAGCACACTGCACGTGTTGTGTCACAAGTCAGCACACTGCACATGTTGTGTCACAATTCAGCACACTGCACGTGTTGTGTCACAATTCAGCACACTGCACATGTGTCACAATTCAGCACACTGCACATGTGTCACAATTCAGCACACTGCACGTGTTGTGTCACAATTCAGCACACTGCACGTGTTGTGTCACAATTCAGCACACTGCACGTGTTGTGTCACAATTCAGCACACTGCACATGTGTCACAATTCAGCACAATGCACGTGTTGTGTCACAAGTCAGCACACTGCACGTGTTGTGTCACAAGTCAGCACACTGCACGTGTTGTGTCACAAGTCAGCACACTGCACGTGTTGTGTCACAATTCAGCACACTGCACATGTGTCACAATTCAGCACACTGCACATGTCACAATTCAGCACACTGCACATGTTGTGTCACAATTCAGCACACTGCACGTGTCACAATTCAGCATACTGCATGTGTTGTGTCACAATTCAGCATACTGCATGTGTTGTGTCACAATTCAGCACACTGCATGTGTTGTGTCACCTGATTCAGTACACTGCACATGTAGTGTCATACAATTCAGCACACTGCACATGTTGTGCCACATGATTCAGCACACTGCACATGTCATGTCACGCGATTCAGTGCTTTTCTTTTATTCTAAATTCAGTACAAAAATCAACACAGCATTTCTCTCTTTCAGTTTTTATTTCAATCCATTCATTGCAGAGACATAATAGTGGCAACCAAGAAAGATGCCACCGAGTAGAAACAGATGGAGATATCACAAACATCAGTTTAAGGGATTTGTAATGTGCACCCAAATGGTGATGCATGCCAATGCACACACTGGCTGTGCAAACACCACGAGAGAGCCTGCACTGAAAGACAACTCTGGGAGAGAAACAAAAAAACTGCAGTACTGCACCTGGCTTTTTGGTCTGATACTGACAACCGACCAGCCAAGCCATCCAGTGCCTGCTCTGGGTCCCCTCCAACAGTGGAATACTAAACACAAGCTGGACCCAGAACTGTCACGACCGTCACCCCGGTCAGTAAGAATCCACAAACAGGTCAGCCGGCCAGTACCGGTCGTCCAGGAAGGAGTTCAGCTCTGGCTGTGACCCTGCAGCCTCATCTGCCACGCCCCCTGGTGTGTACCTCGCTGCTCGTCGCTCCAGTTTGGCCTTCAGGCTGGGTTCCCAGCGGGTTCGAACCAGTCGAAACAGGTCCATGCAGGCCCGCGCGTCCGTCACAGAGCAGTGCTCCCGTGCCTGGATGGTGCGACCTGAAAAAGAGCCGTGAAAAGTATTTTCAAATGTTCAGATAAAGCTGCTGGTAATTTTAAGCTTCTGGATTCTGTGACCTGAAAATGAACCGTGAAAACGGTCTTAAAATGTTCAAGGTTAGATACTTTTTTTTATTTAAGGGATCCGGATGGCATGACCTGAGAGTGAGAATAAGCAGTAAAAAAAATGACGAAAATGTATTCAACAAAAAGAAAATTCAAGATTATTATCCCATCAAAATATTTAATACCTGGTTGAACATTAACCTCACCACAGTACACAATAACACACTGTAGGTTTTAAAACTCAAAAGAACAGTTGTTGAAAATACATAAGTAACTTGCTGTTTTACACCCAGTCAACCATTGCAGTTATATCAGGGCAATGTTGAAAATACAGGTAATATAAAAAGTTACATATTAAACAGGACAGATCATGGATACAAGAAAGACACACTCCATCATTTTGACAAATGTGTCTCTCCACCCTGATGAAGACAGTCAAAACACTGGAGTTTTTTTTTCCTTTTTTTTTTTTTTCCTTCTATCTGTGACCCGTCTTCTTTTGGTGAATATGTTTTCTTCATTCTTTACCAAAGGCAGTAGGTACGGGTAATTTGGATGGTGTGATCTGAAAATTCGCCATAAAAAATACAGGCCTGTTTACAGGTCACACAAATGTGTGATTTGCCCTAACGTGACCACATGAAATAAAAATCGGATGCCACTCACTCTCAGAACACATGCGCTGATCCATATAAAAGCAGCAACAAAAGTTTGCAGACAGCAAGATGTCTAGACACAAAACTCTTTACCATTAGCAGCTTTTCTAAACATGCGTGCACCTTACGTATGTGGATTTTCATGAAGTGACATGGCGTGTGGTTATCCGGTGTACACAAAACACGCTGAGATGGCAGCAGTTTTATGTGGCATCCGCCATGTAACAATCAAACAGTGCTGTAATTAGTGTAAGTACATCACTTCAGTTGATATTCAAAAACACGCTACAAAAAGCTAGTCTCATGTAGAACCACACGGGAGTGCACTGTCCGCTCGAGAGCGGAGAATAGCGCTACATAAAAGCAATCCAACAACAACAGAATTACTTATTACTGTAACACAGGCACAGTTTGTTTTACAATTACTTACGACATACTAATACAGCTGTAATGCAGACACAAATATCTTTCCTGTAATCTACTGTAGCACTTAACCCTTACTCACCCAACAAGACCTGGGTCAACTTGCGGAGAGCGCAGGCGTTGCCGGGGAGGTCAGCCATCTCGCGCAGCAGCTTGCAGGTGGACGTGTCTCGGATGTTGCGCAATGGGTGAGGAACGGCGATCACCCGGAAGTCGTTGTGGACAGCGTGGCCTACCACTATCTTGCCCTGTTGGTGGGAGGCAAAAACACGGCATTTGGGTTAATATAGTAATAATAATTATAACGTACATTTACCATGCACTCAACAATGCCCTGAGCGCTTACACGATACAGTATTAACCTAAACATAATATTCTATACACACGTACAGCACAGTCCTACAAAACAATTTACATAAGGTATTATATATATGGAAACACACACATACACACACTGACTGTAGCAGAAACTGGCTATAGATATTAGTTGGTGTGGAAATACTCTGAGAAGAGGAAAGTTTTCAGTTTGGCTTTAAAAGATGACAGAGTTGAGCAGTGCCTAAGGTCTTGTGGGAGTAAATTCCAAATGTGGGGTCCAAAGCAAGAGAAAGCACAAAAGCCATGAGTCTTGCCTTTGTATTGCTGGATTTTCAGCATGTGGGTGTCAGAAGAAGAGCACAGTGTACAAGACAGAGTGTAGACATTTAGCAGTTCAGAAAGGTAAGCAGGACCAGAACCATTTATAGCACTGGAACACATATACAAGTGACTTTATATTTAATACGTTCTGAAATGGAAGCCAGTGCAGTTTTTCCAGGAGAGGTGTTGTGTGCTGGTGGCAAGGTGCCAAGAGAACAAGTCTTGCAGCACAAACAAGACTGGCTGACCAGTGGCAAGAGGCCAGAAATGGCATGAGTTGGGTTCTGGCATCAAAGTGCTGGAACTGAAGTGTGGACACCCACTGAGAAACAACACCCTGGAGCAGCTCAAGGGAAGAGAGCATGCTGAGATTTTTCAAGTCAGTTTAGGTCCATGCATAAATAATAGACACACATGCATAGATGTAATGATGTATGCCATATACATGTGTGCGCACACACACACACACACACACAATGAAAACACACAGGTTTGCATATTTTGTATAATAATGATGTTAACACATCACTGTCAGTTGTCACATTCACACGTCACATACAAAAGCAGATACGCACATCATATACAGTATGCACACAAATGAGTATGCACATATCATATCCATATCTACAATCGCCCTGATGTAACTGCACTGGTTGACTGGGCGTAAAACCTCAAGTTTACCCACAAACAATGCATGTTCACTCTGTAAGATTTTTTTTTAACACACACACACACACACACAATGATGCAGGGGTTGCATTCATTGCAAAATTTTGCGTAAATATTGCATTTTTCAGGTGCCGTACGCATTTTAGCCACATCGCTGCATCACCGTACGCAAAATGACAACACCAATTAAACTGACAAATTATGCCTCACTAGTGGATGTTGCGTCACTCAACACTAGATTTACTTGCAAACTCAGTGTCATTTAAAATAAATATGTATTTATAATCTTTGGTGTCAGCTCAGCCATCCAGTCAATGAAGGGTGGAATCTGGACAGCGAAATAAATGCATAACTCCCCGTACGCTACCGTAATTTTTGGACCATAGGCAACGGTGAAACTTTTCCTACAATCTTATCCATGCGCCTTATAGTCAGTAGCGCCCTGTCTGTGAATAAAATTAGCATACTTTTCCAAAAGAAGAGAACGATTAATTTGAAACCAAATTTGAATGAACCCATATAGATCTGGAAGAAGATTGGTTCCCGTATCACTATCAGACTGGCCAGACATTTTGCCAAACTGATCAGTGATATTTTCCAGTCAATTGACGGAGGACATGATCCCAGATATGGAATTTGGAACCACCCAGTATGCCTACTTTGTCAGCATGTAAAATTATCAGAATTTAATCAAAGGTAGAAGACTACGAAATCGAAAACAAAACACGCATCAACACCGAATACGAATGAGAGAAAATGGTGGCAGCCTCGACTTCAACTTCATCTCATTACTAAATCCTGCAGTAGATGAGAACTGGGTTTGCAGACATCGTCTGCTGCAGTTCTTCCTTTAAAAGTGATGCCACGTACGCTGTTCCGATCTATTCAAACCTTTTTTTATGAACGGCAAATTTACTGAACATTACCACTTTTTGTGTGCACGGATAGACCTTCTTTTGACTATTTTCGTCTGCTCATGTTATAGACTGTGAGCTACAATCAGGTTACTTCATCATTTTGGCTTTGTAATGTGCATTAATTCTAGGTTATAATGTATGCATTTTTCGTGCCATTGACGCAAAATATGTAATGTTTCGCGTCGGTTGACGCAAATCTCTAAAAGACTGCATGACCCCTGGTGATGTATGCATTTTAAGCAAATACACACTGGCAAAAGCAGGCATGCTGAACTCAATGCATCACCAACCTTAATGACAGCAGCTATTTGCTCCTGGGCCACAACAAAGGGAATTCCATGCTGGAGATGTCTTGGGCGCAGTCCACTCCACCGTGTGCGGTAATCCGTGACAGGTTCATCCGGCCTGACGAAGCGATCAAACAACACAGCCCCCCTGTGGTCCACGATGCTGCACCGACCTGAACAATAGAAAAAAAATTCTTCACAAGCTTGAATATTTTCATAGCCCCATAGGCCAGTACTGTAGTCTGTAGTAGAAAAATTAAAATTAGCATTTATCCAGTCCACAGACTCAAGAATTATACAGGTAATAAGGTATATGTGCACTTCTAACTATATGTAGACATTACAAATGCATACCAGCTCTCTTCCTCTTCGAGTCCCTCTCTATGTGAGTCTCTCTCCCCTTTTTTGCATACAATACACACACACACACTCTCAGTCTCACTTAGTCACACATGTTGGAAAAAAAGGATTCAAATTAAACCCTTTACCTAAAGCACTCTTGTTTTTTGGACCCACACCAACAAACTCGCAGTCCAAGGCCACATAGTTGGTCATTTCGCAGACGTCAGCAGCAGAGAGAATCGGCAGAGAGTACGCAGTGCAGGATTTACACTTGGTCAGACAAGACCCTGCACTTCCCCCAGATTGTGTCTTTGCAATGCTCTGCCTGAGACTGTCCTGATGTTTTGTGTAACTGCCACACCACAGCTGTGACACTCTTTCTCTGCTGGTGGAAGCATGACCACCAAATGAATTTGTCTCTGTTCTTGTCAATGTTTGTGCGCTGGTGCAACTGTGAGTGTCATTATACATACTGTGGCACAGAGACACAGAAGTCTGTCTGGAATGGTTCCCTGAAGCTGCACTGTTTTTGCTGAAATCTTTCTGTTCTTGGGATCCGCAAACAATTTGCTCTGTTACTCTGCTGTCTAATTCTGAATCACTGTCACTGCTAAAAGCGTAATGAGACGAGTTAACTTGGCGCCAAGCGCTTGGATAAGAAGCTCTATTCTTGACCACAGCAGGCTCTGGCACACTCAGGCAGGAAGTGGGCAGTTCCCCACTGTAATGGTTGACTGATTTGTCGCACATGTGGCTGCTCAGTTTCCTCAAAAGCTTTTTCGTAATTTTACCCCCAGCATCTCCTTCCTGGTGAGTTTTCTTCCTTTTCCGTTTCCGTTTATCTTGCGCGTTCTGTGAAACCGATGTGCTGGTCACTGAACTTGTTGATGCAGCATCGCTGTCTTGCGGCGAAGAAAGAGTCGGTGAGGAGGATAACGAAGAGCTCTGCGTTCGGCCGCTCTTCTTGCTTTCTCGTCTCTTCTGCATTTTTTTCAATTTCTTTGCGATGGATCTCAGCTCCTCTTCGTCCACATCACTGTCCACCAGCACAAACATCCCCCTGTTCATGGTTCACTGATAAGAACGACCATACGGTCTGACAAATCAGCCGACACTCAAAGCGGTCTTCTCTTAGTCTCAGTGCCTAGTCAGTGTTGCCCAGATTCTGGTCATGCGAAAGTCCGAACGACATGAGAAAGAAAGAACATAAAACCTTAAACATCAACCCCAGGAGCACTACGTACTATATTCTCTGATACTCTGTGTATCACTTGTCTTGTCTAACAAGTCCTTTATTTTATAACAGACACAGTCAGTAATCGTCTTTGATTTGCGTCTTGCTCTTCCCGCATCATCACATGTCGATGCCACATGCAGTTTCACAACCGGATGTTGCCTCACCGGAAGCAGATCTGCTTAGTGAATGTAATGACCTCCCTTGCATCGTCTGCCCCTGTGATCTTGCTGAAAAGTGAAAACGGAAAGAGAAGAAAACAATGAGACTGAGAGCCAGTTTAGCCTAGCGGTAAGGCGGTAGGCTGGTAAGCGGAAGGACGTCGGTTCGATACCGCTTCGGCTCTCCTTTCTCTTCAAAAGTTGTGGTTTGTGGACACGGTCTTGTGACTTTGTCCCTCACAATTAATGAAACATTAAAATGGCTCTCATTGCTGCCCACCTTAATGCAGGTCATTCTGGTGGTGACAGTGTAGCGATAGGTATATACTCTCCCTTTCTCCCCGTCCCTAATAAACCTTATGGTTTCTGTGGACGTTAAGCACCATGTTTACTTACTAGAAGAAAACAAACAAACAAACCCAACCCCAACAACATTAAAAGCACATTTTCCTCTTACTGTGTCACATAAAAAGCCATGTTCTGAATGCCATGCTATCAGTGAATTGACTGAGTTTTTCTGCCTTGCATTTACTTGATGATTCTGGTTTCCGTTGAACTACATGTAAATGTTTTCGTCACCAGTTACAGCACAGTGAGTTTCACTCTGTTTCAAAGATTGGACAGGAAAACAACTAAAATAAGTGATTAACTTTACACCTCATTTTTCATCCTTTTTCACCGTTTAACAGTTGTTTAATTGTAGTTTTGTAGCTTGATGAAGGGGATTACCCCGAAAATTTGCAGATTGTGTTTTTGTCCTAATAAATAGCGTTCATTTAAACCTTTTGATTGTTTGGATCTTGTTTTTGAAAGTTAGCAGACATTCTTGTTTTGTTTTGTTTTTGCTTTTATGGTCAGAGCAGAAGAGCATTTTAAAAATTGTCTGTTACTGATACTTCTAGTTCTAGTACAGTGTTTCTCTTACACACTTCATGCTAGTTTTAGTGAGGTGTTTCTCTTGCACACCTGATGATTCTTCTAGTAAAGTGTTTCTCATAAACGCATCTGCTAGTTTTAGTGAGGTGTTTCTCTTACACACCTCATGTTAGTTTCAGTGAGGAGTTTCTCTTGCACTCGTGATGATACTTCTAGTGAGGTTTTTATCTTTCACACCTCATGCTAGTTTTAGTGAGGTTTTTCTCTTACACACCTCATGCCAGTTCTAGTGAGGTGTTTCTGTTACACACCTCATGTTAGTTTTAGTGAGGTTTTTCTCTTACACACCTGCTAGTTTTAGTGAAGTGTTTCTCTTACACACCTCATGCTAGTTTTAGTGAGGTGTTTCTATTACACACCTCATGCCAGTTTTAATGAGGTGTTTCTCTTACATACCTCATGCTAGTTTTAGTGAGGTGTTTCTCTTACACATCTCATGTTAGTTTTAGTGAGGTGTTTCTGTTACACACCTCATGCCAGTTCTAGTGAGGTGTTTCTCTTGCACTCCTGATCACACTTCTAGTTAGGTGTTCACCTTACACACCTCATGCTAGTTTTAGCGAGGTGTTTCTCTTACACACCTCCATAGCTGTTAACCCATTTTGGGAGTAAACCTTAGTCCAGAGTTTGTGAACTTGTATTTCTCTTATGCAGGCCAGGGTCTTTTCCTTTTCTTTTTTTGCTGGTAGCAGCAACATTTTGAAGTCCAACCAGCATGGGTGGCAGTGGAAGGAAAATGCAATGTTGTGCTAAATATGCATGCACAACTTCAAATCTCACTTCTGAGAAGATTTCTTAGCCTATTGCACTAGGGCAGTCAGTGTGCATTTGGCAATGGCATGTGTCAGCTGCTTGTTTGACAGTTTTTCAGTCTTTTTGCTCAGTTTAAAACAACAACAAAATCTCATGAAAATTATGTTTTCCTGTATCCATTTTCCAATATGGCCATATCCCCCCAAATTAATGATTTTAAATTTTTTTATACTGCTAAACTGTATGGGTTGACAGGTATGCACTTCATGCTAGTTTTTGTGAGGTGTTTCTCTTGCACTGACAATACTTCTCGTGAGGTGTTTCTCTTACACACCTCATGCTAGTTTTAGTGAGGTGTTTCTGTTACACATCTCATGCTAGTTTTAGTGAGGTGTTTCTCTTGCACACCTCATGCTGGTTTTAGTGAGGTGTTTCTCTTACACACCTCATGCTAGTTTTAGTGAAGTGTTTCTCTTACACACCTCATGCTAGTTTTAGTGAGGTGTTTCTCTTGCACTTCTGATGATACTTCTAGTGCAGTGTTTCTCTTACACACCTCATGCTAGTTTTAGTGAGGAGTTTCTCTTACACACCTCATGCTAGTTTTAGTGAAGTGTTTCTCTTACACACCTCATCCTAGTTTTAGTCAGATATTTCTCTTACACTCCTAATTGATATTTTTAGTGAGGTGTTTCTCTTACACACCTCACGCTAGTTTTAGTGAGGTGTTTCTCTTACACACCTCATGGTAGTTTCAGTGAGGTGTTTCTCTTGCACTCCTGATGATACTTCTAGTGCAGTGTTTCTCTTACACACTTCATGCTAGTTTTAGTGAGGTGCTTCTCTTACACACCTCATGCTAGTGAGGTGTTTCTTTTACACACCTCATGCTAGTTTTAGTCAGATGTTTCTCTTACACTCCTAACTGCTAGTTTTAGTGAGGTGTTTCTCTTACACATCTCATGCTAGTTTTTGTGAAGTGTTTCTCTTACACACCTCATGCTAGTTTTAGTGAGGTGTTTCTCTTGCACTCCTGATGATACCTCTAGTGAGGTGTTTCTCATACACACGTCATGCTAGTTTTAGTGAGGTGTTTCTCTTACACATCTAATGCTAGTTTTAGAAGGGTGTTTCTCTTACACATCTCATGCCAATTCTATTGAGGTGTTTCTCTTACACACATGTTAGTTTCAGTGAGATGTTTCTCTTAAGCACCTCATGCTAGTTTTAGTGATGAGTTTCTCTTACAATCCTGATGATACTTTTAGCAAGGTGTTTCTGTTAGTTACGCTCCTGGTGCTAGTTTTAGTGAGGAGTTTCTCTTGCACTCCTGATGCTAATTTTAGTGAGGGGTTTCTATTATACTCCTGATGCCAGTGTTAATGAGTTTTTATTACAGTCATCATGCTAGTTTTAGTGAGGAGTTTCTCTTACCTTCCCCATACTGATCACAGTGAGGATGTTTTGAAACACTTTGCATGCTGGATCGGTCAGAATCATCTCTTACACTGAGGTGCAAACTTCGTGCTGGAGTTAGTTAGGACATGCATTTCTCTTATACTGTAGTAGTAAAAACTACACAGAAACAATCCCACATGTTATCCATTGTCCAAACAAAGACGCAAGAGCAAGGTCTGACAGGTTACAGCTCGGTACGGCTCACATCCAGAGCTTCACACAGACTAAGCAAATGTCGGTTGTCATGGGTATGACTCGGTTTGGGGCTGCTATCGGCTCTTAGCGAGTGCAGTGCATGCTCAGGGCGCGGCAGCCACCGACACGCCTCGTCTGGCTTCGTCTCGGTACAGACTGACCCGGCAGCTCAGTCCTGACATGACCTCGTCCGTACGTCTGTCTTTCTTTTTACACTCATCGTGCTGTTTAGTGAGGAGTTTCTCTTACACTCCTCGGGTCATCTGTTTTGTTGAGGAGTTTCTCTTACACTCCTCAAGCTGGTTTTATTGAGGAGTTTCTCTTACACTCCTCGAGCTGGATCTAGTGAGGAGTTTCTCTTACACTCCTTGAGCTGGTTAGTGAGGAGTTTCTTTTACACTCCTGATACTAGTTTTATTGAGGAGTTTCCCTTACACTCCTGATGCTAGTTTTAGTGAGGAGTTTCTCTTACACTCCCGATGCTAGTTTTAGTGAGGAGTTTCTCTTACACTCCTCGAGCTGGTTTAGTGAGGAGTTTCTTTTACACTGCTGATACTAGTTTTAGTGAGGAGTTTCCCTTACACTCCTGATGCTAGTTTTAGTGAGGTGTTTCTCTTACACACCTCATGCTAGTTTTAGTGAAGTGTTTCTCTGGCACACCTGATGATACTTCTAGTGGTGTTTCTCTTACACATCTCATGCTAGTTTTAGTGACGTGTTTCTCTTACACACCTCATGCTAGTTTTAGTGAAGTGTTTCTCTTGCACTCCTGATGATACTTCTAGTGAGGTGTTTCTCTTACACACCTCATGTTAGTCTTAGTCAGGTGTTTCTCTTACAGACCTCGTGCTGGTTTTAGTCAGGTGTTTCTCTTGCACTCCCGATGATATTTCTCGTGAGGTGTTTCTCTTACACACCTCATGCTAGTTTTAGTGAGGTATTCCACACCTGATGCCAGTTTTAGTGACGTTTGTCTCTTACACACCTCATGCTACTTTTAGTGAGGTGTTTCTCTTGCACTCCTTATGATACTTCTAGTGAGGTGTTTCTCTTACACACCTAATGCTAGTTTTAGTGAGGTATTTCTCTTACACACCTCATGTTACCTTTAGTGAGGTGTTTTTCTTACACACATCATGCTAGTTTTAGTAAAGTGTTTCTCTTTCACTCTTGATGATACTTCTAGTGAAGTGTTTCTGTTACACACCTCATGCTAGTTTTAGTAATGTTTTTCTCTTACACTTTTCATGCTAGTTTTAGAAGGGTGTTCCTCTTACACACCTCATGCTAGTTTTAGAGAGATGTTTCCCTTGCACTCCTGATGATGCCTCTAGTGAGGTGTTTCTCTTGCACACCTCATGCTAGTTTTAGTGATGTGTTTGTCTTACACATCTCATGCTAGTTTTAGTCAGGTCTTTCTCTTACACACCTCGAGCTAGTTTTAGTGATGTGTTTCTCTCACACATCTCATCCTAGTTTTAGTGAGGTGTTTCTCTTGCACTCCTTATGATACTTCAAGTGGGGTGTTTCTATTACACACCTCCTGCTAGTTTTAGTGAGGTATTTCTCTTACCTCATGCTAGTTTTAGTGAGGTGCTTCTCTTACACTCCTCCTGCTAGTTTTAGCGAGATTTTTCTCTTACACACCTCATACTAGTTTTAGTACGTGTTTCTCTTACATACCTCATGCTAGTTTTAGTGAGGTGTTTCTCTTGCACTCCTGATGATACTTCTAGTGAGGTGTTTCTCTTACACACCTCATGCTAGTTTTAGTAATGTGTTTCTCTTACACACCTGTTGCTAGTTTTAATGAGATTTTTCTCTTACACTCCTGATGCTAGTTTTAGTGAGGTGTTTCTCTTACATACCTCATGCTAGTTTTAGTGAGGTGTTTCTCTTCCACTCCTGATGATACTTCTAGTGAGGTGTTTCTCTTACACACCTCATGCTAGTTTTAATGCTGTGTTTCTCTTACACACCTCATGTTACTTTTAATGAGGTACTTCTCTTGCACTCCTTATGATACTTCTAGTGAAGTGTTTCTCTTACACACCTCATACTAGTTTTATTGAGTTGTTTCTCTTACACATCTCATGCTAGTTTTAGAAGGGTGTTTCTCTTACACACCTCATGCTGGTTTTAGTGAGGTGGTTCTCTTGCACTCCTGATGGTACTGCTAGTGAGGTGTTTCTCTTACACACCTCATGTTAGTTTTAATGATGTGTTTCTCTTACACACCCCATGCTAGTTTTAGTGAAGTGTTTCTCTTGCACTCCTGATGATACTCAGTCTAGTGAATTGTTTCTCTTACAGACCTCATGCCAGTTTTACTTTTAGTCAGGTGTTTCTGTTACACACTGCATGCCAGTGCTAGTGAGGTCTTTCTCTTACACACCTAATGCTAGTTTTAGTGAGGTGTTTCTCTTGCACTCCTGATGATACTTCTTGTGAGGTGTTTCTCTTACACACCTCATGCTAGTTTTAGTGAGGTGTTTCTCTTACACACCTCATGCTAGTTTTAGTGATGAGGTTCTCTTACAATCCTGATGATACTTTTAGCAAGGTGTTTCTCCTACTCACATCATGCTAGTCTTAGTGAGATGTTTCTCTTGCACATCTGATAATACTTCTAGGGAGGTGTTTCTCTTACACACCTCATGCTAGTTTTAGTAATGTTTTTCTCTTACACATCTCATGCTAGTTTTAGAATGGTGTTTCTCTTACACACCTCATACTAGTTTTAGTGAGCTTTTCCCCCTGCACTCCTGATAACACTTCTAGTGAGGTGTTTCTCTTACACACCTCATGCTAGTTTTAGTGAGGTGTTTCTCTTACATAGCTCATGCTAGTTTTAGTGAAGTATTTCTCTTGCACTCCTGATGATACTTCTAGTAAGGTGTTTCTCTTACACACCTCATGCTGGTTTTAGTGAGGTGTTTCTCTTACACACCTCAAGCTAGTTTTTTTGAGGAATTTCTCTTACAGATCTCATGCTAGTTTTAGAAGGGTGTTTCTCTTACACACCTAATGCTAGTTTTAGTGAGGTGTTTCTCTTACACACCTCATGCTAGTTTTAGTGAGGTGTTTCTCTTACACACCGCATGCTAGTTTTAGTGATGAGTTTCTCTTGCACTCCTGATGCTAATTTTAGTGAGGAGTTTCTCTTATACTCCTGATGTCAGTGTTAATGAGTTTTTATTACAGTCAATGACAGTTATTGAGTTAATTACAGTTATTGAGTTAATTACAGTTAATGAGTTTTTATTCCCCATACTGATCATAGTGATGATGTTTTGAAACACTTTACATGCTGGATCGGTGAGAATCTTCTCTTACACTGAGGTGCACACCTCGTCCTGGAGTTAGTTAGGACATGCGTTTCTCTTATACTGTGGTAGTAACGACTACACAGAAACAATCCCACATGTTATCCATTGTCCAAACAAAGACGCAAGAGCAAGGTCTGACAGGTTACAGCTCGGTACGGCTCACATCCAGAGCTTCACACAGAATAGGCAAGTGTCGGTTGTCATGGGTATGACTCGGTTTTGGGCTGCTATTGGCTCTTAGCGAGTGCAGTGCATGCTCAGGGCGCAGCAGCCACCGACACACCTCGTCTGGCTTCGTCTCGGTACAGACTGACCTGACAGCTCAGTCCTGACATGACCTCGTCCGTACATCTGTCTTTCTTTTTACACTCATCGTGCTGTTTAGTGAGGAGCTTCTCTTACACTCCTCAGGTCATCTGTTTTATTGAGGAGTTTCTCTTACACTCCTCAAGCTGGTTTTATTGAGGAGTTTCTCTTACACTCCTCGAGCTGGATTTAGTGAGGAGTTTCTATTACACTCCTTGAGCTGGTTTTGGTGAGGAGTTTCTCTTACACTCCTCGAGCTGGTTTTAGTCAGGTGTTTCTCTTATATTCCTCGAGCTAGTTTAGTGAGGAGTTCCTTTTACACTCCCAGTGCTAGTTTTAGTGAGGAGTTTCTCTTCCACTCCTCGAGCTGGTTTAGTGAGGAGTTTCTTTTACACTCCTGATACTAGTTTTAGTGAGGAGTTTTCCTTACACTCCTGATGCTAGTTTTAGTGAGGTGTTTCTCTTACACACCTCATGCTAGTTTTAGTGAAGTGTTTCTCTGGCACACCTGATGATACTTCTAGTGAAGTGTTTCTCTTACACATCTCATGCTAGTTTTAGTGAGGTGTTTCTCTTACACACCTCATGCTAGTTTTAGTGAGATGTTTCTCTTACACATCTCATGCTAGTTTTAGTCAGGTGTTTCTCTTGCACTCCTGATGATACTTCTAGTGAAGTGTTTCTCTTACACACCTCATGCTAGTTTTAGTCAGGTGTTTCTCTTACAGACCTCGTGCTGGTTTTAGTCAGGTGTTTCTCTTGCACTCCCAATGATATTTCTCGTGAGGTGTTTCTCTTACACACCTGATGCTAGTTTTAGTGACGTGTTTTTCTTACACACCTCATGTTACTTTTAGTGAGGTGTTTCTCTTGCACTCCTGATGATACTTCTAGTGAAGTGTTTCTCTTCCACACCTGATGCTAGTTTTAGTGAGGTTCTTCTCTTACACATCTCATGCTAGTGTTACAAGGGTGTTTCTCTTACACACCTCATGCTAGTTTTAGTGAGATGCTTCCCTTGCACTCCTTATGATACTTCTAGTGAGGTGTTTCTCTTACACACCTAATGCTAGTTTTAGTGAGGTGTTTCTGTTACACACCTCATGTTACCTTTAGTGAGGTTTTTTTCTTACACACCTCATGCTACTTTTAGTAATGTTTTTCTCTTACACATTTCATGCTAGTTTTAGAAGGGTGTTTCTCTTACATACCTCATGCTAGTTTTAGAGAGGCGTTTCCCTTGCACTCCTGATGATACCTCTAGTGAGGTGTTTCTCTTGCACACCTCATGCTAATTTTAGTGAAATGTTTCTCTTGCACACCTGATGATACTTCTAGTGAAGTGTTTGTCTTACACATCTCATGCTAGTTTTAGTCAGGTGTCTCTCTTTCACACCTCGTGCTAGTTTTAGTGAGGTTTTTCTCTCACACATCTCATCCTAGTTTTAGTGAGGTGTTTCTCTTGCACTCCTGATGATACTTCAAGTGGGGTGTTTCTCTTACACACCTCCTGCTAGTTTTAGTGAGGTATTTCTCTTACCTCATGCTAGTTTTAGTGAGGTGCTTCTCTTACACACCTCTTGCTAGTTTTAGTGAGATTTTTCTCTTACACACCTCATACTAGTTTTAGTGAGGTGTTTCTCTTACATACCTCATGCTAGGTTTAATGAGGTGTTTCTCTTGCACTCCTGGTGATACATCTAGTGAGGTGTTTCTCTTACACACCTCATGCTAGTTTTAGTGATGGGTTTCTCTTACACACCTCTTGCTAGTTTTAGTGAGAGTTTTCTCTTACACACCTCATGCTAGTTTTAGTGAGGTGTTTCTCTTACATACCCCATGCTAGTTTTAGTGAGGTGTTTCTCTTGCACTCCTGATGATACTTCAAGTGAGGTGTTTCTCTTACACACCTCATGCTAGTTTTAGTGATGTGTTTCTCTTACACACCTCATGTTACTTTTAGTGAGGTCCTGCTCTTACACACCCCATGCTAGTTTCAGTGAAGTGTTTCTCTTGCACTCCTGATGATACTTCTAGTGAAGTGTTTCTCGTACACACCTCATACTAGTTTTAGTGAGTTGTTTCTCTTACACATCTCATGCTAGTTTTAGAAGGGTGTTTCTCTTACACACCTCATGCTGGTTTTAGTGAGGTGGTTCTCTTTCACTCCTGATGGTACTTCTAGTTAGGTGTTTCTCTGACACACCTCATGTTAGTTTTAATGATGTGTTTCTCTTACACACCCCATGCTAGTTTTAGTGAAGTGTTTCTCTTGCACTCCTGATGATACTCAGTCTAGTGAATTGTTTCTCTTACAGACCTCATGCCAGTTTTACTTTTAATCAGGTGTTTCTGTTACACACCGCATGCCAGTGCTAGTGAAGTCGGTTGTCATGGGTGTGACTCGGTTTTGGGCTGCTATCGGCTCTTAGCGAATGCAATGCATGCTCAGGGCGCGGCAGCCAACGACATGCCTCGTCTGGCTTCGTCTCGGTACAGACTGACCCGACAGCTCAGTCCTGACATGACCTCGTCCATACATCTTTGTTTTTACACTCATCGTGCTGTTTAGTGAGGAGTTTCTCTTACACTCCTTGAGCTGGATTTAGTGAGGAGTTTCTCTTACACTCCTTGAGCTGGTTTTAGTGAGGAGTTTCTCTTACACTCCTTGAGGTGATTTTAGTCAGGAGTTTCTCTTACATTCCTCGAGCTAGTTTAGTGAGGAGTTTCTTTTACACACCTGATACTAGTTTTAGTGAGGAGTTTCCCTTACACTCCTGATGCTAGTTTTAGTGAGGAGTTTCTCTTACACTCCTGATGCTAGTTTTAGTGAGGTGTTTCTCTTGCATTCCTGATGATACTTCAAGTGGGGTGTTTCTCTTACACACCTCCTGCTAGTTTTAGTGAGCTATTTCTCTTACCTCAGGCTAGTTTTAGTGAGGTGCTTCTCTTACACACCTCCTGCTAGTTTTAGTGAGATTTGTCTCTTACACACCTCCTACTAGTTTTAGTGACGTGTTTCTGTTACATACCTCATGCTAGTTTTAGTGAGGTGTTTCTGTAGCACTCCTGATGATACTTCTAGTGAGGTGTTTCTCTTAGACACCTTATGCTAGTTTTAGTGATGTGTTTCTCTTACACACCTCTTGCTAGTTTTAGTGAGATCTTTCTCTTACACACCTCATGCTAGTTTTAGTGAGGTGTTTCTCTTACATACCTCATGCTAGTTTTAGTGAAGTGTTTCTCTTGCACTCCTGATGATGCTTCTAGTGAGGTGTTTCTCTTACACGCCTCGTCTGGCTTCGTCTCGGTACAGACTGACCCGACAGCTCAGTCCTGGCATGACCTCATCCGTACGTCTGTCTTTCTTTTTACACTCATTGTGCTGTTTAGTGAGGAGTTTCTCTTACACTCCTCAGGTCATCTGTTTTATTGAAGAGTTTCTCTTACACACCTCAAGCTGGTTTTATTGAGGAGTTTCTCTTACACTCCTGATGCTTGTTTTAGTGAGGAGTTTCTCTTACACTCCTCGAGCTGGTTTTAGTCAGGAGTTTCTCTTACATTCCTCGAGCTAGTTTAGTGAGGAGTTTCTTTTATACTCCTGATACTAGTTTTAGTGAGGAGTTTCCCTTACACTCCTGATGCTAGTTTTAGTGACCTGTTTCTGTTACACACCTCATGCTAGTTTTAGTGAGGTGTATCTCTTACAGACCTCATGCTAGTTTTAGCGAAATGTTTCTCTTATGCACCTAGTGGTAGTTTCAGTGACGGGTT
Organism: Alviniconcha strummeri; assembly: GCA_963584105.1. Lineage (NCBI taxonomy): Eukaryota > Metazoa > Mollusca > Gastropoda > Provannidae > Alviniconcha > Alviniconcha strummeri. The sequence continues at coordinate 2,611,949 of OY757558.1, read as the reverse complement.
TCTCTTGCTCTCCTGATGGTACTTCTATTGAGGTGTTTCTCTTACACACCTCCTGCTATTTTTTAGTTGTCTTGCACACCTGTTGATACTTCTAGTGAAGTGTTTCTCTTACACATCTCATGCTAGTTTTAGTGAGGTGTTCACCTCATGCTAGTTTTAGTGAGATGTTTCTCTTACACACCTCATACTAGTTTCAGTGAGGTGTTTTTCTTGCACTCCTGATGATACTTCTAGTGAGGTATTTCTCATACACACCTCATGCTAGTTTCAGTCAGGTGTTTCTCTTACAGATGTTTCTCAGGTGTTTCTCTTGCACTCCCGATGATATTTCTCATGAGGTGTTTCTCTTACACACCTCATGCTAGTTTTAGTGACATGTTTCTCTTACACACCTCATGCCAGTTCTAGTGAGAGTTTTCTCTTCCACACCTGATGCTAGTTTTAGTGAGGTGTTTCTCTTACACACTTCATGCTAGTTTTAGTGAAGTGTTTTTCTTGCACTCCTGATGATACTTCTAGTGAAGTGTTTCTCTTACACACCTCATGTTAGTTTTAGTGAGGTGTTTCTCTTACACACCTCATGCTAGTTTTAGTGAGGTATTTCTCTTATACACATCATGCTAGTTTTAGTGAGATTTGTCTCTTACACACCTCATGCTAGTTTTAGTGAGGTGTTTCTCTTACATACCTCATGCTAGCTTTAGTGAGGTGTTTCTCTTGCACTCCTGATGAGATTTCTGGTTAGGTGTTTCTCTTACACACCTCATGCTAGTTTTACTGATGTCTTTCTCTTACACACCTCATGTTACTTTTAGTGAGGTGTTTCTCTTACATACGCCATGCTAGTTTCAGTGAAGTGTTTCTCTTGCAGTTCTGATGATACATCTAGTGAAGTGTTTCTCTTACACACCTCATGCTACTTTTAGTGAGATTTTTCGCTTACACATCTCATGCTATTTTTAGAAGGGTGTTTCTCTTACACACCTCATGCTGGTTTTAGTGGGGTGTTTTTCTTGCACTCCTGATGGTATTTCTAGTGAGGTGTTTCTCTTACACACGTCGTGCTAGTTTTAATGATGTGTTTTGTCTTACACACCTCATGGTAGTTTTAGTGATGTGTTTCTCTTACACACCTTATGCTAGTTTTAGTGAGTACTTTCTCTTGCACTCCTGATGATACTTCTAGTGAGGTGTTTCTCTTACACACCTCATGCTAGTTTTAGTGATGTGTTTCTCTTACACATCTCATGTTACTTTTAGTGAGGTGTTTCTCTTACACACCCTGTGCTAGTTTCAGTGAAGTGTTTCTCTTGCACTCCTGATGATACTTCTAGTGAAGTGATTCTCTTACACACCTGATGCTAGTTTTAGTGAGTTGTTTCTCTTACACATCTCATGCTAGTTGTAGAAGGGTGTTTCTCTGACACACCTCATGTTGGTTTTAGTCAGGTGTTTCTCTTGCACTCATGATGGTACTTCTAGTGAGGCGTTTCTCTTACACACCTAATGCTAGTTTTAATGATGTGTTTCTCTCCTACACACCTCATGCTAGTTTTATTGAAGTGTTTCTCTTGCACTCCTGATGATACTCAATCTAGTGAATTGTTTCTCTTACAGACCTCATGTTAGTTTTACTTTTAGTGAGATGTTTCTGTTACACACCTCATGCCAGTTCTAGTGAGGTCTTTCTCTTACACACTTAATGCTAGTTTTAGTGAGGTGTTTCTCTTGAATTCCTGATGATACTTCTCGTGAGGTGTTTCTCTTACACACCTCATGCTAGATTTAGTGATGAGTTTCTCTTACAGTCCTGACGATACTTTTAGCTAGGTGTTTCTCCTACACACATCATGCTAGTTTTAGTGAGATGTTTCTCTTGCACACCTGATGATACTTCTAGGTAGGTGTTTCTGTTACACACCTCATGCTGGTTTTAGTGAGGTTTTTCTCTTACACACCTCATACTAGTTTTAGTGAGCTTTTCCCCCTGCACTCCTGATAATACTTCTAGTGAGGTGTTTCTCTTACACACCTCATGCTAATTTTAGTGAAGTGTTTCTCTTACACACCTGATGCTAGTGTTAGTGTTTCTCTTACACACCTCATGTTAGTTTTAGTGAGATTTTTCTCTTACACACCTCATGCTGGTTTTTGAAGGGGTTTTTTCTTACACACCTCAAGCTAGTTTTAGTGAGGTGTTTCTCTTACATACCTCATGCTAGTTTTAGTGAGGTGTTTCTCTTACACTCCTGATGATACTTCTAGTGAGGTGTTTCTCTTACACACCTCTTGCTAGTTTTAGTGAGGTGTTTCTCTTACACGCCTCATGTTACTCTTAATGAGGTGTTTCTCTTACACACCTCAGGCTAGTTTTGATGAAGTGTTTTTCTTGCACTCCTGATGTATCACTCCTAGTGAAGTGTTTCTCTTACAAACCTCATGCCAGTTCTAGTGAGGAGTTTCTCTTACACTCCTGATGCTAGTTTTAGTGAGGAGTTTCTCTTACACTCCTGATGCGAGTTTTAGTGAGGTGTTTCTCTTACACACTTCATGCTAGTTTTAGTGAGGTGTTTCTCATACATACCTCATGCTAGATTTTGTGAGGTGTTTCTCTTACACACCTCATGCTAGTTTTAGTGAGGTGTTCCTCTTACACTTCTATTGATACTTCTAGTGAGGTGTTTCTCTTACACACCTCTTGCTAGTTTTAATGAGGTGTTTCTCTTGCACTCCTGATGATACTGCTGGTGAGGTGTTTCTCTTACACACCTCATGCTAGTTTTAGTGAGGTTTTTCTCTTACACACCTCATGCTAATTTTAGTGAGATGTTTTTCTTACACATCTCATGCTAGTTTTGGAAGGGCGTTTCTCTTACATCCGTCATGTTAGTTCTAGTGAGGTGTTTCTCTTACACACCTCACGCTAGTTTTAGTGAGGTGTTTCTCTTGCACTCCTGATGATACTTCTAGTGAAGTATTTCTCTAATATACCTCATGCTAGTTTTAGTCATGTGTTTCTCTTACACACCTCATGCCAGTTATAGTGACGAATTTCTCTTACACACCTCATGCTAGTTTAAGTGAGGTGTTTCTCTTTTGCACCTAGTGGTAGTTTTAATGACGTTTTTCTATTGCACTCCTGATGATACGTCTATTGAGGTGTTTCTGTCAGTTACACACCTGGTGCTAGTTTTAGTGAGGTGTTTCTCTTACACATCTCATGCTAGTTTTAGTGAGGTGTTTCTCTTACACATCTCATGCTAGTTTTAGTGAGGTGTTTCTCTTGCAATCCTGGTGATACTTCTCGTGAGGTGTTTTTCTTACAATCCTGATGATACTTTTAGCAATTTGTTTCTGATAGTGACACACGTGATGCTAGTTTTAGTGAGGAGATTCTCTTACACTCCTCGAGCTGGTTTAGTGAGGAATTTCTTTTATACTCCTGATACTAGTTTTAGTGAGGAGTTTCCCTTACACTCCTGGTGCTAGTTTTAGTAAGGTGTTTCTCTTACACACCTCATGCCAGTGTTTATGATTTTGTATTACAGTCATCGTGCTCGTTTTAGTGAGGAGTTTCTCTTACATTCCCCATACTGATCACAGTGAGGATGTTTTGAAACACTTTACATGCTGGATTGGTGAGAATCTTCTCTTACACTCTTACACACCTCATGCTAGTTTTATTGAGATGTTTGTCTTGCACACATGATGGTACTTCTTGTGAGGTATTTCTCTTACACAGCTCATGCTTGTTTTAGTGATGAGTTTCTCTACAATCCTGACGATACTTTTAGCAAGGTATTTCTGTTAGTTACACTGCTGGTGCTAGTTTTAGTGAGGAGTTTCTCTTACACTCCTGATGCTAATTTTAGTGAGGAGTTTCTCTTATACTCCTGATGCCAGTGTTAATGAGTTTTTATTACAGTCATCATGCTAGTTTTAGTGAGGAGTTTCTCTTAAATTCCCCATACTGATCATAGTGATGATGTTTTGAAACACTTTACATGCTGGATCGGTGAGAATCTTCTCTTACACTGAGGTGCATACCTCGCGCTAGATTTAGTTAGGATATGCGTTTCTCTTATACTGTAGTAGTAACGAATACACAGAAATAATCCTAGATGTTTTCCATTGTCCAAACAAAGACGCAAGAGCAAGGTCTGACAGGTTACAGCTCGGTACGGCTCACATCCAGAGCTTCACACAGACTAAGCAAGTGTCGGTTGTCATAGGTATGACTCGGTTTGGGGCTGCTATCGGCTCTTAGCGAGTGCAGTGCATGCTCAGGGCGCGGCAGCCACCGACACGCCTCGTCTGGCTTCGTCTTCGGTACAGACTGACCCGGCAGCTCAGTCCTGACATGACCTCGTCCGTACATCTGTCTTTCTTTTTACACTCATCGTGCTGTTTAGTGAGGAGTTTCTCTTACACTCCTCGGGTCATCTGTTTTATTGAGAAGTTTCTCTTACACTCCTCGAGCTGGTTTTAGTGAGGAGTTTCTCTTACACTCCTCGAGCTTGTGTTCGTGAGGAGTTTCTCTTACACTCCTCGAGCTGGTTTTAGTGAGGAGTTTCTCTTACACTTCTTGAGCTTGTGTTCGTGAGGAGTTTCTCTTACACTCCTCGAGCTGGTTTTTGTGAGGAGTTTCTCTTACACTCCTCGGGTCATCTGTTTTATTGGGGAGTTTCTCTTACACTCCTCGAGCTCGTTTTAGTGAGGAGTTTCTCTTACACTCCTCGGGTCATCTGTTTTAGAGAGGAGTTTCTCTTAGACTCCTCGAACTAGTTTTAGTGAGGAGTTTCTCTTACACTCCTCGGGTCATCTGTTTTATTGAGGAGTTTCTCTTACACTGCTCGAGCTGGTTTTAGTGAGGAGTTTCTCTTACACTCCTCGAGCTGGTTTTATTGAGGAGTTTCCCTTACACTCCTCGAGCTGGTTTTAGTGAGGAGTTTCTCTTACACTCCTCGAGCTAGTTTTAGTGACGAGTTTCTTTTACACTCCTGATATTAGTTTTAGTGAGGAGTTCCCTTAAACTCCTGATGCTAGTGTTAGTGAGGAGTTTCTCTTACACTCCTGATGCTAGTTTTAGTGAGGAGTTTCTCTTACACTCCTGATGCTAGTTTTAGTCAGGTATTTCGCTTACACACTTCATGCTAGTTTTAGTGAGGTGTTTCTCATACATACCTCATGCAAGATTTTGTGAGGTGTTTCTCTTACACACCTCATGCTAGTTTTAGTGAGATGTTCCTCTTACACTTCTATTGATACTTCTAGTGAGGTGTTTCTCTTGCACACCTCTTGCTAGTTTTAGTGAGGTGTTTCTCTTGCACTCCTGATGATACAGCTGGTGAGGTGTTTCTCTTACACACATCATGCTAGTTTTAGTGAGGTGTTTCTCTTACACACCTCATACTAGTTTTAGTGAGGTGTTTCTCTTACCTACCTCATGCTAGTTTTAGTGAGGTTTTTCTCTTACACACCTCATGCTAGTTTTAGTGAGGTGTTTCTCTTACACATCTCATGCTAGTTTTGGAAGGGCGTTTCTCTTACATCCGTCATGCCAATTCTAGAGAGGTGTTTCTCTTACACATCTCATGCTAGTTTTAGTGAGGTGTTTCTCTTGCACTCCTGATGATACTTCTATTGAAGTGTTTTTCTAATATACCTCATGCTAGTTTTAGTCACGTGTTTCTCTTACACACCTCATGCCAGTTATAGTGACGAGTTTCTCTTATACACCTCATGCTAGTTTAAGTGAAGTGTTTCTCTTTTGCACCTAGTGGTAGTTTTAATGACGTTTTTCTATTGCACTCCTGATGATACGTCTATTGAGGTGTTTCTGTCAGTTACACACCTGGTGCTAGTTTTAGTGAGGTGTTTCTCTTACACATCTCATGCTAGTTTTAGTGAGGTGTTTCTCTTGCACTCCTGGTGATACTTCTCGTGAGGTGTTTTTCTTACAATCCTGATGATACTTTTAGCAATTTGTTTCTGATAGTTACACACGTGATGCTAGTTTTAGTGAGGAGATTCTCTTACACTCCTCAAGCTGGTTTACTGAGGAATTTCTTTTACACTCCTGATACTAGTTTTAGTGAGGAGTTTCCCTTACACTCCTGGTGCTAGTTTTAGTAAGGTGTTTCTCTTACACACCTCATGCCAGTGTTTATGATTTTGTATTACAGTCATCGTGCTAGTTTTAGTGAGGAGTTTCTCTTACATTCCCCATACTGATCACAGTGAGGATGTTTTGAAACACTTTACATGCTGGATTGGTGAGAATCTTCTCTTACACTGAGGTGCATACCTCGTGCTGGAGTTAGTTAGGACATGCATTTCTCTTATACTGTAGTAGTAACGACTACACAGAAACAATCCCAGATATTATTCATAGTCCAAACAAAGACGCAAGAGCAAGGTCTGACAGGTTACAGCTCAGTACGGCTCACATCCAGAGCTTCACACAGACTGATCAAGTGTCAGTTATAGCTAGTTTTAGTGATGAGTTTCTCTTACACTCTTCGAGATGGTTTTGTTAGGAGTTTCTTTTACACTCCTGATACTAGTTTTAGTGACGAGTTTCCCATACACTCCTGATGCTAGTTTTAGTGAGGAGTTTTTCCTACACTCCGGATGTTAGTTTTAGTGAGGAGTTTCTCTTACACTCGTCGAGCTGGTTTTAGTGAGGAGTTTCTCTTACACTCACACTCCTCGAGATTGTTTTAGTGCGGAGTTTCTTTTACAGTCCTGATACTAGTTTTAGTGAGGAGTTTCTCCTACACTCCGGATGTTAGTTTTAGTGAGGAGTTTCTCTTACACTCGTCGAGCTGGTTTTAGTGAGGAGTTTCTCTTACGCTCACACTCCTCGAGCTGGTTTTAGTGCGGAGTTTCTTTTACAGTCCTGATGCTAGTTTCAGTGGGAAGCTTCATTTACACTCCTGGTACTAGTTTTGTGAGGAGTTTCTCTTACACTCCTCGAGCGGGTTTTGTTAGGAGTTTCTTTTACACTCCTAATACTAGTTTTAGTGACGAGTTTCCCATACACTCCTGATGCTAGTTTTAATGAGGAGTTTCTCCTACACTCCGGATGTTAGTTTTAGTGAGGAGTTTCTCTTACACTCGTCGAGCTGGTTTTAGTGAGGAGTTTCTCTTACACTCACACTCCTCGAGATGGTTTTAGTGCGGATTTTCTTTTACACTCCTGATGCTAGTTTCAGTGGGGAGCTTCATTTACACTCCTGGTACTAGTTTTAGTGAGGAGTTTCTCTTACACTCGTCGAGCTGGTTTTAGTGAGGAGTTTCTCTTACACTCCTCGAGCTGGTTTTAGTGCGGAGTTTCTTTTACAGTCCTGATACTAGTTTTATTGAGGAGTTTCTCTTACACTCCTGATGCTAGTTTCAGTGGGGAGCTTCATTTACACTCCTGGTACTAGTTTTAGTGAGGAGTTTCTCTTACACCCCTCGAGCTGGTTTTAGTGAGGAGTTTCTCATACACTCCTGGCCCTGGTTTTAGTGAGGAGTTTCTCTTACACTCCTGGACCTGGTTTTAGTAAGGAGTTTCTCTTACATTCCACGGGCTGGTTTCTTTTACGCTCCTGATGCTAGTTTTAGTGAGGAGTTTCCCTTACACTCCTGATTCTAGTTTTAGTGAGGAGTTCCTCTTACACTCCTGATGCTAGTTTTAGTGAGGTGTTTCCCTTACACTCCTGAAGTGAGGACTGAGTTTCCTTTACAATCCTGATGCTACTGTTAGTGAGGAGTTTCTATTACACTCCTGAGACTAGTTTTAGTGTAGGGGTTCTCTTACATTCCTCGAGTGTTTCTGATACTCCTTGAGCTGGCTTTAGTGAGGAGTTCCTCTTACACTCCTAAAGCTTGCTTATAGTGAGGATTTCCCCTGACACTCCTGATGCTAGTTTTTGTGAGGATGTTCCCTTTGACTCCTTGTGTCATTTTTAGTGAAGAGTTTCTCATACATATCCCTTGCTGGTTCAGTTTAGAGAGGAGTTTCTCTTACACAACTCATGTTTGTTTATTGGTGATGAGTTTCTCTTACACTCCTGATGCTATTGTTAGTGAGGGGTTTCTCTTACACACCCCATGCTGTGTTCATTCGTGAGGAGTTTCTCATATATACACCTCATGCTATATTTATTCGTGAGGAGTTTATCTTACACTCCTGATGCTATGTTTACTCGTGAGGAGTTTCTCTTACACTCCTGATGCTACTTTTTGTGAGGAGTTTCTCTTACCCTCCTCATGCTAGTTTGAATGAGGAGTTTCTCTTACACTCCCCATACTAGTTTCAGTGAGGTTTTCATAGACTCCTGGTGCTAGTTTTAGTGAGGAATTTATCTGATCTCTTCATGCTAGTTTTAGTGAGGAGTTTCTCGTACATTCCTCTTGCTAGTTTTACTGATGAATTTTAAATTCCTGATGCTACTTTTAGTGAGGAGCTTCTCTTACACTCTTGATGCTAGTTTTAGCGAGGAGTTCCACTGCTGATGCTAGTTTTATAGAGGAAATATTCTTACACACCTCATATTGGTTTTGTGAGGAGTTTCTTTACACTCCTCATGCTAGTTTTAGTGAAGAGTTTCTCATACACTTCTAATGCCAGTTTTAGGAGTTTCTCTTACATTCCTGATGCTAGTTTTAGTGAGGAATGTCTCTTACATTCCTGATGCTAGTTTTAGTGAGGAATGTCTCTTACAGTCCTGATGTTAGTTTTAGTGAAGAGTTTCTCTTACACTCCTGGTGCCAGTTTTAATCTGGAGTTTCTCTTACATTCCTCATGCTAGATTTAGTGAGATGTTTTAGTGAGGAGTTTCTTTTGCAGACATCGTGCTCAATCAGTGATTCTAGTGAGGAGTCTTTCTTGCACTCCTGATGCTAGTTTTATTAAGGGGTTTCTCTTACACCCCTGATGCCATTTTTAGTGAGAGGTTTCTCATACAGTCCTCTTGCTGCTTCAGTTTAGTTGGGAGATTTCACTACACACCTCATGTGATGTTTAGTGAGGAGTTTCAGTTACATTCCTGATACCAATTTTAATGAGTCTACACTTTTCCTCCCAGTTTTAGTCTGGTGTTTCTCTGATACTCCTGATGCTAGTCCAGTGTTGACGAGTTTCACTTACACTCTTCGTGTTCAACGGTTTTAGTAAGGACTTTCTCTTACAGTCCTAATTCTGACTGAGTTTAACGGGGAGTTTCTCTTACACTGCGGATGCTAGTTTTAGTGAGAGGTTGACACTCCTGATGCCAGTTTTAATGTGGAGTTTGTGTTACAGTCTTCATGCTAGTTTTAGCCTGGAGGAGTTTCTCTTAAGACTCCTCATGCTAGTTTTGCAATGAATTTCATTTACATCCCTGATGATGATCGTTTTAGCGAGGAGTAGCAGTCTTGACAACTGACCAAAAACAAAAACAAACAAAAAACAAGGGAAAAAACACACGTAAATACCCCCCAAAATGGGTAGGTTGGGTAGGGGTGGGGCATTTGCGTACACAAGAATACCATCATCCTGGTAGACCATCTCTATGCAAGTTTACAAATAATAATTCATTCTTTACCTACTATAAAGTAGTGTCCAATTGCTTTCTTCTGTTTGTAACATGAAAAAAAAATTCTGAGCCATTTACACACAGATGTTTATTTCAGTCTTGCTTCAATTCGGTGCTGATTTTACTGGATATGGCATTAAGTTGTGGTAGTGCTCCAAACTCTAATCTAGCCTGTGATAGCTTTACTCTAGAGCAATAGATAATAATAATAATACATAAATTTTCTATAGCGCTTTTCCCCGCTGAGCGAGCTCAACGCGCTTGTTCACATACATGTACATAATATATTACATTTACATTTACTAACATATCATATACAAACAATCTCATAATACATACTTAATAAATTACACTAATATAAAACAAATACTTGTAAAATGGCACATAAAAAAAAACTGCTATAAAACATAGAGACGTTACAATAATTTAAAACGGGTACATAATTATAAAGCTGTGTTCTAAGTAATTGGTATTATTACTATGCTACACACACACACACACACAAACACACACACACGCACCTCCCCCTCCTCCCCCCTCTCCCTCTGCCCCTCTCTTTGTCTCACATGCAGACATACTCTCTCTCTCCCCACCCACCATCTCTACCGCTCCCTGCATTCTCTCTCACTCTCGCTCTCTTAACAACCGTGACAATTAAAACACTCAGGAAGCACATTCATGCGGGGGGTTAGTGTGGGGGGGGGAGGGAGGAGGGAGGTGAAGGGGGGAAGCAGGGGCTGAAGACTGCAGAGATCCTGCTGGCAGAAAGCTGTCGTAAACAAGTGAGTAAACAAATGGTCACATGCATACACACACACACACACACACACACACACACACACACACACACACACACACACACACACACACACATTGACTGAAATAAGATGTTTAAAAACAAAAGATGAGACATCGCAAGGTGTTGCGAAATAGCACAAAGCGCAGCATTTCATTTTCACCGACTTGATCCATCATTTAGTATAAATTGGAAGTTGTGCCTGTTCCGTTTTCCGTATTTATGATTTTCTGTTTTCAGTACTAAATTTTTAGTCGAATTGGTTTTCGTTTTGAAGCTACGGATGTGCAGAAGAATTTCAGTCTAAACAAAATATGCAACACGAGACGCTTCGTAAAAATTCTGGTTGCCGCGCTGCTAAACAGACTGGCTCAAGGAAACGAATTTTATCAGAGCTCAGGAGCTGTGTCGGTATTGTTATTAAAAGCATCATCATCCGTAATTGTGTGTGTGTGTGTGTGTGTGTGTGTGTGTGTGTGTGTGTGTGTGTGTGTGTGTGTGTGTGTGTGTGTGTGTGTGTGTGTGTGTGTGTGTGGCTCCTTCGCAAGAAACCACTGACTGGCCAAAATCCAAACATAAAAAGGTTCAAACGAAAGTTATTTATTTTAACACAAACACACAGTATGCAATCCCGGCCTTTATCAAGCCACAAAACGACACTTAACAACAGATAAACGGTTAAAAACGATGAAAAATGATAGAAAAAGACTTGTTCTGGATGAGTTTTTGCAGCTTGTTCGGTGCTTGGCAAGACTGACCGGCCGTGTCAGTTACGTGCAGTCTACAACGATTACATGTGGCAGAGTGGCATTTTGGGTGCGTGATGTTTGATTCGTCACAATTTGCGGGGATTATGTTTGATACTGACTTTAAGTAAACACGGTGCTTAACCTAGACATTTACACGGTAGGTAGCGTTGCTTAATGTCCTCGGATGTCGGATGACATATTAGGAACAAGCTGAGACCAATGTCGAAGAATGGTTCAATATAGGTCCACTCAAACCAGAAGGCTCGTTAGGACGGACAGCCCAGGACGGCCACCTCGACTCACTACGACATTTACACTTTTACAGGCTTGGTATCAGTTATGTTTAGTCAAGAATTGAGTCTTGATTACTAACTGTATTTAATATGCTGTTTTACTGGATTTCCTCATTAGAATTTGGATGAGTTTTTGATTATTAGTGCATTAATTAATGATGAATATTGTCTTGAAAACGAGTAGATCGATCTTATCAAATTAAGATAGAAATGATAATGTTTGGTGTCTTACAAAGTTATGGTGACAGAGTTCTGTCCCATGTATAGTATAGGATTTTTAACAAGTTCAGAGTTGGTTTTCTTGTTGCAAGTGCAAGTGCAACAACAACAAAAAAAAAAAAAACAAAAAAAAAAAAACATGCGTTTCATGTTTAGTGGGCCTTAGAAGTTCTGAGCTCACAGCTCACTAGATATATGATCTAGCAAACCCCCGTAAACAGGAGATGCATGTACTTGGGAACCTCATAGTTCAGGAGCTGTGTGAGAGTCGAGGTGGCCGTCCTGGACTGTCCATCCTAACGAGCCTTCTGGTTTCCGTGGACGTAAAGCTATATTGAACCGTGCTTCGGCACTGGTCTCAGCTTGTCCCTAATATGTTGACCGACATCCGAGGACATTAAGCAACACAACAGCAGCTTGGGAACCATGTCGCCGCGAGAAGGACATGACATCAGTGGGGGCCTGCCACAAAAGGGAACTGAACTGCACGTCATGTTCCTGAGAGCGGGTTTGGCCCAGCGGTATGGCGGTAGGCTGGTAAGCGGAAGGACCTCGGTTCGATACCGCTTCGGCTCTCCTTTCTCTTCAAAAGTTGTGGTCTGTGGACACTGTCTTGTGACTTTGTCCCTCACAGTTATGAAACATTAAAATGGTTCTTATCACTGCCCACCTTAATGCAGGAGTGATTCTGGTGGTGACAGTGTAGCGATAGGTATATACTCTCCCTCTTCCCCCAACCTCCATACCCCCTTTCTCCCCGTCCCTAATAAGCCTTATGGTTTCTGTGGACGTTAAGCACCATGTTTACTATACGTCATGTTAAAAAACAGCCCCCTCGAAAGGGAATAATGTTGCTTAACGTCCACGGAGGCGAGAAGGCCTGTTAGCGACGGGGACGAGTGGGGAGAGAGGGGCAGAAGAGTGAAACCTCGAGACAGGCGCCAACCCGGAAGACCAAGGCTGCCGTGGACCGCCGCCAGAACAACAAAACGTTACGGCAGTGTCCGTCCGGCATTGCGCTGCTACCGCAGCACCACGCAGTTGCTGTCCCAACCGTTATGCGGAAGTCACAAAGACAATGTTGATAGCTCCGCCGCTGGGAAACAACTGAAGCAAAAATAAGTCCATCTCTCAAGCCAGCTCCACCTCCTGATCTTCCCTGGACCCGCACAAGCGTCTAACTTCTTCGCGAGAGTCCAGCTCATCTCCCTCCTCTTGATCTCGCCTGGACTCGAAAGAAAACAGTCCAGGGCGGCATACTTAAAGAGAAGTTCCACACAGAAAGAACAGGGGGGCGGGGATAGCTCGGTGGTTAGAGCGCCGGACTCGTGATTGAAAGGTCGCGGGTTCGAATCCCTGCTGGAACGGCGGGAGAATTTTCTTCTCCATGGTCGACTTTCTGTGCTGACTCTTATTTCGGTATCCGTTCCACCCCCGTGTTACCACAGCAGCACGTAAAAAATCCCGGTCATTCTGCCAAAAAGTGCAGGTGGCAGGTTACAGCTAAACACGCATACACCTTACGTATGTGGATTTTATTGAACCGTGCTTCGGCATTGGTCACAACTTGTCCCTAATATGTCAAATGACATCTGAGGACATTAAGCATCAACTCATCATCATCATCATCTTTCTCTTCTGGTTGCTTCTTTTTTTTAAGCTTTTTTTCTTTCTTTCTGTTTTCTTCCTCTTTCTCTCTTCTTTTTCAGGCCTTCTTTCATCCATTTTTCTTTATTCTGCTTTGAGGCGCGGGGCAGGCGCTTTACAAATTTCCATTATTAATATTATTTAGACAATAAGAGTTCTCTTCTTTGAAGCATATGATGACTAGGGCTCCTTTCTCTTCTGGGTGATTCCTCTCTTTTAGGCCTTGTTCGTAGGCCTTTTTCACACAGCTGTTAAGTGGTTCTATTTTGGTTCGTATTTCGTACGGCCCCATTCTCGTATGAATACTTCTCCTTCCACCCTGATTTCTTTCCCACTTCTTGACGGAGATAGTAAAACTAAGTGTATGGCACTTTGTCAACAATGAGTTTTATGTGCCACTTTGCTTCCCACTTCTTGACAGAAGTATCAAGTGTATGGCATGTTATCAACAATAACTTGTATCTGCCATTTTCTTTCCCACTTCTTGGTGGAGGTGGCAAGCGGATGGCATTTTGTGAACATTGAACTTGATTGCCGTTTTTTGAGTGTGTGTGTGTGTGTGTGTGTGTGTGTGTGTGTGTGTGTGTGTGTGTGTGTGTGTGTGTGTGTGTGTGTGTGTGTATGTGTGTCTGGGATGTTTAGATTCTGTTGCGATTGAAGGGTGCTCGTCTTATTGCAGATTTGATGGTCAGCAAAGGACAGTGTTGTTCATCAGCAGTGTGTACCTGGGTCTTGAAACTGAGACTCAAGTCATCTAAGTACATGTAGGCAGGGAAGTCAGGGCCAAAGAATAACCTAGCGCGTTTTGAATGTCCGCCAAAGTGGTGTACTTACAACTCTGTTTGGATGTTACATGGCTGGTGCCACATCAAGCTGCTGCCGTCCTCTTGGCGCATGTTCCGTGTACACCACACAACTATGCACTAGTTTAGGGACACTTCAGTCCAGGCCTCATAAGTAGGGTGCATGTGTGTTTAGCTGTAACCGGCCACTTGCACTTTTGGCAGAATGACCAGGATCTGTTACGTGCTACTGCGGTAACACGGGGGTGGAACGGTTACCGAAATGACAGCACAGAAAGTTGACACCAGAGAAGAAAAGTCTTGCGCTGCTCCGGAAGGGATTGCTTTTAGTCAATAGTAATCTTTGTGACATAACAAACTGTATTAATATTATGCACCAAAGTCAGAATACATACACATACTCCTACCATGTACACACACACATGCGTGCATACACTTATACTCACACAGACACTGCACACACACACACACACACACTGCACACACACACACACACACACACACACACACACACACACACACACACACACACACACACACAGAGCATACTTTGCAGTGCATGCACACATATGTGAGTGCAACACACACACACACACACACACTCCGACTGTTCACTCACACACTCATTCTGCATACACACACACACACACTCTGTCACACTAATACATGTATGCAATAGTGTTACTATTTTTAATTATACCAGCATAAGTATTCACATTGAAGCATACATCACAGTGTCTTTGTACCATACACATATAACAATAATAATAACATAATTCTTATCAAGTGTTATTATCTAATGTGAATTAAACTTGCTACACTGTACAAACAAGTCATGACCAAAAAAATATTAACTTACATTTCAACAAACTGAACCATAAATATTGTAGTTACCATAAACATATCACCTAGCAAACAATACACAACACACCCACCCAAACACACACACTTGAAATTAACATACATTTCAACCAACAGAATCTTAAATATTGCAGTCTACCATAAACATATCACCTGATGATGAAGTGATGCTTAATGTCCTCAGATGTCAGTTGACATATTAGGGACAAGCTGTGACCAATGCCGAAGCATGGTTCATTATTGCTTTACATCCACGGAAACCAGAAAGCTTGTTAGGACGGACAGCCCAGGACGGCCACCTCGACTCTCACACAGCTCCTGAACTATGAACGTATCACCTAGCAAACAATAACTATATATATACACAACACACACACCCAAACACACACACATGCACTACACACACACACACACCCAAACACACACACATGCGCTACACACACACACACACCCATGAATGTACCAGTCAGTCTCCACTTGCCCACTCAGATATGCATTACAATTAGTAAATGATCAACACTCTCAACACCAAATCTCACCCTCACCATTCCCAAAAATCAGTTTGAACAAGTACAACTTAATTAGTTCTAGGATAAATTCTGACCTACAACAGGTTTTAAAAGGAGAGCATCCCTTGGGGGTGAATCACACAAGCAGTGTTCCTGTCGATAAGAACACCCAGTCATACCCAACTGGATCCAACTGGACGAAGGCTTTTTTTGTTGTTGTTGTTGCTTACATTCATCAGAAGCAAAATAATGATGAGAGAGAGAGAGAAAGAGAGAGAGAGACAGAGAGAGAGAAAGAGAGGAGAGACAGAGAGAGAGAAAGAGAGAGAGAGACAGAGAGAGAGAAAGAGAGGAGAGACAGAGAGAGAGAAAGAGAGAGAGAGACAGAGAGACAGAGAGAGAGAAAGAGACAGAGAGAGAGATCGTGTCCAGTAAGTAAGTAAGTAACTTGGTGTTTTACACCCAGTCAACCAATGCGAATATATCAGGGCGATACACATACTGTCGTATTTAAAAAATAAATAATTAAGTGTGTAAGTTTTAAAACTGGTACGTGTCCAAGTTACCATATCTTTCACACACACACACACACACACACACACACACACACACACACACACAGACGGTGAGGAGGATGGGGCAGTATTTTTAATTTTAAGGGAAAAAAGAAGACGAAATAAAGGAAAAAAAGACACACACAATGTGGGTCCAACAGGTTACAAATGGGCCCAACTGGGTATGGCTGGATGTTCTTATCAACCAAAATTTCTCTACACCAGTTTAAAAGCGGTTACCAAAAAACCCCAGTTAAAATAAATTAGTACATGACTAGATTTTAATGCCCTGTTAACCCCACAGGGTAAAATTAAGTTAGTACATGATTGGATTTCATTGCCCTGTTAACCCTACAGGGTAAAATTAAGTTAGTACATGATTGGATTTGAATGCCCTGTCAACCCCACAGGGTCATCCAGGACAATCAAACTCGGTCATAAGCAAACCCACACTTCAAAACCTCTCACGTACATTTATAAACCCACAAAAACCAATCTACACAAACACACAACAAAAGATATATACATATATATATACATTTTAACATTGCATTGGGCTGCTAAAATATCTTGATAGATAGGGCACTTACACATTTCCATTATTATTATTACATCAAACACAAATTTTGGGGCTGAAATGACAGACCTGGGATTCCAGACCTGGGATTCCAGACAGTGCCTACCAGTAAATAGCTGGTTCACATTTTTTACTTGCAACACAATCAACAGCAAAGAGAATCAAGTCAAAACAGTCTATGATAATCCCCTCAACATTTACATTTCACTTACTTATAACCCAGTAAAGTACTGTTGGACTGAATTCTTCAGACATGAAGGAGGGGAACTTGTTTTAATCCCCAGTCATCCATGATGGCCAAAACACATTCAATAAGAACACAATAAACTGAAAAAGAAAAAAAATATGCATGCTAAAACCAGCACATCATCAGTTTAAAAAACAGAGGTAAAAAGTGTGTAAAACAAAAACAAAAACAGATCCCAAAAGTGTACCTTTCCAAAAATATTGAGCTCCTTTGGAATTAGACATGATCAGTACAAAATCAAGCCACAATTTATCAAACCACATTAACTCTTTCATTCCCTGTTGTGATGCACAGTAATACAGGCTTTGGAGCCTATTCACATTCTGCGGGAACTTGACCCAAAACCAGTTTGTGACAACAAACAAGGTGACCTATTTTATTCTGTGGGCCCACACGTTCAGCTGCATTAGCTGAAACTAATGCAGTTTAAAGAGAAGGGGAGGATCTGGAAAAAATGAAATGGAATGGACCAGGAAACAGTAAAACAAGGCAGAAATTCCTGGCAGTGGGCAAAGCATGCATGGCTATATTCTGACCTACTCCAGGCTTTAAAGCAAGAACCATTGACAACTTTGGGTTATGATAATATGAACAAAATGGATGTCCACAGCACCCTACTGTGGGGATGGCAATGGGACAGAGTTAAAGAAAGGGCTGCAGACCAAGTGAGGAAGCCTCAAGAAATGCTTATCTGCCTTGTTTTGAAAATGTACATATATTTTTCAACAGTATCATAATTTTTATTGACTCTTTCTCATATTGGAGACCATATACAATAAATATATGCTGGGCACCTCCCAGCAATGTTGGAGGTAGTACTGGGAGTATTGGCTATCCGCCATTGCGACAGTGCAGGTAAGTCCATTCAACAGGGGTGAAGGGGTGGCAGGTTGGTAATATACACATGCAAGTCTGCATGCCAGCTGTCTGAGGTCACACAGAAACCCATCTGAAACGGAATGGAACAGCACCAGACAAAAACCCGTATGGACCATGTGCTAAACTGGATTCCATTTCTTGATACAGTCTGGAAGGAACCAGTTTGCCATAGTTTCCACTGTTTATTCACTTTTGCCATAGTTACGCCTGGTTTTCTTGTGCACCGTCATATATGTTGAGACACTTTCATTGCAATTTTCCTTCTTTGGTCCCTATTTCTGGATCTTATCTCAGCCGGAAGAAACACTAGGAGCCTTCAAGATGAGGTGAACTGCATTGTCATGAACCTTCTGAAGTCTGTTTAGAAGGCAGAGAGGAGGGAATTAACAACAGGCCAGTCGGGGAAAAGAACAAAAGCTGAAACATGAGTTCTGGTGACTTCAACTGACAGGTAATGGCGTACTGAGCTGATATTACCCTAGTAAGAAACAGCAGCAACTACAGACCAATTCCTCTGGCTTTGAATAAAGCATCCAAAGAGTCCTCAAGATGCTGGTTGGTCCCTCGCAGTCCCGCGACCACTTTGGATGCCCACACAAAGTACTCTTGAACTCGTTCACCTGTCCAACCCTCTGGCGTCACGCGCGACAGGTCTCGCAGGTTGTACAGTTTGTCCGCAAGCTTGACCAGCTTGGCCTTGTGGGATACATGTGGGGCGTGCTCGATCTGAAGACGCTTGCGTTCCTGCTTGGGGAGACTTTTGTCATCCGTAACCTCCATCACTATGTCTGGGAAACAGGATGGCCAAATAATAAAAAAATAAATTTAAAAAAGCATCCTATTCTATTCACTTTAGTAGGCTTGTTTTTCTGTGTGTGTGTGTGTGTGTGTGTGTGTGTGTGTGTGTGTGTGTGTGTGTGTGTGTGTGTGTGTGTGTGCATGTGCATATTGTTCTGATTAATCCTGTGCTGGATCTTCTCTTTTTGCCATTTTGTGCATACGTGCCCGTGTCTGCATGCATGCATGCAAACACTTAGTGTGATTTCAGTTTAATCCCCTTTTTCAGTTATTGATTGATGATCACTTATATAGCGCTATTCTCCGCTCTCTTGAGCAGACTCACTGGCTCGCATGTGGTTCTACATGAGTGACTAGCTTCTTATAGCGCGTTTTTTTGAATATCCACCGAAGTGGTGTACTTACAGCGCTGGCATGGCTGGTGCCACATGAAACTGCAGCCATCTCGGCGCAAGTTCTGTGTACACCACACAACCATGCTCCATGTCACTTCATGCAAAGCCACATACATGAGGTGTATGCGTGTTTAGCTGTAACCTGCCACCTGCGCTTTTGGCAGAATGACCGGGATCTTTTACGTGCTACTGCGGTAACACTGCGGTAACAGTTATGAAACACTGGCTGTAGCTTGCAAAGTGTGTTGTCGGGAACAGTCCTCAAGAATACAAACTTTATCTAGAAAATGTATCTAGAAAGTGTCAAAATCAAACTGAAATCACTTCAGACTCTTATAATAAAAAAAATAAACACCAGTAGCACAGTTCCGGACTTGATCAACTTTGTGACAAAGCTGAATGACAGTACCTGCCACTGGCTTGCCGAAGGTAGCTTCAAGTTCTTCACGGGTGGTGTCAGTGTCTTCCACGGTGTCATGTAACAAGGCTGCCTGCAAGTTAAGTAAGTAAACATGGTGCTTAACGTCCACAGAAACCATGAGGCTTATCATGGACAGGGAGAAGGCGGGAAGGGGGTGTGGAGGTGGAGGAGGGGGAGAGGGAGATTATATATACCTATCGCTACACTGTCACCACCAGAATGACTTCTGCATTAAGGTGGGAAGCGATGAGAGCCATTTTAATGTTTCGTTAATTGCGAGGGACAAAGTCACAAGACGGTGTCCACAGACCACAACTTTTGAAGAGAAAGGAGAGCTAAAGCTGATTTGAACTGAGGTCCCTCTGCTTACCAGCCTAACGCCTTACCACTAGGCCAAACTGGCTCACGCCAGCAAGGGCAACACGGCAGGAATGAATACCCGAAATAAATTCCTTTTAAAAGTATACAGGTAGTGTCGGTGTCTTCTATCAAGTATCATATTATCATGCAAAAAAGGCCACCTAGAGCAGGACAGTATAATAATATAGACTCTGTATTTATTTAACCTTACCACAACTACTTTTTCCTACATCCCTGCCCAGTAGGGGTGAAAATTTGGACATTACCTACCCCTACCCATAATTGGGGCAAACATTTTAACATTCCCTCCCCCTACCCATAATTGGGGCAAAAGTTCTGACATTCCCTCCCCCTACCCCTAATTGGGGCAAAAGTTTGGACATTCCCTCCCCCTACCCCTAATTGGGGCAAAAGTTTGGACACTTCCTCCCCTTTTGCCTAATCAAGGCAAAAGTTTGGACACTCCCTCCCCTTTTGCCTAATCAGGGCAAAAGTTTGGACACTCCCTCCCCTTTTGCCTAATCAGGGCAAAAGTTTGGACATTCCCTCCCCTTTTGCCTCATCGGGGCAAAAGTTTGGACATTCCCTCCCCTTTTGCCTAATTGGGTCAAAAATTCGCTCCCCCTACCCCCAGCCAGAGAGAAAGTTTAGATAGTCCTTCCCCCTACCATAATAATAATAATGGACATTTCTATGGCACATGATCCCTAGCAAGCTCTAGGGCACAATGGGCCGTACAAAAAGATGCAGAAAAAATGTATAAACACATACAATGGACCATTTGGGGTGAGAATTTGGACATTCCTTCCCCCCATTTTTTTTTTTTTTTTGATGATCGCTTATATAGCGCTATTCTCCTCTCTCTTGAGCAGACTCACTGCGCTCGCCTGTGGTTCTACGTGAGTGACAAGCTTTTTATAGCGCGTTTTTTGAATATCCACTGAAGTGGTGTCAGTACTTACAGCGCTGGCATGGCTGGTGCGACATGAAACTGCAGCCGTCTCGGCGCAAGTTCTGTGTACACCATACAACCATGCACCGTGTCACTTCATGCAAAGCCACATACGTAAGGTGTATGCGTGTTTAGCTGTAACCTGCTACCTGCACTTTTGGCAGAATGACCAGGGTCTTTTACGTGCTACTGCGGTAACACAGAGGTGGAACGGATACCGAAATTAGAGTCAGCACAGAAAATCGACCCTGGAGAAGAAAATTCCCCCGCCGCTCCAGCGGGGATTCGAACCTGCAACCTTTCAATCACAAGTCCGGCGCTCTAACCACTGAGCTATCCCCGCCCCCTGGTATAAAAATTGAATTTAAAATCTCATCTACAGCATTAAAAAAAAAAAAAATCTACAGGCGACTGGATTTAATTATTTGATAGATTTTATGTGTTATATGAATACTGATTAGTATATATACCCAACAAGAGGCAGCACAGAAAAGTTTGCCCTGGAGAAGAAAATTCTCCCACTGCTCCTCGAACCTGAGACTTTCCCATCACAAGTGTGGTGCTTTACCACTGAGCTATGCCTGCCCCCACAGCTTCTCCCTCTGCTCCAATGCCTGCAGCCATGTCTGGCATCCGACAGCATTTTAGGCTGGGCAGTGTACCCACCCTCTAACTCCAGGCCTCACTATCCAACACCTTTTCTCCAAACTCTGTTGTAATTGGTTTAAATGTCAGTGATTCAGCTGAAGGGACACTTCTTATACATGATCTCCGTGCATCTGTTCACCAAAATTACTCTAATAAGTATCATCCTAGTAAACATGCTGGATACAATTACAAATTGCATCTGATCCGTATCAGCTTGGAAGTGTTGGCCAGAAGCTGGCCCGATGCACTGCTTCCACTTCCAGACCAGATCTGTTTCATCACCATGTTGTAAACCAATGCTTGGGGTTTGCTGAGCCAGAGGGCCTTCAATTTGACATTTCTGATGTCACTGCAACAAGAAGTTACATTTGCTGGGCGCAGGACCAGCTCTTTAAACAAGGTTTGATGATGACGTTTACCTGAATGACTTGCACATCTGTGATGCCTGCTTCCTGCGTCAGGATGTAAGCCACACCTGCAAAATGGAAACTGAAATGAGACATGCAGCAGTCAATGAGCATGCTGTCACTGAATTGTCACAATGGCTGTATACATTTAGTTCTCTAATGACGCTGACAATGTCTTACTGGTGATTATGCTAGTCCAAGTTCAGTACACAGTTTCTTGTCAAAGACTGGCTCTGTCTGAGTGTTGCAGGTCCTGCAGTGAGGTGCAAAACTAAAAGGTAGTCACAGTCAGTGCCTTTGGTGTTCTTAAAACCATGTCCATGATAAACAATAAATAAGACAACTAATCAAAAGTTAAAACTATATATGTATATAATATACATGATCTTCTTGGTATTCATCGAGAGGAGGGGACTGGCTGGAGGTTGTAAAGACTGCTGCCTTTTGATACTTTTTGAGTTTGAATTTAATGCACCTTCTTGATTATTATTCTTCCATAAAGTTGCCAGTGATTATAATATTAATATATCATGCAGCTGTGATTATCATGCCACCTGACTACTATGATTACTGAAGTAGCCTATTAGTTTAATGTTAAAGTAGTAAAATTATAGCACTAAAAATGGTTATCGTTACGACTAATGTGGGCGTAAGCAAGTGCTCTTGTGCAATGTTACTTCTGTTACCCAACAAAGACGCCCAGACCAATTTTAGCGTAGCAACCGACTCAGTCTGTCAAAATACATAAATCTGTTGAAGTGTTGAGAGTAACATAAAAGTATGCGGATCTTGAACGAAGACTGCTTGCTTGCACATCTTACGAACTGGGTTAGAAGTCCGTCTAAAAGTGTCCGATTCATGGACGAAGAAATAAAACGAATGAAAAGAAAGAATCATATGCTTTGAACACAAACCGATCGGATGATTTATGTACGGTGTCTTTTCGGGGTCTTTGCGTCTTTGGTTTTTATGTTTTGCTGCTGCAAAATTACTGCATCGAATAATTTCGGCAACAGGAAAACACTCCGTCAGATTGGCCATGATTTTTTTTTTTTTTTTTTTTTTCCGCCGACGACTTTAGAGCTGAAGACCGCCCATAGCCGGTGGGGAAATTGGTTTATGTAGAAAAACTTTGAAACGAAGTAGTAACATCCGTTCCTTTACCGAAAGAATATGTTGTACTGTGAAAATTTAATTTTTTAACAAAATGCGATTACAGACAAAAGCAAAGATTTTCGTAACATGTTTATTAACAGTTTATATCCTGACACCCCTTCCATGGTCCAGGCTATTTTTTCTCGTCTCGTGCGAGAATACAGGATAATTTCACCTGAAATGGCGGCGCATGGGAGTTGAGACGGGGTATACCAGGCAAGAAAGCAACCATATTTTCGCCTAAAATCAGCGGATTCTAACTTGCTGAAAACTGCTCGAATTTACCACGAGCTTAGACTGAGATGCTATTGTGATTTTGATGGTAACACTGTGGGCGTTTCTTGAATATTGTTTAATCGGCATGTGGTCTTTACAACTGGCTCTGTGATTGCTGATTGTGACGGTCAGCAGTGTGTTGGCCGCGCCATTTCACTGCTAAAGTTCAGCACCCGTGAAATCGAAAGCAAGCAATCTCGCAACCTTCACCATGTCCAAAGACGGCATTTTCTACAAGGCAGGGGACAAGATATTCGCCAAAATGAAGGGCTACCCACATTGGCCCGCAAGGGTAAGACTGAGACAAATAGTGAAATATTGTAAAAGTGAAATGTACTGTTACTAAGTGTTAGCGTTACAGTGTAACAGTGTTGGCTTTCGAAGTAGAACTTTGTTTTGATAATCTAATACAGTCGTGACAAACGTTTTCTGGGGGCAACGCTGAACATACACTGATACAGTGACGCTAATACCAGAAAATGCACACCATTTAACTTTAAGACGAAGACTAGTAATAGTAGTAAGACTAGTTGTTTTTTTTTTTGAGACTTTTTAGAGAGAGAGTGAACTTGAGACAGTGCAACAATTTAGTTTTAAGGACTTGTGACCAGAGCTGAAATGTGGACTTTGCAAACACTACCTTAAGTGCCAGAATAATTGTCAACATGATTGTGGGCATCCATTCCAAGGAAAGAAGAAGACTTTAATCTTAGTATTTATAGAAATCATCTTTCATGTTGCACCTTGTGGGAACACTGCCAGAGAATGTTTGACAAGAAAATGAAGTGTTCACTAAATAATGTACTGTCAAACAGTCTAAACACTTAGAAAAAAATAAAAATAAAAATTAAAAGACAGTTTGACAGAGTTGTTTTATTAATATTATTCAGAGGTGAATGAGTTGTTTTATTAATATTATTCAGAGGTGAATGAAATGACAGAGTTTTTCAACAGTTTATTAATATTATAATTATTGTACATAGTTGAAAATGCATTATATTTAAATTATACATTATAATCTTGAGCATGCCTAATGCCTAAATCAGTAAATGTGGTCACTTTATTATTTTTATTTGATTTTAAATGGTAAGGTGGGTCTCATAGTCACACACACACACACACACACACACACACACACACACACACACACAGAAGTTATGAGACATTTACTTTTTTTTGGAAGAAATTCCTATACTTGTCTGAATTCAATTGTCAGTAGAACTCAGAGTTAGAAACATTTTATATTTTTACCAGATTTAAGTTTTAACTTTTGAGAGGTCGTCTTTAAATCTACATAAAATAATTCACTAATTGATGATCACCTCCATATATTATTTAAGCAGGGGTTGCAAACACTTTTTAATACTTGTGACGTGTGCAATAAATTCAGTGTCTTGAAAATTCTGCATCTTGGTTCCCATTCATACAATCACAGTATCACATAGTGCAGAATTCTGGGCAAGCGTGACAAATAACATCACTACTTTCAGTATCCTCAAGCTTGGGACATTTCTCACTGCCACTGCTGGTGCCTGGTTAGATCTCAGACTTTTGCTGGTACTCACAGATTCCTGGCTGTTTTACCTTCTTGTGTGGGTGGCCTTTTGTCAACCTGCTCAGAACTAGTGGAAGAAACTGGTTTACATTTTTTACAAGGATCATGACTGGAAAAAAAAAGTTGGAATTTTCTTCATTGTCTTTCAAGTTTCATGACATTGCTGGGCTGTGAAATGTGGTCAGTCCTGCGTGTAACTGTAAGTGAACAGTGGAAACTAGTAATGCAGATGGACACTGGCAAAGGCAATGAACTACCATTGACTTCATTTGGTGTCACCTGCCCTGGTCTGAGAACTGTCAAAGTTGATATATATTCTAACAACCAACTTTACACCCAAACATCAGAGAGATTGCTTAAACTGTTAGTGTTAAAGCCTTTCAACCAGAACACTTTCTGGACTTTTGTGTGTAACACATGGGGTTTAAATAATTGCATTTATAAGAGGGATTTATTTTAAAAAAGAAACGTGACCCCTGTTTAAATATAATGTTTTTATGACATGAACATATATTCACAATCACGGTCTTTATTTGAATTACAAACAATACAAGTTCTGCAACTCATTTTCAAGGTCAGCTTTTAAAAACATTGGTTACATTTTTGCTGTAATATTAAATGAGACTTTTAGTGCCTGCTCTTCATCTTGCATTTATGATCGTAATAATAATAATAAAGAAGACCTTTAGAGTGTTCCCGTCTTGTTTGGGCTTGGAGTTGGAGTGCTTTAAACAGCACCAGGATAACAATGACAACAGAGCACATGGAGGTGCCCATTAATAGCACAGTGGTTAAAAAATAACAGTAGCAATAAGTAGTAGCATTATTTGTTTGTGGAAATTAAAATGTGAACTATTTAATGGAGACTGCTGTCCTTATCCAGATTGATGAGCTGCCTGAAGGAGCTGTGAAGCCTCCCAAAGGAAAGTTTCCAATCTTCTTCTATGGCACACATGAAACGTAAGTATAACTCAGCGGCTTCAGTGCTGCTGTAGTAACGCTACTCTGCTGCTCTGCGCGCGCATGCACACACACATACCCATATATATAAATATAATTTATATATAACTTTATTAAAAGCAGCTAAAATATATAGTGAAAATGCGTACTGTTATTATTAAGTATTATTACTATGAACTAATGAAGTAGTAGAAAGCCAAGGTCGAAACACTGACACTGACGATAGTGCTTTGGCCGATTCTGACAGGGTGGAAAAGCTCAGTGCCACCACTCAGCCAACAACAGACTGTGCCACTACTGAGAACTTAGAAAGTCTAATTTAATTAAGAATAATAAGATCTAATGAAAATAATTCACTGCCACATAATTTATTTATTTTTAAATGCCCACCTGTAATGCAGTGATCGTCATCATTTTGACATAGCAAAACTGCAAGTGTAAAATGGAGTTTTTCTATAAAAAGACTCAGACAGGAAAATCCTGGGTTAGTAATACTAATACTGTAATACTAATAGTGGTAATATTTTCTAATAAGTCCTTTAAAAAAAAAAATGTGTTTTTTCCACAGTGCTTTTCTGGGCCCAAAGGATGTGTACTGCTATGAGAAGTGGAAATCCAAGTATGGGAAGCCAAACAAGAGGTCACGCTTCAACGAAGGCTTGTGGGAGATCGAAAATAATCCTGACGTCTTATTCAGAGGCAATGTGAGTATCTGAATCTTAATTCATAAAAATAAACTTAAGAAGTAGCAGTCCAGCACACTGAACAAACAAAAACCCCATATAATGCTTTTGGTAACCCCTGCGCTCTCCACTTTTGGGGAGTGAAACATCTGACTTGGCTCCAGGAGGGACCGATGGATCCGGAAGTGCTGTAGTTAGGGGAATTTGGCTTTCTGAGTTTTTTCTCTTTAGTTTTTGTCCCCAGATATTTATCATCTTAATTTGTTTCAGTTCCAGACCTAACTATTAATCAAAATACTCGCTCTTGTTTATTCAAGACTTTTTTTTTTAGATTTGAGATCGTACACTCTCAGTTAAAAAGGTGTGCATGGATGCCTGTCAGTTTGAAAAGGAAACCATCATTTTGATGGAATGATAATATTGTGGTTTTACTTTCAGATGGGTTATGAATATGAGTGGCTTACGTTTCCTCTGTCTCTGAGTGTAACTGTTGACTGTGTCCGGAAGGGGTTATTTGTATTTCTTCTGTCTCTTGAGTGTAACTGCTGACTGTGTTCAGAAGGGGGTATTTATGTTTGCTGTGTCTTTGAGTGTAACTGCTGACTGTGTCCAGAAGGGGGTATTTATGTTTGCTGTGTCTTTGAGTGTAACTGCTGACTGTGTCCAGAAGGGGGTATTTATGTTTGCTGTGTCTTTGAGTGTAACTGCTGACTGTGCAGAAGGGGGTATTTTACTATTTATGTTTGCTGTGTCTTTGAGTGTAACTGCTGACTGTGTCCAGAAGGGGGTAAGCGAGCCGGCTGCGGTGGAAGAGGGGGAGGCGGAGGAAGGACTGGAGGCGGAGGCAGAAGTGGAGCCAGAGGAAGAACAGGAGGAGGAGGAGGAGGACGATGAAGAGAAGTCCCAGTCTAAAGGGGTAAAGAGACCTGCACAAATTGAACACTTTAATAATTATAATAAAGTATTTGTAAAGTGCAAAATCTTGTCCATAGAGACTATTTATTCTAAGTGCTTACATGCACATGCATGCACGCACTCACACTCACACCAAGAGCACAGTGAACCCTGTTACATAAACACACTACGACACTTCATTCAGGAAGTTATTCTTGCACGTCTTAGGAAAATTGACAAGTCCAGAGAAATTGATAATAGCCCACAGGCACTGTGTATGCAATTTGCAAAACATATTTTTTTCCTGATAGTTTTACCCAGCCAGATTAGAATTGTGACAGAACTGCATTGCAGATGACACTGTTCTGATAATCAGAAAGTTTCATAAATTAGGACAAAATCTATCCCGGCAGAAGGCAGATTTATTACTTGCCCGACATGCTCGTGGTTTGTGTGGCGTGCGTGTGTGTATGTGTGCATATTTAATGCAAGTTTCAGAGACTTTCAGGGCAGCAAGGGTGTGTGTGAGTGTGGGTGCGAGAGAGTGAGTGTGGTATGTGTGTGTGTGTGTGTATGTATGTATGTAACTAAGTGGTTAATACACAGTTTCAACAATTTGCAGGGCAGCAGGGGGGGGGGGGGGGGGTGTAATTGTCCTGTGAGTGGTTAACTCATAGTTTCAACAACTCGCATGGCAGCAAGGGTGGGTGTGAGAGTGAGTGTGGCGTTCATGTGTGTGTTTGTAACTGTTCTGTGAGTGGTTAATGCATAGTTTCAACGACTCGCATGGCAGCAAGGGTGGGTGTGAGAGTGAGTGTGGCGTTCATGTGTGTGTTTGTAACTGTTCTGTGAGTGGTTAATGCATAGTTTCAACAACTTGCAGGGCAGCAAGGGTGTGGTTCAGAAGCGCAAGAGGTCCAGCAGTATAGGAGGGGTAAGTGTTTTGTTTCTGCTGCTTACTTAATGCGAGCTTTAGCTGTTTAGGGCTCCAAAGTTCAAAATGTGTGAAACTTCATAAAGTATGATGGCTCAACAAACTGTTACTTATAGCTCAAGAATGTATTACTTGCTTCCACAAACCTAAGTATAGTGGCAGTGTATTGTGTTCCATGCTTCTTTTTTGTAGATTTTGTTTTTGTTTTTTGTAACACCCTGGTTGACCTTTGCTCTTTGTTAAACTGGAGAGTTTTTCAGTTGGAGGTTTTGCGGAACAGTCTTTTCACTGTCAATTCTGGGACAGGCATAGATATATTTTCTTTGCTTTGTTGTTGTTTTAACTATGAAATGCATGTGGTGATAAAGTAATGGGGCGTCTTTTCACTGTAGATTCTGGGACAGGCATAAATATATTTGCTTTGTTGTTGTTTTTAGTAATAAATGCATATAATGATGAAGTAAAAAGTCAAACAAGACTTTTTTCTGCCCTCCTTTGTTGTTTGATGCCAAGCTGTCGTCAGAGAGGTACTCTTTGTGTGCTCAGGTCCCAAGAGGTGGGGGTGGGAAAGTCCGGTATCTGTCACCACCAGAATGACTTCTGCATTAAGATGGACAAAAATGAGGGCCTTTTTTATATTTAACGTTTCATTAATTCACAGTTGTGGCAGGCAAAGTCTCCAGAAAGCTCCACAAACCGCAACTTTTGAAGAGAAGAGAGAGCCACTCAGGGAGTTGAATCATTTGATTTTTGTCATTTAATTTGTGTTCTTTTATTTGTGGTTGAGGTTCACCCTGATGTAACCACACTGGTTGACGGGGCGTGAAAAGTAAAGTGTGATTGAGGTGTGTTTCATTCCTTTGTCTGCAGAAGTCAGCCGCAAAGCGGGCCAGAAGAAACTCCACGCTGTCGGCAACAAAGGATGATGCAACTGATGAGGAAGAGGATTTTGATGAGGGAACGCCGCCTCCAAGCGACGACTCAGGCGACGAGGTCCGTTGTCAGGCATTTGGACGTGAATCATGGCTGATTGGTTGATTTGTTGGCTCCTCTTGTTGGACAAGTCTGCAGGGTTTGACTTTTAGCGGGCTGATGGGATGCTTGTGTCTGGAGTGCCATGCTGTGACCTCCATGGTTGACATGACACGGCACACCACTCACTTCTGGAGTGCCATGCTATGACATCCATGGTTGACATGACACTGCACACCACTCACTCCTGGAGTGCCATGCTATGACCTCCATGGTTGACATGACACGGCACACCACTCACTTCTGGAGTGCCATGCTATGACCTCCATGGTTGACATGACACGGCACACCACTCACTTCTGGAGTGCCATGCTATGACCTCCATGGTTGACATGACACTGCACACCACTCACTTCTGGAGTGCCATGCTATGACCTCCATGGTTGACATGACACTGCACACCACTCACTTCTGGAGTGCCATGCTATGACCTCCATGGTTGACATGACACTGCACACCACTCACTTCTGGAGTGCCATGCTATGACCTCCATGGTTGACATGACACTGCACACCACTCACTTCTGGAGTGCCATGCTGTGACCTCCATGGTGGACGTGGCGCTGTGCACCACCAAACAGTCAAATTCTTCAGAAGTAACTTTACTTCTTAAATGAAAACAGTAATCAGAAGGATATGATTGTGTTTAATCTCAAGTAAATTTGACTGCCAACCTTTTTTTTTTTTAAAGGCTCAAAATGCACAAAAGCTTCACAAAAAACCTCCTGCAGCAGGGCAGTCGCTCATAAAGAACATCACTTATACCAAGTAATTGGTGCAGTTGACGGGACGTTAAAATCCAGGGACTAGCAGATGGCAGGATGTTAAAATCCAAGGACTAACTCCATCTGTTTATTTACTCATGTCCAGGGCAGTGCCCAAGGCAGAGGTTTGAGGTTTGAGAGCAGCAAGAAGTTCCCCTGGCAAGGCGAAAGCCACTGGGTTCAGTCAGCAGGTCCAGAGGAACTGGTGGTGCTTATGTGAAGACACAAGCTGATAGTACAGTGTCAAAAGTAAAGTTGCAGCCTTTTTGGAGGGTGACGGAATCATCCCTGTTTCACAGTACAGCTTCAGAAGTTGCAGCCTTTTTGGAGGGTGACAGAATCATCCCTGTTTCACAGTACAGCATCGAAAGTAGGTGATGGAATCGTCCCTGTTTCACAGTACAGCCTAAAAAGTTAAGTTGCAGCCTTTTTGGAGGGTGGTGGAATCATCCCTGTTTCACAGCACAGCGTCAAAAGAAAAGTTGCAGTCTATTTGGAGGGTGCCAGAATCATCCCTGTTTCACAGTACTGTGTCAAAAGTAAAGTTGCAGCTTTTTTGGAGGGTGACAATCATCCCTGTTTCACAGTACAGCCTAAAAAGTTAAGTTGCAGCTTTTTTGGAGGGTGATGGAATCATCCCTGTTTCACAGCACAGCCTAAAAAGTTAAGTTGCAGCCTTTTTGGAGGGTGATGGAATCATCCCTGTTTCACAGCACAGCGTCAAAAGAAAAGTTGCAGCCTTTTTGGAGGGTGACAGAATGTCCTTGTTTCACAGCACAGCTTCAAAAGTAAAGTTGCAGCCTTTTTGGAGGGTAACGGAATCATCCCTGTTTCACAGTACTGTATCAGAAGTAAAGTTGCAGCCTTTTCAGAGGGTGACAGAATCATCTCTGTTTTACAGTACAGCTTCAAAGGTAAAGTTGCAGCCTTTTCAGAGGGTGATGGAATCGTCCCTGTTTCAGAACTTTGAGGTGGAGTCCGAAAAGGAGTCATCCAAAAAGAAGCCAGGAAGGAAGGCGAACGCTGGCGGCAGGCGGCGGTCCACAAAGAACAGCATCTCAGACAGTGAAGGTGAAGGGGACGTGAAAGATGACGAGGCGGAAGAGAAAGTGGCCGCCAAGAAACGGCGCGGGAAACCCAAAACTCCAGCCACCAAGCGTGCCCCTAGAACACCAGCCTCTGGAGCCAGGAAAGGTGGGGTTGTTTTTCTCTTCACATTATAACCCACTTTGGCCCCAGTGTTTGAGTTAGTGTTTATTTTTTTGCCTTTATTATGTTTTGACGGAATGTGTTTTGCCCTGATGACTGGTTGACTGGGTGTTAAAATCCAGGTTACTGGCTCCGCCCCAGTGTTTGGTTGGTTACAGAGGGCTCTGGGCTGTCCATCCCCCAAGTGGCCTCAGCCAATCAGTATGTCCCAAATGATCTCTGAGCAAAAGGCCTGAAGTGTGGTCTCCATGTTTAGGCTGAAGTGTAGCAACATGGCTGAAACCTTGAGGATTAAAACACTCCTGATAAGGAATGGTGCATGTTCACTGCTCTCTTTTCACAGACCTTTTCTTCAGGTTGTGGAAAAGATTTGTAAACTCTTGGAACCATCATGGGTTAGGAGCACTGAGTGCACACTGTGATTATTATTATTATTATTGATGATCAGTGATATCAGCTGGAATGAAATAAGGCAAATCCCATTCATTTGAGTGCTAGAATCTGGTTTGAGCCATTGTGTGCTCCGGTCCAAATGAGTACCACATGGCGGTCAGATCAAAGGTTTGCTTGCAAGACCATAACTGTGGTAGTGGGGGGGGGGGGGGCTTGGACCACTGCTTGAAACCTTCTGCCGGATGTCCAGTCAACTGTGTCCGTTATATCAGGGTGAAACTCTCGTGTAAAAAATATCAGTTACATCTTTATTAACAAAGAGCAGAGTGAAAGTCTAATTTGCAATGCCATAGCCTCTTCCCCCTCTCCCCCCCCCCCCCCCAACCTCTCCCCACCCCATATCATACTGCACTGAAACTTATCCATTGTCTGAATACATCCTTCACTCTCTGGCTTAATGGAATGCATCAGATCACTTGTAAAACTATGGCTCATGTTCGTGATGTGTCAGTTTATGTCTGAAGAGAATCGGTGTGAAATGGCCCTGTTTGATTGAAGGTAGTTGTTGAGCTAGAGCGATTTGCTCTTTACCAATGAAGAGCAGGAAACGGCTTGTGAAGACCACTGGATGCAGAATGGCAGCACTCATCATGGTTATGTATCTATGACTTTCAAATGTTGGTTTTTATCAAATGTAGTCCGGAACTGTGTGACTTTTCCCCCCCATTGCAGTTGCTAGAGTTCATGGTGCTTCTGTGGTTTGGTACTGTTTTGGTCGAAAGAGTATAGAAACAAAATTCGAACAATTCCCACAGCCCTGTTTTTAGTACAAGTCATGCTGTTTTCATTCAGCTAGTCGGTAACAATCACAAAGTCAGTGGAGTGCTTGCTGTTTTCATTCATCTAGTCAACAACAAGCTCGAAAGGCGAATGCACTTTCTGTGTCATTCAAGCAGGTGGTGGTCGCAAGTCTGGTGGAGGAGAGAAGGAAGAAGTGGTGGCGGACATCTCGCTGAGCGAGGACAGCAATGATAGGTCAGTGATTGGTCACCTGTGCATGTGTTCTTCCACTGTCAGGCTCTGAGGTTTCCAGGTGCAGGTGTATCTGCTGCATGCATAAAGGGGTCCTCACCCCTCTGCTTTCAGGTGACGCTGTGAAGGGAGTAGCATTGGGGGGGGGGGGGGGGGGGGGTAAAATACGAGTTCTTATCAAGGGGTTGTCTGCTTCAGCTTGTGTCCAGGGGTTGGCAGGGTCAGTTCATATCAAGGGGTTGCCAGGGTTTGTTCACACAAAGGGTTGCCAGGGTGCATTCATGCCAAGGGGTTGCATTCATATCAAGGGGTTGCCAGGGTTCATATCAAAGGGTTGCCAACATCAGTTCATATCAAGGGATTGGCTGGGTTTATATTGAGGGGTTGCCAGGGTCAGTTCATATCAAGGGGTTGCCAGGGTCCATATCAAGGGTTGCCTGGGTTCATTTCAAGGGGTTGCCAGGTTCAGTTCTGCTACTGGTAATGAATAGAGTCAAAGGGTTGCATTTCAACTGTAGCATCTTTCAAAGCATCGAGTAAATAACAGATTTCTACAAAATGCAACAGGGAATGTTAGCGTGGGCTAAAACTGCTGCGTGTTGGTGTTGGCTCAAAACTGGGAGGAGAAGAGATGGTGACTGTTTGTTTCCTTGCAGTGAAGACTCGGATGTGGAGAGCAGCTGGAAGAAGAAGGATGCAGAGAGAAAGAAGGAGATTGAACGCAAGCTGAAGGAAGATGCAGAGAGGTAATAAACTTGTGCGCTGCTATTTATCGTCTCTTGCTGAGAAATGATGCCTGTTTTAGCTTTACATTCTGCGTCAGAACCTTCTCAAGGCAGACGTCTTTACAGTGAAATTCTGCCGAGGATGGTGTGATTCAAGAGCCGCTAATATTGTCATTTTGTTTTGCTTTTTGACTTGTTTGAGCCACAAGCCTGGTTAATGCTCTTCCACTGCATGTTTGCAGCATATTGCACTTTCAGCTTAAAAATCTTGACTGCAAACATTAAACAGTAACCCTCCACACACACACACACACACACACACACACACACACACTCTCTCATTGTCATTAATGCTCTTCTATTGCATGTTTCTAAGACAGTGCTGTTTCTGCTTCTGAATCTAGACTGAAAACCAGCAGCAGCAGTCACCTCCACCCCCCCCCATCTCCACCCTCTCAACACTACATGCACATACCACCCCACCCCCCACAACCCTGCTTTTGGGACTTTGTAGAGGAGTGCTTATGACCTTGCTGACTTGTTGCTCCTGGCTGTATGACCTTGCTGACTTGTTGCTTCTGGCTGTATGACCATGCTGACTTGTTGCTCCTGGCTGTATGACCATGCTGACTTGTTGCTTCTGGCTGTATGACCATGCTGACTTGTTGCTCCTGGCTGTATGACCTTGCTGACTTGTTGCTTCTGGCTGTATGACCATGCTGACTTGTTGCTTCTGGCTGTATGACCATGCTGACTTGTTGCTTCTGGCTGTATGACCATGCTGACTTGTTGCTTCTGGCTGTATGACCTTGCTGACTTGTTGCTTCTGGCTGTATGACCATGCTGACTTGTTGCTTCTGGCTGTATGACCTTGCTGACTTGTTGCTTCTGGCTGTATGACCATGCTGACTTGTTGCTTCTGGCTGTATGACCATGCTGACTTGTTGCTTCTGGCTGTATGACCATGCTGACTTGTTGCTTCTGGCTGTATGACCATGCTGACTTGTTGCTCCTGGCTGTATGACCTTGCTGACTTGTTGGATGACCTGACTGTATGACCATGCTGACTTGTTGCTCCTGGCTGTTTGAACGTACTGACTTGTTGGATGACCTGGTTGTATGACCATGCTGACTTGTTGGATGGCCTGGCTGTATGACCATGCTGACTTGTTGGATGGTGCAGACGTGAGCGTGAGGAGAGGGAGCGGATGGAGAAGGCGCGAGAGGAGCTGCTGAAGGAGCGGGCGGAGGAGATGGGCAGTGATGACGAGAAGGCGTCCAAACGGCAGCGCAAGAAGAAGAAGTTTGATGACTTTGTGGTGAGTGAGCAGGTGGAGGTTTGATGACTTTGTGGTGAGTGAGCAGGTGGAGGTTTGATGACTTTGTGGTGAGTGAGCAGGTGGAAGTTTGATGACTTTGTGGTGAGTGAGCGGGTGGAAGTTTGATGACTTTGTGGTGAGTGAGTGGGTGGAAGTTTGATGACTGGTGAGTGAGTGGGTGGAAGTTTGATAATTGTGTGGTGAGTGAGTGGGTGGAAGTTTGATGATTGTGTGGTGAGTGGGTGGGGGAAGTTTGATGACTTTGTGGTGAGTGACTGGGTGGAAGTTTGATGACTTTGTGGCGATTGAGCAGGTGGAAGTTTGGTGAGTGAGTGTGAGCGAGTGGGTGGAAGTTTGATGACTTTGTGGTGATTGAGCGGGTGGAAGTTTGATGACTGTGGTGACTGAGTGGGTAAAAGTTTGATGACTGTGGTGAGTGAGTGGGTGGAAGTTTAAGGCCTTTGTGTTGAGTTAGTGGAAGTTAATTGCTGATGACTTTGTGGCAAGTGGGTGAAATATGACTGATGAGTGGATGGAAGTTTAACAAGTTGATGGAAGTTAATTTGAATGAGCGG
Source organism: Alviniconcha strummeri (assembly GCA_963584105.1). NCBI lineage: Eukaryota > Metazoa > Mollusca > Gastropoda > Provannidae > Alviniconcha > Alviniconcha strummeri. The sequence continues at coordinate 2,576,763 of OY757558.1, read as the reverse complement.
GTGGAAGTTTCATGGTGGCGGTGAGTGGATGGAAGGTTGGTGATTGTTGTGAGTGAATGGAAGTTTGGTGACTTGTGAGTGGGTGGAAGGTTGATGACTGTTGCGAGTGGGTGGAAGTTTGATCACATGTGAGTGGGTGGAAGGTTGATGACTGTGGTGAGTGGGTGGAAGTTTGAGTTTGCAGTGAGTGGGAAGAAGTTTGATGACTTTGTGAGGAGTGGGCGGCAGTTTGATGACTGGGTGTGATGAGTGGGTGGCAGTTTGATGACTGGGTAGTAAGTGAAAAGAAGTTTGATGACTTTGTGGTGAATGGGTGGAAGTGTGATGAGGGGGTGGAAGTGTGATGACTCTGTAGTAAGTAGGAAGACGTTTAATGACTTTGTGGCGAATGAGTGAAAGTTTGATGACTGTGGTGAGTGGTGGAAGTTTGGTGAGTGGATGGAAGTTTGATGACTGTGGTGAATGGTTGGAAGTTCGGTGACTTTGTGGTGAGTGGATGGAAGTTTCACAACTTTGTAGTGAGTGGGAAGAAACTTGATGACTGTGGCGATGGGGCTGGAGCTTGATGACTGTGGTGAGGGGGTACAGGGTGCATTCTCATTTTGAAATCTTGCATGGATGATGACACATCAGGATGGGTATCATTGGCGTGAACTGCCACAAGTATCAAATTTGTTGCAACAAAAGTTTTGTCACACTGTATGCTTGTTGCGACAAAGGATTTGTCATGCCAGACATATTTTTGTCACAGCAAAACTTGCTGCGACCAATATTTGTCCCGACAAATATGATTTTGTTGCTACAAAAGTTTTGTCATGACAACTTTACTTTTGTCGCAACAAAAGTAGGCTTGTCGCAGCAAACATAATTTTGTCGCAACAATATTGTTTGTCGCAACAAAAATGATACTTGTGGTAGCTCCCACCGAAGGTAGATGTGTGCTGAGGAAAGTGGATACAGTGTTGTTTGCACTGACGCATCCGCTGATGCGGTTCTGTTGTCTCCCAGGAGGTGGACAGCGCCAAGAAGAAGAAGCAGGACAGTCACGAGAAGGAGAAAAGGGAGGAGGGGAAACCCAAGGAGAAATCGTCAGAAAAGAAAGAAAGCAAACCCAAAACCCAGGACCAACCTAAAAAGAAGAAGAGGAAGATCCTGTCCAGCGAGGAAGAAGACTCGGAAGACGACAGACGGAAAAGCGCGGCGAAAGAGGCTCGGAAAAGCAAAGCAGCGGAGGAGGAGAGGAGGAAGAGTTCGGCCAAGCGAGTCAAACAGGAGGAGGAGGACGAGGAGGAGGAGGAGAAGCCGGCCAAGGGGAAAGACGCAGAGAAAGGAAAGAGTGAAGAAAAAGACAGGAAAGAGAAACGCAAGAGTGAGGAGTTGAAAGGGGGAAGTACTGACACCAAAGTAAGTGGAGTTTGTTGTCTTTGTTCCCACAATTTTCATCGGCTTTTTGCTTTGATGGTGTGGAAGGGGCTCTTTATGTGCTCAACCTTTTCAGCTGTGTGACTGCTCTGTTACTGTTCGCTTGTGTTCACACACCTTTTTCAATTTGGTGAGTTTGTTGTTGACTGTGTGGTGCTGACTTTTTGGTAGTGTTGAGCAACCTTTTCAGCTGTGTGACTGCTCTGTTGCTGTTCGCTTGTGTTCACACACCTTTGCCTTCGGTGAGTTTGTTGATTAATGTGGTGTCACACCTGGCAGTGCTGACAGTGTGTTCAGATGTTGTTTCTTTTGTTGTCAGCTGTGTTTTTTAAATTTTTTATGTTTAGCTGTTGTTTCTGTCGTAGTCATGTGTTGTTTCCCTTTGTAGTCAGCGCTCATTTTGTCCCCCCCCCCCGCCCCACCCCCACCCCTTTTTTTGTTTGTTTCTGTTAGGGACAAGTCACATTTATTTTGTTTTGTTGAATGTGTTGCACAGCATGCACAACATTTGTTGTGGTCAGGGTTTAATCATTGGTGTTTATTTCAGTATCAGGTGGGTGTTTTTGTTATTTTTATAACGGTGCACATTCAGCTGTGTTTCATTTGTCACTGAAATATGCTGGAGCTTGTGATCATAGGCCACAAGCCAAGGTAGTTTTGTACAGTGGTGGTCTTTGATGTGGGAGTAGTTTACTCGGATATCTAAAGAGATGCAGCTGAGGTGGGTGGTCAAAGAGTGCGGGCAGTGAAATGTGGCCTAATTCACATGAAACTCGGAAAAAAAGGCATCTGAGGTGGGTGTGCTTACAGTGCGGGCAGTGAAATGGGGGGGGGGGGGGGGGGTAATCCACATGAAACTGAAGATCAGAGGGGTAGTCTGAAGTGGGGGTATAATTCACATTGAAATGTGATTAGACTTTTAGAGGCGTCTGATAAGGTGGGCTTATCTAAAATGGGGACATAATTCATGTGGAAATGTGAACAGAGGCTTCTAAGACCATGCTGTGAAGAGAGGGGGGTGGTCTTTGATATGGGGATGATTTATATGGAAATGTGAAGAGGTTCCTGAGAGGATGTACAGCTGTGTTGATTCATGGAGTCACCTCACTTCACATGTGGTTTCTTTGCAAGTAGGGCATGCACAGTGGTTTTTGTCATTGTTGGCTCTCTTAATGAAAAAGGTGCACACACACAGACATGTTGACATACCCATGTATGCTTGCATACAATGATACAGGTGCACACACTTGCACACACATGTTCACTCATTCATACATGCACTCATTTACACACGTGCAGTACACATGTATGCGCACATACTTGCACTCACATGCACATTCACACAAGCACTCTTGCATTTACAGACACATCATCATTCACACATACGCACATAGCACGTCTAGAAATGATGACCTGTGACACACTGTAACAGATATTTGTCTGTCTTAAGTCTTGGTCATATGACTACATGATATATTCACACATAGATACATTGCACCTCTTTAAAAATTATGGCCGGCATTAACAACTGTTTTCTGTTAACACACTGTAACGGATATTTGTCTTTCTTAAGGCAGTGATCCACTTTCGGTCTTGGTCGTGTGACTGCATGATGTATGATCTGCTGCTGTGGAGAACAGACAGATATCACTGTTGAGTGTCTGACCCTATAATGTCAGTTTCAAAGTTGCTGTGTTCTCATCTGATTCTGATCTGACACAGATTGTCAAAAGGCAATGAAAATTTGGTATCATATAATTATTAGGCATTCTTGGTAAGCCAAGCCTAATACCAGCGTGTAATGTACCTGATCAGGTAAACTCGGACTGTGCTTTGAACGCAGTAAACTTCATGTTGTTGTTGTCACTGGTGTTGAAACAGCTTCCATTCTTTAGTCCTAGCTCTGACAGGGTAGTAATTATGCTACCAACACTGCAGTTTCTTTGTTGCTGATGTCTGCCAGTGAATGGCGACAGTCGCCCACAGTAACTGATGTCAGCCAGTGAATGGCAACAGTTGCCCACAATAACTGATGTCTGCCAGTAAATGGCAACAGTCGCCCGCAGTAACTGATGTCTGCCAGTGAATGGCAACAGTCGCCCGCAGTAACTGATGTCTGCCAGTGAATGGCAACAGTCGCCCGCAGTAACTGATGTCTGCCAGTGAATGGCAACAGTCGCCCGCAGTAACTGATGTCTGCCAGTGAATGGCGAGAGTCGCCCGCAGTAACTGATGTCTGCCAGTGAATGGCGAGAGTCGCCCGCAGTAACTGGTGAATGGCGAGAGTCACCTGCAGTAACTGATGTCTGCCAGTGAATGGCGAGAGTCGCCCGCAGTAACTGATGTCTGCCAGTGAATGGCGAGAGTCGCCCGCAGTAACTGGTGAATGGCGAGAGTCACCTGCAGTAACTGATGTCTGCCAGTGAATGGCGAGAGTCGCCCGCAGTAACTGGTGAATGGCGAGAGTCACCTGCAGTAACTGATGTCTGCCAGTGAATGGCGACAGTCACCCACAGTAACCTTTCCCACAGTCAGTGCACAGACCTGTGTCATGGCATGATGCCTGACATCTGCTGACAGATCATTGTAGTCACATGACAGTGTGATCAGAAGTGGATCATAGCCTAACTCTCAGTGCCATTAGGTTGTCTTAGTGGGTTAACCCTTTCTTTGCTTGTTTGTGTGCATTGTATTGTACCTTCTCCTTACCCCCCCCCCCCCCACTCTTCTCCCCCCCCCCCCCCTTTTTTTTTTTTAAAACCTGTCTGCTTGTTGCTTCTAAACATAGGCTTGTAGTGAATTGGTTGTAAAGCATACTGCATGGTCAAATGCAGTCTTTGTGGCACATTGCTGCTTTGATGGTAAATGTTGCTGTGTGTTGGGCACAAGTTCAGAAACGTGTCATTACAGGCCTATGGAATTGTGACAGGCAAAATGCAACTGCAGGTGAACCTCAATATGATTCAGCGCTTTAGGATGAAAAGCAGACCTTTTTCTACTGAAAGATCATTTTTTTTGTTCCTATCGATATCCTTTAGTTTTTGTTGTTGTTTTTATAGATTTATGCCCCCTTATGTTTTCCATTGAAGGATAACTTTGTATTCCAGTTGATGTCCCTTTAGTTTGTTTAGATTTATGCCCCCTTGGTCTGATGACTCAGAATAGTTCTTTTTTGGATTCTTTCGCTCTTTCTGATGGTATGGAATGCTGTCCCTTGGGTGTGACCTAAGAATGCTGTCCCTTGGGTGTGACTTCAGAGTGGTGTCCCATGGGTGTGACCTAAGAGTGGTGTCCTTTGGGTATGACTTCAGAATGATGTCCCCTGGGGCAGACTTCAGGATGGTGCCCTTGGGCCTGACTGGGCCTTGCTCAGAGGAAGGTTACATTGTGATTTAGCACAACTGTCAGAGAAGGGCACCGTCTGCCACACTGTACAAGCTTCAGAAAATTGCACTTGGGTTCAGGCCTCTGCCACCCGACCTTACTCCACCCTTCTACTGTTTTAGGGGGCATTGCCGATATACACACACACACACAAGGAGGCAAGCTTATGGGACCCAAAGTATTTCTTCCCCAAGCAGTAACTGTCACACTGGCTCATAATGCCTCAGCTACACTTGGGAAAAGAGCGACAGCATTGTGAAAGAATAGACAGGAACATGGCTTGATAGCTTTCAAACTCAGAAGAAGGGATTAGTCACAATAGTGTAAAGGAGGAAAGGCTGTAGAGAAGTGAGTATAAGGGAAAAGTTGGAGTGTATTCTTGTAAAGGACAGATTGGGTGTGAAGAAGAAAAAGGTGTGAAAAGGGATGAGTGTAAAGGAGGAAAGGTAGTGTAAAGACTGGAAGTGTAATGGGGGAAGGAGTGTAAAGAAATGATGAGTCTGAAGAAGGAATAGGTGTAAATGATGAGAGAGTGTAATGACTGAAAGTGTAAAGTAAGCAAGAACGTAAGGAAGGGATGAATGTGAAGAACGAAAAGATGTAAAGAAGGAATGAGTGTAAAGAACATGAACGTGTAAAAGAGCGTGAAGAAGTGGGGAGAGGCAGGAGAGTGAGACACACCATGACAAGAACCATACTTCAGTATAGCACTGAGGCATGCCCCCCACTGAGGCATGCCCCCCCCTCCCCCCACTGAGGCATGCCCCCCACTGAGGCATGCCCCCCAGCAGCGTTCGTTCGCTGTGCGGTGGCAGACCGCAGAGAGAGTTGTGTTGAGGTTCACCTGTGCTCCGTTGTGTCCTCCGATGGCGGCAGAGGTGGAGAGGGTGTGTGACAACGAGGCAGTAAGTCGAAACAGACTCTGGTGGTCGTCTTGCAGAAGCTGGAGCCCGGCGCCAAACCCTCCTCCGTCAGCGCTGAAGCCGCGTTGCCCAAGGATCCGGAGGCCAAGGTGGACGCTGAAGCGAGGGAGGCGCAGCGAGGTGAAAAGAAGGCTGCGCCCCAAGACAGCAGCGGGTCCAAGTCATCGGAGGACAGCTGCAACACACCCTCTCAAGGAAAGAACGATGGAGGGAAGAAACGGGACAAGGAGGAGGAGAGGAAGCGAAGGGAGGAGAAAGAGCGAAAATTGTGAGTGTGGCGTGAAGACTAAATCATATGGAAAGAGATTGAAGTACGCTCACAGTTAAAAACGACACTGGTAGTTTTAATTTAACCCCTTCACTGCCTTACCCCGCAAACTTTTTTTCTTTCTTTCCGGGTTGGGTGTTACACATAAAGTTTTGGGTTGAAAGTAAAGACTACAGAACATGAATGTGTAAAACTGCAACACTTGTAGTTTTAATTTAACCCCTTTACTGCCTTACCCCACAGACTTTTTTTCTTCTCCCAGGTTGGGTGTTATGCATAAAGCAACTACAGCAACTCCAGACATGTGCCAAATTTGTCTCTAGTCTCTGTATGAAGTACATAGCATAATCAGGCAGTTGGCAGTAAAGGGGTTGTTTGGCAGTGAAGGGGTTAAAAGAGAGTACACAACTAGTTGCAAATTTTATATGAAATGCATTTTCAGTCAACAAATGGATGGCTGTTTTTGCGAGAAAACAGCAGAAGAAATATAACTCTTTTGGGTCATCAAAATGGGGCACAAATTTGAAACTGCACAAGTGTTCTTTTTAACTTTTAGTGTGTTTAGGTCTTTTTTCTGTATGCTGATGATCAAGTTTATATCCGATTTTTATTGTTGTTTACTCACAGAAGGTGTTTTGGGTTGTTTTTTGTTGTTGTTATTTTTGATCACCAGGAGGTGAAGATCATACAAACTTTCACCAAACTGTGTTTGCATGGTCGTCTTCAAGGGATGTCTTGTACAGCAGTTACTGCCCTTTCTACTTGACAAAAACAGTTGGTGGGAGTCATTATTGTTGATTACCTGTGCAGAACAGTACAACTGAACCTCAGTTGGGACCCAGCTAAGATGGTGCCTAATTATTTAGATTTTCAGCTGGTGTCCACAAGAAAAACAAACCCCCTCTCTAGACCCTTTCAGGTATAAGCTCAAAGCATTTCTTTTCCAAAACTGTAGACCTGCCCAGTTTTCCGTTGCGTGCTGCTGTCTTCATCCTTCTCAAGTCTCCTTTTGCAGCCCGTGTTAAGTTGTGTAAATTGAACTTTGTGCCGTCAGTATACTCGGGTGGGTGTGGGTGCATGTGCGTGCACTTAGGATAATCTCTACAGACAAGATCATGCACTTTATAAATACTCATTATTATTATTAAGAAATAGCATATGATTGTGAATGTAAGCCATCAGTCATGTCCTGTTTTGTGTGCCTAACTCAGTAACTGTAAACAGCTGTGCAGTACATGAGTGACTGTAACCCATTCTCACGCTTTCTCTTTGCATTGTGCTGCAGGCAGGAGAGAGAAGCGGAGAAGGAGAGGAAGAAGAGAGAAAAGTATGAGCAGAAGAAAAGAGAAAAGATCCAGAAGATTCACTGTAAGTATGAAGTGGATTCAGTTTTGTTGTTGCTCTGTTCTTGCACCGTTTGGTGTTTTCATGTAAATTCTCTGTTGTGCTGTTTTTTGGTGTGTTTTTTGTTATTTTTTATGTGCAGCGAATGCAGAGTGTACCTGTGATTAAAACAAAACAGTTGGAGTGCCCCCCCCCCCCCCCCCCCCCCCAAGTATTTGTTTACAAATTACATGCACACAGACCCCCCCCCCCCCCTCCACACACACACATACATCAAAAATGAAAAAACAAAAAAACAAAAACAGAGGCAGAGAGACAAGCTTTTGCTTGTGTACAAGTTATAGGCTCACAAACAGCCCCAACCACCACCACCACCACCACCACCACCACCACCACCACAACCACACACACACACCAGAAATGAACAAAACAACAAAAAAGCAGAGGCAGAGAGACAAGCTTTTGCTTGTGTACAAGTTATAGGCACACAAACAGCCCCCCCCCCCCCCCCCCACACACACACACACAGAGCAGAAAAAGAAGCTTTTGCTTGTTTACAAACTACATGCCTACATACACACAGTCCCCCCGTCCCCCCCCCCCATCTGTCTCCCTCTTTCTCAGCTGGTCCCTGTGGTCTTCTGGCCATGCTAATGGTTGCAGATGAGGCTCGAGGCCAAATGAACATGACAGAGGCTTCTGTGGTCTTCTGGTCACACTAGTGGTTGCAGATGAGGCTTGAGACCAAATGAACACTTCTGTGCTGCAAGCTGTAAGCCCTGTCTCCTTTTGCACAAGCTTTCTGCCTGTTCATGGGGTACTTTTGCCTGGGCTTGTGCAAATAGAATGCAACGTGATCTGAATTGGATTCAGCCTTGAAACAAGTGTAGTTGGTCCCATTTCAGTTTGCATTGCATTTGCAGGTGCTGTTGTTCTCAGTGAATGTGGGCCATGACATGTTTTGCAGGTTGTGTTCAGAATCAACTAGTCTTTTGCTCTGTTGTTACGTGATGTGCTTCAGCTTGTGAGGAAAATGTGGTGGCCACTCTTTGGGTTTTTTCATGTGGAATAAATAACTAATACGGAATTTATAAAGCACTTTCAGAGACTCAAAGCACTGTACAACTTAATGTGAAAGAAACATGGACTACACAAGATACTGAAGTACAAATCAGTGGGATATAAACAAACAAATGGAAAACGTTAATAAACATAAACATACAAAGCATGGTGAAATACACATGATATCATGCACGAATATAATAAATATTATGATGTTCTGATTGTCTGACGCTGCTTCATAAATATTAATTGTGATGTTCTGATTGTCTGACACTGCTTTAGTGGTTGGCAGCCTGGATGTGTCTGTGTGGCTGCCATGAGTGTGATGCTAGTATATTACTAGTCATGCTCATCTGGCTTGTGGTTTCAGTTGAACAGACGGAGAACAAACTGACCCAGATGGACGATGAAATCAAAAATTCCCTCATGAAGGACAATCTGGTAAGTTGTCCACAGATTTGAAGACTTGCTGACAGTTTCAAACCAAACCACTTTGTAATGGAATCCCAGCCAGAAAACCAGTTCCTGCAACAAAATCTGGGAGGGTGCGTCTGCCTCCGCTGGTGGGAAGCTTGCTTGCCGCTAAAAGACAAAGGAAACTGTCAGAAAAAGGGCTGGGGGTTTTCGGTTACATTTTGTGTGTGTGTGTGTGGGCACTGTGTGGTGTGGGTGTTTATGTGTGTTGTGTATGGGTGTGTGCACGTATGGGTGTATGCATCTTTCTATAGGACTGTGACTCTGTGTGTATATATATGGATGTGTGTGTGTCACTGTATGTGTGTTATATGTGGGTGTGTGCATGTATTGGTGTATGCATCTTTCTATAGGACTGTGACTCTGTGTGTATATATATGGATGTGTGTGTGTGTCACTGTATGTGTGTTATATATGGGGGTGTGCATGTATTGGTGTATGCATCTTTCTATAGGACTGTGACTGTGTGTGTATGGATGTGTGTGTGTGTGTGTCACAATGTGTGTGTGCTGTGTATGGGTGTGTGCACATATGGGTGGATGCATTTTTCTATAGGACTGTGGCTGTGTGTGTATTATATGGATGTGTGTGTGTGTCACTGTGTGTGTGCAGGATGTGGACAAGTGTGTGGCTGTGTGTATTATATGGACATGTGTGTGTGTGTGTGCAGGATGTGGACAAGTGTGTGGCTGTGTGTATTATATAGACGTGTGTGTGTGTCACTGGGTGTGTGCAGGATGTGAACAAGTGTGTGGCTGTGTGTATTATATGGACATGTGTGTGTGTGTCACTGTGTGCGTGCAGGATGTGGACAAGTGTGTGGCTGTGTGTATTATATGGACATGTGTGTGTGTCACTGTGTGCGTGCAGGATGTGGACAAGTGTGTGGCTGTGTGTATTATATGGACATGTGTGTGTGTCACTGTGTGCGTGCAGGATGTGGACAAGTGTGTGGCTGTGTGTATTATATGGACATGTGTGTGTGTCACTGTGTGCGTGCAGGATGTGGACAAGTGTGTGGCTGTGTGTATTATATGGACATGTGTGTGTGTGTCACTGTGTGCGTGCAGGATGTGGACAAGTGTGTGGCTGTGTGTATTATATGGACATGTGTGTGTGTGTCACTGTGTGCGTGCAGGATGTGGACAAGTGTGTGGCTGTGTGTATTATATGGACACGTGTGTGTGTGTCACTGTGTGCGTGCAGGATGTGGACAAGTGTGTGGCTGTGTGTATTATATGGACACGTGTGTGTGTGTCACTGTGTGCGTGCAGGATGTGGACAAGTGTGTGGCTGTGTGTATTATATGGACACGTGTGTGTGTGTCACTGTGTGTGCAGGATGTGGACAAGTGTGTGTATTATATGGACATGTGTGTGTGTGTCACTGTGTGCGTGCAGGATGTGGACAAGTGTGTGGCTGTGTGTATTATATGGACACGTGTGTGTGTGTCACTGTGTGTGCAGGATGTGGACAAGTGTGTGTATTATATGGACATGTGTGTGTGTGTCACTGTGTGTGCAGGATGTGGACAAGTGTGTGTATTATATGGACATGTGTGTGTGTGTCACTGTGTGTGTGCAGGATGTGGACAAGTGTGTGGCTGTGTGTATTATATGGACATGTGTGTGTGTGTCACTGTGTGCGTGCAGGATGTGGACAAGTGTGTGGCTGTGTGTATTATATGGACATGTGTGTGTGTGTCACTGTGTGCGTGCAGGATGTGGACAAGTGTGTGGCTGTGTGTATTATATGGACATGTGTGTGTGTGTCACTGTGTGCGTGCAGGATGTGGACAAGTGTGTGGCTGTGCTGGAGGATCTGGATGAGCTGCCCGTCAACTACGTCATGCTGCGTAAAAACCCGGACATCATGAAGACCATCAAACAGGTGTGCACAGAGCTACCATCATCTCCACTCTCTAACAACCCCCTCCCACCCCACCCCCACTCACAAACACCACACTGGGGATGGGAGTGGACAGCCAAAATAAAAAAATCCTTGCAAACTTGCATATTAAAGTTTGAGATGGGGAGGGGGGTGCTCTTTATTTTTTTTCTCTCAGTTTATTTGAATCCCATCAAAAAAAAACCCAGCTCACCTGACCTAAGACAACAGCCGCCACAGCAACACTGCTGCCCTGCCCTACTGCTGGACCAGCATGCCATCAGATGCGGTGTGGCGTTTCTACACTTTGTTACCATTGCTCGGCTTAAAGCCCAAGGTTCGCTCAGTGCTGGGTGAGAAGGTTGCACGTGCAGCCATTTCCCCACACCTGTACATGTGCTTCAGTGCATGTAAGCGCAGTGTTACCTACCTAATTAAGACCACAGCAACTGCAGGAACATTACTATCCAGCAGCGGGACCAGTGTGTCAGATGTGGTGTGGCATTACAGCAGTTTGTGAGCATTGTTTGGGCTGACCCAAACCTTGAAGGTCAAAGAGACCCAGTGCTGGGTGAGAAGGTAGTGTGTGCAACAGTTCCCCCACACTGGTGCCTGTGGTGCATGCCAGTGCTCAGTTCCGGGACCAGCAGCTACTCTCCAGCTGGGGTTTTCAGTGATGGAGTTTGCCGTGTGATGAAGATCACTGCAGCTGAAAGTAATCCTGACAAACACATACGCACATGCACACACACACACACACTCACACACACACACACACACACACACACACACACACACACACACACACACACACACGCACACACACACACGCAGTCAATAGCCTCTGACCAGTGCCAGCATTTCTACAGAAATAGCAGCATACACACACACACACACACACACACACAGAGTCAATAGCCTCTGACCAGTGCCAGCATTTCTACAGCAGCAGTAGCAGCAGCACACAAAAAAGGCATATGCGCTGTCCCTGGAATGATTTTTGTGTGTGTTGTGGTAAAGACGACACGACTGGGCATGAACCGTCGTGGCTGCCAGCCTGTGTTTCATTGTGATGCCAGCATTAACCCCTGCTGTTGCTGTCTCTTTCTGCCTTGGTCAGTGTCGCAAGTTCAAGGACAGCGATCGCATAAAGCAGAAAGCAGAAGCCATCTACAACCGTTGGAAGGATTTCTTCATCACTGGTGATCGCCAGTCCGCCAAGGTCATTCAGGTGCGTTGGTGCTGGGGTCAGTTCTTTTGTTCTTCTAGGGCATGCCCATGAACTCCTTGAACTGCGCTGAGTCGGGGTTCATAGGGTCTTCAGATTTGGGCAGTTTGCGGTCCTTTCCAGGCAGGAAAGCGTGGGGAAAGTTGCGGTTTTGGCCACCACGGTAGAAAGCGAGAATTTGATGATAATGGTCGACAGATGGAAAGGTCTGCTGAAGTACCATTCATGGGAGCCGCCACAAGGATCGTTTTTGTTGTGACAAAAGCTTTGCCGTGACAAAAAGTATGCTTGCCACAACAAAACCTTTGTCCAGACAAAATATTTCTGTTGCAACAAACACGTACAAAGGTTTGGTCGCGACAAAAGACACGTTTTGTTGTGACAAACACACGTCTTGTTGCGGTAAAAGTTAGCTTGTCGCGACAAACATGTTGTGGTAAAAGTTCGCTTGTCGCGACAAACATGTGGTGGCAAAGGTTTTGGCGCCACAAGCATACTTTTGTCGCGACAAACATGTGGTGGCAAAGGTTTTGGCGCCACAAGCATACTTTTGTCGCGACAAACATGTGGTGGCAAAGGTTTTGGCGCCACAAGCATACTTTTGTCGCGACAAACATGTGGTGGCAAAGGTTTTGGCGCCACAAGCATACTTTTGTCGCGACAAACATGTGGTGGCAAAGGTTTTGGCGCCACAAGCATACTTTTGTCGCGACAAACATGTGGTGGCAAAGGTTTTTGGCGCCACAAGCATACTTTTGTCGCGACGAACACGACAAAAATTATACTTGCGGCAGCTCCCGCCAATCATACTGAAGGGGGGATCAGCGGACAAAAAAACCCTGAGAGGCCAAGCAGTGGATGATCAGAGGAAAATGCAAGATTTATTTAACTTGAAACCACCCCTGGGCCTGCTTTAGAGGGGCATGTCGTCTGCGCCATGCAGCAAGAGTCACTGCCCTTGAAACTGCACTTGCTCTGTTTAAAGTCTCCGTCAGCCGTTTTGTTGTTGTTTTTTATACTTTTTTTTATTAAGTTTTTTTTTTTTTTTTTTTTTTAAAGAAAAACATCAGTATCCATTCACATAATTACACTATATGTTTCAGTGATAAGAGCGGAGGAGAACTATGCACGCTTAACAGTTGTAGAAGAGATAATAGGTAGAAGAGAAACACAAAACAGCCGTTTGTGTTGTTTTGGGGAAAATGGCCCTAAACTTTGGGAAAATTTGGGAATTTTGAAGTCCTATTCCTGTTTGAAATCTGTTCCACTGGGTGTTCATCTTGACATGAGCAGGATCACACCTTTTTTTAAATTTATTTTTTAAACAGAAAATTGAGCAGAAGAAACGGGAGAAGGACCGGAGCAAATCCGATGCTAATAAGGAGAACAGCATGAGTTGCCATGGTGATGCGGAGGTCACAGGTCAGTGAAGATTCCTGGGAGGGAGAGGAGGTGTGTCTGTGTGCGTGCATGAAGTGGGATTTGTGTGCAGAGGTGTTGAGAGAACGTGTGATCGTTTGGTTTGAATAAGAAAATTCAGTTCCTGTGTTTCAAGTTTTACTTTTTCTGTCTGTCTGTCCCCCCCTCTCTCTTTGCTATGCTATCTCAGTATAACCAATAGATCTGATCTGATTGGGCATAAACAGTTAATCTCTCCTCCTCCTCCCCTCCCCCCCATCCACATTTCTGTACATTTTCATTATTTTGCACCCCCCCCCCCCCCCCCAACCCCCACCTCCTTCTCTCATCTGTTTCATTCCTTCTGTGTGCTCACACAGATTTGTGTGGTGTGTGGGGAATATGTTTATATGTTATTTTTCAGGTTTATATGTTTGACATGATTGTGTAAAGTGCAGTGTAATGGGTAAAGTGCAGTGTACTTACTCTTGTTGTTGAGATAGAAATATGTTTAACATGTTTGTGTAAAGTGCAGCGTACTTACTCTTGTTGGTGAGATAGCACACCGTAGAAGTTTACACTGCATAATATTTTCCCTTTTTTCAAATTCCTTTGCCTGTGTGTTCTTGTGTGTTTCTCATGTTTGTCTGCTGCCTCAACTCTAACAACTGGGCTGTGCAGGCCCAGAGAGCAAGGACCAGACAGACGGCGCCACTCCCCCCACCACCACCACCACCCCTCGAGCAGAGAACGCTGCCGACAGTGACGTCAGTGCCATCGCCCCTTCCAGCACCCCGACCCCCTCCGAGACTGTGGACAGTGCGGTGGTGTCGCAGGGCGAGGGGCTGAGCGAGGCAGCCCAGCCTACCGTGTCGGACCAGAGTCACATGTTGGAGAGCTCCTCCGGACAGTCACCCCTCCCGTCCGGCCCCCTCTTGACGGATGCCAGTGACGGCGAGGCGCCCGGCACGCCCGTTCCTGTCACTGGGTCTGCTGCCGGTTTTGTGTTGCCCCAGGAGAACCTGGACGAGTTCCCCGATGCAGAGACGTGGACGTCTTTACCGCCCGAGGCTTCCTGCACCGCGGCGGCGGCGAGCTCAGTCACGACGCCTCCCCCGGCCAGCACCAGCCAGCCTCTGTCGTTGCACGGCAGCTCCACACACACGCAGCTGAGTGACTTTGAGGACAGCGGCGGCGGTGGTGGTGATGGTGGCGGTAGGGGGATGTCGACGACCTCCCTGGAGGCTTCTGCCACCACACGTGTTCATCCCCTCAGCCTCCCCCTGCCCCCCATCGTCGAGCCTGCTGAGGACATGCTGGACAACACCCCGGCCTCCAACCCCTCCCTCGCCAGCCCCCTGCCCAGCGTTGGTGACGACAGCTCCAGGGCGGACACCATCGCGGACGGTTCTCTCAGCAGGAGGCTGGACCGGGAGGATGTGGGCCGTAACAGCGTGCCATCTCTGGCTGGTCCCCCGAGCCCCGGGGCGTCCAGCTCGCCGGCCAAGGACGACTCATTCCTCGGCGCCGGCGCTTTGATGGGCTCCTTCCTGGGCAGCTCAGTTGCCGCGGAGTTGAGTGCAATTTCCAACGAGATGGACAGGGCGAGGGCCTCGCGGTTCCCGCGGGAGGAAGAGGAGGAGGAGGAGATACTGGAGGTAAACCAGACGATTTTCAGGCGTGGGGATTGTCTCTCCAAAAATACCCAACATGGTCAAAAAGCACAGGTTGAGTTGGCAGAGACTCTCCATCAAACTTGAAAAATGGTTGGGGGGTTGGGGTATCACTCACAGTTAGGCAGATTGTCTCTCAGAATTGGGGGGGGGGGGGGGGGGGGTTGTAGTATGAGAGTACAAAATCAATACATAGGGCTGGTTGACACATTTTTAACCTTTTCAATGCCATGCTTGCCACGCCATCACTCTGAAGATGACATAAAAGTGCCAAATTTGAAACCATTAAGGCCTTTTTGCTCCTTTCCATGAGCATGTGAAAAGATTTCTACCAAAATAGACAGTAATGAAAGTAGATTTGTTACAGGACCATCAAATATGCAATTTGGAGGCGTGTATGTGTGCACTTTTCAGCCCAAAATTTTTACAGGCTGTAGCAGTGATGGGGTTAATGGTGCACACGTCATACATGTTGCTGCATTTTCACAACGTCATACGGGTTGCTGCATTTTCACTACAAATCTCTTTTCTCTGTCTTGATTTCGTTTTAGCAGAACCAAGTACTGTTTGAGCAGAACTTGTGCACCAATCCAAAATACAAGGATTTACTGTGGAACTAGAAGCAGCAATTTGCAGACAGTTGCACATCATATGTAAGGCTGGTCCAGATGTGCACAAAAGACAAGCCACATCACATGTGTCGTGACATCAGTGTGGCTTGGCCTACTGCAGGCTTTTGTGCACTCAAGTTACATTGCTCAAGCAACAGCCATTTTGCGGTGTAAATTAATCTTGACTAACAGCCTCACATGGAGGTGTGTTCCTAAACGATTTCTGGGTTCAGATACAAGGCGGCTGCTCTCGCCATTTGACGTTTCTGAATTGAGAGGTCTGCGCGGTCCACCATTGTGATTTTGTGAGCCTGAGCTGTCTGTTCTGTGACTGGCTGCAACTGTGCAGCTTGTCTGTGCTGTGATTGCTTGCAATAGTGCCACTTGTCTGTGCTGTGATTGGCTGCAGCAGTGCGGCATGGCACATGAAACGGGACCTTTCCACACGTGTTGCCAATGGCCAGGTTACAGCCTAGCAGTGCTGCGCGCTGGGGCAGTGCCACAAAATCTTGTCACTTTCTGTTGCATGTGGCATGTGGAATATGTGTGTGGCAGCCCGAAGCAGAATTGGTTTTGCAACTGATGGTTGTTGGTGTGTTGTTGGCTGTTGATGTTTTGCTGTAGGTTGGTGCGTGGCCACTTCTTGGGCCAGTGCATGAAAGCAAGAGGGTGGTTGATGTTTTACTGTAGGTTGGTGCGTGGCCACTTCTTGGGCCAGTGCATGAAAGCAAGGGGGTGGTTGATGTTTTACTGTAGGTTGGTGCGTGGCCACTTCTTGGGCCAGTGCATGAAAGCAAGGGGGTGGTTGATGTTTTACTGTAGGTTGGTGCGTGGCCACTTCTTGGGCCAGTGCATGAAAGCAAGGGGGTGGTTGATGTTTTACTGTAGGTTGGTGCGTGGCCACTTCTTGGGCCAGTGCATGAAAGCAAGGGGGTGGTTGATGTTTTACTGTAGGTTGGTGCGTGGCCACTTCTTGGGCCAGTGCATGAAAGCAAGGGGGTGGTTGATGTTTTACTGTAGGTTGGTGCGTGGCCACTTCTTGGGCCAGTGCATGAAAGCAAGGCGGTGGTTGATGTTTTACTGTAGGTTGGTGCGTGGCCACTTCTTGGGCCAGTGCATGAAAGCAAGGGGGTGGTTGATGTTTTACTGTAGGTTGGTGCGTGGCCACTTCTTGGGCCAGTGCATGAAAGCAAGGGGGTGGTTGATGTTTTACTGTAGGTTGGTGCGTGGCCACTTCTTGGGCCAGTGCATGAAAGTAAGCGGTTGATGTTTTACTGTAGTTTTATGCGTGGCCACTTCTTGGGCGAGTGCATGGAAGTAGGTGGTTGATGTTTTACTGTAGGTTGGTGCGTGGCCACTTCTTGGGCCAGTGCATGGAAGTAGGTGGTTGATGTTTTACTGTAGGTTGGTGCGTGGCCACTTCTTGGGCCAGTGCATGAAAGTAAGTGGTGGATGTTTTGCACTGCCATTTCTCTTGGTTCTGTCCTCTTTTGGGTGGTGGAAGCAAAGGCGGAGATGTTGGTGCAGTGCTTGAAAGTAAGCGGTGGATGTTTTGCACTGCCATTTCTCTTGGTTTTGTCCCCTTTTGGGCGGTGGAAGCAAAGGCGGAGATGTTGGTACAGCCACCTTTGAAGTCCTTTTTTTTTCGTGCCACCTTCTGGGGAGATGCTCTTGTAATCAGCCGTCAGACTAATCGCC
Source organism: Alviniconcha strummeri (assembly GCA_963584105.1). NCBI lineage: Eukaryota > Metazoa > Mollusca > Gastropoda > Provannidae > Alviniconcha > Alviniconcha strummeri. Next base: position 2,559,391 of record OY757558.1, on the reverse strand, counting down.
AATGGCATTTGTACGTATTTCACTCGCATAGTTGTCGAAAACCATTTGTGCGTCTTCTCTTCAATGATCACTACAGTGACAACTCCAGTTCTCTGCATGACGGCGCCTGTGTGCTGCAAGTCGTCCAGTCTAAAAGCTTCTTTGACACTCACCCTACCAGTCACAGCAGACACCTAAAGTTGTCACGTAGTAGCATCCCTGCATCAGGTGTTCAGTTGTCATGCTGCTGGTCTGACAGGCAGATGTTCTGTTGTCATGCTGACAGGCAGGTGTTCTGTTATGCTGCCAGTCTGACAGTGGCAGATGTTCTGTTGTCATGCTGCTGGTCTGACAGGCAGCTGTTCTGTTGTCACGTTGCCAGTCTGACAGACAGATGTTCTGTTGTCATGCTGCCAGTCTGACATTCATGTGTTCTGTTGTCATGCAGCCTGCCTGATGGCAAATTTCTGTTATCATGCTGCCAGTCTGATATTCAGGTGTTGTCATGCAGCCTGCCTGATGGCAAATTTCTGTTATCATGCTGCCAGTCTGATATTCAGGTGTTGTCATGCAGCCTGCCTGATGGCAAATTTCTGTTGTCATGCTGCCTGTCTGATATTCAGGTGTTGTCATGCAGCCTGCCTGATGGCAAATTTCTGTTGTCATGCTGCCAGTCTGATATTCAGGTGTTGTCATGCAGCCTGCCTGATGGCAAATTTCTGTTGTCATGCTGCCAGTCTGACAGCAGCAGATGTTCTGTTGTAATGCTGCCAGTCTGATGGCAGAGTTCTGCTGTCATGCTGCTGGTCTGACTGCAGAGTTCTGTTGTCATGCTGCTGGTCTGACTGCAGAGTTCTGTTGTCATGCTGCTGGTCTGACTGCAGAGTTCTGTTGTCATGCTGCTGTTCTGACTGCAGAGTTCTGTTGTCATGCTGCTGGTCTGACTGCAGAGTTCTGTTGTCATGCTGCTGGTCTGACAGCCAGATTTTGCGTTGCCATGCTGCCAGTCTGTGTGGGGCAAAATTCTGGTTGACCAGTTCTGAAGTTGATAAAAATAACTCGTAAGGAAGGGGCTTTGAAAGACCCTGTTGACTGGCAACATTTCCAGATTTTTAATGGTAGCATGTTATGCTGGCTTGGTGTGGCTCACTGTAACACTTGTGTATCATGTGCCTGTGTTCTTCTGCAGAAGCGACCAGCATTGGATGCTCGCATCAAGGAACTGATTGAGACCGACGAAGGGGGCCTTGACAAGGAACGCAGCGCGGCAGCCAGCAACATCCTGAATGAGGACAGCGCCCAGGTCCGCACGGTGGCCGACAGCAGCGAGCACGAGGAGGAAGACCCCATCATGGACGATGACGAGTTGCACAGCCTTCTGGGAGTCTGACCTGCCGCCCCGGCTGTGTGGCCCTGTGCGTTTGAGAGTGGGGTGAGCGAGTGCCGGGGTCCAGGGCATGCCGAACGGGGCTTGGTGCCGTGCCGTCACTCGTTGCTGCTGACTGTTCTCCTGGGCCAGCTTGCAACTGAACAGCCTTGTGGGGGTCGGACAGGTCTCGGCCCCTCAGTGCTGGAGCTGTTGCCTAGTGTGTTTGCGAGGCGAGCGTGTGAGTGTCGAGGGCTTGAAGAGGGGGGTTTGTTGCCGTCGCATTTTTGCTGGTGACTGTTCTCCTAGACTGGCTTAGAATCACCAGCAGTGGTTCGTGGTGGTGGTGGGGTGGCTTGTTTTGAGGGGTGGGGTTGGGGTTAGAGAGCAAGAGCTTTCAGATATTGCGCTAACGATGCAAGAGTTAACGTGAACAGTGGTGATCTGAGTAACTCCAAGCGTGTGAATGCAGCTAATTTCAAAGTTCACACACGCAAAACGGTGTCCAGGTTGTTGCGTTTAGGGTGTGACTCAGTCTTGTTGAGTACCGGATCGTTGTTTCTGCAGTGCGTGCCAGTTGAAAGGGAGGTCAGCATCAGTGTTCAGTGAGGCTGGAAGCAACAGTTAAAATGCATGTGGTTAGAAATGTGACAGCTTGTCTACAGACTGTGACTTTCCTCCTCTCCATGCTGTTAGAGGGAAAGAAAAGGAAAAGTTCGTGCCTGAAATTTTGAAGACAAAAATCCAGCGGTAGTTTTTCCCCCAGCAGACTGGTTGCTTGTGCGGATTTGAACTTTGTAAAGGGAGAGGACATTCTGTGCTTCCAAGGATTGCCTGTGGACCCCCAAGTGAGGTTCCGGTATTCCTCTGCTTTTAAAAGACTGGGCTGCTACTCCTTGGGTTTCATGGAGGAGCGTGGTAGTGATGTTACAGTGTTTGAGCGCTTGGAACTGATGACTTGAACTTGCTGGCAAGCAGTTGGAGGGACACTGTTTAGGTGCGACTTGCAGCTAAAGTGAGTTATTGCGAAAAATATGTATGCACATTTTTCCCTGCTGTTTTGTCAAGAAGTGGTGCCAGAATTGATGTATTGATGAGTGCTGTTTTTGTTTTTTAGTCCTTCAGTGAGGAACGTTGGTGCATACAGCTGTGGAAAGAAAAAAAACACGCTTGATGTTGGAAGAGTTGGAAGCATGATTGTTGACCTGTTTTCTGAATTAATTTAGGGCTGTTTTGGGGGTTGTTGATTTTTTAAAAACTATTTCTCCAGTTGCATTTAAAATCATGTGAGTCTGTGTAATAGTGAGTGGTTGTAAGTAAATCCAGCTGAATGTCGCAAAATCATTCATTGATGAGTTGTCATAAGGTTGTTTTTTTTCTTTCTTCTGAGGACATGTAAGCCATACCTGCCACATTCAGATGTCTCTTTCTGATAATTCCCCAGAGGTTTGCATTTTCACACCAGGTTTAGTGACCTTGACCTAATCTCAAGGTCAAAGAGGCCTATGAAAAGAAAACGTGATGTTTTTGTTCTCAGTGAGTTTTTATCATGTCAAATGAGTTTCAAGCTTTGTATAGTTGTTTATGTGCGTTGACGACATCCCACACCAGACACCAGCTGGTTACGGGTGGAGTCTTTTTAGAGGTAATTAGCTCCTTAAATGACATATGAGCTTCCAGACGCCACACAAACTGAAAGTGTTGGCTAAGCAAGCTCTTTCAAAGTTTGCATGATGATATAAATAGCCCAAGTTGAGCAGTGTGCCAGATTTGGTGACCTTGAAGGAATTTCATTGTAGCAGTGGTACTGGAAAGATCAGATTAAAAACTGTGCTTTCTTTGCAAGTTCACGTCCAGTCAGAGACAAACTGTGCGTGACTGGTATGTTTACAATCATGAATGTGATGCTTTGTCTGACCTTGACATATGTGTAAAAGGGAGATGGTTGATGCCTGGTTTCCTGCCTTGACGAAGTTCTTAGTGTTGCCATTTTCTCAGTTGCTGTGTAAGCAAGGTCCTTGACTTTCATCAAGCTTTGCATATATAGATATATATATACAGATGTTCATCCTGGTGGCCAGGGCCTGTTGTCCATCAGTGTAGCAGGAGTTGCAGCAGATGAAGAAACTGAGGTTTTTGTGTATTGAATGGGAGTTGACAAAGCATGCGCTTTTCCTGTGGTCCATTGCCCCTCCTGCACTGTTTTGTTTCATCAGCACAACTGCAAAGAGGGCATCCAGTGGTGGAATGAACGGTGCATCTGTGCCATGTTACTGAAGAAGAATGACGGGCATCGCAGTTAGTGTGCGTTAGTGTTACGGCTTGCACGGTGGTCAAGCATGAAGGACCAAAGAAAATGGCAGCCTTTCAGCTCGCTCGTGTGTGGATGTGTGAGATGGCACTGCTCACAGTCATACTGCAAGTGAGTGTGGGATGATTGGTTTCTCTGTGAGTGTGTGTGTGTGTGTGTGTGTGTGCGTGTGTGTGTGTGTGTGTGTGTGTGTGCGTGTGCAAGCATGTATTCATACCTGTGTGAAGTAGAGATAGAGAAGTGGAGAGGAGCAGAAATCCTGAGAGGCGGTGGGCCCAGTGTGTTTGTGAAACTGAAAACAGACCAGAAACAGAATTTATTGTATTTCACGATTGCATGTGACATTGAAAAAAAAGTGATGAAAATATGTGCTAACATTCTGTTAAAAAAACATTGGCCCTTGGTGTCCAAAGGAGGAATTTTGCACTGCAAACGACCTTAGAGAAAGGCAGGAAAGAATCTTTTGAGTGGACGGCACAGTAACTGGATATCAGTGTTGATGTGAAGGTTTGTGCTCAGACAGTAAAGAAATGTCTGACTGCAGCAGTGTTGACATGAAGGTTTGTGCTCAGACAGTAAAGAAATGGGTCTGACTGCAGCAGTGTTAACACGAAGGTTTGTGCTCAGACAGTAAAGAAATGGGTCTGACTACAGCAGTGTTAACATGAAGGTTTGTGCTCAGACAGTAAAGAACTGTCCCAGACTGCAGCAGTGATGGTTTGTGCTCAGACGGTAAAGAACTGTTTGACTGCAGCAGTGTTAACACAAAGGTTTGTGCTCAGACAGTAAAGAACTGTCCCAGACTGCAGCAGTGATGGTTTGTGCTCAGACGGTAAAGAACTGTTTGACTGCAGCAGCGTTGACGTGAAGGTTTGTGCAGGTGAGTGAACAGGGAAGGAGAGCAGATCTTTCACACACTGTGTCCAGACAAGACGAAAACCAAATTTTGTGTCGTCCAAAAATTTCTCCTCCTTGTCATTTGCTGATCACAAGGATGGTGTGGTGTGCACAGTAACTGGAGCTGTCCTCTCTAGTTCACACCCAGGGCTGTAGAACTCGGTGTGCAGGGGATTGGGTGGGGTAGGGGACGGGAGGTCTCCACTGGCTGAAGGGTCTTCCTCAGCCTGTTCTAGCTGCGGCGTTTAGCAGAATGTGTGGTCCAGCAGGCAGCAGGCCCATGGTGCTGAGGGATGTGTGGTCCAGCAGGCAGCAGGCCCATGGTGCTGAGGGGACTATGGCCCCATAGTGCTGAGGGGACTATGGCCCCATAGTGCTGAGGGCACTATGGCCCCATAGTGCTGAGGGGACTATGGCCCCATAGTGCTTAGGGCACTATGGCCCCATAGTGCTGAGGGCACTATGGCCCCATAGTGCTGAGGGCACTATGGCCCCATAGTGCTGAGGGGACTATGGCCCCATAGTGCTGAGGGCACTATGGCCCCATAGTGCTGAGGGGACTATGGCCTCATTTCAGTAGCGCAAAAAGTACACAGGCATGGGTCCTTTTGCTGGCATTTCTCACAAGTGATAAGTTCATGCCGGTGAATTTTCTGGAAATAAAGCGATGTTTGTGAATGTTGCAGGGAGGTTCCTGGCAGTAAAGCCAGATCAGCTCTTGTTTTCAACATGCTGTCATCTGGATGTTGGTGAAACCTTTCAGTCAGCAGTCTCCATTTGTTAATATAGCTTCACTGACTTGGCAAAGGTTTGGCTGGCTTGGCAGATGTCTTTGGTCAGTTCCATTCTTCATGTGAGAATTGTGGGCTGTCTGCACCCAAGTCTTCGGTTGCCACGGAAGTACATCCCCCTTTTTTATTTCAGTTGTCGCAGCTGGGATCCAAGAGTCCCACTGCGCCCGCTGATGCTCCCAAGGGCAGTAAAAACATCCATCATATCCTAGGTGGCAGCACTTTCCTCTTCCGTATCCTATGGACCGAGACTCCTGGCCATAATTTGTTAGTTGGATCTGTCTAATATCACCTCGCTGTGAACAGACGTAAAATAAAATATTGATTGATTGAATGTTGGTTGGTGCTTTGAGCCCAGACAACCAGATAGGGTTAGATCGGGGCAACCTCGCAATTAACAGTGGCTGTTGACCCAGTCAAGCCATAAACTAGGACAAGCTTATTGGTTAGCGTTGGCCACTTGGCCCAGACTTAAGCAGCGAGGCCTGCAATGTAACTTTAAAGAAAAGGTTTGGGGAAGTGGCCAAAAGCACATCATCAGTGTCTTGATGCTGTGTTAAAAACCATCATGCTTCACCCATATGCTGTAGCCTTGGTGTTGCCCAAGCATTGGAAACGGATTCCGTGATTGGGTTGACTGTGAAGTACATCGCCAAGCACTTGATGCTGTATTAAGAACCATCACGTTTCACCCGTATGCTGTAGCTTTGGCGTTGCTGTAGCATTGTCAACGGATTCCGTGGTTGGGTTGACGGTGAAGTTGTGACTGAGCAAGTGAGGTTGCTGTGCTGGTGGGTGCATGTGGGCACAAGGCACTAGATCTGGTCAGGAAGGTGTCGTGCCAGCTTTTCCAACCTGACAAAAGGTGACGCCTTACCTTTCATGCTGCAGCTAGTTAATGTAGTAGATGCGCAGGAACTCTTTCCTGTCCAGATTTTGCAGTCCAGAATTGAGATCCACGTTGGACCCTCACCCACCACATGCACTCATCATCACTGTTGAGCTCAGCTTTGCTGACCAAGCACAGCGTGGAATTGTGACAGCGGTCTGTGCTGTGTGACTGTGCAGATGTGCACCCCCCACCCCCCCACCCCAGTTGGACCAAACCACTTTGTTGCTTTGAATGATCTAGTGGGATTGGTTGACAGCTGGTACCAGGCTGGGAGTGTCTCATGTATTGCGCAGTATGAAAAATAAATGATGTAAATTTGAAAATTGTGTGACTTTGGTATTGTTTTATGCTTGCGTTTGTGGAAGACATCGATATGCTGGTGTGTGGTATGTATTGCATGTGAATTTATTATGAGGTATGCTAGTATGTGTGTGGCTTTGGTTTGATGTTTGTGTGTGTGGCACCAGTGTGATACAGTGTGTGTTGGTGATCATTGACACTGATGTTTGTGTGGCTGTGTGTGTAGCTTTGGTTTGATGTTTGTGTCTGTGTGTGGCACCAGTGTGATACGGTGTGTGTCAGTGATCACTGTCACTGATGTTTGTGTGGCTGTGTGTGTGGCTTTGGTTTGATGTTTGTGACACCAGTGTGGTACAATGTGTATCACTGTGATCACTATCACTGATGTTTGTGTGGATGTGTGTGTGGCTTTGGTTTGATGTTTGTGACACCAGTATGGTACAATGTGTATCACACTGTGATCACTATCACTGATCTTTGCGTGGCTGTGTGTGTGGCTTTGGTTTGATGTTTGTGACACCAGTATGGTACAATGTGTATCACACTGTGATCACTATCACTGATGTTTGTGTGGCTGTGTGTGTGGCTTTGGTTTGATGTTTGTGACACCAGTGTGGTACAATGTGTATCACACTGATCACTCACTGATGTTTGTGTGGCTGTGTGTGTGGCTTTAGTTTGATGTTTGTCTCTGTATGTGGCAAAATCACTATTGCTGATGTTTGTATGGCCATGTTTGTGCCTTTGGTTTGACATTTGTCTCTGCATGTGGCAAAATCACTATTGCTGATGTTTGTATGGCCATGTTTGTGCCTTTGGTTTGACGTTTGTCTCTGCATGTGGCAAAATCACTATTGCTGATGTTTGTATGGCCATGTTTGTGCCTTTGCTTTGACGTTTGTCTCTGCATGTGGCAAAATCACTATTGCTGATGTTTGTATGGCCATGTTTGTGCCTTTGGTTTGACGTTTGTCTCTGCATGTGGCAAAATCACTATTGCTGATGTTTGTATGGCCATGTTTGTGCCTTTGGTTTGACGTTTGTCTCTGCATGTGGCAAAATCACTATTGCTGATGTTTGTATGGCCATGTTTGTGCCTTTGGTTTGACGTTTGTCTCTGCATGTGGCAAAATCACTATTGCTGATGTTTGTATGGCCATGTTTGTGCCTTTGGTTTGACGTTTGTCTCTGCATGTGGCAAAATCACTATAGCTGATGTTTGTGCCTTTGGTTTGACGTTTGTCTCTGTGTGCGGCACCAGTGTGGTATGTGCATCAGTGTTGGTGATCACTGGAGCACATCATACCACATTTGTGTGGCCTGCATGTGACTTTGGGGTGCAGACGTCAGTGGATGGACTGCATCAACTGAGAAGCAGCAGGGGGTCGTTCTTGAGAGGAGAGAGATCATGTACAAAACCATTCAAGTACTTTCTAGGGCTTTGTTGTTGTTGTGTTGTAACATCTGTGAATTCCTGTCAAAACGGATCCTTTGAAATCTGGTGTCTTGGGATGGTGTGTACATGATCTGCATCTCTAGTGTGCACTGTTGGCTGTTTTGCATATGTGTGTGTGTGTGTGCTGGATGCAAGCAGCTTGCTTGGTTGACAACTGGCAGACTAGCAAAGTAGGCTATATCATGTGATTGTTTTCCCTCCCCCCCCACTCCCCTTCCCCCTCCCTCCCTGGGAGATCAGAGTCATATTCAAGCACCACGAGGGGTGTTGAATCCAACAGCTATACTTGGGGTGGGGTGGGGGGTCTTTCTTTTTTCCCCTTTTCTGTCTATGATTGATTGTTACTGGCCAATGCATCTTTGAGGATGTGTCCTGCTAGTATTACTCTCTGTTACTTGCTTCTAACCAGAACACCCTCAACCAAAATTGTGGCTGTTCTGATGAAAAATAACATCAGTGAAGGAAATAAATACATAAGTACTAGTTGCAAAAACAGTAATTACAGTCAATTATTTGGCTGCCAGATCAAAGCATAGATCATTGACATTGGAACTGTGAGATTCATTTAGTGAAGAAAAGTCGGCAAAATGTGCACTAAAAATGAGGGGGCAGAGATCTCCACCTATGCACTCTATCATAAGCAAATTACACATTTCGAAACTCTTATCTGTAAACCCATACTGAAGTCAAATCTACAAATCAGCCCTAACGCAAATGTAAATCAAAACACACAAACACCAAGCAAATTTTCCAAGAAATAGTCCCTTTAATATTGCCCTTGTCAAAAACAAAACAAAAGCATACAGGGCATATGCTGGTATCATCGACCATTCCATCTGATTTATGAGTATGAGATTACAGAAACATTAAAAACAAAGAATGGACAGAAATAGACAAATTTACTTATATATAAATGCATTTATAATGGCAAATACCAGTGCCATATTATACGGCAGCAAGCTGTGCATACCAACCATCACACATATTACAATTCCAGTTGTTGCTGGTTTTATTTATTCTGTTCTTTGTCTAGCTGCAATATATTTGATTAAGTTCCTGTACGGGAGACTTAGGCCATAAAAAAATACATATGTAAAATTCATATGAGTAGAATGAAGGCTGGAATAATTTCAATCATCTAAAACCTCATTTACTTATTGGCTTGGTTTTTCTACACTTTGACCTAAAAAAGCCCCCCCCACAAATAAATAAAATAAAGTTATTATCCATAATTCTTGCACATAATCCATACTCTTACAAAGTTCTAAACATCTTTAAATGTACTTTCAGTGCAAAGAATATGGTGGAACCTGCCTCCTGGTGTTTCAAACTGCTGCCATTTGCAATAGTACAGAAAATGACTTTTTACTCAAAAACTGGACAACAAACAACCTAAAAGTTGTTTTTGATGTATAGGATTCCACGAGTTCTGGAGTGCACAACTTGCTGTCAACAAACATCAGATAAAACATTCACTGATTTGATTGATTGCTGCGACCCAGGGAGCCCCAGTCTTCGCTATACTTTGACCAGAGCCTTTTGTGCAAATAGGTCGCTGTGACCCAGGGTGTCGTAGTCTTCCCTATTGATACTTTGACTAGAGCCTTTTGTGCAGATTGAGGCACCTTGGGTAATAGAAACCTGTGACCCAAGGTGCCCCAGTCTTCCCTATACTTTGACTAGAGCCTTTTGTGTGAACGAACACCAGTAAAACAACTGGGAGTCTGCTGCATCACACAAAAGTAATCAAGCAGAACGAGTCAGTGAATCCCTCCCTCCCCTCCCCCCCCAATTTTTTTTTTTTTTTAAAGGTGGTAACATTTCAGATCGGTCATAATGGTAAATTCTTGTCCATCAGCAGGTGTTTTTACATCAATGAGCTTTTTTGTTGTTGATAATTATATAACCATAGACACCAATCATCATTACAGAACACGATTTTATAACATTTTCAACGGTGAAATTAAGAATATTCTCAAATATCACATTACTATTCTAAATAACATTAACAGGTACTGAGACAGCAAGTTCATAAATATAATAATTTATCTGTCTTTAAGGCAAAAAGTTCATTAACTTGTATGATTACAATTTAAATGTCTGGTCAGTTACATGTTACATGGTTATGAAAGAGAGGGAGCATTTTCTTTTCTTTTTTTCTTTTCTTTTTTATTTCAAGATAACATGTTTGTATTACAGGGTAAATTTTTCTTCTCCAAAACCCATACTGTCAACTATGCAAGGAATATATTGAACATGTATTCTCAACAGTCATCACCAGTCTGACATGTCTCACAACAACATGCATGTACACATACACATATCCTTCATAACAAAATTAATAAATATTAAGAAAAAAGCAAGAAAAAAAGCATGCACAAGCAGTCACCTGTAATATTAACAATAAATACAAGTCACGCATTCCTTTACCCCTCTCTTGAGCAGGTACTCTGAAATGGCTGAAGAGTGCCAATCAGAAACACCAGTACTACCAATATACTGAAACAGCATAACTTTAGTGAATCATCTAGGCGTCTAATGAAAGAGCATGGTTCAAACAATCATTTCAGTGTCTACCTAAATGGCATGACTTCAGTGATTGAGTTCAATGCCTAAAACAATATGACTTCAGTGATTCAGTTCAGTGACTAAAACAACATGACCTCAATGAATCATTTCAGTGTCTACCTAAATGGCATGACTTCAGTGATTGAGTTCAATGCTTAAAACAATATGACTTCAGTGATTCAGTTCAGTGACTAAAACAACATGACCTCAATGAATCATTTCAGTGTCTACTGCAACAGTATGACTTCAACAAATCATTTTAGTGTTCAGTCATACAGAATCGCTTCAGTGAATCATTTCAGCAGCTACTGAGAATGACCAGTGATTCATTTCAGCATCTACTGTAACAGCATGACTTCAGTGATTCATATTAGTGTCTAATCAGCATGACTCCAGTGAATCTAACAGAATGACCAGTGAATCACTTCAGTGTGTACTGGAACAACATGATTTCAAAAAACCCATTTCAGTGTCAAACAGAATGACCAGTGAAACCATTCAGTGTTACTCAGCAGAATGACTTCAGTGTCTACTGAGCATGACTTCAGTGAGTCATTTCAGCATCTACTGTAACAGCATGGCTTCAGTGATTCAGTGTGTACTCAGCATGGCTTCAGTGATTCATTTCAGTGTGTACTCAGCATAGCTTCAGTGAATCATTTCAGTGTGTACTCAGCATGGCTTCAGTGATTCATTTCAGTGTGTACTCAGCATGGCTTCAGTGATTAATTTCAATGTGTACTCAGCATGGCTTCAGTGATTCATTTCAGTGTGTACTCAGCATGACTTCAGTGATTCATTTCAGTGTGTACTCAGCATGACTTCAGTGATTCATTTCAGTGTGTACTCAGCATGGCTTCAGTGGATCATTTCAGTGTGTACTCAGCATGGCTTCAGTGAATCATTTCAGTGTGTACTCAGACAAAATGACTTCAGTGAAACCATTTCAGCATTTACTGCAACAGCGTGATTTCAGTGATTCATTTTAGTGTCTATTCAGCATGATTTCACTGAATCGTTTCAGTGTCTACTGGAACAGAACGACTTTAGTGATTCATTTCAGTGTGTACTCAGCATGACTTCAGTGAATCATGCAGTGTCTACTCAAACTTCACTAAAGTATTAAACCATTTCAGCGTGTACTGAACTAGTACAATTTCAATGAATCATTTCTGTGGCATGACTTCAGTTTAAGATTTGTTGCTCACTGTGGATGACCGTTGCACTGTCATCACAAACTCTGGGACAGAATAGGCATAAATGAAACACAAACAGAGATAAGTAATGTGGGACGATGCAGCTGCCGACACACCAATGCGCAGCAACTGTTGGTTTCACCTTTACCTTCACTACAGAGTGCACGCAACAACAAAAACTGACTGAAAAGCATGAATCCCTTCACCATTCAGTGAAACTGAGAATTTATCCCTTGACATCTTAAAGACCTAGCAGTTTATCCATTATGCTTTGGCGATGGGTATGTGGACCAAGATATCTATAATATAGAAAGTATATATATATCAGTCCAATATCCAACCCCAAAGCATAATGGATAAATTGTTTGGTCTGGTCTATAACATAGTATAGATATCTTGGTCTACAAACCCAAGCGGACAATGGATCAATTGTTTGGTCTATAACATGGTATAGATATCTTGGTCTACAAACCCAAGAGGACAATCGATCAATTGTTTGGTCTGGTCTATAACATGGTATAGATATCTTGGTCTACAAACCCAAGAGGACAATCGATCAATTGTTTGGTCTGGTCTATAACATGGTATAGATATCTTGGTCTACAAACCCAAGAGGACAGTTGATCAATTGTTTGGTCTATAACATGGTATAGATATCTTGGTCTACAAACCCAAGAGGACAATCGATCAATTGTTTGGTCTGGTCTATAACATGGTATAGATATCTTGGTCTACAAACCCAAGAGGACAGTTGATCAATTGTTTGGTCTGGCAAGGGATGCATTCTCAGTATATCACATGTGATCAACCTGCCTATCACACCTGGCTCTTCTACCCCCCCCCCCCCACCCCCCACCCCAATCACACACAGATGAATGCACAGTCAAAGCTCCTAAAACTGTGTGCCCCCCACCCTGAATCCTGCTCAATACAATACCTAAGGCAGGGTTGGGAATGTGTGAACCTAAAGATTTTTATTTGAGTTTTTACGTTTTGGTTTGACAGAGAAAGCATTATTCCAGGAAATGTAGGGTTTGCTATTAGTGTATGCAGATTGAGAGAAAGAGGGCGTATGTCTAAGAGTGTGTATGTGCATGTGTTTCATGACTTAGAATTACTGAGATATGTTCTTCCTTGTGCGATCGAAGGACAGCTTTAATTTCCCGCTGGGATGAATAAAGTATATCGTTGTTATTACCCCCACCCCACCCCCCAACACAAACTAATTGGAGAAGATGAACAGCTATACTCTCAACCAATCCCAACCCCACCCCGTTCCAGGCTACGCCCCCCCCCCCCCCCCCCCAAGACACTATTAGACTACATCAACATTTATGTATATCCTATAAGTCCAGTATTCCTTCCC
>OY757558.1:2497457-2546069 GCA_963584105.1 Alviniconcha strummeri | reverse complement strand
GGGGTGGGGTCTATCAGTCACTATCCCAGCCGGGCCGGATCACGTGGACACCCTGCCGTTGGCGCTGGCGCGAGGTCCGGTGCCGGAAAAGAAGCTGCGGAGCACGAAGACCTGCCCCAGCCCCACCACCAGCACCGCCACCGTCTCGCCCACCGACCACAGCATGACGTGCGTGCTCAGGCTCTCGGCGAACGCCCGCCCTGACGCCTCCCGGTGCCGGAAGAACACCTGGGCGCTGGACGCCTTGGCCAGGTGGCCGTGGATGTTGGCGCAGGTCGAGTCCATCTGGAACAGGCAACGACAAAACCTGTACGTGTTGGCAGTTTACTTACTTACGTGTCGGCACAGAGCTCAGGAGCTGTGTGAAAGTCGAGCAGGCCGTCCTGGGGTCTTCCCGTCCCTAATAGTCCTTACGGTCTCTGTGGACGTAAAGCGACACTGAACTTGAACTCGAAACGCTTAGAGCTCAGGAGCTGTGTAAAAGTCGAGGTGGCCGTCCTGGTCTCTTCCCGTCCCCAGAGACTATTAGTCCTTACGGTCTCCGTGAACGTTAAGCAACACTGAACTCTGACCCACACAGAGCTCAGGAGCTGCGTGAAAGTCGAGGTGGCCGTCCTGGGTTCTTCCCAGTCCCTAATAGTCTGTGGGTCTCTGTGGACGAAAAGCAACATTGAACTTGAACTCAAGACAGTCACAGCTGAGAGTTCAGGAGCGGGCGAAAGTCGAGGTGGCCGTCCTGGGCTCTTCATCGTCCCTACGGTCTCTGTGGACGTAAAACAACACCGAACTCTGATCCACACAGAGTTCAGGAGTTGCGTGAAAGACGAGGTGTCCATCCTGGGCTCCCCGCCCCTAACAGTCCTTATGGTCTCTGTGGACGTAAAGCAAATATTAAACTTGAATTCAAGACACTCAGAGCTCAGGAGCTGTGTGAAAGTCGAACTGGCCGTCCTGAGCTCCTTACGGTCTCTTTGGTCGTAAAGCAACACTGAACTGAACTTGAACAGGACTTGCAACAATCTCACCGAGCCCAGTCCTTAACAGGAAGATGTGGTTTGGGTGGACTCTGTGAACTTTGTATTTACCCGCATGCCAGGTGCCTGTCAGTGTTGTGCCATCTGGTGAAACAATTCACAAAACCGGTATTTGTTGTAGGATATACCCCAGCTTAGTGGCGTTTCTTCATTTCCTTCTGTTTGTATTCTTGTTAGACGTATTGAGTGTTGCTGTGTTTGTCATCAGAGATAGATTTGTTTAAAAAAAGAAAAGAAAAAAAGAAGAAAAAAAGCCAACTTGTGCTGAAATCTTTATCCTTGTGTAATAAAGTATTATCTATTTACTCGATTGGTTGTAGGACTCAGCGTCAACAGAGACCAAACACGGTCTATATGGGATGGGGAAAGGGGTGGATCGGGTACCTGTGAGTAGCTCGTCCCAAGCACTCCGACCCGCAAAGACCGAAGAGTCTGTCAGCAGCCACCAGACCAATGGATGTTAAGAAGGGGACCTCGCCAGTGCGAAGCAACTTGTGTATTCTGAACTTGCCAAGAGTGCTAGTTGACAATGTTAATCTGTAGCTGCTCATTCCAGATACTGAAGGTGTTTTGGAAGACGTGAGGACTGGTTGTTAAGTGTTACGTCAACCCACTAACTGACGTCATTTTGCAGCACCATAAAGCTGCTCACTGATGTCATTTTGCAGCACCATAAAGCCACCAACTGACGTCATTTTGTAGCACCATAAAGCCGCCAACTGACATCAATTTGCAGCACCATAAAGCCGCCAACTGATGCCATTTTACAGCCCCATAAAGCTGCTGATGTCATTTTGCACCACCATAAAGTCGCCAATTGACGCCATTTTGCAGCACCATAAAGCTGCTGACGTCATTTTGCGGCACCATAAAGCCGCTAACTGACATCATTTTGCAGCACCATAATAAAGTATGCTGCCCGCACTTTGTAAGCAGAGTTCAGCTGTGTGAAAGTCGAGGTGGACGTCCTGGGCTTTCCGTCCCTAATAGGCCATACCATCTCCTGTTTTTGTTTATGAGTGGAAAGTGAATTCCAGGCAAGTCGCCCATGAAACACTGGAATGATAAAATAGAACAGCTCTAGAGAAATGTACTCACCTATACGACACATAAAGAACAATTAAAAACACAAGTGCATTCGACAGTCTTCGTCTGGTGTAGAAGAGATATCTCTCTTCTCCAAGTAATGTTTTTGGGATGCATGCTGTTGGTTGCTTGTTGTTTGTGTCCTTTTGATCCATTCACGCCAGTCAAACTGAAGTCGAAAGCAGTCTTCCAAACGGACACTCTCTATTCCTGTCTTCTCTCTCTCTGTGGCCTGTCTCCCACACTCCCATCGTAGTGTGGGTCTGTGTGCACTTCATAGCAACTGAGAACAGTTAAGTTTTCAACCTGTGTTGCATGGAGCTCGTGCAACACAATCACATCCATTCACTCATCCATTCGTCTGCAAACACATTCACATTCAACTAACCATTCGCTCATGCCACAGGCACATGCTATCATACCACTATATACATCAGACGAAGGCTATGTGTCGAAAGCGCTTGTGTTTTTAATCGGTCTTTATGTGTCGTCGTATAGGTGAGTGCAGTTCTCTCTAGCTGTTCCATTTTGTCAACCTCACCAGCAGTTGTTCACTCATTCCACTGGAATGATGAACTCTTGTACCCTTCTCTCCTCCCAACACGCACACACACACACCACTTACACACCACTTACACACACATGCACACATACACTCCACTTACACACACACTCCACTTACACACACATACACACCACCTACACACACACACACCACCTACACACACACACACACACACACCACTTACACACACACACGGTACACACAGAAACCACTCTCGAAACGCACATACTATAAAATCCAACATTTATGTAAACCCTTTTGAACAAGAGAGTATTGTTGACAAGCCAGTTACACTAGGTTTTGAATCATTCGGCCACTTGGCATCTGAGCAAACCACTCGTAGACAGTAAAATATAGAGCAAAATCGAGCAATATGATCTGAACAAAGTTAACCGCACACTCACACATTACTGAACAAAATTCATCACTTGTTTGATCTGTTTTGCAGAGTACATAAAAACAACACTAACACTGTGCAGTTTGGGGGTTTTCTAAAAAAACATTTCTTATTCTTGACGATCTGTGACTGAAAAATGTTGTGTCACAAATTACGTTTGATCTTTCTGGAATATAGATATATGAATTAACCTTTGGTGCAACTAAATTGCTCCGATAATTTCTGGCCAAAAGTCACACACAAAAATGATTGAAGCCCCCATCCCCACCCCCAAAAAAGAAGGTTTTGTAAACATGCTCAGTTACAATAAACCGAATGAAACGTTCTTGGCAAAGTGATAAAAACAGTTGATTAACCTGTAGGTTAATGAACACCAATCTGTTAATTTAACACATAAGATTTTGTACATCAAACTAAACAGGTGAGAGAGAGAGAGAGAGAGAGAGAGAGAGAGAGAGAGAGAGAGAGAGAGAGATCTGGTATAGAAGTACATGCTTTCAGCACCTTTCCTCATCGGCTCTTTGATGCTTTGTGCAAGTACAGGACTTCTCAGGGTTTCTGGCTGTTAATCATCCAAGCAGCTTCAGTGAATCAAACCACAGAAATTAATGTTCTGTAAGGGGAAAAAAAGAAAAAGAAAAAAAAAAACTGAAGCGGCTGCCATGTTACCTCACAAGCTAACAGAGGGCTGCCAAGTCTGCCTCACAAGCTAACACGGGGCTGCCAGGGCTGCCTCACAAGCTAACAGGGCTGCCATGTCTGCCTCACAAGCTAACACGGGGCTGCCATGGCTGCCTCACAAGCTAACACGGGGCTGCTATGTCTGCCTCACAAGCTAACAGGGCTGCCATGTCTGCCTCACAAGCTAACACAGGGCTGCCATGTCTGCCTCACAAGCTAACACAGGGCTGCCATGTCTGCCTCACAAGCTAACACAGGGCTGCCATGTCTGCCTCACAAGCTAACACTGGGCTGCCATGTCTGCCTCACAAGCTAACAGGGCTGCCTCACAAGCTAACACGGGGCTGCCATATCTGCCTCACAAGCTAACAGGGCTGCCATGGCTGCCTCACAAGCTAACAGAGGGCTGCCAAGTCTGGTCTGCACCACAAGCTAACACGAGGCTGCCATGGCTGACTCACAAGCTAACACAGGGCTGCCATGTCTGCCTCACAAGCTAACAAGGGGCTGCCATGTCTGCCTCACAAGCTAACAGGGCTGCCATGTCTGCCTCACAAGCTAACACAGGGCTGCCAAGTCTGGTCTGCACCACAAGCTAACACGAGGCTGCCATGTCTGCCTCACAAGCTAACAGAGGGCTGCCAAGTCTGGTCTGCCTCACAAGCTAACACAGGGCTGCCATGTCTGCCTCACAAGCTAACAGGGCTGCCATGTCTGCCTCACAAGCTAACAGGGCTGCCATGTCTGCCTCACAAGCTAACACGGGGCTGCTATGTCTGCCTCACAAGCTAACAGGGCTGCCATGTCTGCCTCACAAGCTAACACGGGGCTGCCAAGTCTGGTCTGCACCACAAGCTGACATGGGGCTGCCATGTCTGCCTCACAAGCTAACAGGGCTGCCAGGTCTGCCTCACAAGCTAACACGGGGCTGCTATGTCTGCCTCACAAGCTAACAGGGCTGCCATGTCTGCCTCACAAGCTAACACAGGGCTGCCATGTCTGCCTCACAAGCTAACATGGGGCTGCCAAGTCTGGTCTGCACCACAAGCTAACATGGGGCTGCCATGTCTGCCTCACAAGCTAACAGGGCTGCCATGGCTGCCTCACAAGCTAACAGGGCTGCCATGGCTGCCTCACAAGTAACACATGGCAAGACGGTGAAAGCCTGGTGGCTTCCAAACAAAACCTTCAAATTAGGTAACACTAATGGTGCACATTTACTGACAACAAGAGCTGCAATCAAAGGAGGCAAACCATATTCTGCTGAACGCTGGAACCAGTCTCAACTCGCTGCGCCTGCCACCATGGAAGGCATTACCACACGGTGGTCACACTGAAAGCTTGTGAGGGAAGAGGCAGAGCTGGGGCAGCGGTAAGATCTCAGCACACAACCCAATCACACATGACGCTCCCACTGAAATGTGCAAATTCTCTAGTTGGAAATAAAACAAAGCCCCTCACACTGAAATCAATACCACACACACACACACACACGATACACAAACTGCACACACATACACGATACACAAACTACACACACACAATACACAAACTACACACACACAATACACAAACTGTACACACACACTACAAAGTGATACAGAAACTGTACACACACACACACATAAACAAACTGTACACAATCTTCTTCAGCATTTCAGGGTATACAATCTAACTGCATGCACATACACAAACATAAATAATGCCTACTAATACAATCTAATCTTTGGACATGCGTACAAAAATGCATGATATAATCATTACAGCAAGTACGTTGACTGGATATCCAAAGGAAGAAAAGAAACAAAGACAGAAAAAGACAGATGTCTATCTTGACTAGATATCTACAGCAAAAAAAGAAAGACAGAAAGACAGAAAAAGAAAGAACTTAAACAACTTACACAGACAACAAATAAAAGTAAGGAACAATTTGCACACATGAACAGTGGGAAAAAAAACTGGCACACTTACTTGCCAACTAAAGAGGGACTGAAACAGAGCTGGCCTTAGCGGAAGGAATGGAACAAACGTAAGACTCGCAGCAGTTTTCATTTGATTTAAAGTCTCTCCACTGTTAAAAATCACCGTTTAAAAGTTATCAAACCATGGCGGTGAGCACAGACATTTTGTGTCTGTCAACCCATGTCTTTAGACGTCATGGTATTTCTTTTTAAAGTCTGGAACAAGGTCGATCGTTAGCATTCTAAAACAAGATCCAAACAGTACAGGCATTCCGATACACACTAAACTGTGACATGATAAGTACACTATTTTCATTTACTGTCAATTTAACTGTCATTTAGTTGCTTTGAAAATGGGTCTTAACCCCCAAATTTGCACCTCTTTTGTGTATTGCTCCATTAAAATTAGTGTTCTTTTCTAACCGTTTGCGTGCCTGGATTCTGACATCATCAATAAGGCTGGCGTCTGTAGCTCAAGTGTTTTACACCACGAGCCAACTTCATCGGCAAAGACAAAACATCATCCTTGTGCCCTGAGGAACTCCAAACTGAACCCAAAGTACTTCTGTCACACAAGTGAACACTGACAGAACCACACAGTGCTGAGAACGGAAATGTTTCTACATTTTGAGAAGAAAAAAGAAAAAAAGAAAGAAAACAAATCTGAAACTAAGCTGACTGCTAGTGCTTTGAAATAAGATCTGAACACAGAAAGGTAAAAACAACGCTGATTTTCATAGGACAACACAAAAAGCATGCACAAATTGACCGGATACGTACATAATTTTCATTTATCATCATTTACCTGTCTGTTGCCTGATACAGAGGCTTACCCTGAAAATTTACATGTTTCGAGTTGTCCTATTAAAATCAGCATTCTCTTCAATCTTTTGTGTGTTCAGATCTACCTTTTGAGATGAATTTGGTCTCTTCTCAGGTTTCCCTTTAATAAGCTACCCGGATGCAAAGAGAAGTAAGGGCTGACAGTCAAACTCTCCAGTGTTAATCCGAATAAGGACTGAAGAGAATGGGACCTCAGCCACCAGCAAGTGGCACCCAAGATTCGCAATAAAGTACAAGCATACTTGATGACTGCCACAAGCACATGTATAATCTGTTCTATTTACTTCCCTCCTGTTTGTACCATAATCCTTTGTCACGCTTTCTGCTGTTGCTAAACAAAGGTGATCGGTCAGTTGGGCTTTACATCCACAGAAACTTGGGGCCGCCCAGGAGGGCCTCGGGAGCAGGAGGAAGTGTGTGTGTGTGTGTGTGTGTGTGTGTGGGGGGGGGTCACTGGGGAGTCGTTCTCAGGTGATATACCCAAGCTTCACATTTCCAACATAATGGTTCAGCAGTGGACAGCAGTACAAGTAAGTAACTCAATGTTTTACACCCGTTCAACCATCACGGTTATACTGTATCAGGGCGACAGTGGTACAAGCCATTTTGACATTTCACAAATTGTGAGAGGCAAAGTCACAAGGCCACCCCCCTAAACCACAAAAAGAGCTTACGTGGACTCAAACCGACCACTCACCAGCCTAGCGCCTTATCACTAGGCCGCAATACCAGCCGACACTGAGACTGAAAGGCATCAATCCTAATCAGTTTCCCTTCCCCCAACCATCCAGTGTAATACTCCGAGTCTCCAGATTACCGCTGGCAAGACAAACAAAACTGGAATACTGGACAGATTCCAACAGCTAATCCCTCCATCTCCTTTAGTTAGCAACTGAATTCAATGTTGCATCAACTGTACTGGGTCACCTCAGGATGAACTCACTGTTGCATGTTGAATGTGCATGATCAAATGATGACAGGTACGGAATGCTGACTGTGCATGATCGAATGACGATAGATACGGCATGTTGACTGTACATGATCAGATGATGATAGATACAGCTTTAAAACATCTCACAGACCCAAGCAGCCACTTTCTCCTCTCTGTTGCATATTGGGAGTGAGGACAGCTTAGTGGTAAAGCAGTACTTGTGATTCAAAGGTTGGGGGTTTGATCCCCAGCAGATTTTTCTCTCTTTTTCAGGGTCAACTTTCAGTGCTGACTCTTATTTCCCTATTCCATTCCACCCTGGTGTTACACCAGTAGTATGTAAAAGGTCCCAGTTATTCTGCCAAAAGTGCAGGCAGCAGGTTACAGCTTAACGTGCATGCACCCCATGTGTTTGGCTTTGAACTGGTGCAGGGTTGTATGGTGTACACAGAACGTGCGCTGAGACAGCAGCAGTTTTATGCGGCACCTGTCATGTAACAACCAAGCAATGCTGATGCACTGTACAAAGCTACAGTCACTGATTCAGAGTTGCACTGTATGACTTGAGCACGAGGTGTCGCTCAGAAGCAGAAAACAGCGCCACATATTTGCCACTGTAAAGCACAAACAGCTCACCTGAGATGAAGTGTTCGACAAATAGCCATATACACAAAAATTAAAAAAGATATAAGATCAAAATGATCATGGTACACAAAACAGGAATATGTTACCAACTCAAACAGCCACCATTCTCTCTCTCTGTTGCATATTTATTCAGAAACATTCATGATCAAAATGCAAACATTTCACAGTCTCAAACAGTAAACATTTCACAGTCTCATTCTCTCAAACAGTCATCTTTCTCTCCCCTTGCACAAGTCACCAACATTTGTGTCCAAAACCACTTGTTAATACAACTGCTCAAAACTTGACGCCAATGTGATTGTATGCATGTATTGTACACAAAGACAAGATGAGAAAGAATACATGGCACAGTCCAGTGGTTTTGTGTACAAGTACTAAAGCCTTTGACAACATGCTCGTTGACAGCGCCACATTTCTGCTCATTACAAGAAACGCTTCAAGTTGGTGTTACTCACTTCAAAAATTCTCTTTCTGTCAGCACATTCCTAAAGCACTTTTTTCTGTTTATACAGATGGACATCTTGCTTCAAAGTGATACCATCTGACGCATCAACAACCAAAAAAAACAGCAACAACAACAACAAAAAGTGAGGTTCAGGAGATTCAAAACCTATTTTCCTGCTGGCTCATTTTCACACATCAACAGAAAATAGCACGGATCATGAGAAAAACCTAGGACAACTCACTTCCTGGGACATTTGTGATCTAAAGAGCGGACAGGCTTTCCACAGCATTTTGAATAAAAAGATACACAGAAACTCCTGTGATTCCTGGAACTGAAACAGAATGTGATCTAGAGAGCTTAAAAAGTCAGACACTGCATATGTGGGAACAAACTGCTGGCCACTGGCAGTAGCTGGAGATCAAAAGTAAGGAGAAACCCCTACAGCTGCCCTGGCAAACTCCACTTACAATGACAGACCCAACAGAATCTTTGAACAAAATATTTTTAAACACTACAGCCAGTCTTAAAATGGCAAGTGAAATGCTAATAATGACGTTAACGGAAAAACATAATGTGGCACAAGACTTTGAACAGATCTGATGGAACTGACACCAGGTCTTGCAAGGACAAGGACGATACTTAAAGGGTCGCTGTGACTATGGCCACTGAACCTCAAAGGACTATCAACGCATTCCGTTTCATGAACAAAAAGCAAAATCAATTCCAGCAAATCTGAAACCAAACTGCAAATGGCTGAACTGCAACCAAAAGCACAGCACACACGAATTACAAAAAAAAAGGAACTGCTCACATATACAGCTCTGTTGATGTTAAAAATAAAAAGGCTGAACGCAACACACTGTCGACCGAGGCGCATTCACACACAATCTATAACCAATCCACACCCAGACACGCAAAGTAACAACGGTGAGCACTTCAGTTCACTACAATGTATGTACAGGTGTATATATATAATATATAATGTGTGTACTGGTATCTTTGCGGCATCCAACTCAACACAGGAAATCCTGTCACCATGATCACTTCATGGAACTAGCCTTCTCAACACACTCGGCCCCACAGGAAGACACGATCAAACTGAAGACTGAGGGTTTTACTTAAAGTGCACCACTGACTATCACGCTTAAAAAATTAGGTTTGTGAGAGACGATTAGCAGTGCTGCAGGTAAAAAAAGAAAGACATCAGGTGTCTCATCTCCACTGTCACACACTACAGACCTGTTTAAGTCTGGCCTTGAGCGACACAAGCAGGTGCCACCAAACGGGTCTGGTCACAGGCACTCTCAGTAAGAACATGGTCTTCTCCATCTGACCTAATACAACTGGGCACTGAAAACAAAACCATCAACACATTCCACCCAAGTTAGGCGTGCCACTTCAGAAAAAACAGTCTTCTCTGTCTAACCTAAGAAACTGGGCACTGAAAACAAAACCCTCAACACATTCCACCCAAGTTAGGCGTGCCACTTCAGAAAAACCAGTATTGTCTGTCTAACCTAAGAAACTGGGCATTGAAAACAAAACCCTCAACACATTCCACCCAAGTTAGGCGTGCCACTTCAGAAGGAAAAAAAAACCTTGTCTGTCTGACCTAAGAAACTGGGCATTGAAAACAAAACCCTCAACACATTTCACCCCAAGTTAGGCATGCCACTTCAGAAAAAAACAGCCTTGTCTGTCTGACCTAAGAAACTGGACATTGAAAACAAAACCCTCAAACACATTCCTCCCCAAGTTAGACCTCAGAAAAAAACAAGTCTTGTCTGTCTGACCTAAGAAACTGGGCATTCAAAACAAAACCTTCAACACATTCCACCCCCGAGTCGGCAAGCCACTTCAGAAAAACACACCGTCTTGTCTGTCTGACCCAAGCCAACTGGGCATTCAAAACCAAGCTCCTGACACATCCCACACTGAATCGGGCACCACTGGACAGCTGTACTCACAGCCAGGCAAGGAAACAGTTTAACACAAACCCCCATCCCCATCGGAAAAGCAAGCATCAAATAATAAGGAAAAAGGAAGAAACTTTAAGGCTATTTCCTTCCTGTGCGTGGCTCAAGTTTTCCACACTACAAAAAGCTGTTTCTTTCTGCCCACTTTCCCAAAACTACCGAAAGAGGATGATAAAACAAACGTAAAACCCCCAGATATAATTGTGCCCTCTGTTCACTTCTGTTCTCTGCTCATTTCCAGGTGTGTGCGAAATACGGCGTCTGCGTGTGATCTACGAATGCAGACACCAGGCAGTTGGTGCAGCGCCCCCTGTACTCGATACCCAGCGCTAAAACCCTCCAGATGGTGGCTGCTGCAGGGGCAGTCGAGACTGGCGCCAGACCCAACAGGGTTATTTCTCCATTCTCACTTTGGTCTCAGGTCTATATTACTGCAGTAATGAGACTAGTTCCTTGAATATCATGGTCTCTGGTATCCAGGGGAGAGGGCTAGTTCCTTGAATATCATGGTGTTTTACTTTGGTCTCTGGTATCCAGGGGAGAGGGCTAGTTCCTTGAATATCATGGTGTTTTACTTTGGTCTCTGGTATCCAGGGGAGAGGGCTAGTTCCTTGAATATCATGGTGTTTTACTTTGTCTCTGGTATCCAGGGGAGAGGACTAGTTCCTTGAATATCATGGTGTTTTACTTTGGTCTCTGGTATCCAGGGGAGAGGGCTAGTTCCTTGAATATCATGGTGTTTTACTTTGGTCTCTGGTATCCAGGGGAGAGGGCTAGTTCCTTGAATATCATGGTGTTTTACTTTGTCTCTGGTATCCAGGGGAGAGGGCTAGTTCCTTGAATATCATGGTGTTTTACTTTGGTCTCTGGTATCCAGGGGAGAGGGCTAGTTCCTTGAATATCATGGTGTTTTACTTTGGTCTCTGGTATTAAGAGCAGAGGGAGCTAGTTCCTTGAATATCATGTTGTTTTACTCTGACTCTGGTATCAAGAAGAGACAACTAGTGCTTTGAATGTCATGGTGTTTTACTTCGGTTTCTGGTATCAAGAGAAGAGAGCTAGTTCCTTGAATATCATGGTGTTTTACTTTGTCTCTGGTATCCAGAGGAGAGGGCTAGTTCCTTGAATATCATGGTGTCAGTCCATCATGAGTGGAACCACAATACCATTGACTACCACATGACATAAATCCAGCCTGGGTCTCTGAGGTCTCTAGTGGTTGCTATGCAACCAGAAACCTGAGCGACCATCAAACTCATTCAAATTACACTCTCAGTTTCACCCATTTTCTCAATAACAGTTGATAACAGCTCACAACACAAAATTGCAAACAGTGAAACAACATACATGTAAAGCCCAAATTTGTTGATTTGCTAGTGTACACTGAATGGCTACCATTGATTTTTATTTTTAAAAACAAAAATATCAACTTGTTCACATTTTCCTAAATAAAAAAATAAATTAAAAAAGGGGGTGCAATTTTGTTACACCATTTTGTAACAAAGATCTGATTTTGTTCCTTTTGTAATTACCAAGGGCTGCAATCTTTTTGATGCAATGTTTGCAACAAAGATCTGATTTTGTTCTTTTTGTCATTACCAATTACCATGCAAGAAGACTGGTAATTAATACTGACCAATAGTACATGTGCTGACCATATCTTACATAACTGTCCACGAAGACAAACAATTTAACAACCATCCACTTTCTTTCTTTTTAACAGCAATGTGCTGTGATATATATTCACAACAACAACAACAAAGAAGAAGAAAAAGAGGAAGTTTCAATGTGAGCAGTCACTTTGAACACTGATGTACACAGCTCGATCTTTTCATCTTTTGCATCATGTTCATCCCGTGAACCACAGGAAAGGGAACAATACCCAACTTTACTTTCAATAATGTTTTCAGCCTGTCTGCAATCTACATACACCAAGACCATTCACCCTCCCTAAATGGGAAGCTCCTACCACCAGAATCTTTTCTTTTTTTTTAAATCTATCTTTGCTTGTGAGCTTGTACACACAACAGCCACACTAACAAAACATCTTACACAGACATTCTAGCTGAAATGCTTTCACAGAATCATAAGCTGGTCAATTTAACACTCCAAAATGACTGGCTCTTCAACACACATACACACACACAAACAAACAAAACCCAGCTCAGCTATAAATACAACACACACAAAATTCAAACTAAAAGCTGAAATGCCTTGCCACATGTTCATCTCATCATTCACTAAAAAAAATTCCGGCAAAACAATCACTTATTTTCTCTCCTTCTACAGTGTAAGACCTGACCTGCACGGGACCCACAAAACTATGCATTCCTAAACACGTGCTGACAAACGGAAAGAAAACATTTGTTCACACACTCCCAACTTAGCTACACCCTACCCTGAACAATCTCAGTCGCACCTACACAGACACACGTAAAAAAACAACAACCCAGGAACAAACAAACAAAAAAACATCCAAAAAATCCAAGCAAAGATGTTGCAGGCACACAAGATGATCACGTGGATGCTGAAGTTTTATGCTTGGTTGTGAAGAAGCTGCGAAGCACTAGAATCTGTCCAATGCCAATCAGAATGATGAGGATGGACTCCCCGATTGACCAGTATAACACCCGCTCATTTAAATCTTCGGCAAACACCCGCCCTTGGGCCTCGCGCAGTCGGAAGTGGGTCTGGAGGTCAAGGACCTTCTTGAGCTCCTCAAAGAGCTGGACAGCGGAGGTCTCAATCTACACAACAGAGAGGCAAGACAGAACGTAGCAACACGTGTCAACATGCAAAAAATGTGGGGTCATCAGTGGATATAATGACATGGCCAACCAAAGCAAAAATTAAAGAGTGTGACAAAACCAAGAGAAAGAAAAATGGCTGGTGGAGATAGTGGGGGGTTGAGGCTGGAAAGGGAGAGGTGTGGGGAGGGGGTGCTTAGAGAAAAACATCTTTAAATGGGGCTCAGCAATCAATATGTAATATATCAGAAACAGCTAAACATAACATAAAGATACTACATCCTCTTAAATTGAAGACAAACACCTTCAGTGGTTTCGGACAAAACTCTATCCTTCCAGAGAGACTACATCAGAGCACAACACCCTTTAAGTTTTAAGACAAACACCATCAATGGCTTCAGACAAAAAGTCTATCCTTTCAGTTTTAGAGAGACTACATCAGAGCACAACACCCTTTAAGTTTTAAGACAAACACCATCAATGGCTTCAGACAAAAAGTCTATCCTTTCAGTTTTAGAAAGACTACATCAGAGCACAACACCCTTTAAGTTTTAAGACAAACACCATCAATGGCTTCAGACAAAAAGTCTATCCTTTCAGTTTTAGAGAGACTACATCAGAGCACAACACCCTTTAAGTTTTAAGACAAACACCATCAATGGCTTCAGACAAAAAGTCTATCCTTTCAGTTTTAGAAAGACTACATCAGAGCACAACACCCTTTAAGTTTTAAGACAAACACTGTCAGCAGGTTTCAGATGAAAGTCTATTCTTTAAGACAAAGTGATCGAGATACCAATATACTCTTCTATTTAACTCTTTTTATTATAATTTTAAAAACTCTTTTTGTAAACTCTCTTTAACTCTTATTTAACTTAATTTCCTGCTGGGATGAATGAAGTATATTATTACTGTTGTTTTTCTAGCTTAATTTCCTGCTGGGATGAATGAAGTATATTATTACTGTTGTTTTTCTAGCTGTGTTCTTTTGCCACAAACTGCTAGAAACTGAATGGAAACATTTGACATGCCCCAGAGTTAATCATTAAACACAAACACACATAAATATATATCTGACATGCTAAGCAGGAACCTGAGGCAAGAAGCTTCTGTCTTGTGCATCACCAGTGTGCATAATATATGATTTGACCTAGATGCACTGAAACTTAGCAGTATGCATTACAATGCAGGTCAGTGTGTGATTGTGTCAGTGTTATGGAACCTCACTTGTGTGGTGTGTGTGTGTTTGGTGTGTGTGTGTTTGTGAGAGTGTATGTGTGCATGCATGCATGCAACAGAATGTGTATGTGTGCAGGTGCATGTGTGTACATATGTGTGTGTGTGTGTGCATGTGTGTGTGCATGTGTGCGCATGTACGTACATATGTGTGTGTGTGTGTGTGTGAATGCATGCATGTGTGTGTGTGTGTGTGTGTGTGTGTGTGTGTGTGTGTGTGTGTGTGTGTGTGTGTGTGTGCGCGCGTGCATGCGTGCATGAGAGAGAGAGACTCTAAGCCTTGTTTTCCAGCACCCTTCCTCCAAACTCTGCCATAACTGGTCACCTCACACACCCATCAAAATCAGCGCTATAAGTCTAATGCTGTTGGCATCCTCCATAACATTTGCAAAGTTATTTGTGCCCAGTCAGCAGTTATAAGAGGAACACAGCCAGATACAGATTTGTCCGTGTGGTTACAAACTTAAATCCATTTCAGCACCAATGAAAAACTAGCAGTTAGCTGACCTAAGGTGTACATACCCAAATGTGGCAGTGGTTGGAGGAAGGATATCATAAACCAATGCTTGGAGTTTGTGTGCGTGCAGATGCGTGTGTGTGTGTGAGTGTGTGTGTGTGTGTGTGTGTGTGTGTGTGTGTGTGTGTGTGTGTGTGTGTGTGTGTGTGTGTGTGTGTCCAATGCAACTGGTAATAAATGTGACCTTTGGGGATTTCAGCAACCAGGCTGACAAGCCAAACCTAACCCCATGAACCTTAAAGTGGTCAATGCTGGGGATTCTGAGTGCCAAAGAAAATGCTTTTCTGAGTGCCAAAGAAAATGCTTGACCCTAAATATATATAAAAATCCACTGATCCTAAATACCTGCATGAAATGCTCAGCTGCAAAAACAAAAACAAATCTGGAATCATTTTACTTTATATCTGTAGGTGAATAGTGTGATCCTCTCTCTCCAGCTATTCCACCAAACAGAAGAATTTTTCATCATCAAATGACACCACAGTACCTTACAAAACAAGACCCACTGTTTGCTAAATGCATGCAGCCACAAACTGTCACACTTTCTGCCACTTTTCAAGAACAGTAGGTCTGCATTGGGATACTTGTAGCATAAACTATATACAGAGTAAAACTAAAAGGATCATAATATTTTTGGCCACATTTCTAGAAGGGCAGACAGATAAACTTTGGGGCACATCTTCAGTTGCATAAATTGATAAGAAGCTAAGCAATGAAAAGATCATAATATTTTTGGCCACCAGTACGGTAGGTCTGCTGTAGCATAAAAATCAAAATAACAAGGGAAATGTAAGCGTGAAAAGATTTCCACAAGCTGGCCACTTTTCTAGAATGTCACTCCATCTGTCTAAAATCTCCCCACCTTGTCTGGAGTTCAAAACCCAGCTCAGGACTTTCCTTTTCAGAAATGACTTTCAAACATCCAGTTTTTAACAAACCACTGCTATGAGTAGTTTTTTTTTTTTTAGTTTTTTTATTTTATAGTCCACTCCTGTTATAAGGGCCTGTGGTGTTTCGTCATTAGGTGACTCTGTCTTAAAGACAGCGTGACAGACACCTGTCTTGAAAGAACACAGAAGGTATCTCGGATGAGCAGGCTACAGTACTGCATCACACCCTCTCTCTCTCTCTCTCTCTTGAATGTCATCTTAAAGGTGTTTGCCATAAGATGGTGTGGCAGGAATTTGTCTAAAATTGTAAAATAACACAACTACACAGGACACGTACAGCGGTTCATCACTCTGTCTTGAGCAGAAATTTGTCTTAAAGTTCTGACTGTATCTGACAATCTGTACGTACAGCGGTGTATTACTTTGCCTTGAGCAGAATTCCATCGTAAAGGAGTTTGTCTTAAGAGGTTTTGACTGTATCTGTAAGTACAGTGGTGTATCTCTTTGTCTCAAACAGAGTTTCATCTTAAAGGAGTTTGTTTTAAGAGGTTTTGACTGAATCTTTTAAACCTGTAATAATAATATAAATTATAAGCTCTTCTTGAGTTTGCCTCAAGATGTTTCAACTGTATCTGTTTAAGCCTCTGGTATTAATACTAATAATAGTAATAACATAAATAATAAGCTCTTTTTGAGTTTGTCTCTAGAGGTTTTGACTGTATCAGTTTAAGCTTCTAGTAATAACATAAATTATAACTATAACTTGTATAAGCTCTTATTTAATTTACCCCACAATGTACCAAAAAGCATTTATCACAGGACTGCCTGTAGAAAACAATGCTGGTCTTCACTTCTACTCTAGCATCTGTTCCGTAAGTGGTGAGACAGTTTGAAGGAGTTAAAACTAATAAAAGACTCAAATGATGACAGAAAATATAAACCATGCCACCTTTGCCAGTGAAGTGTGCCCATTACCACTGAACCCTGCACCGTTGGCATTGGATGTGTCCACACTCTCTCCGCACACACGCACACACACACATTTGCAGATGCATGCTAAATGTATGTTTATAGCTAATATTTACACTTGTCGTTGTACAGGTGTCATTTCAGTAATATTATCTCACTCCCCTTCCCTAACACACACACACTTGATACACACCCCAATGGTATGAAGCTAGCAGATGGTTAATAAATGAAGAGAGGGGGAAAAAGCCCAAAAAAGCTCCACAAGGGACAAGCCAGCATGCATGGGGAGAGAGAGCAAACAAAAAACAAAAACAAAACAACTGAAAAACAGAAAGCAAAACAAAACAAAAACAAACAAACAAACAAAACAAAAAACAACAACAAACAACAAAATTGGTTAACAAAAAACGCAAGTTAAATACCAAAGCTTTCTCGTTTTGACTGTTCAGCTATCTGATGACTAATGTCCAGGGTGACCTTCTCAGATGACTGCATACTACGCAACAACTATCTGTGACTTGTATACTTTCCATTAATCAATAAATCCTGCAGCATTCATCTGGGAGGCAGGCAGGTGTGGTGCAGTGGTTAGGGTGATTGCCCTCCTTTCAGCTGGCCAAAGTTTGATTCTGGCTCGCATGCAGCATTGAAAAAAGTCACTGTTACTTCAGCTTGGTGAGAAATCCTTTTACCAAGCCTCCAACGTCTCCTGCTTCCCTGGAGTGTTAGTGTTACTGTTGTTAGTAATCCCTGGTGCCAACCCCTGCGGTGCTTCATCACCAACAATTCCAGTGTTTGTCAGCAGTCTTTCTCACCTTGGTAGAACTCGTTTCCAATGACATCACAGCCTTTTCATGCAGGTTTCTACGTAGACTGTCACTCAACTTGGTGAACACTTGAAGTGTAACAAGGCCATGCAGCCTTCAAAATCAGCATACGGTTCAAAGCAGCTCTGTCCACAGGTTCTGTGCCGATCTCTAAAGCCCCAACTCTGTCCTTGCCCCACCTCTACTGTCCACATTCAATCTGACCATCATGGGGTACTGTGTTGAATGGGTCTGAAAGCATGATGACTTCATTTGGAGTCTGATTTTAGGTAACAGGCCACTTTCAATGCAGCTGAGGTTTCCCCTTCATTGACGAACATGAACAACTGCTTCTTACCACAGCATTGTTTTTTCCGTTGCTCTGCATTGGCATGTGATGAAAACATGGTCATCACTCTTCAGGCTTCTCATGTGAAATATTCAAATTGTGCCATTCTGATTGGCTGAAGTGCTCCAGTGATTGGCAGGCCAGAACCTTGTTTTGTTCCCCTTGTTGCCAAGTTGGTGTTAGTGCACACACACACAAATCTCCTGGTCTCACCCTGCTCTACTGGGTGGAGCTCTGCGTCCAAGTTCAGCTACTACACTGACTCTTCCAAATTAAATGCTGCAGGCAATTCACCCTCCAGTTTCTACACAATCAGAATTAATCTCAACCAAACCGCTATTCATATTAGTAGTAGAAAATGGAGCGCAGATCCAGAGCTGCATTCTCAAATTTGTGTGCTGAGCAGCAGTGCAGCTTTCTGATTAGCCTGTCATGTGGACCCATCTTAATAATGTAATTTTTACACACCCCATGCAGGGTGAACACCTGTAGTTGTTTTTTCTTCCAGCATGGAATACAAGTATTGGGCTCACTGTTTCATTGTCAGGAAATACTGGTATCTGTCTGATTTATGTGGTGAAGGACCCTGTGGTTTCTTTGGAGCCCATCCACAAAAATACATCATATATATATATATAATATAGAGTCATTATTATAAGCAAGTCACATGCATGCAGACTGCCAATGCAAAGCAGAAAATTTATTTTTTTAAAGTTCAAATCCATTTGTTACATGTCAGTCAGTCTCTTGGTTGGAGATCCTCACCATTCAGGCATCTGCAGTTGTGACTTGTGCAAATTGTGTAACTTTAGATCAATGTGAGGCAGGAATTCAAAAGTGTTTCAAGTCAAGTCAGCCAAATTCAATGAAAACAAATGACTGTACAAACAGAAAACCATGAAGTCTAGTTTACTCCTCAGTGTGTTTCTTCATGTTACAAAAACAAAGTTAAAATAGTTTATACACAGCACAGAAAAGATGTAC
Organism: Alviniconcha strummeri; assembly: GCA_963584105.1. Classification (NCBI taxonomy): domain Eukaryota; kingdom Metazoa; phylum Mollusca; class Gastropoda; family Provannidae; genus Alviniconcha; species Alviniconcha strummeri. The sequence goes on along the minus strand of OY757558.1, from coordinate 2,527,007 downwards.
AAAAAGTGTACTAAATGTACTGTGGATAAACTGCTACATCAACACGATGTTATAGCTCTGTAAAAAAATTAAAATAAAGGCACGTTACTTTGTTCACTTGCCTAATTAGGCAAGTCATGATTCATATAAAAATTTGAAACTGCTTAAAAAATTTGAAACTGCTTAAAAACACACCTACAAATGCACATTTCTGCAGTGACGTAGGAACAGGATCAAAATAATTACAAGTAGTATGGCAAACTAGAAGTAGAAGACGATAATATAAATATCAGAGATACACAATTACTGGTAGACTTAAGCGTTAGACGTGAGTGTGGAATGTAAACAAATGTTATTCAGTACTCAACAAGCCAGTTAGCCAGCCTACAGCCTGCTGCACACTTTCACTTTAGACTTTTAGTTTCCGTCAACTGAAATGTTTCTCTCTCTGATGGGGAAAAGCAAAAACAAAAAAACCTGAGTGAAAAAAACAGACCTGTCCCTCACACTGACCGGCAAGACTATGTCACTTGTCAGGGGGCAAAGGCTTTTATATTAATACCCTAAGCGCTGCAAAGCAGCCAGCACTGCAAGAAGGTTGTTTTAACATTGATGCCATCAGCTTGCAACTGTCCGACTTTATTCCAAGATATAAAAACATCACTGCACGATCCTCCAATAAGAAGGGAGGTGGGGGCTCCAATTTTTTTTTTTTTTTAATCATGCACTTGCACTTGGTGCTCAGCAACAGCACTGACTGGTGTGACACTGACACTTAGTGACAGACAAAAACATGATGTGGTGGAACATTTTGATCTTTGCTGGTAAATACTATAGTGATGAAAAAGAAAAAAGTAAGTAGAAGAAAAGAAGTGGCAGAACCAGTTTTACAAACGTCATGCACTCATGACCATGGTCAGTCACACTTTTCATGCTGGTCAAAAAAGGCAATGAATCAGTATTGTAAAACACATCAACTCTATATTAACTTTTCACAAATATGTACAGAAGCAGTCATACCCTTCCCCGTGCCCCCCCCCCCCCCCCCCCCAAAAAAAAAAAAATCATCCACTCAGATTGGGCACACAATGTGCAGCAAACAGAACTACAATAATTAATCAATAATACCAATAACATAAAAACAAATCACTCTTTTGTAAGTCAACACACAAAATTCTGTCGATAAGGGTTTCCACACAGACATTCAATCACAGTTTGCGCACGCTTTGTGTAGTTTTACAGAGGAACATTGTGCAGCATTTGCAAAACAGAAAACAAACAGCAATATCCACTTTTAGCCCCGTCAGTTTGCTGTCCTCAAATGGTATGGACGGAATGTACTTGAAGTATGCACTACGTTGGCAGATCCACATATCAGTTCATTCCGTACTATGCCAGTGCCATAAGCACACGCACATCCTCAAACCATTTGAGGATAGCCAACCGACAGGGCTAAAAGTGGACACTGCCAAACAAACAACACAGCACAGCTCTCTCTTGTCCTGAGGTGATCCCGCTCAGTTGATGGGATGTTAAAATACAACAACTCACTCACTCTTTCTCTTTCTCGGCCAGTCAGTCTCTCTCCCTCTCTCTTGTGACATTAATGTATGTGATTGATGGGACATTAAAACTTCCAAACTGACTCTGTGTGTGTGTGACTGTGAGTGTGAATGTGTGTGTGTGCGTGTGTGTGCCTGTGCGAGTCTGCATGCCCACACCAGTCTTGTTCCCTCCTTTTTTCCTCCTGTGGTGACCCTAGAACCAACTCTCCCCATCCCTCTCTGTCTGTCTCTCTCACTCTCAGTCTCAACAGTATGGCAAAAGTTCACAGTTGGTTGGTAACCGCTTCTAGCGCCACCTTGCCTTCTATCATACATGCTCACCCTCACACTCACAGGACACATCCAATGAACAGGCTGAGCTGTGCAAAGGCTGCATTATCACTAGATAGTAGGCATCTTCATCGGCAGTTTGAACTTGAAGCATGATACATCATAAATGAATTTTGCAAAGGCTCACTCCACAATTTACATAATGAGAAACTGAAAACCAACAAGCACCACCAGCATATGTCAACAACTCAGCACAACTCAACAAGAGAAGAAGCGATCAGTTTTACATCTTTAGCACAGTTTCACTTTTTACGCAATGTCAGCTTACATCAACACAGCAGGACCTGCCATAACCCCACACCATATAACAGTACCAGCATCACTATCAATCATTTGCCTTTTCTTGGCCTATATGGCTATAGGACACCTTATGACATCCTGGGAAGAGCGTTTCATGCCACTGCGTTACTGGATGTCATAAACACCCTGGTACTTTGAGTCTGAGTTTTTAAGCATTCTCATGTGGAGCAAATGCAAACTGATGAACATTTCTGGCTTGCTATCGGATTTCTTTCTGAGAGAATTCTCTGAAGGAATAATAAGAACTTGCAAAGTCTTTGGCAGGTAAAGGGTTAAACACATATAAAGCTGGAGCCATACAATAATACACACTGCATTTCAGACTTGTGTACAACCTGTACACATAGATATATCATTTATATGTTGATATGTCTTGATAAAGATGAACCAAAACTAATTAGCTGTGCATGTAACTATGAGTATGACGTAGCAATAATGGTTTATGAGAAAAACAAAATCATGACAGTACCACAGAGAGCATTGCTTGTCAGTATTTTGCTGGCCCAAAGGCAAAGATACGTACTCTTGTGTGTGTGTGTGTGTGTGTGTGTGTGTGTGTGTGTGTGTGTGTGTGTGTGTGTGTGTGTGTGTGTTACTGTTAGATTATCATAGTCTAGTACGGTCAGTAGTAGTTGTGATCACTTACAGGCCAAGTCTGACTTCCTAAACCTTAAACTTTTGAAGTGTGATCAACAGTTTAGAGATGTGACATGCAGTGTGCAAGGCAAATACACATCTACGAAGTACTTTGTCCAACTCTCTGTATGGCTGTGTATATCAGTATACGTCTGTACCTTTTTATTATGTATTCATGACCTGTACTTGTATATTTGTACAAGTCGGTTATCCATTGTTAGAACAGGTGAACTGACATGTTCTATAATCGTGTTATATTTATTATAATTTATGTTGAATAAAAAAAGAAGTAAAATACAAAAACAAACAAAAAAGTCTAGGGATGGTATGGTAATTTGTAACGGTATGCATGTTTTCTGTTTTGGGAAGTTCTTTAAACAGTATAACCTCTTGAACTGTAAAGTGACCTTTTGGAGTGCTTACAAAATACTCTCACTGTACAGTAAATAGTATACTTTAGTTGATCATGTGTCAGGATAGATCTGCCAGTTTCAGGACCATCTTTAGTGCTTGTGTTTGCTACAGAACCACTACTGGTTCCACTTCCTAATCTGCCTGAACTTGCTCAGTTCCGTTATATTCCCTCAAGATTTTTACATACTCTGATACTGCCTTCAACCCTTGCATATTTTGCATGCATTTTTTTATATTTTTTTTTAAACAACAAATCTCCCTTTTTTTGTTTGTTTGTTCTTTCTTCAAAAGTAACCATGTTCATGAAAGTGTCTAATTTCATTTAAAATGAAAACAATAGAAAGTCAAAACCCTCAAGTGCTAGATATACCTTTAACTTGTTTAAGCCTGATTTATCTGACCACTTTGGTCACCGGAGATATTATAAACTATTGCAACATATCCCTAAAGTGAGTCTCTCCACAGATGACCCAGCTAAACACTGCATTTACTCACCACAGTCATCATTTGTTCATGTGTTAACCATCTGCTTGTTGCTTGAAAAGAGTGTTTTCACTGAAAGGTGGCACATGTTTTGAGTTTACTGTCTAACAGTAACAGTGGCACATGTTTTGAATTTACTGTCTGGTGTCTAAGGATTCAAACAATCATCATTTTTAAACCTTTGTTTTCATCATGGTCAAGGTAAAGAGATTGCCAAAAAGATGCTATGAAATAATTCACAATGAACTTAGCCATCAAGACATTATGCCGTCACATCCCAAACAAACACTCCTGCACTACACTTCACTTACCAAGGTCATTGCTGAAGCGTGCTCGCCCATGGTCTCCACAATGGGTTTCTCGTCGCCCACTTGCAGGTCAAAGTAGACAACTTTGTGCGTGAAGGTGGAGAACTCATTGCTGAAGCAGAAGGTGTAGACGCCCTTGAAGTCGGCCTTCCACGTGAAACTGTCATATTGCTTCTTCACGTCCTTGTACAGCACCTGACCATTGGGGGCCGTCAGCTCCATGTCCACATCGTAGTTACCTCCCATTACAACCTGAACAAGGACATCGACCTCTCCAATGTCAATTTAAAACTTCAATAATTAAATCAACAAAGGGAGTTAATTAGCACTCAAACGATGTCATGTGAAAACAGCAACAAAGATCTGAATCACCTACAGCATGTCTCACCTAGCAAGCAATATAAGAAGATACGCAGATGATTAGCTTCGAACGCCCCTGAACCCATGACGATTATATCTCAGCGAACAAGATACATGACATGCACCAATGGTACATGCCATCAAATTAACTTAGTGCTAGTTTGTAATTAACCCCATTTGTTTGCTGATTTTTCACAGTTCTGTATGTGTGTTGTTAGTGTTATTGTAAAGCGCTCTGTGCTCCCATGTTGTGCACTAGATGGGTGCTCTTGAAATTCTCTTCACAACTATTGCTCTAGGCACACACATACTGGATCCAAAATCCTGTTTCAGATTATTTCAATTAAGTTTAATTTTAAATCTAAAACTAAAAGCATCAAAAATACATTCACAGTGAGAACTGAGATGTTAAAATGCAATAATCTCTGGAGAAAAGTCAAGATTTCTGCAACAGAGCTTTACTCCCAGCTTGGAGCAGACTCTGTGTCTACCTTAACATTTGCAGTCTCCTGGATTACCAATCTGATGGTCTCATTCATGAATGTTAAAGCACCCACAAAATTTAGGAGCCCTAACAGTAACACACATTTCAAAACTGGGTTAACTGGCATCACTTCCAACCTGATAGCAGATCCCCACCCCACCCCTCCCTTGCATGTGTGTGTGTGTGTGAAGCTGTTGCTTGTAACTCTCCAAAAATAAAAAGGATACCCTTTAGAATTTTTGGAAGCAGATGAAAATACCCTATTACTGTATTACTATTAGTTTTAAATTGTAAGACAGGGGTAAGACCACCTCCTAGAATGCAAAAAGTGGGGAGCCCTGTCTGCAGAGCTTCCACTTTAGAAATTATGCACTGATCGAAGCATGAATGTTTCATGACAAAGCAAGTGCTAAAAATCCCAAATCACTCCAAAACACATCTTCCTTGCCCACATACACACTCCTGTACACACACACACACACACACACACACACACACACACACACACACACTCACACACACACACTCACACACACAGTGATGGACTGGGATTTGGACACAACTGGGCAGCTGGGCCTATTGCACTTTGAGATCTGAAGCAATACATCTTTCAGTCTGTGAACCTTTTTGGAAAAATGACCTAATGGGGGCAAATACTCTGGCACAAATTTGTTACTCCTGCTTGTTATAGTGATGGGCAACAAATGCCAGTGCTAAGCAAACCTCTACTTTAACAGCATTACATACAATATGGTCTAGATAACTGACAAGCTGTCAGTGTCAGTGTCACTGTAGCAATTCTGTTGTGTAACCAAGGTGCATTATAATGTATTATACTCGCAACGTAGTAACTTTGTGCCATTCTGCTACAAATCAGCTGCTGCCAGAATGCAACAAGAATAGCATAAAGCAAACTTTTGTTGTTGTGTCACACAATTATAGCGTAAGCACCCAGATTCAGGCCCCTGAACTCAAAAACAGTAATGAGGTCTGGCGATTCATATTATCGTCTGCTACAGACGCATTCACCGGAGAAACGGTCTCCAATGCAATATACACCATAATGGCACATGAACTAATTCACACCGATTGAAATAAAATGTCTACAAAAAGGTGGAAGTAAATTCACCTGAAACTCCAGTGTTGATTCGACACCTTTATCAATAAGCTCATGAAAACACATTTTCTCGTTGTCTGGAAGTTCGAAAGTCAGCTCGCCACAAAACACACCACCGTACGGTAGGAAGCCTACTATAAAAAGCAGCAATAAATTTAAATCCATTGTCTCGGCGCAAACTGTAGATGTCTTTTCCCTAGATGCTGGAAGGTGGCCAGTTGTACCAGAGCTTTTAACAACACTGAAAAATCTTTACAGTGCGTCCTGCCGGCTTGTGTTGTCAAAGATGGCGGCTCCCAAAACGTGGCCGGATATGAAAGTTTGACTTAAAAATACTGGATCCAAATAGAGACCGGAGGAGATCTCCACTCCGCAAGTAATTGATTGTCGATGCATTATAATCAGGTATCAGATTATATTACTAATTTAAAATGAAATTCAGACAACTATAGTTCAAAACAGTAAACTTGAGACATGCCATTGGAACTGAATTTGAATGAGAATAAGAATTTTAATTGGTTTTTCCGGCTTTGGAAGTTTCAGGTCATTTTCAGCAACATTTGGATTGACGAGTGAAAACTCTTTATAGGTAGCGCGCGCGCGCGCGCACACACACACACACACACACACACACACACACACACACACACACACACACACACACACACACACACACACACACACACACACACTGACACACACACACACACACACACACACACACACACACACACACACACACACACACACACACACACACACACACACACACACACACACACACACACACATCAGTGGGCGCCAGTTCCAGTCCGGCATGCCGCCGCACAATCAGTTGAACATCAGACCCGTGGCGTCATGTGTAGCCATACTGACCCATACTGGACACTGGTTTGTGTCACTGGGAAAAATCTGCTGACGCGGGCTGACATAAGATCGCGTGGTGTGACCGGCTCAGTGTCACTCTGACCGCATAGATGCCTGACTAAACTTTATTGGTTAGAATGTGTCCAGTGTTACGGCCGCAGCAATCATTACCAGACATAATGGCACTCAACACACACACACACACACACACACACACACACACACACACACACACACACACACACACACACACACACACACACACACACACACACACACACACACACACAAGGCACACACTACACACACACACCGTGACTGACACACTGACACACACACACTACACACACACACACACACACACACACACACACACACACACACACACACACACACACACACACACACACACACACACCGAGCGGTAAAGCTGAAGACTCAGTGTGTTGGGCCGTGTAAATATTACTAATTGGTATTGCAAGAGCAGTGTCAGTCTGCCGAGGACTGAACAGGCTGTAGCATTTCTGGCCCGCTATTTTTCAGTTGTGACTGAAACGGCCGCTTTTGCGGCGGTACACCGTTTCAATTCTTCTCTTCATACAAAATGCCCTTAATACACTGGTTTAGTTTTTAATATTAAACTCACTTGAAACGCTTTTAGATTTTTTAGATTTTTTATTCTCTTTGGAATGTGACATTTGCTGACCTGAACGGAAAGAACATGCCAGAAGAATCTACTTCTTACTCCATGTTAGCATATCAGGTAATATTACAGTTTCGCGTGTCAACCACAAAACAAGGTGCTGCCGCGTAGTGTACCCCCATTGCATCAAACTGTTCATTTCTATTCGGCTACTCGCTGATGGTTCAGGAGCTGTGTGAGACTGAGAGTCGAGGTAGCCGTCCTGGGCTGGCCGTCCCAACGAGCCTTCTAGCTTCCGTGGACGTAAAGCTGCTGATATTGAACTGCCATGCCGCTTTCGGCATTGCGGGTCTCAGCTTGTTCCTAATACCGTCGTCAACCGACATCTGTGGACATTAAGCAACTCTACCTACCTACCTACCCGCTATTGCAACTTGCAGTGTGTTCTGGCATCCCAAAATGTCATTCTTTTTAACTGATTCATATTCAATGCATACTGAGTATCTCTGTCAGTTACTGATCGGCCAGCACAACCAGCCCTCTGATCTCACAGTACTTAAATTACGCGGCATGCCAGTGACTTCATCCGGGCCATTACTGAGGTGGCCACAATCACTAGTTCACTGAAAAACGCTTGACTACACTGCCACTTGTGGGGTGGGGGGTGGGGCGCAGACATGAACAAAATCATTAAAAAAAAATCTGCACTTCTACAACATCAAAGCAACAAAAACACTGATATTTTGAAGTTCCCCGGTTTGCAGATGGCGTTTCTGAAAGACAACCTATACCGCCAATACAGCTCCTACCAGTTATTGCTGGCCTTAGTTCAGACCGGCCAGGTTGACTGGTAGCAGCTCAGCACTCTTGAAACAAATGTGAGCCGGTTTGGCCTAGCGGTAAGGCCTCAGGCTGGTAAGCAGAGGGACCTCGGTTCGACTGCTTCTCGTGCTTCGGTTCGAATCTGCTTCGGCTCTCCTTTCACTTCAAAAGTTGTGTCTGTGGATACTGCGGTCTTGTGACTTTGTCTCTCACAATTATTAAACATTAAAATGGCTCTCATCACTGCCGCCCACCCTAATGCAGAAGTCATTCTGGTCAGTGGTGACAGTCAGTAGCGATAGGTATATAATCTCCCCCTCCCCCACCTCCATACCCCTTTCCCCCCCTTCTCCCCGTCCCTAATAAGCCTTATGGTTTCTGTGGACGTTAAGCACCATGTTTACTTACTTGAAACAAAGTGTTTTTTGTTTTTGTTTTTTAATCATCATCTCTTTGCATTTGATTTGCAATCATGAGATGTGTCCATGGTCCATGTATTGCTGCATTGCGTGTCTTTTAAGTTTTTTGCCTTTAATTGTTCTGGGATGTGTGCATGTTTGCCTGCACTTTGCTGTTGGCGTTGGATTATCTGGTGTATGTATGTTTCATGTTTGGATTGTGATGTTTATTCTTGTTTGAATTGTGAAGTGCTCAGGAGCCAGTCTAGCTGGATTAGGTACTATATAAACATTACGTATTATTATCATCAGCATTAATGGTGTTGAATAGTCACCACATGGTTTATCACAGGTAATCTAGAATATTTAGGATTAATTGCCACTTGTTCATAAATCCGCTCAGGTTGATCATTGGAGTAAGGGGTTAGGGTCATGATGGGAGTAAAATAGGATGATAGTGGACTGCAGGAGTAAGCTGGTCGGGTTATTTAATTAATTTGTTCTAGATTTTTTTTTCTCAGTATAACTGCTTTTATTGGGACCACAATTTTTGTGAGGTAGACCTCATAAAGAGGTAACTTTGATGGAAAATACGCAGCTTTGGTGGCAATTGGAAGCTTTTCATGTACTTATTTATTAATGACTTTTTACCCCAATGTTTGCTATCATTGTTGTAATTTAATGTTGTTTTATGATTGGCATGAATGTGTTATCAGTGTGCTTGGCACCACAAAACGTTCCTAGTGCAATTCTTTTGACACTTGGCAATAAAATTGTATTGATAAAAATTTCTCCATCAACTGTGTGCTATCAGTGTAGGTAAAATATTATTCATATTATTGTTTGTTTGTGTTTTGTCTGTCTGTTTTTGCTTGAGAAAGGTGTTTTACTGACAATTGTCGCGCATTTTTATTTTTTATTGTCTAATTAAAATAAGTGTTCGTTTGAACCTTTTGTGCGATTTAAACTGTTAAAGCAATTAGTTGTGTTGGAGGTGCTTATTGTAGACCTTGATTTTATATGCGTTTAACGTCACGTGTTTCGCCAATCGGTCTGAGCCAACGTCACTCATACTTGTGGGTGTCCTGGAAAATTCTGGAGAACACGAGGCGTTCGGCGAGTGAGATTTACCATCGTTGTTGCCTGAGTTGCGGACTCGAAAGCAAACTGGCCTACAGATCAGAGAGGTTAGAATACTGTCTGTTTATCTCATGAACATTACCTGGCACAAGAATTTGTCCATATTCTCGTTTTGGTGATTGTTTGAGGTAAGATCTTGTTGCTAAGTTTTCGTTGAATCGCCGTCATTGATAATATTGATCATCATAAATTTGATCATAGTTTGATTTTGAACAGAATCGAACTCTTGGTGTGTTGTTACTTGTCACTGTTGTAATGACAGATAAGTGAGCTTTCTAAACCGCATAAAACATTTGTAAAATTTTGTTCATAGTCTGAGTTACACAGATCTGGTCCATTTTGATCTTCAGACTTCAAGTACTCAACGCCATTGCTGTTGTCGGCGACTGGCGTGCCCGGACTATCGTCTGTTTGTTGTTGTTTTATGGGGGGAGGTGGGGGTGGTAACTTAATGTGCATTTTCTGACCCATAATGTGAAAAACAGACGATAGTCACTTTACCAACGGTCACCATTTGGGAGATCACGGCCCCTCCTGCCCGGTTTCACCTCACGTCCTCCCCGCATTGTTTACTGCTCGGTCGCAAAATGGACAGATCTCCACAGTTCCACATGCTTCGATCTGGCAGCCAGATAATCGCGTATAAATATCGTTTTTGCGACGATTAATCCAATATATTGCTTCCTTCACTGACGTGTTTTCCATTGTCGCATTGGAACAGTCTCGAAATCGAACGAAACTGAGGCTGTTCCGTGGCTGTTCCAATAACAAAAATTACGCCAGTGAAGAAAGCAAATAAAGAAGTAATCCTCCCAAATGGGAAATTTCAATCGATTTTCCGGCCGTCAGATTGAAGCGTAGATCTGTGTGGAGTTGTGAGACCTACTTGCGACCAAGAGTCTGCCAAATCTTCTGTTATCTGTAGTAGAAAATGGTGGGGGGTGGGGGGGGGGGGGGGGGGTGTTCTCCACTGTTGCCCAAATTTCGTTGTAGGTGATAATTCTATTACTGTATTAGTAATATTACTAATAAGCATCATAACTTTTTTTTAAACAATTATTCTTTTACAGGATATTATCTAGTGTGAGAAATAGTATTGTGGATCATATTACTATATACTTTATTATTTATACTTACAGTATTTTTGAACAACCAGCATGCACATTGTCAGCATGGTTTCATAATGCATGATATAATTATGATGATCAGAACAGATTTACTAATGCTGAAACCAGTTAAAGCCTTTAGTCTTTGCCAGCCAAAGCTATTCTATTTCTAGCCCTGAGGTCACTTTATTGCATAATAAATTACTTACCTAATTAACTAGTAGTAGTAGTAGAATGGTAGATCACTAGATGTCAATAATAATGGATGGAAGACAGTATGTGGGTTAAAAAAAAAAGTTTGTTATTTTAGTTTGATCTGTTTAGGGGTTGGATAGCTCAGTTGGTAGAATACCCTGCTAGTACCGGGATAACTCAGTTGGCAGAGCATCCAACTAAAAAGCCAGGCGCAATGCTGACGTGGGTCTGAGTCCCTGGTGTGGCAAAGGATTTCTCAAAGAGTCTGTGTTCCCTAGTTTCTTGCGGTGTCCATACAACCCCAGCACGGAATCACACAGATCGACATCTGTGTGCATGTTAAAATCCCAAACATTCGCAGCCATACCGTTGTTTGGACGTAGGACAGTATTGCACACTCTGATAGGAATGGGCGGTGCTGCTCTTGTGGCTGCTGTGCCTTACCCCTGAGGTAGCCCTACCCCTGACCAGAATTTCCCACAAGAGACAGTGAAGACTACTAAACAACAGCAAAACAAAACACACACAAAAATGGTGTAAGTTGAACAGTGAACTGGAAGGAAAACAAAACAAACAAAAAACTTGACAGTCCGTTATGTGTACTTGGTGTACTGGTCTTAATGCATGAGCCCAAATCTAACAGAAAGTTTATGATACGATTGCACTGAGAAGGCAGGAAAAAACATCTTTTTGTATTTTTTTAAAATTATATATATATGTATGTTTTTAAAATGTGGTTTCAGTTTGTACAGACTACTGGACACGTACATTTTAATTTTTAGAATTTGTGTCAGTGGGAGTGTGACTGCAGTTAGTGCAGAACTTTGTGAGGGGCTGAGTGCCTGGGGACAGTCACAAAGGTACTATGCTAGCATTACTGTTAGTACATTACCATGACATTGTACATTACCTTATAGTTTCACTTCATTGCTTCATGGGATTCCAATTTCACTGGAATTAGAAAATGACAACACAGAATGACAGTTTGTAGGAAAAAACATTTCCACAATTTCCTCTTTTTTTCCAGCAGCAGTTGCAACAGTTTCAAGGTGGAACAGCGTATATCCCAGGAACAGAATAAACCGTCAAGATGGTGAAAGAGACAGCTTACTACGATATTCTGGGTGTGCCCCCCACGGCCACAGAATCGGACCTGAAGAAAGCTTACCGCAAGCTGGCCCTCAAATTCCACCCGGACAAAAACCCTGGCAAAGAGGCCGAGGAGAAGGTATGGGCAAAAACTAGAAGTGCTGCAATAGTGTGCACAAGTACTGTAGTTTTCACTGTTTCGAATTGTAGTATAAAGTAACTACAATTTGTACAATTGAAGGCGATACTTTTTTCCTCAGATTTGACCTCTGCACCTTAAAGCTTGTACTTGTAGCACCCAATCTCTGAATACAGTTTGGCATGATTGCCTTTCTGAACAATAATAATGACTATTTTGAACCTGAATCAGTCTGTGTATGCACTGAAGCAGACAAACTGACCAGTCATATTTTGCTGAAAATTGACAGAGGACACGATCCCAGAAATGGGATTTAGAATGACCCAATAGGCCTGCTTGTACTATCGGCATATATATATATATATATCAACATTACCCAATGTCAATGGTGGAAAAGTACAAAACCGAAAACAAAGAGATAGTATTCAACATTGTGTGTGGGGATATCAACATGTAAAATTGTTCTGGAATAAATTAGAATGGTTTATATGTGACCACCGCAACAATGTTCACAACTTTAAATTCAATGATTTTTTTTTTATCTTGTTCCGTACAGATCATAATTTTAAAAGTGACAATGTTCTTGATTTTATTATTCTGTATGCAAAATATTTTATCTGTAGTTGCAGATACGAAAAAATCAAACCTTAGTAATGTGCATTTAGAAAGGAGCTGAAAAAAAGGAAATCGAAGCACACAACCAAAAGTTGAAACTGACCCTACCTGACATTTTGTCAAACTGGGCCGATTATAACCCAATAATAATGCTTGAATAGGTTCTTGGTTGTGCACCTTTTGTTGTTTTACGTCTGCTTCCATTTTGTTGCTTTATGTCTGCTTCCATTTATTGTGCTCCATTTTTTTTTCCAGGACTGATTTGTAAGCTTCCTGTAGGGTGTTTTGCAGAATGGATAAAAATTTGAATAGCACGGGACGACAGACAGTGAAACCGACTACTAGAAATAACTAATGCCAATATGATGTCACTTTTTGTTGTCATTGTTTCATGATTGTAAACTTTTCGGGCACAAACTTTTGTTTATTGCCACTGTTGGAAAGTTAGAATGTATTGTTTATGACACTTGCATCCTCACCGGTCTTTCCTATCCAGTGAGTGTGTGTGTGTGTGCGCGCGTGCATGCATGCATGCATTCGTGCGTGTTTGTGCGTGTGCATGAGTCTCTCTCTTCATATTATCTCTTCTAAAGTTCTACAACTGCTGAGCGTGAATAGTTCTCCTCAGCTCTTATCATTGAAATATATAATGTAATTATGTGAATGGATACTGTTGTTTTTCTCCCCAAAAAATGAATTAAAAAAAGTTTTTAAAAAAAGAAAGGAAAAAATACACACATGTTCAACTTCTTTACAAGTTCACTGCCAGGCTTTGTGCATGCCAGATGCCAGGGAAATTCTGAGCTATTTATGTACTTGCACTCTTTCATGTAGTTCTCTCAGTTTAAGGAGTATAATCATAAAATTGCACATGGTAGTTGGGCGTACATTATACTACAACCCTAGTTGAAAAAAAAATGTACTATTTATATCGGTGCTGTCAAAAACAAATAAAAATCACTACTTTCAGTGTCCAAGGAAGTGTGAGACTGAGAGTCATTATTCATTCATCGCATTATTTTGAAAAACATATCACCAGCTTCTTCCTCCCCACTACTACCCTGCCTTTCATCGCTGTTGTCACTACTGGCATCATTCAAAACCTTATTCAGAATTTCAAGTGCAACAAGATGTGGCAATACTTTCTTTGATCAGTAACCATAATGCAGAAATGACAACAGAGCAAAACATCCCCCCCCCCCCCCCCCCCAAAAAAAAAATGAAACATAAAAAATACGCTTTCAGGCTGCCATAAAGGAAGAGGATATAAGGGAGGTAAGTCGAGCTGCCATATGTATGCCTGCAAGAGTCTTTTCCCTCCAACTACAAAACTGAAAGTACACTTACCAACAGCCTGGACATTTTCCGGGCCTGGCATATGGCATGCACTGTGGCCTGGAAATCTTCTGGGCCAAGCAGTGAAGGGGTTAACACAAATGCAAACAAGACTTGAGAAAAAAATGGAGGCAGCCTCAATTTCAATTTGTTTACCAAGTCCCACAGCAGATGAGAATTGGGTAGGCTGATTGTCATCTGCTGTACTGTTCATCTCCAGAAAATGCTGGTGCCGACAGTGTTCTGATTGATTCAGACTGTGTAAATGGCAAATTCACTTAATGTTTCCACTTTCCTCCTATTACTGCACTTTATGTTTGGAGCACAGGTGTCCATTAGGTTTTGCTCGTCAGCTAAGATGCTGCCATAGCGTTGTGCATTATGTTCAGGAGCACCTTGTAACACCTTCATCAGACCTTATTTGCTAAGATTGTGTACATTGACATCATTTTCACTGAGATTATATATATATATATATGCAAAATGGTCCTTTCTGCTGAAACATTTAAATTACAATTCCATGCAAGTGTTCAGTTATTATACAAGTAACTGACAGTATTATATTTTGTAATGTAGTCTAAAAGGTAAAATAGTTGTTTTCTGCGTTACCTTTGACTAAGTAAACTTTAAAGTTTATGCTGTTACAATACACAGCACTACTTTTGTCACTGGATTATAAGCATAAACTGACAAATATCCAGAGCTGCCAACCACTACGTTTTGGCTGTAATTTGCTATACCCAAGGGCACTGTACTATGCTACTACGTTCATGATCATATCACTACACTCTCCCTCAGAAAAAGAAAAACATTTTTATTTTCGGTTCCTTGTTTAAAATCTGTAAGTCCTGTGAACATGCACAAATCAGTTAATTATTATACTTAATCAGGTATTACATAACAGTATGATAATTATCTCTTGAAACAGGATTGTGAGGCATTTTTTCCCCACCATTTTTGGATTCGTCATGCCCCAAAATATAAATTCATCAATTTTAATACAAATGGCTGGAGTCATTCAGATTTTATGTACATAAACCCTTATTATTGCTACTTTCCACAGGTCCACCCTTTTGCCTTCATATCCTTCATTGTCCTAGTAGTAGTAAAGGACTGTCCCGAAATTGAGCTGATTTTTGGAATTTACAATTTGAATATCTCCTGAACTATTGATCCAGTTTGAGTGAAATAAACTGCAATGAATTCAGCTTCAAGAGCCCTTTAATTTGATACACTTCATTCAGTCAGAGGCATTGAGCAATTTTTGGCTGTTGCATAGCTATTTTAATGCTTTCTGTTGAATTTTGATTGGTCAGGCATACCAAGTCTTGGTCACCATTGATTGGTCATTTGATTTTTAATGTTTCCTCTTGAAATTTGATTTGGTCAGGCACGCAGTCTTGGTCAACATTGGTCATCTGATTTTTAATGTTTCATGTTGCAGTTAGACTTGGTTCTGAAGGCATCCAAAGTTTTAGTCGTTTGATAAACACTGCATTTTTACAGTTGCAGGAAACTGGGCCTTGCGTAGTCAGGGGTTGCGCTCATTGCAAATTTTTGCGTAATTATTGCATTTTTCAAGTACCATACGCATTTTAGCCACATCATTGCATCACCGTATGCAAAATGACTACACGGATTAAACAAGTTATGGCTCACTGGCGTCCGCTGCGTCACTCAACACTAGATCTACCCGCAAACTCAGTGTCATCTCGGCCGTGCAAGTCCAGTCAGTGAAGGGTGGAATCTAAACGAAATAAATGCATAGGCTACCATAATTTTTGGTCTAGATAAGGCCACGGGGATACTTGTCCCCCCCTAAAATCTGATCCATGCACCTTATAAAGTTATAGTCCGTAGCGCCCTGTCTGTGAATAAAATCTGCATACTTTTCCAAAAAACTAAAATGATTAATTTGAAACCAAATCCAAACGAACCTGGAAGAAAATCGGCCTCCGTATTAGACTGGCCTGAAATCTCATATTTTGCCAAACTGATCAGTAATATTTTGCGGTTAGTCGACAGGACACGATCCCAGACATAGGAATTTGGAACAACCCAGTATACCTAGTTTGTTGGCGTATAATATCAGAATTTACTCAAAGGTAGAAGACTACGAAACTGAAAACAAAACATGCGTTGACACCCATATACAGGTGGGAGAAAATGGCGGCAGCCTTGACTTCATCTCGTTACTAACTTCCATGGTAGACGAGAACTGGGTTTGACGACATCGTCTGCTGCAGTTCATCCTTGGAAAATGATGCCGCGCATGATGTTCCCAGCTATCCAGACTTTTTGAGAACGGCAAATTTACTAAACGTTTCCACTTTTTTAGTGCCCGAATAGACCTTTTTATTATTTTCATCTGCTCACTTTATAGCCCCTGAGCTACACATCGGGTTACCCCATCATCAGTTTTGGTTTTGTATGTGCGTTAATTTCGGGTTATGCTCTATGCAAAATGTGTAATGTTTCGCGTCAGTTGATGCAAATCTCTAGAAGGAAGCATGACCCCTGGTAGTTACCGTTCCATTTGATGTGGCGTGTTTCAGTTCAAGCAGATCAGCCAGGCATATGAAGTCTTAGCAGACCCCAAGAAGCGTGAGATCTACGACCGTGGAGGCGAGGAGGCCATCAAAGGAGGAGGGAGTGGAAGCGGTTTCGACTTCCATTCCCCCATGGACATTTTTGACATGTTTTTTGGAGGAGGAGGTCGTCGGCAGCAGCAGGGTGCGCGCCGCGGGAAGGACGTGGTCCATCAGCTGAAGGTCAGCCTGGAGGACATGTACAACGGCTCCACGCGCAAACTGGCGCTCCAGAAGAACGTCATCTGTGTCAAGTGTGAAGGTCAGTCTGGCTGTGGGTGTTGTTCGGGTTCAGGCCTTTGAGTTTGACTACTTTGGGTTTTAAAAAAATCAAAAAAATCAGCAGCCTTATCATGTTGTCACTGGAGATGAGATGACTTGTGTTATGGTTGATGTGCGCTGGTTGTTGATAGTGTGTGTGTGCGTGTTAAAGTCTGATTACGGCATTTACCAGTTTGTGTATTTGATTACAGCACGCACTTATCTGTATGATGTGTTTGTTAAGTCGGATTAGGGTGCTTGCCTGTGTGTGTGTGAATATTGCGCTTACCTGTGTGTATCCAGTGTGATTACAGCACTTGTCAAGTAGGTGTATGTATGTGTGTTCAGTGTGAGGAGGATGTGTGTGTGTTGGTGCAAAACCTGGTTACGGAGCTTATCTGTAGGTCTGGGTGTGGGTGTTTTGATACTATCCAGAGAAGGCAGGGGTGAATGTATCTTCTTCATTTTCCGCCAATTTCAACTGTTTGTTAGCTCAGAACAGGGGTCGCAAACACAGTTAAGAACTTGCGTACACTATACTTGGTGTCTTAAAAAAGAAATTGTGCACAGCCAAAAATGACATGGTGCACATGATTAAAAAATGAGTACTTCATTAGCCACAAAATCCATCCATCTCTGCCCATCACTTCTTGGTGGCCACTGTAGCTAGTGAGGCTAATGTAAACACGGAGCCTGACTGCAGCAGATGTTTCTGTACCCCTGTCAGGAATACTGGAGAGGAGGAAACTTCCTGTCTTGTACGTGGGGGGGGGGGGGGGGGGGGGGGGGGGAATTTTCCCTCTTTCAAACTAGCTGTAACAATGTTCTCGTAAAATGACCATTGGGGTGAGATTGCTCCGTCAGTAGAGTGTCGGACGGAAAAGCCAGGCACAACAAGCGTGCAGATTTGATGCGATTATCCCAGGCTGGCAGGGATTTTTTCCCCCAGGGTCGACTTCGGTGCAGACTCTCTCACCATGTTGGCGCAGCCCCCACGTGCAGTCACACGCATCAGCGTCTGTGCAGGCGTTAGCAAATCCCAAGCACTGGCAGCCCGTCCAATTTGTAGGACTGACGCTCAAAAATGTGGCACACGCTGTAGGAACGGGCGGCTCTGCTCATGTGGCTGCAGCGGATGTAACCCAGTAAGGCGACCCAAATCTCCCACGAAGGATTAAGGAGTATTAAAAAAAATGACCAGCTAACAGATTGAACGCAACTCTCGTACGTGCAGGTCGTGGGGGGAAGGAGGGGGCGGTGCAGAAGTGCACGAGCTGCCGCGGCACCGGGATGCAGATCCGGGTACAGCAGCTGGCGCCGGGCATGGTGCAGCAGATCCAGACCATGTGCCATGAGTGTCGGGGGGAGGGCGAGGCCATCGACCCCAAGCTGCGCTGCAAGACCTGCAACGGGCAGAAGATCGTCAAGGAGCGCAAGATTCTGGAGGTGCACATTGACAAAGGTGAGGCTGGGGATGTCGACTGTGTGTGTGTGTGTGTGTGTGTGTGTGTGTGTGTGTGTGTGTGTGGTGTGTGTGTGTGTTGTGCAGCTGCTTTGCTCAGGGGAGATTGGTCGGGCAGGTATGGTTTTTGTTTTGTTCTTGTTGGGATGTTGTTGTTGTTTTTTAAATTGGGGGGGGAGGTGGGGGGGTTTCTGGTGATGTTGTTTTTCTGGGGGGGAGGTGGGTGGTTTCTGGTGGGTGTTTTTTCTTGGGGGGGGGGGGGGGGGGGGGTGCTGGTGGTCAGTAGTTATTTTGACCATGAGTATGCCAGGGGTGAGGTTCAAAGCCAGGAGGTTTATACCACATAAGCCCATTGCAAACACTTGGCTAATCCCTTTTAGTCTGTGTGTTGTTGTTTTTAAGATTATATTTTATATATATATTTTTAGATTGGTCAGAGGGAGCTTTCTGAATGGAGGCCTGTGCCCCCGTGACCTTTGCCCGCAGAGCGTAGGAAGCGGAGGAGTGTGGCACACATGGGGAGAGCAGTTGATAATACGTGTTTATAGGGTTTTTGTGTCAAGTGCATTTCTGTGGTGATCCTGCAAGGTTGAATCATGCAGGGCCCACTCAGGATGAAATTGTCGAAGTGAACAGGTGAAACACACCATAGTGATATGCCTTGAATGCCGTTTTAACTTTCTGTTAACACTGTTGGAGTGATGTTTCACCTTTTTGATCGCAGCAGTTTTGCACACTTTTGGTGGGGTACCGATCGCCTGACTTTAGGGGCAGTCTTGTGATGGTTGTGTTGTGATTGCACAAATTTTGAATGTGGTTACGATCACCTGAGTGGACATAAGACTGGAGTGTACAGATCATGCATTTGAGTGGACATAGGACTATGGTGTGCTGATCACACAACTGTGCTATCACTTAAATGGGTGTAAGACTGGGGTGTTGTGATTGGATGACTTTTGAATGCTCTGATGACTGATCATAAGTTTGTACCTGCGCATGTACGTCTTCGGCAAAGTGGTTGAGCTGTCATTTTGTTTACCTGTGCAGGTATGAGGGACGGGCAACAGATCCGTTTCGCGGGCGAAGGGGACCAAGAGCCCGGTTTGGAGCCCGGGGACATCGTCATTGTGCTGGATGAAAAAGAGCACCCCCAGTTCCGTCGCCGTGGCACTGACCTGATCATGCAGAAAGAGATCACCCTGGTGGAGGCGCTGTGCGGCTTCCACAAAACCATCAAGACGCTTGACAGTCGCCTCCTTGTCATCAGTTGTCTACCAGGTGAGTTTTGAGAAAGACTGATTTGGGGGGGGGGGGGGGGGGGGGGGGGAGGGGGTGGGTGTACACAGCAGTTTTATCAATTATGTCTGTTTATTTTGTTTGGTTTTGATTTTTCTTAGTTTTCATTGTGAGTTGGTTGACAGTGTGCTATGACTCAGAATTCGTGCTTATTGGATGCTATTGTAATCAATATCTGCTGAACCTTTGGTAACCAAACTTGGTGTGGTGATACATGATCATAAGCTGGAGTGTCAGGCAAAAAACAGGTTGCTATCTACAAGGTCAGGGTCATAGTGAGGGTGTGTATGCTCAGCTCTGACCTTTTTGACTATATCTTTTGAACTAATGATTCTTTTGCAACCAGACTTAGTTTGATGGTAGATCATCTTGAGTCAAATTGCTGAATGAAAATATTGGATTGCTGTGTTTGAGGTCAAGGTCACAGCTACCATAAAAAAACAGTTAATATTTGTCCAGGTGACATCTTCTGAACAGCTGAACATTTTGAAACAAAACTTGGTATGGTAATGCATCATTGTAATTGGGAGTGTTGTGCAAAAAAAATAAAAATGGATTGCTCTCTTCAGGGTCAAGGTTAAGGGCTTGTATGTGATTGCTATCTTCAGGGTCAAGGTTAAGGGCTTGTATGTGATTGCTATCTTCAGGGTCACGGTTAAGGGCTTGTATGTGATTGCTATCTTCAGGGTCAAGGTTAAGGGCTTGTATGTGATTGCTATCTTCAGGGTCAAGGTTAAGGGCTTGTATGTGATTGCTATCTTCAGGGTCAAGGTTAAGGGCTTGGATGTATCGCTTGATCTTCTGATCCCTTTGCTTCCAAACAAGGGGTGGCTGAGGTGGGGGGTCATGCAAAGTGACAAACCGTGTTTTCTGGTTTTGTGCTTTAGTGCGAGCCTGAATGCAATTTACTGCTCCTCTTTGTTTTGACTGCACTCAGCTACACAATGTGCATTATCCGTTTCCAAGGTGAGGTCATCCCGGACAAGGCCATCAAGTGCGTCATGGGAGAAGGCATGCCTGTGTATCGTGACCCCTTTGAGAAAGGCCGTCTCATCATCCAGTTCATGGTGCAGTTCCCCGAGACCATTGACACCAGCAAGATACCCCTTCTGGAGTCCTGCCTCCCACCTCGGGAAGAGGAGATCATTCCTGATGACTCGGAGCATGTGACCATGATCACCTACGACCCTCAGGCCGATGCCTCGGGCAGTCGGGGCGGGGCTCGAGGGGAGGCATACGACTCTGATGATGACCAGCCGGGCGGTCAGAGAGTACAGTGTGCGTCTCATTGATGCCCCCCCCCCCCCCTCCTCACCCCCGCCTAGCGTGCACTGAGGACGGACTGCCTGTGAAGAGTGATTGATGAGACGTCGTTGATTGCATTAGTTTGTGAATGAGAGGAAAAAATTCCCCGCCCCTCCCCCACTACCACCATCATTGCTTTATGAAGGTGTTCGTTGCTCCAGTACTTTAAAAAAGATTTAAAATTCTCATAGAATTTGTACAGTTTTGATGTATGGTCTTCGTTTTCACACAGGGCAGGGGGCGGGGGAGAGATGCATGCACGCAACAGGTTTGATAATGAGGAGTCAGCACCTGTCTTATCAACTACTACTGGCAGATGAGACCAGTCGCTTGGAACTAGCGACACCGGCTGTAGGGTTGAGAAAGCAGGGACCTTCCCCCTCCACCCGCCCCTCGCTCACCTCGTGGATAGGATCTTGCCCCAGCCCTTAAAATGGCTGCTCGGTGGTCAGTGCAGCAGGCCTCGGGGAATGGGCTGAAGAAGAAATGTTTTAAGATTTCCCATAATTTTTTCAAAACAGGCTGACTCCCTCCTGTCTCCTAGGTGAGCTTGAGAGTGCAGGGGCCAGACCTTCGTGTATACTTGCGTTCCTTGGGCTAACTCCAGTTACATGTGTTTGGTGCACTAAAACGGATGAGAAAAAGAGGATTTTTTTTTTTAATGGTTAAAATGAGCGTTTCCTTTGTCCCTGTTTGTGTCCTGAAGCGTTTCTAGGAATATTTGGGTTTGTGACACACTAGATGCAAGTTTGAACTGAATTGCTGAAGTTCTGAATAAATTTTCAAAATGACAACAACAGCATTTCATTGACTAGAAACTTTCTTTCCACATTTCAGTTGTTGTTGTTTTCCCCCCGTTTTTGTTGTTCATGTCCACTGAAAGTTGGTGTTACAGTATACTGAGGTACAGTTAGAACCTGGTCTAATTCCCTGAAGGTTGGTGTATACTGAGGTACAGTTAGAACCTGGCCTAATTCTCTGAAAGTTGGTGTGTACAGTTAGAACCTGGCCTAATTCCCTGTGCTTTCATTGTGTTGCACTGCCCGCACAACGGTACCTGTGGTAGAGCCAGAAGTTGTCATTTTTGGGTGGCCAAATTGCATTTGTGTAGCACTGGATGGAGGATGTAACGTGCTCAAATGGGACATGAGGGATGTCTTAAATGTCCCCACCCCCACCCCCCAATCCCCCACCTGCCCCTCTCCACCCCCCAGGTTTCCCCATCCCCTGACCAACAAGGATGTTTGGATACAGGGAGACTGATAATAATACCACAACTCTGGGAAAATAGGTGAGCTTAATCAGATTGTAACCGGGGTCTGTCTACTTGCCACATGTGCACCTTTCCACTGGGCCATGCCAGCTTGGGCCGTGCCTGTTTGTGTTGCCCACCAGTGTGGGCATTTCCTTTAAAGGAACTAGCCCTCTCAAAACTTGTCTTGTCCCAAAAGGCCAGCCTCTCTCCAACAGGATGAAGAGATCAAAACAAAAACTGGAAACCAGAATACAGGACCTAGTTTGTGGCAGTACTAGTACTAGCAGGACTGAAAACGTGAGGATTTTGTTTGAAATCCCCTGTTGATTTTATTTTCAATTTAGCGTCTGACTTTTGTCACCCACAATTAGCAGGTGTGGATGCAGAAAATGCTGTGAAGTGTTGCCGCTGGCATGTCCGGTGGTTCAGGTGGGGTTGTTAACTCCGTTGACTTTTACCCGACATCGCTTAAGTCCCCTATGCTTTTTTTGCTTCCGGTGTGTACTTTTTCACAGTGGAAGGCAGTGACAGTGAAACTGCAATGTTTACATGGATGCCAAGAAACTCATTTTGTCCATGAAAAATGATGCAAAGACACTTTTCATTTTTGTTATCCTCCATCACCTTTTCCCTGCAATTCTTGTAAATGCAATGGTATTGGCATTTTGTACTGCTCCACAATTCTAGATTCAACTTTATTTATTTTTATTTTTATAACTTTCATTGTTACACAGCGTGAAGCAACATCAGCTCAAAAACTGCGACCTCTTGTACCAAAGATTACGAGGGGAATTAACTCTTGCAAATTAGCTTTGCTAAACTGCCCAACACAACAGTGATGTGCAGCCTCTTTGAGCCAGTTGCTTAGGGGAGGCACGTGTGAAAGTCTTGTACCTGATGTCGGAGAGGTGGGGCAGGCAACATGGGCAGGTTGCAACCGTTTGTGGTTAATCTGTGCACCCCGTCTCACTGATCATTACTAACAAAACTGGCTGGGCATTCAAAGTGAAGTCCATGGACCAATTTAAAACGAAACTCTTGATGTAAAAAGTTGTTTGGTGTCGTTATTATCTCTTCCAATAGTTGGCATGTGCAGCTTGCTGCAATACAGCGCTGGTGTTTGCCATTAGGCTTCGATATAATTTAGCATTTTTTATTTGTGTGTATTCATTTTATAGACTTTATTTAATTTAATCTGGTAATTAGTATATATATCCAGATGGAATGGTTGATGATACCAGCTTGTCCTAAGCTTTGTATGACAAGGGCAATATTGAGGGACTATTTAAAAAAAAAAAATGTGTGTGTGGTCGTTGCATGTGTGTATTTTATATTTGTGCGTGGACTGATTTTGTAGATGTGACTTGAAGAAGGATTTATATGAGAAGGGTTTCGGAATGTGCATCTGCTTATAAGTATTTGAGTGTCCTGAGGTGGCCCTGAGCAGTTGATAGGATATTAAAATCTGATTACTAACAAACTAACCTTTTGGACAAAATGTGTTTTGAGAGGGCTAGTTCCTTTAAATGGTAGGTCATCTCTCATAGAAGTCTTTAAGGAGGTTGTTCAAGTCCTGTTGGGTTCCACTGCACCCTTAAAGCTTACCTGCGTGTGACAGTTGGCTGTGTGTTGGTGAGGTATGCGTCCTATGGACGGAACAAGCAAACTGTTTTTGGTTTGGTTTTTCAGAATGCATCGTTTGACAAGCGTTTTCTCTCTGTGACATTGTATGTACCAAGGTTATTATATGAGAAACATTTTGGATGCATTGTTATTTCTCCCCCACCCCCCCTATTTTTTTTATTTTTTTTTTACACCAGAACTAGTAAGTTTTGGCAGACTCTATGGAGGCATTTATTCAGCTTGTGTTTGTGTGTGCTTCTGTTGAAAGTGATATCTCGAAAAGCTCTGGTCCAATTTTTTACAGTATTTGGAAGGCAGGTGTTCGAAAGGCTATTGGCGAACACAGTAAAGCTGCCATTCGCTTCAGTCACTCTCTTGTAAGTGGACATTTTACGCTGAACTCCATGTGTAAAGATCACCCTGATATAACCGCACTGGTTGACCTGGCATAAAACACCAGTTTACTTACGTACCATGTGTAAAGAGCTGCCATTTGTGTTGGTAAAATGAGCATGAGGTCTTGGTCACCGAGTTCCACAGGCAAACTTCAGGGCAGTTGTGTCATCAGTTTGGGTGCGTTGAGAATTGTGTGCTCTGCTCTGAGATTTCTGTCGTATATGCTGCCACAGGCACCAGACGGAATTGCCACACGATTCAAATTGAAACGTGGTGGGCCTGAAGACGGTGGGGGGTCTTGAGCCGATTTAGGCAGATATGGGAATGGAGTAGCGCATTAATTTATATAAATTATAAAGATGAGTCCTTGCCATGCATGATTTGATTTGACCCATGACCCTCTGAACCTGCTGGGGTGAAACTTGGTGTGAAGATTACTTGGGACTGCGTGAGGTTAAATCTCAGTGGAGCCAAAAAAAGACATCACTTTTCATGTGATTATATTGATTTAGAAAAATTCTATATTTATTTTATTCAGCTGCTGCCACACCAACATCAAATGTGCGACCAATATCTTTTTTTTTAAAATTTGTTTGTTGCCACTGTGTAAGAGATATATATATATATTTGTGTCAACACTCAGTAAAAATGGCTTCAGCAGTTCCACGCCTGTTCAAGAACTGGCCGAAGTAGATATTTTGCGAGCATATCATACGTCATGCTTTTTTGTCGTTGCTGTTGTTGTTTCGTTCTCGCGAGAGCGTGCTGCACAAAACTGATGCACAAGCGGCGTGAACAAAATGGTGGGAAAATTTTTGGAGAGCCGAAAAGTCTCCGTGCATTTATTTTCCCTTCCGAGAAGACTTTGGTGTGTCTGTGAAATTTTACCTTGATATTATTCGCTTGCAGTCAAAGCTGAAGGTGTTGGAGGCTGGTGCTGGCGGCGGTGACGAGAGATGCGAGGAGTTGGGGGGTGGGGGTGGGGGGTGCTGTGGTGGAGATAACGGGAAGGGGTGTGGAGAGCGAGGAGGGGTGTGCTACGGTGGAGGTAACGAGAGAGAGGCGGGGGGGCGGGGGGGTAAGTAAGTAAACATGGTGCTGAACGTCCACAGAAACCATAAGGCGTATTAGGGACGGGGAGAACGGGGTATGGAGGTGGGGGAAGAGGGAGAGTATATACCTATCGCTACACTGTCACCACCAGAATGACCTGCATGAAGATGGGCAGCAATGAGAGCCATTTTAATATTTCATTAGTTGTGAGGGACAAAGTCACAAAACAGTGTCCGCAGACCGCAACTTCTGAAGAGACAGGAGAGCCGAAGCGGTATCGAACCGAGGTCCTTCCGCTTACCAGCCTACCGCCTTACCGCTAGGCCACACCGGCTCTCTAGGGGGTGGGGTGCTGGGAAGGGGTTTATATAGCTAGTTAACCAAAAGCATTTAGAAGATAACGCGATATGGTGGCTATTTGCTGATCATGCATATGGGTCCGGGGCTTGCTGTGTGGCAACATGAGCAGACCCAACAGAACCGTCTCTGGCAGCACGAGATTTGCTGTGTGGCAGTACAAACAGCAGTATGAGACTGTGTATGTGGCAGTGCAAACAGACCCAGCAGGACTTAGTCTGTGGCAGTATGAGACTGTGTATGTGGCAGTGTGTGGCATTATGAGTGTGTGTGTGGCAGTGCAAACAGGACTTAGTCTGTGACTGTACAAACAGACCCAACAGGATCGTCCGTGGCAGTATGCAACTTGGTATGTGCCGGACAAACATACCCAGCAGGACTTAGTCTATGGCAGTGCAAACAGACCCAACACGACTTAGTCTGTGGCAGTACAAAGGACCCGAAAAAAGGACTCGGTCTGTGGCAGTGCAAACAGACCCAACACGACTTAGTCTGTGGCAGTACAAAGGACCCGAAAAAGGACTCAGTCTGTGGCAGTGCAAACAGACCCAACACAACTTAGTCTGTGGCAGTACAAAGGACCCGAAAAAAGGACTCCGTCTGTGGCAGTGCGAACAGACCCAACACGACTTAGTCTGTGGCAGTAAAAAGGACCCGAAAAAGGACTCAGTCTGTGGCAGTGCAAACAGACCCAACACGACTTAGTCTGTGGCAGTACAAAGGACCCGAAAAAGGACTCAGTCTGTGGCAGTACAAACAGACCCAACACGACTTAGTCTGTGGCAGTACAAAGGACGCAGTCTGTGGCAGTACAAACAGACCCAACACGACTTAGTCTGTGGCAGTACAAAGGACGCAGTCTGTGGCAGTACAAAGGACGCAGTCTGTGGCAATACAAACAGGCTCAACAGGTCTTCAGTGGTTTATAGTGTTATACCCGAGCCAGAAATGTTCATCCCACGCTCCAGCACAGTTACGTCAACAAAAAGGAAACCGGGTTTTTGAGTTTGTTGACGCTGCCCTTACAGTTGCACGTACGCTTGAACATGCTTCATTTTTTATCCTTTTTTGGATGGGGGCAGAAAGATGTTGGCTGATGGCTTTTCGTTTCCTGTTTTTGTTTTTTGTTTTTTTAATCTGCAGTTGAATTTTGAACAGATCTGGTCAGTTGTAGCTTATGTATATTAACATATGAAACGCGTTTTCCTTTGATTTGTGAAACGTTGAGCACCAGGAAAGGAATCTGGGGATTGTGTATTGTAGAGCAACTGTAAGTGGGCAGCTTTACGTAATCACAAGACGTTTTTCATCGGAAGGGCTTTGCTTTGGGGACTGGTACTGTAAGCCAACTGTAGCTGGGCAATTTTACGTAATCACAGTGTTTTTGATCTGAAGTGCTGGGGGGGGGGGGGGGGGGGGGGGGGGTTTATTGTAAAGCACCTGTAACCGGGCAGTTTTCACGTGATCACACAATGTTTTTGATCTGAAGCGCTGTACCTGTGCGTGTACTTGTCGGCCATTGTCCATGGACGTGTTTCATCCCGCGTCTCCTGTTGTCACTTGCTGTAACTTGTTGCGGTCCTTCGACCCCCTTCCCTCCCCACAGCTCCGCTTACTATCAAAGCCTGTGCAGACTCGGCAAAAGTCGTTGGGATGAGGCTGCAAACCGAGGTCCCCTGTGTGTGTACACCGTGCAAAACCCTCTGTGAATGCTGCTCAGCCGTTAATTAAGAGGTGTGGGTGCGGGCGGGAACCGTGAATCGGATTGAGACTTCCGCTTGGTATACAGTGCACTGTCTTCCGCTGTTTCGCTCTGCTGCGGGCCCCGATTTCCCCCGCCGTGGTTGCATGACTCACTGCGCTGTGCGACCCCCACCGATGACATTCCGACTTTTTGTAGGGTGGGGTACCCCACAAAAAGTCAGAATGTCATCGGTGGATATTTTCAGCAATTTTTTTTTTTTTTTTTTTTGCCCGGGGGGGAGGGGGGGGTCCCTTAAGCTTTCTCTCTAAGAAGAAAGGGCAGGTTGTTTCACAGTTTCGGTGCTGCATTTGACCACCGTTCTCTGGGCATTACACGTTGAGACTCGGTCACCCGATGGAAGAACGTTTGATCATCTACTGGCGCCACAGTACGTTGTGCTGTTCAGTCAAACGGGCAGGAAATCGGACAGTCTGCGGCATCTCCTGCTCCTCGTTTGCCTAGAATGGTAGGGTCGATTTTCGAGGGTACTGCTGCGCTGGTTGATGATGAAACGTTGAAAAACGGGAGAGAGAGGAAAAAAAGGAGCACTGTACTTAGCTTCATCAACTAAATTGTGTCTGCAGTCTTTTGTTAACTTCGCCCTGACGCAACCGTAATGGTTGACTGGGCGTGAAACACTGCGTTATTTACTTGCTTACTTTTGTTAACTTTCTGAAGTTTTGTACTGAAATTCAGTTTGGTCGAGCTGCTTCAGGCAGTTTGCAGTACTCTGAGTAAATTGAGTAAATTGTCGAAAGTTCCGGTCGGTTGACACACCAGTGTTTAACTTCAATAACAAGCTCCTGAGCTCTTTGCGGACAGCTTGTAATGTTTGATGTTGATGAAGAAAAAGGATGCGTTGAAGCCCGTGAGAGACGTGTAACACTGAGCAGTGGACGTTTTGGTCCTGTAGAGCAAAGCTAAGGGTAGTGGGGCCTTTAGAAAGTCTTGCTACATCATTTTAGTGGAGGTAAAGTGGTGTTTGTTCTGCTTAGACTAACTTATTTTTGAATGTAGAATGTATCTCTTGTCCAATATGATTGCTTCTTTCTGTTTTTTGTTTTTTTCTGTTCTTTTTTTCTACCTTTTCTTTCAAGTGTTGTTTTGTGTTAGTGTACTTGTTCTATTCGTACGATTACTAAATAAAGATGAAAGTCATGGTTCTGTGTTGTATTTTTGTGTTCATGTGTGTGCTTAAAGCTGAGTTTATAACCTATTCCGGTGCCCCCTTTGAATATGTGTACGGCACGCAATGCCTCTTCGCATAATTCTAAGAGCAAGACGCGTTGCCAAACTGATGCCGGCACGGTCATGGGGCCGGCTTCGCGGCAGCCAACCCAACCAAACAATCCTTTGCCTGATGGCAAAACCTTACATCAGTGCCGTCCAACAGAAACAGTCCTTTGCCTGATGGCAAAACCTTACAACAATGCCGTCCTAAAGAACCGATCCTTGCCTGATGGCAAAACCTTACAACAATGCCGTCCTAAAAAACCGATCCTTGCCTGATGGCAAAACCATCCTTAAAGAAGCAATGCCGATCTAAAGAAGACCTTAAAACAGTGCCGATCTAAAGCTCTTACGACAATGCCGATTTAAAGAAAATCTTAGGACAATTCCAGTATAAAGATCTTATGACAATGCCGATCTAAGGAAGACTTCACAACAGTGCCGATCTAAGGAAGACTTCACGACAATGCCGATCTAACGAAACGATCCTTGCCTCATGACAAAACCTTTGCAACAAACCCGATCTAACGAAGACGTGACCTTACAATAGTGCAGATCTAACGAACCAATCCTTGCCTAATGGTAAAGCCTTGCAACAATGCCGATCTAACAAAACAATCCCTGCTTTACGGTAAAACCTTAAACAATGCCGACC
>OY757558.1:2442457-2492457 GCA_963584105.1 Alviniconcha strummeri | reverse complement strand
CTGCTTGGTTACCTTTGAACTTCGGATCGTCAGCGTGGACGGGAAGAAAACCGTGTAAACACGGTTGGTGTATTAACGCTCTTTTCACCAAATCACCATCAAGTGGTTTGTTTGTGTGTGTGTGTGTGTGTTTGTTTTTTGTTTTGATGCTATTTATTGACGCAGGTTTTTTGTTTTCCTAATCTTAAGATAGTCTAATATAACTTATCAGTCTAATATAACTATCAGTCTAATATAACTTATGTGAAAAGACTTCAAATATCCAGGAAGAAACTGAAAAGCAAAAGATCATTAGCAAGTGTTTTTCTTTAAAAAATAAAATAAAATCTTTTACCCGGCCAAAAGTATTTTTCAACATGGCTGTGGTATTTCAACTTCTGATCATCATATCACTGACGCTGTGTAGACGAACGACAGCATCAGGCGTTGGCCAGATCGTTACAGCAGCTTCAAACAACACTGAAACTGCTGACACCATCCCCGAGTGGCTTGACGTACGCACCAACAGTGGGGAGATCTCCACAGAAACCGCATTCACGTCGTTCACAACTACAGCGGCTTCCACCACCGTCACACCTCTGTTCACAAAATCGCCAGCCACAACGACAGCGACAGACGACTGTGAGGACATGCTGTGTCAAAAGGACGATGGCTTTTTCACTATCAACACAGCCTTGTGTGGCACTATCATGGAAACCGTGCCGGTTTTCGAGAGTTCAGTGCCAACCACTGTGGAAATCTTAACGAGTGAGAACCACGACGAAAGATTCAGCAGTCCCTGTTACTGGATCATCATGGTTCCTGTGGAGCATTGCGTGAATGTGACGATTGACCAGTTGGCGCTGGATGAGGCTGACCACAATGGTACCCAAATTCTGCAGTTCGGCGTGCAAGACGGACCCCAGTACATGCGACTGGACTTGGATTTTTCAGCGCTGAGAAACAGAAGTGTGACCTTCACCTCCTCCTTCTCCCTCTACTTCCGCTTCCGGGGTCATGGCTTGCACCTTAGGTCAGCCATCAGGTTCCATTTTCTTGTTCAGAGTCACTGTACCATTGTGGAGAACTTGCCTGTGGTACGACTGACAGACACAGTCAGCTACGTGACCTCACCTCGGTTCAACGGACTGGATCTCCTCTACCCTGAAGGCTACAATGGAGAATTTCACCTGCATGTTTCAGACAACCAGTCCGTGTTTATCAGCTTTACTCATTTTGATCTGGAGAGGCCGGGACGCGGTTGTCAGTATGATTACTTGGACTTCGCTGCAACGGCGTTCAACCAAACCTGGAGAAAGTGTGGAAGTCAAGACATACCAACGCGCGTTTATCGGTCTGCGATTAGTCTCTTTTTTCACACTGATTTTAACACGGGGAAGACTGGGTTCAAGATGATGTACGCGGTCCTTCCGAGGTCCCAAGAGCCCCAGCAGCTGTCGGACGATCTGTACAACTGCTCAGTTCCCCATTTCCACAGCTTCAAGCCGCTGCTCAGCTGTAACTTGGTGAAAGAATGTCACGGAAACGAAGACGAGAAAGACTGCAGTTACCATAGCGAAGACTGTGGAAAGGGGGCTATAGACATAGGAACAAAATGCTACAAGCTTGTTCGACCTGTCCAAAATACAACCTGGAATGACGCTAATTACGCATGCATTCAGGACAACCAGGACCTGGTCACGCTAGCGACTCCAGGTGAACTGAGGCGATTCAGACAGTTCATTTTTACTCTGAAGAATCGTCGTCATGTCTACGTCGGCGCAAGGATGACGAGAAATCTCTACGAAAAGCCCGCGGTGGCGATGTACAAGCGCTTGTGGCGATGGGTTGACGGCAGAACGGCATTCTTCATCGACATCATTGATGTTGAACGTCCCCCCAAGTGCGCGCTTTACGATCCCGACAAAAGAAAACTGACCTCCCTTGATTGTCAAACGCCCCAGGAAGCCGACTTTGTCTGTGAGTTCGACAAACAAACGGTTCGCTCAACAAACAGCACCAAAGCTGGTTTGGAGAGCCGCTTAGTCATTGACTTTGGGGACACGGTTTGGAACGTGAGCGTGGTTCCGTGTCCTTCCGGTCACGTGACGAGAGACTTCCTGTCATGTGACACTCAGGGACAGTGCGGGGCGGAAGAATTCATGACGTCATGTCACTCGGGAAGCGTCACAATAGCCATGTTTGTGTGTGAACGTAGCCGTGAATCTCTGCACTACACTCTGGTGTGTGATCATATTCAACACTGCGAGGACAACACGGATGAGGACTTTTGTCAGTTTTCTCCCTGTCCGGTGTCTTGGATTCGATGTCTAAACGATCAGTGTATTACCCGTGACCGGCTATGTGACGGAAAGTCGGACTGTTACGACGGCTCTGACGAAGTCTGTTCGCTTGGAGTTGTTCACATGAATACCCCGCCACCAGCAGTGATCGACGTGGATGATGCGGGATGGCCTTTCATTAAACAGATGAAGGAATCAGATGAATGTCCTGTGACCCACTTTCGGTGCTCCCAAGGATACTGCCTGCCCATCTATCTCCGCTGCAATGGTGTGGATGATTGTCCGAACCGTGAGGATGAGGCATCGTGTGAGAGCTACACGTGTTCCGGTTTCTACCGCTGTCGAGGGTCCAAAGTGTGTCTGCATGCTGACCACGTGTGTGACGGCGTGTTCCAGTGTCCTCAGTATGATGACGAGTTGCTGTGTGAGAAGATGGCCTGTCCTGACGTGTGTCAGTGCCAGGGTCTGGCCTTTGTCTGCACTGCTAACTTCTCAGCCAGCTCCTACCCTGCTCTTCGCTATCTGGACGCCAGTGGTTCTGGCATGACGCCCAGTGACTTGTCTGGCAACCACCTTCTGACATATCTTCGTCTGTGGGACTGCCGCATTGCCACGCAACCTACTTTGGAACTTCCTAATCTACAACACCTCGATTTAAGCAGGAACGAACTGTCGCACCTAGACATGCATCACGTCTACTCCCTGAAAAATCTACGAGTTCTGGTGCTATCCAATAACCCTTTGTCATCGATAACAAACACGGAATCGTCGATAGCAGACATGATGCTGCTTCAAATAATTAACTTCTCGGGTACCAATCTGGATGTGTTCAACGGTAGTGCACTGGCCGGCTACCCGACCCTGAAGACACTCAACATTTCGTGGAGCAAGCTGACGACAATAACTGACGAAGGCTTCCAATCCACGCCGCTGTTGGAGAACTTGGACGTGAGAGGTTCCCCGTTGAAGGATTACCCTAGTGATCTGTTGAGAGGTCTAGTTTCTCTGAAGGAGGTGCATGCTGACAACTACAAGTTATGTTGCGAAGCCATTCTTCCTAAGGACTTCGACCTGAGCAAATGTCACGCCAAGCAAGACCTGCTGGCGTCGTGTAAAGACCTTCTCAGGTCCAACGTGTACCGTGTGTCTCTGTGGTTCTTTGCTTCACTGTCCGTTGTGGGCAACGTGGGCAGCTTTGTGGCCAGACTTTTTATCAGCAAAAAAGGCGCAGGTCTGGGCAGCTTCAGTATCTTTGTCACCAATCTCTCCCTGGCCGACTTCTTCATGGGGGTCTACCTGGCCATTGTAGGGGTGGCTGATCAGATCTACCGTGGGGAATACCTCTGGAATGACGACCAGTGGAAGGAAAGCACGGTCTGTAAAATCGCTGGCTTTCTGTCTCTGATGTCCAGTGAGGTGTCGGCCTTCATCATCTGCCTTATCACTCTGGATCGCTTCCTCGCCCTGCGCTTTCCCTTAAGCAGCCTTCACTTCAGCCGCAGATCCGCTCTGGCGGCTTGTACAATTGTTTGGATAGTTGGAATTGTCTTGGCAACAGTTCCTCTGTTACCTGTGACGTCCCATTGGGAGTTCTACAGTCAGACTGGTATCTGCATCCCACTGCCATTCACCACCAGTGAGCGTTTCCATGGTTACCACTACTCCTTCAGCGTGATGATCATTCTCAATTTCGTGCTGTTCATGCTGATCGCTGTTGGCCAGGCGTCCATTTACTGGTCAGTGCGCTCCAACTCCATATCCTCGTCAAAGAAAACGGGGTCCAGAGACGCCACAATCGCGCGCCGCCTGACCACCATTGTTCTGTCGGACTTCCTGTGCTGGTTCCCTATCGGCTTGCTGGGTGTGCTGGCCTCCACAGGAACTCCCATCCCTGGCGAGCTCAACGTCGCTGTGGCCATCTTCGTGATGCCCTTCAACTCCGCGCTGAACCCCTTCCTCTACACCTTCAACGTGCTGATGGAGAAACGCCGGAAAGCACAGGAGGCGAACTTGCTGAAGCGCCTGGAGTCTCGAATGTGTACAGAGCAAACTAACTCATCGCTGAAGGTTTTGGAACCTGTTGCCAGATCCACTGCCATGAAGCTGGTCAAAACATGGCTCATTGAGCAGGTTCTCAACACGGAAGACGTTCTGCTGTGCACAGCAAGTATTGGGCATGGACAGGAAAAACACCCATCTCAGTGAGCACTTCCCTGTGACTGTGCTGTTCACCCATTTGCAGTCGAGCAGCTGAAGGCATGGTTTAGTTAGGAGTGTTCACCCATTTGCAGTCGAGTAGCTGAAGACATGGTTTAGTTAGGAGTGTTCACCCGTTTGCAGTCGAGCACATGAAGGCATAGTTTAGTTAGAAGTGTTCACCCGTTTGCAGTCGAGCATATGAAGGCATGGTTTAGTGAGGAGTGTTCACCCATTTGCAGTCGAGAACCTGAAGGCATAGTTTAGTTAGGAGTGTTCACCCATTTGCAGTCGAGCAGCTGAAGGCATAGTTTAGTTAGGAGTGTTCACCCATTTGCAGTCGAGAACCTGAAGGCATGGTTTAGTTAGGAAACGTTCACCCGGGAACACATTTGACTGTGTTCACCAACTTGAAGTCGAGCAAGTACAGAAAAATGATTTGGTTAGGAAATGTTCACCCAGGAACACATTCGTTGTAGTCACTAATTTACAGTCAGACACCCGGACACGTTAACAAATGTTTGCCCAGGAACACATTTCCATATGCTCACGAATTTGCAGTCGAGCAACCGGAGAAATTATGTTTTAGTTTGCAAATGTTCACCCAGGGAGACATTCGCTGTGTTCACCAATTTGCAATCGCGCAACTGGAGACGTGGTTCAGTTTGCAAACGTTCACCTAAGAAGACATTTCGCTGTTTTCCCCAATTTGCAATCACGCAACTGCAGACGTAGTTCACTTTGAAAACGTTCACCTAAGAAGACGTTCGTTGTGCTCACCAGTTTGCAACCTAGCAACTATGCTTTAGCCTGCAGGCACTAACACAGAAAGACATTCCGTTATCTGTGTTCACCAATTGTAATCGAACTGGAGACATGCTTTAGTCTGCAGGCACTAACACAGAAAGACATTCCATTGTCTGTGTTCACCAATTGTAATCGAACTGGAGACATGCTTTAGTTTGCAGGCACTAACACAGAAAGACATTTCGCTGTCTGTGTTCACCAATTATAATCGAACTGGAGACATGCTTTAGTTTGCAGGCACTAACACAGAAAGACATTTCGCTTGCTGTGTTCACCAATTATAATCGAACTGGAGACATGCTTTAGTTTGCAGGCACCAACACAGAAAGACATTCCGCTGTCTGTGTTCACCTTCTTGTCCAGCGTTGCAGGTCGGTGTTTACCAACATAGCTGGACATTGCAGTGTGTTCAGAGTTGCGACGGAACGACTTGAGTTATGCTTCAGCTGGCAGACCTGACACAGGCAGACGCAAACTCCAAGCACAGGTTTACGACATCCTTCCTTCAACCACTGCCGTATTTAGTTCCGCCATAGGGTCCAGAAAACTGTCAGCTAACGAGCAGGTTTTTTGTTGGTGTTCGGCAGTAGTAAGTTTGTTGCAAACAACTCAGATTATATCAGACGTTTGTTTTATAACTGCTCATGTTGCTTACGCCAGCTCAAATAAAACCAAAATCGTTTGAATCGAGGCGGAACTCTTCTTTTTTTTTTATCCGGGGTGGATGCGCCTCATATTTATGTGCGTGCTTGGGCGCTAGGCTGCTTCCACAGTCTTATCAGTACCCGAACCTTTCGGATGGCGCATGAGCCGGTTTGGCCTAGCGGTAAGGCGTTAGGCTGGTAAGCGGAAGGACCTCGGTTCGAATCCGCTTCGGCTCTCCTTCCTCTTCAAAAGTTGTGGTCTCAGTGTGGACACTGTCTTGTGACTTTGTCCCTCACAATTATGAAACATGAAAATGGCTCTCATCGCTGCCCACCTTAATGCAGAAGTCATTCTGGTGGTGACAGTGTAGCGATAGGTATGTAACTTCATCTCCCTCCCCCCCCCCCCCCCATACCCACTCCCCCCCCCCACCCCTTCTCCCTGTCCCTAATAAGCCTCATGGTTTCTGTGGACATTAAGTACCATGTTTACTTCTTACTTACGGAGGGCGTTGACCGCGTAGGTGGACAGCTGCGCGGAGATAAAGACTGCCCCTTCAGTGGCGTAACTTTAAAAAAAGAGGGGAAAAAAGAGAGCCGGTTTGGCCTAGCGGTAAGGCGGTAGGCTGGTAAGCGGAAGGACCTTGGTTCGATACCGCTTCGGCTCTCCTTTCTCTTCAAAAGTTGTGGTTTGTGGACACTGTCTTGTGACTTTGTCCCTCACAATTAATGAAACATTAAAATGGCTCTCGTCGCTGCCCATCTTAATGCAGGTCATTCTGGTGGTGACAGTGTAGCGATAGGTATATACTCTCCCTCTTCCCCCACCTCCATACCCCCTTCCCCCATTCTCTCTTGTTTTGAATTTTTCGAGATCCAAACACAAAAAGGTTCAGTCATTCTGTTTCAGATTTTTGTTTGTTTTGTTTTTCAGTTTTTTTTTTTCTTGTTTTTTTCTTCTTCTGATTTTATCACTTGAAAAAGCCAAGATATACAGCTCAGTTTGCGCAGCTTTTGGTCAGTCCTATAAAAATTTAAAGCGTTCAGTTCAGTAAACCTCTTTGTCTGTCTTGGTTGTTAGCTTAAGAAACAAAGTATAGTTCAGCGTCGAACTGTCTGAAGTATGTTCGGCGAACTAACAGTTCGCCCAGTTAAATGGGCTTTGAAGATGGCAGTCAGCCTGAACTAGACAACTTGTGCTTTAATGACTTGTGTTTTGTACTTGTGTCAAAGAATTGTGAATGTGTGGTTTGTGTCAAAGAATTGTGAATGTGTGGTTTGTGTCAAAGAACTGTGAATTGTGAATGTGTGGTTTGTGTCAAAGAATTGTGAATGTGTGGTTTGTGTCAAAGAACTGTGAATTGTGAATGTGTGGTTTGTGTCAAAGAATTGTCAATGTGTGGTGCGTCCTGTGGTGACCCTGTGCGGTTGACAGGATGTTAAAGTCCAACAAGCAACTGGTGAGGACTTGGCGGACACTAACGGTGCAGCAGCACCCGTGTTTTGGTATCGGTACAGATGCACGCAGCAAACGAAAATATTAACCAGTTATTCCCCTTTGACTTGACCTTGACCCCTGTACCGAATGTTCCCGTACACCATTTAGAAAAACGGGACGTTTACTCAGTCATCGCCAGAGAGCCGACGATCACATACGGGAATATCGCAACTGTCGTCTGAGAGGCATGGAACACTCGGACTGCCTACCCTACTTCGTTGAGGGCGAAGTCGTCAAAGGGTTTGGCCGGGGAAGCAAAGAACTGGGAGTGCCAACTGGTCAGTAAAAACTTCGTTTAGAACTCGGTACTTTCTGATCATCAGTCATTGCGTAACCGTCCTCTGTGACAACGTGACAAAACGTGCTGTGGTAGCAGCTGGATGACGCGTCGCTTTTTCAAAGGGCATCCAGACGTACTGTAAAATTTGATGGAAAAA
Organism: Alviniconcha strummeri; assembly: GCA_963584105.1. Lineage (NCBI taxonomy): Eukaryota > Metazoa > Mollusca > Gastropoda > Provannidae > Alviniconcha > Alviniconcha strummeri. Next base: position 2,484,593 of record OY757558.1, on the reverse strand, counting down.
TATTTATCTGTTTTAAACAGCCTTTCGTACGAGCGTCGTATGGCTCGTCTTCGATTTTGTACGAAACGTCAGTTTCTGACCACGAATTGTTCTTCACACACTCGACAGCCTCCTGAGCAGGAGAACGCGAACAATGTTTAGATTTTTGTTGTTTTTTGGTTAAATTAAAAATAAATCTAAATTTATGTATAGATAATACTTAATACTAATACTTATTACTAATAATAGTTAAAACTGAATCCGTATTCCTTAAATAAGTTTGTTCTGGTAGACTACCAGCTTATACAAGTTATAGTTTATACATAAGTTATAGATTATTTATTTATTGCCACTATACAGTTTTTATTTATAATACACAGAACTGAATCCTTATTCCATTGATTAAGTCATTAAGTCATCACACATTATTCCTTTAACCACACTATATTATTAGTAATTAGAAAGAAGAAAAAGACAGTACCCCACAATGACATTACACTTACAGGGACTAGAATTACTATTAGTAGGAAGAGGACATGAAGCATTCATTGAGTACAAACAGTAGATCTAGATCAGTAGATGTGATTGTAACTGTTATGTTTATTTTAACTGTTCACTTCAGTTTTACATGGCGTTTGTGTGGTGTGAGTTAACAAATGCTGGACTTCAGGCCAAGCCATTGTCAGTGTTACTTTCCTTGTCATGGGTGTGACCACATCCTGCTTTTCAGAGAAGTCACACCCTGCTTTTCTTGGAAGTCTTTCAGGATGTTGCCGTTGTTTGCACAGTAGGGACCAATTGAATGTGGGGGTGAACAGAAACAGGATGAAGCTAAAAAGAAGAAACCTGTTAAGGCATAAACTGATAAGTGGTGAGGGTTGTTAGTGGCTGTACTTGATAAAAAAAAAAAAAAAAAAAAATTGTGATCCAGTTTGGCCTAGTGGTGAGGCTGGTAAGCAGAAGGGCCTGGGTTTGATTCTGCTTTGGCTGTCCTGTCTTTTTAAAAAGGTTGTGGTTTGTGGACACTGTCTGGTGACTTTGTCCATCACAATAACTAATATGACAATTAATGAAACATTATAATCGTTCTCGTCACTGCCCATCTTAACGCAGGAATCATTCTGGTGGTGATAGTGTAGCGATAGGTATATAATCTCCCTCTTCCCTTACCTCCATACCCCCTCTCCTCTTTCCTCGTAAGCCTTATGGTTTCTGTGGACATTAAGCCCCCTTGTGTGTTTATTTACTTAATAAATTATGGATTTCTAATGTGCTGAATACTGCTGTTACTGTGTTAGTATGATAATGTATGAGGTGCAAAGTGTTGTAATTGAAACATTACTGCAGTACACAACCTAATTTAATAATGCGTTACATAGGTCTCTTTATCCTGATGATGTCAGGCTTAATGTCCTCAGATGTCACTTTATCCCTCACTCACCCCATTATATAAAATATGCACACACAGACACTTGCACATAATCTCACTACCCCTTGTTTGCCTATCTCTTCTGTACAGCACTAATCCTATGACCTTTGGTGCATTACAGTGAAAAACAACACTTATGTATATCATATGTATAGGCTTCTGATTATATAATATCATTTGAAACATGCACTCACTTTTGTGCATGTGCACAGACACATGCACACACACACACACACACACACACACACACACACACACACACACACACACACACACACACACAGTCACACACACACACACACACACAGAGTCACACACACACACACACACACACACACACACACACACACACACACACACACACACACACACACACACACACAGAGTCACACACACACACGCATGCATACATACACACAGAATGTCAAGAAGTGGAGGGGGGGAGATGATCTAAAACAAAAACAAATTATGGAAGTGTATATTGTTGTTTGGCAGCTAACTTCCCGGAGCAGGTGGTGCGTGACATGCCAGAATCACTGACCTGTGGTGTGTACTACGGCTGGGCCAGCGTGGACAGCGGTCCAGTGTTCCCGATGGTGATGAGTGTCGGCTGGAACCCTTACTACCACAACACCATCAAGACCATGGTCAGTAGTGGCACACATGTGGCACATTCCAGGCCTGGCTCTTTGACACCCTTCCTCCAAACTCTGTCCTGATTGGTTACAGTATTGAAAGGGTTCTTCAGCTATATGCAGGCATTTATGTGTGTGTGGGGGGGAGGGGGGGTGCATGTTTGTGTGTGTGTGTATGTGATATGGCACCCCATAAGAGCCCAGAGTACTTACAAGGACATAAGGATATATGCTCATTTGATCACACACACAGATGCATGTGCATTCACACACACACGCAAACACACACACTCTCTCTCTCTGTGGATTAGTACACAGAGGGAAAAAGACAGCTCACGATGTGTGTGTGTGTGCGTGTGTTTAAATATTTTCATACATATATTTTACAGACAGAAGACATGAGGTGAATGTGTTTTCCTCACTGGACATTTGGAGTGCTTACTGAAGACCCGTTTCACTTGACTAGTTGCCCAGAGAGTGTGAGAACGGATGTTTGACTTTGAATCCTGCCTTTCTTTCAGGAGACCCACATCCTGCAGGAGTTCAAGGAAGATTTTTACGGCTGCCTGCTTAAGGTCATCATGCTGGGCTTCATTCGGCCCATGGAGGACTACTCGTCTTTAGGTAATTGATGGAAGCTTCACTCATTTGAGGCTTGCCGGTGCATTAGCACAGGTGGAAGTCTTCTGTTATCTGTAGAAGGCATTCCATATCTGTTGAAGGGAAACAACTATTGAGAATGAGAAACTACCATCCATTTTCTACACAGAGTTGCTCTCCTTATGGGGGGGGGGGGGGGGGGGCAGTGTTTATGGTATTTTTTATCCATGCCATCATAAGTTCAGATAGTGTTAAGATGATAGTGGCTGTACATCAGTAACTAAAATGCCTATTATTATTATTTCTGTGGGTTCCATGTTTGTGTGTGGTAGTGTGTGTTAATGGTATGTGTAATATGTTTATGTGCATGTGTGTTGTGTGTGATGCTGTCCAGCTGACATGTTAAAATCCTGTATGCTTTTGCATGTGTGTGTGTGTGTGTGTGTGTGTGTACATACATGTGTGTGTGTGTGTGTGTGTGTACATACACTAGGTGTACATGTATGTGTACACACATTATGTGTACATACATATGTGTGTACATACATTATGTGTACATGTGTGTGTGTGTACATACATTATGTGTGTGTGTGTGTGTGTGTGTGTGTGTGTGTGTGTGTACATGTGTGTGTGTGTGTACATACATTATGTGTGTGTGTGTGTGTTTGTACATACATGTGTGTGTGTGTACATACATTATGTATGTGTGTGTATGGGGGGGGGTGTTTGTACATACATGTGTGTGTGTGTACATACATACGGATGCGCATGCTCGCTTCCTTCACACTCAGCCCCTGCCTCCAGACACGGATGTTGCTTTCCAGTTCTGAAACGTCTTTTTCCCTTCTCCAGACGAGCTCATCCAGGCCATCAACAACGACATCGCCGTAGCAAAGCAGAAGCTGTCGTCTCCAGACATGGAGGAGTTCAAGAACAACAACTTCTTCTACTCCCAGAACCAGCAAGATGTGGGCGGCAGCAGTGGCGGCGGCAAGTTATGATGACGTGTCGCTAGGCCCAGGATGAATGAGCTGGTTGTTGTGAGCGCCGAGTGGAACTGTGGACAGAATGGTGTACAGGGGTAGGGAGAGTGAATGGTGATAGGAATGTTGAACAGTGATAGGAATGTTGAACAGTGACAGGAATTGTTGAACAGTTGTAGGAATTGTTGAACAGTGGCAGGAATTGTGAACAGTGATAGGAATTGTTGAACAGTGATAGAAATGGTGAACAGTGGCAGGAATTGTGAACAGTGATAGGAATTGTTGAACAGCGATAGAAATGGTGAACAGTGATGGGAGTTGTGAACAGTGATAGGAATTGTGAACAGTGATGGGAATAGTGAACAGTGATAGGAATGTTGAACAGTGATAGGAATGATGAACAGTGATAGGCATGGTGAACAGTGATAGGAACTGTGAACAGTGATAGGAATTGTGAACAGTGATAGGAGTTGTGAACAGTGATAAGGAATTTCAAGCAGTGACTGAATGGGATTTAGAGAGGTGAGTGGGACTATGAACAGTGGGTGGAGTTGTAAACAGTGACTGGGACTGAATAGTGAATGTGATTTTGAAAAGAGTGTGGGATTGTGAATGGTGAATATAATTTTGAACAGAGAATGGAATGGTGAATGTGATTTAGAATAGAGAATTGAATTGTGAATGGGATTTTGAACAGAGAATGGGACTGTGAATGGTGAATGGGATTCTAATCAGAGAATGGGACAGTGAATGGTGAAGGGGATTCTGACCAGAGAATGGGATTTTGAACAGAGATTGTGAATAGTGAATGGGATTTTGGACAGAGAATGGGATTGTGAATAGTGAACAAGATTTTGAACAGAGAATGGGATGGTAAATGGGACTTTGAACAGAGTGTGGGATGGTGAATGTGGTTTTGAACTGAGAATGGGACTGTGAATTGAGAATGAGATTTTGAACAGAGAATGGGACTGTAGATAGAGAATGAGATTTTGACCAGCGGACGTGATTGTGTGTTGAGGATGGCATTGTGAACAGTGAATCTGAATGGGATTGTAAACAGTGAATGGGACTGTGAACAGTGAATGAGGCTGTGAACCATGAATGGGGCTGTGAACAGTGAAGGGGCCTGTGAACAGTGACTGGGGCTGTGAACAGTGAATAGAATTATAGACAGTCAGTAGGATTGTGGACCATGCAGACAGAGAGAACAGTTCATAAAGAGTTGGGTTGGACGGATGCTGCAGCCGCTTGAAACTATTTGGGGAACAAGATCTTGTGCTGTTTAGTTGTTTACTGTTTTGACGACCTGACAGATGCACAGACAGAATTCTGTCCATACTGAAATCTCCTAACAGGCTTATGAGCACACTCGGGTACGTGACAAGTGCGTAGTTGTTCATGTTGGTGGAAGTGTGTCGCCAGCCGGTGCGCAAAAGGTGTACAGCTTTTAATACCTCCCTAAACGTCCAGCCAGAGGGGTTGGAAAAGAAGGGCGGGGTTTTTTGGTCTGAAGTTTGTTTGCACGGCGATCAGAAAGGAAAGGTCTCAAAAAAAGCAACCTTGAAAGAAGGGAGGCCTGTTGTCAGGGTGGACTTTCATCCGGTGTATGCTGCATGCACGTGGCGTTGTGCCCCATACGCGGCGTCTGTCTGTTACAATTTACATGCAGGCGCAAGTGCGTAATGTAGGATGAATGTGCATTAATGTGTATGTTGGTGTAGCGAGTCCTGTGGTAGGTCCAGCCAAGTTTGGTCTTTCATGGACTCAAGATCCAAACACCTAAAAGATTCAAAAGAATGCTATTTATTAGGACAAAATCAAACAAAACCAGTGAATTTTCAGGGTAAGTAAATTGGTGTTTTACACCCAGTCAACCAGTGCGGTTATATCAGGGTGAACATTTTCAGGGTAATCCCCCTTTGTCAGGCTACAAAACGACACTTAAACAACAGTGCTTGAGCTACGTTGTTCTCCTTTTCGTTGTTTTGGACCGTTCAGCTGTAGTTTAAGTGTCATTTTGTAGCTCGACAAAGGGGATTGCCCTGAAAATTCATCATCTTGTCCGAATAAATAGCATTCTTTTGAACCTTTTATGTACATGGATCTTGTTTTAGAATGCTAGCAGTCATTCTTGTTTCAGATTTTTTTATTTTTTTTTGTCAGATCTGCAGGACATTTTAATTTATTTTGGACGGGTTCTCAATGTAGCTGTCACTGGAACAGTGAGTGCCTGGATATATATATATGTACTCATAATGGACCATTTCGGGTAATACAGGTCATGGTGGGTCACAGTACTGAAAGTGAGGCTGGGTTACCATTTTTGCATAATCAGGTCATGACGGGTCACGATACTGAAAGTGAGGCCACATTGCCATTTTTGCATAAATAATCCAGCCTCACTTGTGATTACACACGGCATTGTTCATGGCAGCGCGCCTGCGATGGGGACTGAAAATGTGTTGTCATCGTCGTCTTCGTTAGCACTCTGCCACGCTGATTCTACTTCCACTTTCAAAACTGGTCTGCTCAAAAGCTCCTTTCTCAGTCAGCTGATCATTGTCTTTATCCCCACTCTGCGTGGCAGGTGGATGGGAGGGAGGGTGGATGCATGCGTGAGTGAGTGCCTCGTTCTTTTGTTATTGTCTTGTGCCGTTTGTGGCTGGTGCGTATCTGAGACTGATCCAAGGTGGTCGGTGGGTGCATGTGTGACTGTGAGAGCGTGCCTGTTATTTTGGTTATTGCCATTTGTGGCTGCCGCATATCTGAGACTGACCTGTGAAGCTGAAATTGATGGTATGGTTGTGGGGGGTGGGGTGGGGGGGGGGGGGCGACTGAACAGTGTGTGAGCAGCGGTTTGCACAAGACAGATATTGCACGGTGTGTCACAGCTGGTGTTGCTAGAAACTTACTTGATTGCGGTTGCTTGCTCTGTTTCATTTGTCAAGCAAAAAATCAGATGTTTTATCCATTTCCTTTCAAAGAATTAATTTTTTTATTTAAGTGTACGTACATAATGTGTACTGTATGAATATCTTGACATCCCCCCCCCCCCCCCCCATCCCCAGCTTTCTCGTTGTAGTTTAATTTTCTTATTTTGTTCTCAGTGTTCTTTGCATTGTTTTTTTTCTCACATGTGACCTTCCATACAGCCAGTCTGAATTCACAGCTGTCGGTCAGCCGTAGACACAGAAATAGCCACTGGAGGTTGATCTGGCAGAGATTTTGTGTGTGCGTGTGTGTGTGTGTGCGCACAGAATTGCATTATTTATGCCTGAAATTATGAGGTAGTTATGGTATTTTCCTTTAGTCTTAAAAGTGGCATTAACTTGTTAAAAACTGGATTGTAAATGCTCCTGCTCTGGGTAAAAGATGCTAATGCTTTGCGAAATGACCGACGTTTGGCTGAACAAGATGTATTTGTATTCCTACAGACCCCCAGCATGTCGTGCACCCGTCTCCAGTTTATCACCGTGGAAACATTCTGGAAGTCTGGCTAACTGTAAACCCTAGTCACTAAGGGAAACGACATTCAGAAGTTTTCGGGGCTGCTTTCTCGAAACAGCGCCATTACACTTAGAAACTTTAAACGGCCACAACTGAAATCTCTATTGATGATGATGAGTTGATGCTTAATGTCCTCAGATGTCATTTGACATATTAGGGACAAGTTGTGACCAATGCCGAAGCACGGTTCAATAAAATCCACATACGTAAGGTGTATGCGTGTTTAGCTGTAACCTGCCACCTGCACTTTTGGCAGAATGACCGGGATTTTTTACGTGCTACTGTGGTAACATGGGGGTGGAACGGATACCGAAATAAGAGTCAGCACAGAAAGTCGACCCTGGAGAAGAAAATTCTCCCGCCGTTCCTGCAGGGATTCGAACCCGCGACCTTTCAATCACGAGTCCGGTGCTCTAACCACTGAGCTATCCCCGCCCCCTAAATCTTTATTTTACTAGTCTTCCTTTAAATACCAAATAATCAACAGGGGCTTAGTTAAAAAAAAATTATGCACATCATAAAATGCCCAAAATGCAGCTTAAAACCGATTTGATGGGAGAGGATCGTATTTGTTTTTGTTTACATGTTTTTGTTCTTCTTCTCTTTTCTTTTTTCACATGTCTAACAAATGTTTTGTTGTTGTTGTTTCGGTCTTCTTTTTTCTTCTTCTTTTTTCCCCCTCCTTTTTAAAAGATAGTTTGCAGGACACTTTATTGTTGTACCTTAGCAATGCTGTCCGACATATCTAGTCCAGCATCTTCCTTCAGCTGAAAGAGTTGTAGCGTGTTTCATTCCGTGTGCATAATTATAGTAAAGTATGAGAAGAAGGACGCTTGTGATGTGTAACTGAAAGGAGGCTGACTTTCTGGAAAACAGATTTTGATTCTGTGCATGTGTTAGGTGGTGACTTTTAGTCCAGTATAACTTGTTTATGATTTAGGTAGTGACTTTTAGTCCCGTATAAGTTGTTTATGATTTTCGTAATGTAAATGTTTTGGCATTCCTTTCACCTGTTTTTAAATTAATGAGCCCTTATATTAGTTAAGTTGAATTGCCCTGTGAGGGATGTTTAAAATGTTTTGACTTGAGTGAAAACTGGTGAATTGTATGACTGTCTCTCCTGGTGTGTTTTTTCTTCTTTTTTTCTTGGGGTGGGTGGGGGGTGGTGGTGGTGGTTCTGTGGACACAGAAGTCAAGGTCCCCTCAGCCGTTTGTCTCTTGGGAGGGGGGGTACTGTGGACACAGAAATTAAGGTCCCCTCAGCTGTCAGAGTTTCTCTGCTTTAAGTTTTCAGTAGGTCAGAATATAGCCTTGTGTGCTTTGCCAGGGATTTTTCAAATTTTTGCCTTCATTTTTTTCCTGTTAAGACAAAGAGTACATGTAGGGCAAGTAAGTAACTTGATGCTTTATGCCCAGTCAACCAGTGCAGTAATAACGTAGGGTGAACTTGCATGAAAAACCCATAATTGTAATTATGTTCACATAATTTTAATTGTAAATATGTCCTTTTGACTTACGCATTTAACAGCACACTTGCATCAAAAGCAGATAATTGTAATTTATGTCAACATAATTACTATCTCAACATAATTTTGCCCATGTTTAACCATCATGGTTGACTAGACTTTCAATACCTAGATAATTACTACGTATCTGAACATATTTAGTAATTATTTCACATAATTGCTGGTTCTCTCTACACAGTTGCTAATGACCTAGGCATCAGACCTGTTTAACGGTATGATTTTGGTGCAGTTTCTTCACTTTTTCACATCATACTTCACCAGTACACTTCTTGGAATTGATTAGAATTTTCGCTGGAATGAGCGGCAGACTTTCAGCGCACAGTGTCAGCCTTTACCGCTGAGCAAGCAGTGTGAGCCATGTGTAAGGCAGAATCGTCTAGACTGACATACGTCTGTGGCTGTGAATGGGTCCAAAGTTTTGACAGAAAGAACTTCCTGTGCATTGCTAACATTTAGCAAATAGTTTGAGGGATGTTAACAATTATGCAGGCATTATTACAATTATGTGCTTTTAACGGTAGTAAGCCTCCATAATAGAGTTATGTCTTGAATTGTGGATCAGACTCTTAATGATTTAATGGCTTGGTGTTTGACTGCATGGCATTAAGTAAGTGTGTGTGTGAGTGTGTATGCATGGAAGTTTTGGGGTGTTTGTGTGTGTGGACGGTATTTTTTTGTCTCAGGCCAGATCTTTTGTGATACTTATATATTGCACATCAAGTCTGCATGTGTTCCACTGGAATGGAAGTGTTGCTGTCTGTTGAGCGTGAAGGCAGATTTTACAGCAATAAAAATCACAAGTTCCAAATAGTCTGGATACCTGGTCTAATGGTATCAACTCCTCAGTCAGGGTTTGTACAGTGTTTTAAAAAAAAATGGGATGAGGGCTGATTGCTTTTTTTTCTCTAGGCCTGGCAATTGGGGGGGGGAGGGGGGGGGGGGGATTTTTGACCAAGGTGTTGGAAAGTTGGGGGAAATGGAATTTTTGATCAAGGTGTTGGAAAGTTGGGGGAAATGTAATTTTGACCAAGGTCTTGGAAAGTTTGGGGAAAATGTAATTTTTGACCAAGGTCTGGGAAAGTTTGGGGAAAATGTAATTTTTGATCAAGGTCTTTGAAAGTTTGGGGGAAATTGAATTTTTGATCAAGGTATTGGAAAGTTTGGGGAAATGTAATTCTGACCAAGGTTTTGGAAAGTTTGGGGAAAATGAAATTTTTTGACCGAGGTCTTGGAAAGTTTGGGGAAAATGAATTTTTTGACCAAGCTATTGGAAGGTTTGGGGAAAATGGAATTTTTGACCAAGGTCTTGGAAGGTTTAGGAACTACAGGATAATGTTCAACATTAAGATAACCTGCTGGAGAAAGATTTGGGGGGAAAAAAATGGGAGGCCAAACCATGGATGGCACAAACAGCAACATTTATTTAATTTCAAACCTGAGTGTTCAAAGTCTGTGTGACATTTTCTCTGGGAAAATTTGCAGCAAAAGCCCTGTACTAAGCAGCACTTGCATGTGTGCGCACACCCACACACACGCTCTCATGCACACACTCTCTCATGCACTCATACACACACACTCTCTCACGCATGCACACACACACACACACACACACACACGCTGTCTCTCACGCACAGAGTAAAACTCGACAGCAAGATGTGATCTACTCTCTGTAATTACTCAACAGGCATCTCCAGGAATGTTTTATCCCAACTCATCCACACTCAACACTCAAATTATACTACCGCAAGGTTCATCTCTTCATAGCCAGCAAGAAAATCAAATGCCACCTGTACAAGTGAACAATACAAACAATGTAATTATACACATTGTGATGTTGTTGAGTCTTCAATCGACTGTACTATGAAGGGCATGCCGCATGGTGAAGGGGTGGGAAAAAAACACACAAGGAAAACATACTCACCCAAAGAAGATGAGACATGTAGTCAACACACAGTAAGTTGACATTTCAACACAAAATGTCCATCTGGCACAAAACAACAGATAGTGACAAAGATGAGTTTATTAACTTAATGACTGTCTTCTTTCTATGCAAAAAGTGTCAGGACCAAAACAACTAATACGGACAAAGACAATTTTATTAACTCAATAATGTTTTTCAACAGAAAAATATCTTTGTCAGGAACAAAACAGCTAATAGTGACAAAGGTGACATTATGAAGTCAATAACTGTCTTTTTTCCTTTTCTTCTTTTCCCCTCTTTTTTTCCCTTCTTCCTGTCTCTTCTTTGTTACTTATTTTGTTCCTGACAAAGACGTTTTGTGTCCAAGCATTGAACTGGTTTGTATCTATGTTCCGTCTTCGTGTGGGAAGTACCTTTTCTGTCTTCTTTTCCACCATGAAGAATTCAACAGAGGTATGCATGACTGTTCCTTGCGACTGACTGTAAGAAACAGTCACTGATCTCATAGAGAGAACAAAGGAAAACAGAGGGAACTGGTGTGTGAAGCAACCGCTCTCAGACCAGCCTACAGAAAACAGAAGGAACTGGTTTGTAAAACAGAAGGAGCTGGTGTATATAAAGCAACCAGTTTAAGACCAGCCAAAGAAAAACAGAAGGAACTGGTGTATAAAGCAACCACTTTAAGACCAGCCTAAGGAAAACAGTAGGAGCTGGTGTTTAAAGCAACCACTCTTGGACCAGCCTAAGGAAACCAGAAGGAACTGGTTTGTAAAACAGAAGGAGCTGGTGTGCAAAGCAACCACTCTAAGACCAGCTTATGGAAAACAGAAGGAACTGATGTTTAAAGTGACCGCTCTCAGACCAGCCTATGGAAAACAGAAGGAACTGGTGTATAAAGCAACCACTTTAAGACCAGCCAAAGGAAAACAGAAGGAGCTGGTGTATAAAGCAACCACTTTAAGACCAGCCAAAGGAAAACAGAAGGAGCTGGTGTATAAAGCAACCATTTTGCGACCAGCCAAAGGAAAACAGAAGGAGCTGGTGTATAAAGCAACCATTTTGCGACCAGCCAAAGGAAAACAGAAGGAACCACTCTGGGACCAGCCAGTCATTCAAATGCTGACAGCAACGCGAAACAGCAGAACTTGGTTCAAACAACCACTCCAAGTCCAAGACGGTCTGTCAGAACGCTTAGTGATGTTCTAGACATAAGGGAAGAAAAGCTCAGAAGTCTGTCTGAAACACTCACCGGTGTTCTAAAAATAACAAAACAACCTGGCATTTTAAAGCACACACCCTGAACATCCCTAACCTCTGACCCCCCACCCCCCCCTGCAAAAAACAACACACCTCAAAAAACGTGTGATAATTATACCCTACCAAAACAGCAACAATAAAATTGGGGAAAAAAAAAAGAAGAAAAAAAGAAAGAAAGAAGAAGTTCTAACCAAACAAACAAAGCAAAGTGAATTAAGTACAATTAAGCCAAACGAAGCTGATATGACTGAACTGATACAAGCATCATCGCATTATCTTTCCCTCCATAATGTCAGGGTATGTACAAACGCCAACCGTTTGACTGCAAGTTTCACAAGATATTTAGTTAGCCACTGAAGCTGGTATCAAGCGAGATGAATATACTGCCAAAGCTCATGGTTAAATATGAAAAAATGAAGAAACAAAGTGGGGGGGTGGGGGTGGGGGGAGGGAAATACCATTTAAGGATCGAGTTAGCTCAATAGTTAGTAACTGAATTTGAATTTTCTGTCAGCTGCACATGGTCAGCTCAGGAAAACTGAGTAAACACAATATCAAGTATTCAAGGAAACAACTGCAGCAAAGGAAGCAATTATGAACATAAAATACACCCCAAAAAATAAAAACATCTGAAACAGAATGACTGCTAGCATTCTAAAACAAGATCCGAACACAAAAAGGTTCAAAAGAACACTTATTTATTATGACACACTGCTTATTGTGTGTCCGTGTCATAATAAGTAACGGTTGTTTTGAACCTTTTTGTGTTTGGATAAAACACACCAGGCACAAAATCAACAAGAATCTCCTTTAGGAATGTCTGTTGCATGAAAAAGATGTTTTCACTGAAAATGCACATTTTCAACGATGTAATGAAAGCAAGCATTCATCGGTCTGGGAGGCCAAGTTAACCATGGGAGTACTCTCGAAGGCCAAGTTAACCGTTGGACTGCTCTCAAAGGCCAAGTTAACTATGGGCTTGCTCTCCAAAGCCAAGTTAACCATGGGTTTCCTCTCAAAGGCCAGAAGAATAAATGACGGCGCTACAATCTTGGCAGAAGTCCTAGAAAGGCCAGTTACAACTGCAGAAAGTTAAAGCAGTCTGTGTCACACTGTCAGAGTCTGGTGATTGTGGAAACCTCCAAATAACGCAGCATGCACTAAAAAAAAGAAGTGTCATTGTCTTCAAAGTGTTGCAGCTGGTTGCTATACAGAAGAAGAAAAATAACATACTGCACTACGATCTTGGCAAAATCCTGGAAGGGCCAGAAAGTGTGGGGAAAGTAAAAGTTGGGACATCTTTGGCAGGAACTGCCACAATTCACAAGCCAAAATGACGTTAGTTACGTCACACTAAAACTTTAACTGTTACTAGGACAATCATAATGTTGCACTAAACTGTTACTACTATGATGACAATCATAATGTTGCACTGAAACTTTAACTGTTACTAGTATGACAATCATAATGTCGCACTAAAACTGTAACTACTATGATGACAATCATAATCTCGCACTAAAACTGTACCTACTATAACAATCATAATGTCGCACTAAAACTGTAACTACTATGATAACAATCATAATGTCACACTAAAACTGTAACTACTATGATAACAATCATAATGTCACACTAAAACTGTTACTACTATGATGACAATCATAATGTCGCACCAAAACTGTTACTACGAGGACAATTAAAATGTCGCACTAAAACTGTAACTGTGCTATTCTAGTCTATAAAATCTCTTTATGCGACATTCCAAACACAATATAGTATGTGACACAGACAATGGACATCGAGAAAACTCACTCCCGTTGAACCTACAAACATCCACACTGCTGACAAACCCGCCCACCAATGAAATTATGCACAAACATGATTAAATAACAATTATGGCATTTGACAAGATAGCGGAGACCTTGGTACTCACAGTTTTAGTGGGTCCCCCCCTCCCTACTCCCTCACCCCAGTGAGCTGATATGACCGGCATATTAACTGATGATAAAGACGGAAGAAGGATTTTTGTCTCCCTCCTCTATAGTCACGCCTGGAATGCACTTTTCCCAACAACAAAAGAAACGCTAGGGCTGCCGCAAATTCAACATCCAACCACGCTTTCGCCTACCAGGCACAACATACAAGGTATGTAGACATAGTCTGTCATGTTGAATTCTCTGTACTGTTTCCTTTTCGGTGTGATTTTTCTGGGGGGGTGGGGGGTAGGGAGTGGGAGAGAACCTCTGCAACCCGCAGCATACTCATGACAACCAAAATCGAAAATGGCAAAAAAACACTCAGCACCAGTGACAGATCTGTCACTCCCCACTGTACAAAACACGACACCCTGCAAAAGGTAGTATATCACATCAGGTTTACACAATTTAATCGTACCCTGAAATTATTCACCTATTATCACATACAAGCACACAGGGTGCTTACGTTGGTCTACTGTGACGTGTATTTGTAAAGGTCATTGCCGCAGCATTATGGTGTGAAAATCAACAAACCAAAAGAAAACCCACATAACACAGAGCGTCGGAGGCTACGCTGTGATTATCAGTATGTACATCTCTTGGTTATACCTAAAGCAAAAAAAGCGAAAACATGTGACTGTATTTGGGAGAAAAAAATCCAAACACACAAAGATTAAATATGAATAGTTTTTAACAAAAGTGAAAAAATCTCAAACGGATGTTAGTGTATTCAGAAAGAAACAGATCCAAACACACAAAGGTTAAATCTGAACACTTTTTAACGAGGCAGGCCCAACACAGCTTCATGCCCCATTTTGGCAAGACAGGCAGTGTTTTGATTGTTTCAGGACAACTCTGTGAGTGTGTTGTTTGTAAAAGGACATTTTGCTGAAGCCTTGATAGGCCATTGCATTCATGCCTTGATAAATTGTTCAAATTTAAACCATGCGCTGTTCTTGTGAATCCATCTACTGTTCAGATTTAAACCATGCACTGTTCTTGTTGTTCCATCTGCTGTTCAAATTTAAACCACACACTGTTCTTGTGAATCCATCCATTTTCCTCTCTCTTTGAAATCTTGCTCATTCTGTGACAGTAGCTGAATACACAGTGACCGGCTTAGTGCTGGTTACTTCATCACTGGTTATGTTCAAGCTTGATTTAATACAGTAGTAGCAATAATTGGATCTTAACGCTACATAAATGCACCACCATAAATACCAGCGCCACATGTCAGCAAGCTGTACATACCATCCACAGTCCCCTAGCTGCTTGACAAGTCATACAAAAAAGCCTAATTTACGAAATCTGTTTCAGAATTTTCTGGAAAAAAGTCTGGAGAATGGACCACTAGCAGAAAAATGACAAGACAGAAAGAGCAAGAGGACTAGGCAGAAAAACCAAGAGAGGAGAGATAGGAAAGGGGAATCAAATGACAGCCCTGAGAGTCCAGACAGGGGGAGAAATGTCCTACATCCCTGGCCTCCTTTCAGGGAATCTAGATTTGCTGACAGTTCTAACACCAGACCAAACGCTGTTTCAAATCCGACATCATGAGAAGACATACATTAAACTTGCGACATCATTTTTGTATCACTGGGACATATGTACACCACGCCACCAACTTGCTCACTCTTCGTCATATTTATTGCTGTTTTGGAAAACGCGGAGGTGAATCCCTCGATAAATGGAGGTGTCTACCATCACCATTCCTTCTGACACTTAATCCCTGATAGTTTCCACACAAATCAGGAAATGATGTTGGCACAGACACTTTTACGGAGACAATCACTTTGGCTTATTGGGTAGGACAAAAATCAAGAACACCAACCACCCATACCGCCACCCACACAAAACCCCATGAAAACAAACGCAACCCATCTTATTTAGTGGATCTCTCTCGAGAGAAACTGCTTCGAAGCAAAATTCTGCCTTAGACGAAGCATTACCAACTAAAACATTATTCCCATTAAGGTCACCACAGATTAACTGCCACAAAAAAACAACAAACAAACAAAACAACAACAGCGATAAAGCTTTAAACGTTTTTACCATTTCATATCGTTTATTGATACTGTACCTGTTCACTGCCCAGCTGAAAGAATCTCTTCTTAAAATGAGCAAATTATTTTGTACTGTCTGTTCTGTTATCGCCCTGACATAATCACACTGGTTGACTGGGTGTGAAACACCAAGTTATTTACTCTCACTCACATTGTCCCGATATAACTGCACTGGTTGACTGGGCGTAAACACCAAGCTCCTTACTTACTCTCACTCACATTGCCCTGATATAAACGGTTGATTGGGCATAAAAAATCAAGCTACTTACTTACTCTCAATCATATTGTCCCGATATAACCACACTGGTTGACTGAGTGTAAAACACCAAGCTACTTACTTACTCTCACTCACACTGCCCTGATATAACCGCACTGGTTGACTGGGTGTAAAACACCAGGTTACTTACTGTCCTGTTAATAAAAATACAAAACGCCCCTTTTTCAGCTATCTAGTGTTTTAACCTTTTTAGACAAGGTGTCAGAATTCATTTCTTGTGGACAAAACTACATCAGGCACAGCAGGAAAAGAGTACTGTAGCAACACCTTGGTCGCCTCCTCTTCCCTGAAACATTTCACCTCAAAGGCATTACCTCCGAAGGGTTCCACACTTCTTGTTTTTCTCTCTTCAAACTGACACTGACCCTCAAACTCCAGTCACCAGTTTAGGACATCCTTCCATCAACCGCAGCCACAACTGGCCACACCACAGGTCTCCAAAAACTGTTGCCTGTTGGCTAGCACCCAGTTTTTCCTTGGCACTCTAAAGGCAGCAAGTTTGTAGCCACACACAACTCAAATTATACTGGGCTGCATTTCTCTCACCACCATCCACGATGCTTACACCAGCACAGATAAAAATAAATAAAAAAAAGATCGTTTGAATCGAGATGGAACAATTTTCTAACCTGGGGTGGACACGCCAGATGTGTACGCCGTGCTTCAACGCTACAGTGTGTCCACAGTCGTAGCACTCATGCTTTTATAAATTCCATATGTGCCCCTTCAACAGCGTAACCAATCATGGCAAACTCATGCTTTTATAAATTCCATATGTGCCCCTTCAACAGCGTAACCAATCATGGCAAACTCATGCTTTTATAAATTCCATATGTGCCCCTTCAACAGCGTAACCAATCATGGCAAACTCATGCTTTTTATAAATTCCATACGTGCCCCTTCAACAGCGTAACCAATCATGGCAAACTCATACTTTTATAAATTCCATTCATGCCCCTTCAATAGCGTAACCAGTCATGGCAAACTCAATACTTTTATAAATTCCACACGTGCCCCTTCAATAGCGTAACCAATCACGGCAAACTCATACTTTTATAAATTTCATACGTTCCCCTTCAATAGCGTAACCAACCATGGCAGAATTTGGAGGAACTGGAGGAAGGGTGCTGAAAGCATTAGACTTATAAGGGCAATTTCAACAGGCAGACGCATGGACATATACCCTTTCAACAGTGTAACAACTGTGAGACTTATAAAGGTGATTTCAGCAGGCAGTTGCACAGAGGTAAGTGCTCCTTCAATAGAATAACCAGTTATGGCAGAGTTCGGAAGAAGGGTGCTGCAAGCATAAGACTTACAAGGGCAAATTCAGCAGGCAAATGCACAGTGATAAGTAAGTACCCCTTCAATAGCATAACCAGTTATGGCAGAGTTTGGAGAAAGGGTGCTGAAAGCGCAAGACATAATGACAATTTCAGCAGACAGTTGCACAGAAATAAGTGCCCCTTCAATAGCATAACCAATTGTGAGATTTATAAAGGTGATTTCAGCAGGCAGCTGCACAGAGGTAAGTGCTCCTTCAATAGTATAACCAGTTATGGCAGAGTTTGGAGGAAGGGTGCTGAAAACGTGAGACTTATAATGGCAATTTCAGCAGGCAGTTGCACAGACATGAGTGCCCCTTCAATAGTATAACCAGTTATGGCAGAGTTTGGAGGAAGGGTGCTGAAAGCTTCAGACTTATAAGGGCAATTTCAGCATGCAGATGCGTGGAGGTAAGTAAGTACCCCTTCAATAGTATAACCAATTGTGCTTGATTCCCAAGATGCAATGTACTTTACGAATGTAAAATTTGTGCAATACCTGAATAAAAACTTGCTAATTTTACATGTATTTAGTGCAGTCTCTGGGAACCTTTTGACAACAGTAGGTCACAACAGGAATTTCTAAAAGGCCCATTACAAACTAGCAACAGTTAAAGAGAAAATGATTTCTGGAGAACCGGTTACTCGTTGTGCATTCTTGTTGATAGCCTGTACCCACAAAAGGACAATCCCTTTTTACCTCAGTTATTTATAGCTCATGACACACTCACTTAGACACTGCTGCAGATGCAGCAAAAAAAATCTTCCTTGAGAACACAACCATTTTTTGGTATAAGAACCATAAAATAGGTCACATTTGGTACCATGTTAATAAATCATACTAACAAGGTAAAAAAAAAATTGAAAGGAAGGAGCTAGAACTCCCAAATCTGTTTTACTTACTGTGGGAAAGTTATCATCCATGAAAGACTGACCTGAGTCTGCGGTATCCACAAATCAGACAGAGGCAGGGGAATAATCTTAAACTGATCAATACATAAAGCAGGAATACATTTTCAAAGAATTTGATCGGGAATACATTTGTTAGTTTCCATGACCCTGTCAGCTTCAGAAGCCGTTGACATGTTACATCGGGGTAAAATGTGCAGCTCCGCATGTTCAAGTTTGATTTCACTGTCGGCAGGATGGCACACCATGCAAAAGAAGAAGAAAAATGTCACACTAAATTTCCTCAGCCTGTTTAGCTAGTGACTTCTCATTCCCATCACTTTTGCTAGTTTTCATTTCATGGTTGCTGTTGTTGTTTTTGCTGCAAGGGTGTTAACTATTTTGATTTTCTGTGATGCTTTATTACTAACAGTTTAATGAACGGGTAAAAAACAACAGTTGAGTCTTCATCTTGTTATTCCTATACTTTGCCCACTTAAGCACACTTAAGCACACAGACACTACAAAATCACACATATAACCATGCACACACACACACGCACGCACGCACGCACGCACGCACGCACACACACACACACACACCATACCAGCACAACTACTCCCCCAACACACACACACAGAGCACAGTCACCTATCCACTAATGTGTGTGTAACTATACACAGCTTGACACACACAGCAGTAAATGGCCCACAGGTGTATACAGGCATGTGTACAGGCATACACAACAGCAAATGCACAGCACAGTCACACCGCCACCCAACAGCAAATGCACAGCACAGTCACACCGCCACCCAACAGCAAATGCACAGCACAGTCACACTGCCTCCCAACAGCAAAGCACAGCACAGTCACACCGCCACCCAACAGCAAAGCACAGCACAGTCACACCGCCACCCAATCATATAACACAGATACAACACACACCCAATCATATAACACAGATACAACACACACCCAATCATATAACACAGATACAACACAATCACACACCCATCCATTCATGCACACAGATCACACACAGCCACATGTCTGTGTGTGCAGGTCTATAAATGTAACCCCCACACCCACCCCCCTCCCCAACCCCCCATCGCCCTGATAGTGATATAACTGCACTGGTTGACCGGGTGTAAAACACCAATTTACTTACTCACCAACCCCCCACATATTCTCCCGTCCGCCCTCCCCTCTACAAACCAGTTTATTGTGACTGTCACTGAGTTGGTGTTCATTTTTTTTTAACCCCCCCCCCCTCCCCACATACACAATTTCCAGACACCTTGTTACCCCCCTCCCTTCCCCCATCTCACAAAGACTAACGGTACATCATATATTACTTGCTTCCCTTTTGGGGGTTGGAATTACTACAAACACTGAGCAACATTCTTTAAAATCTTTGGGCAGCTTCCTACTTTTTATGCAGCAAGACTGTAAATTTGTACTACAACAGTAACAATAAACAACAGATAAACAAAACAAAACACGACGACAAGAACTTAACATGGGGTAACTATGGATCAACATGGTAGCGAATCAGCTTGAGCTCTGTGCAGCTGAATGAGTAGATAAATAAAAATATTAAATCACCCAGTTTCCTTCAAGATGTCGACACCACGGCCATAAAGAGTGGGATTCAAGATGTCAACACCACGGCCATAAAGAGTGGGATTCAAGATGTCGACACCACGGCCATAAAGAGTGGGATTCAAGATGTCAACACCACAGCCAAAAAGAGTGGAACTGATTAAATTATGATTCCAACACTGATTAAATTATGATTGAAAACGTAAACTATAATTCCAACACTGATGTAAATTATGAATCGACACTGACTAAACTATGATTCTGACCCAAAAATAAATTCTAATTCCAACACTGATCTAAATCATAATTCTGACACTGATTAAACTGTGAATCTGACCCAGACGTAAATTATAATTTCAACACTTATGTAAATTATGATTCTCACGCTGATTAAATTAGGATTCTGACCCAGAGATAAATAATAATTCCACATTGATGTAAATTTCCAATGTTGATGTAAATTACTATTCCACACTAATGTAAATTATAATTCCAACACTAATGTAAACTATAATTCCAACACTGATTCAATTGCAATTCTGACCCAGATGTAAATTCTAATTTCAACACTAACGTAAATTATGATTCCAACACTGAAATTATGATTCTGACCCAGACATAAATAATAATTCCACACGGAAGTAAATTTCCAAAGCTGATGTAAATTACTATTCCACACTAATGTAAATTATAATTCCAACACTAATGTAAATTGAAGTAAATTTCCAATGCTGATGTAAATTACTATTCCACACTAATGTAAATTATAATTCCAACACTAATGTAAATTCTGATCTGACACTGATTCAATAATGATTCTGACCCTATTATGCCAACACTGATGTAACTGATTATTTTGACACTGATTAAATTATGAGTCTGACTCAGATGCAAAATATCATTCCAACACTGATGTAAATTATGATTCTAACACTGATGTTAATTTAACTAAGATGGAACAACATG
This sequence comes from Alviniconcha strummeri, assembly GCA_963584105.1. Classification (NCBI taxonomy): domain Eukaryota; kingdom Metazoa; phylum Mollusca; class Gastropoda; family Provannidae; genus Alviniconcha; species Alviniconcha strummeri. The sequence goes on along the minus strand of OY757558.1, from coordinate 2,463,655 downwards.
ATGATGTAATATCACAACCAAATGAGTTTAACCACTTAAACCAGTTAAAGATGGTGAAAAAGAGTAAGTTCTTTTTCCACCTTCTCCGAATCAGCTGTTGACAGTGAATCCCCACTTCTGCATGGGACGTCGCTGCCGAGATGTGGGGGAGAACACAGAAAGAAACAAAAATAAAAATTCTGTTCACAATTAACTGCCATTTTAGAACCAGTTTTATCAAGTGCCATTTTTGAGCCAGTTTTATCAAGTCAAAGGAATGCATATTCACATCAGCCAAGGATCAAATAGCTACACACTTGCTTTAACAATATATATGATCTTGGCATTAACCCTGTAGCATCTTCCCTTCATTCTGCATAAACATCTGTGAGCACTCAGGGCGTTGATGAGCGCACGATAAATGCACATTATTGTTCTTTTTCCACTGCCTGTAAGAGGGTGGGGGTAGCTCAGCGGGTAGAGTGTCTGACTGAAAAGTCTGGCGCAATCCTGATGCCGGTCTGGGACCTCTGAAGTGGCATGGGATTTTTCTCCCAGAGTCAACTTCCAGTGCAGAGTCTCTTGCAGTGTCTGTACAGTGCCCCCCCCCCCCCCCCCCCAACTCCATAGCACCTGCGTGCAAGTGCAAGCATAAACATCTGTGCCTACAATTAAAAGCTCTCAAACCCTGGCAGCCACATTTTTGTTGGGACACACACAAAATGCTTCACACACTGATAGGAATGGGTGGCGCTGCTCCTGCAGTTGCTACGCCTTACCAGATAAGGCGACCCAAATTTCCCACGACAATGAAGTACCAGAAGAAGAAGAAGAAGAAGAAGAAGAAGAAAAATATACATTAACCCCCCCAAAAACAACAACAACAACAACACACACAGTCCGGTTCACACAGGTTTTGGTCAACGGGCTTCAGTGACTTTCAAGAACAGCACTTCTTTTAAGGACCCAACAAATTGGATAATAAATACCACCAAGGGAAGAAAAGTCTACTTTTACAGGAACAAAACACAGAAACTGTACATTAACTACTGGACTGAGGTAGGATACAAGTTAGTTTTTGGATTTTAAAATTTTAACGTTCTGACGTCCCGTGAGCTGCATAGGGTCAATTAAGGATGAAGGACTACACAAAAACTGCAAGACAGAAACAGACGTATAAATCAGGACAAGTCATTTTTCATGACATGTGTCATGTGGGACACGTGTGTCACAAACTGTATGGCCAAGTCAGGAAAAGTCATTTTTCATGATGCAAGTCATGTGTGACATGCGCGTTACAAACAGCTTGTCCCTAATATGTCAACTGACATCTGAGGGCATTAAGCAACACTACCTACCTACCTCAAACGCAGTCCTAATATATTTCAGTCAAGCACGGTCAACTCTTCATTGAAGCCTTCTCTCGATTCACTTCACATACGCTTTAAGCGTTAACTATACATTGTCGTTACTCAAGCATACACGTCGAACCACACGTGAGCGCAGCGAGTCTGCTTGAGAGCGGAGAATGGCGCTACATAAAAGTGATCAAGAACTTTACCATAAACAAGACCCCCAGCCCTCTTCCCGCTCCTAGCACCCTGTCCCCATGTTACGGTAAATAGTTTCATGTCAGAGTGAATTTACTTTCAACCAACAACACACAGAAGCAGCAAACTACAGAAGACGCGCTCAGAGAGCTTTGCCCAAAAACGTGCCATAAATACACCTTGATGAATTAATTTTGTGCACGAACCAGGGAAATGTCAGAAAAGATGTTAATTAAGTTTTCCTATCAGAGGGCAGTGGCGTGCAGTGAAGAGTGCCCAAAACGTGCCATAAATACACCTTGATGAATTAATTTTGTGCACGAACCAGGGAAATGTCATAAAAGGTGTTAATTAAGTTTTCCTATCAGAGGGCAGTGGCGTGCAGTGAAGTGTATCAATAGTGCAGGTGTCACTGACAGTAACAGTCAGTGTGCTGCTAGGAGCAGCTGCTGCTAGAAATAAACATTGTTCCCGTGGCAACTCGTTCACCCTGCTACACATCTCATGTAGCTGGCGATAATTATGTTTAATGAAATAGCATGCAGACACAAAGACCCACACACCCACGCTACACAGGCACACGTGCACACACACACACACACGCTTCACCAGAATTACCCATCTACAGTTCTTCTGTTTAATGTAATAACACACACACCCACACACACACACACACTCACACACACAAGCTTCACCATAATTACCCATCTACATTTAATGAAATAGCAGACACACACACCCACACAAATACCCACTGGCTTCACCAGAATTAAGGGGGGTGGGGGGGTTGGTGGAGAGAGGGTAGTGGGGGTGGAGGTGGAGGGGGGGGAAGGTGGTAGGGGTGGTTAATATTTTGTTTCCTTATCATCATGACTTGATTCATTATATAGCATCCTGTGCTGTGTTCACAGACTTGATAACAGTCAAATCAGCACAAGACGATCTTAAAACTGAACGCAATTGTTTGATTTTCTCAAAACCACAACCAATGCTTGTGTTACGTACCGGTACTGCAAGAATGGATGTTTTGTGCTTGCTATTAGACTGTGTTAAAACTAAAAAGAAGACCAAACAACCAAAAACCAATGTATGTTGTTCTGTATTTGCTGATGGCAGATGATTCAGGTCTTTGCTGTCTTGTTTGTGTGATGTCTTCCGAGCACCAAATAACTCAGTTGTGTGCGGATTCTACACAAGCACTCTGGACTGTGTTCTGTTTCAGAGCTATGAATTCAACACCTGAACGTGTGCTTGTGGAGTGAGCCGGTTTGGGCTAGTGGTAAGGCGTTAGGCTGGTAAGCGGAAGGACCTCGGTTCGATACCGCTTCAGCTCTCCTTTCTCTTCAAAAAGGTTGTGGTTTGTGGACTCTTGTCTTGTGACTTTGTCCATCACTTCCTACTGAAACATTAAAATGGCTCTCATTGCTGCCCATCTTAATGCAGGAATCATTTTGGTGGTGACAGTGTTGCGATAGGTACATAATCTCCCTCTCCCCCTACCTCCATACCCCCTTCCTCCCCCTCCTCCCGGTCCCTAATATGCTGTATGGTTTCTGTGAACATTAAGCACCATGTTTACCTGTGTACATGGAATGCAAGACTTGTACCTTGGATGTGAAAACACACCAGGGCATAAAATCCATGACCTCCCTGTACACCGCCCCCCCCCCCCCCCCAAACAACAACAACAACAACAACAACTTCTGATAGCAGCATGTTTGCAGACTTTCACATCCTCAGATAAACTTGAAACCATGCATCTGGAGGCTAAAAATCCCGTCAGTAGGGCTGGATTTACAGAGTCCAGCGTGCCCACACGCACCCACACCCCAGCAGCCTGGCAAGGACTTTGGGTTCGATCCACCAAGCACACCTTGTGTCTGCCCTTGGTACCCTGTGAGCTTCCCTCCCTTTTTCTCCCAAAGACGCCTGATTTTGGCCCAGCCTGCACACAAACTGTCACGTGATCAACTGAAAAACGTGCAGTTCACAAAGCTGATCAACCCCAAACAGAAAAACGTGCAGTTCACAAAGCTGATCAACCCCAAACAGAAAAAACGCACAATTCTCAAAGCTGATAAACCCCAAGCAAAAAAACATACAGGTGACAAAGCATTCCTTCATCACGGACCACACATCCTTCTGAACAGTTTTTTTCATGTTTCTGTTTTCCTGTCTCTTAAACTGAATGGCCTGGCCTCACCGTCAAAGGCTCTCCTTGATGCGAGTCCGAGAGGAGTGCCGTTAGGAAAAGTCTGTTCAGAGCACAAACCTCTTCTTGTTCTGTCAGTCTCTCAACAGTCATGTAGTCCTGCGCGGAGGGACATCACAAGTGCAGTGCATCAGCACTGTTCTTGACAAAGCTCTTTGAATAAAATATCTATATATATACACATGGTACGCCGACAACAACAAGAAGAGTCTGTGAGTGTCTCTCTCCTGCTTAGAACCTGATTAGAACTGGAAGGCAGCCTCTTCCTACAAACAACGTTCACACTGTTCCCCGTCCTCCAAACTCCTCACGCTCGCTTTGGGAACACTGTTGTTCCCCGTTCAAACTCCTTGCGTTTGCTTTGGGAACACTGCTGTTCCCTGTTCAAACTCCTTGCGCTCGCTTTGTAACACTGTTGTTCCTGTTCAAACTCCTTGCACTCACTTTGGGAACACTGCTGTTCCCTGTTCAAACTCCTCTTGCTCACTTTGGGAACACTGTTGTTCCCCGTTCAAACTCCTTGTGCTCGCTTTGGGAACACTGTTGTTCCCCATTCAAACTCCTAGTGCTCACTTTGGGAACACTGTTGTTCCCTGTTCAAACTCATCGCGCTTGGTTTGGGAACACTGCTGTTCCCTATTCAAACTCCTCTTGCTTGCTTTGGGAACACTGTTGTTCCCCATTCAAACTCATCACGCTTGCTTTGGGAACACTGTTTCGACAGACAGTGATGAAGCGAAAGCTTGCAAGCAGATGTTCGCCACCACTCCAAACACTGCCGTTTTCTCTTGAACTCTATCTTTGCACCGCTGCACATCTGGTGTCTGAAAGACTGGCCCTTCTTCCCTCAAGTGTGCTGGGAAGGCGCCTCATTTTCACTGGACAGCAGGGTTTTGTCCCCTCATTTTCACTGGACAGCAGGGTTTCATCCCGTCATTTTCATTAGACAGCAGGATTTTTGGTTTTGTTTCAACACAAATATTATGTCTGTTCGAAGCTTGCCACAATGTTGCCTGATAGACTATCACTTTGGCTGAACGTGAAGGTAACAATGTACCGCAATACTGAGGAGTGAGGTGTGCTGTGGGTATTGGACTGGGTTCAGAACAGTGCCCTCGGATTATTCAGGCCCTGGAAAATTGGCTATCAGTGGTGGGGTGGGAGGTGGAGGCAGTGGGGGGTGGGGGGTGAGGAACTCCCCTTAAAAGAAAACAGATACCAAGAGTCATGGACAGCTGGAACTCGTTGTCGCCTGAGGATGTTGGAACTCGTTGCCGCCTGAGGATGTTGGAACTCGCTGCCGCCTGAGGTTGCTGCTGCCTGAGGATGCTGACGCTCCATCACTGCAGGCTTTCAAGAGCAGGCTGGACTCCACTGGCGAGACAGCAATGAGTTTTGCCCACCCACGCAGTTGACCTCAATGTTGAAATTTAGGACAGAATAGCTTAGGCTGGCAAAGTCCAGATAAAGGTCTAAGTAAACCTGATCACCATGTCATATGATAACGTATTAAGAAGGGAAGAAAAAGAAAAAAGAAAAGAAAAAAGGGTGAAAGGAGAAACACAAATGTCTTTTCAGTTCACACATATCACTGAAATCCATGACCAAACTGTCCAAAAAACCCACTGTCCATCGGCGCTTACGTCCCGACCTCAAATAACAACCAGAGTGTGAAGCAACACGCTCCACCGCTTCTTGCAAGGGAAGCGCAGCCGAAGCAGCAGTTTGACCCGAAAGGGCAGAAACACAGTACCGGCTGCAGGCCGAGCATCACAACTCAAACAGGTCGTCGTTGGCTCTTTGGTTTTTTTCCAGCGAGTCCTGAACCACACGCGCCTGTGTCCGCGAGCGTATGACCAGCACGGGGGAGTTGGGGTTGCTGTCCTCGAAGGAGATGGTGCGACGGGAGCCCTGGGAGCTGGTGGAACCCTTGCGGGGGATGAACTGAAGGGGGTTGTGGCTGTCGATCTGCTCTATAAATCTGCACACACATGCACACAGAGACACTCATAGGACACACGTTGCAGACACTTGAGAACTTCATACAATATAGAGATAATACTTTATTACACGACGATAATGATTTAAGCACAAGTCAGCTTTTTAATTTTTTTTTTTTTTTTACAAATTTGTCCCTCATGACAGACACGGCAACACTCAGTACGTCAAACAAGAAGACAAATAATTGCGGCAAACTAAAACACATCTTCAGAACAAAATTTAAAAAACACTATTCCTGTCTAAAACTTCATAACATGCAAACTCAGCAAAGTAAGACAGATGCAAATCTGACATTTCAGAGAGAGAGAGAGAGAGAGAGAGAGAGAGAGAGAGAGAGAGAGAGAGAGAGAGAGAGAGAGAGAGAGAGAGAGAGAGAGATTTACAAAATCATTTTAAATGAATAAAGGAAAATGACAAAAAAGTGAACACAAACACACACACACACACACACACACACAGAGAGAGAGAGAGAGAGAGAGAGAGAGAGAGAGAGAGAGAGAGAGAGAGAGAGAGAGAGAGAGAGAGAGAGAGAGAGAGAGAGAGAGAGAGATTCATATAAGGGGGGGGGGGCAGACATACAGTTACAAAGTTAGTACTTGGATTTTAACATACCACCAACCACACAGGGTAACCTCAGGACAGAGAGAGAGAGAGAGAGAGAGAGAGAGAGAGAGAGAGAGAGAGAGAGAGAGAGAGAGAGAGAGAGAGAGAGAGACTTATCACAAAATCCTGATCAATGGAACTGCTAACACAAGAAAATAACCTGTCACTTAAAAGATTTGCTAACCTCCAATGAACTAATGTAAACAATGGTTAAGGATACCCACAGAAAAATACAATACAAACACAATAAAATACGTAATCACAATGATAAGCAAATGTTTCTTTCCAATTTGTACAGCTGAGATGAAAACATTTCTTTCCACTCTCTATGCAAATCAATACATTTTAATAAACAAATCAGTTAAATACTTATAAATGTAGTCAATCCATTACCTAATACGTCATATAACATAATCTAACTGAGTCTAAAGTAATGTATCTAGCAATTACTTACCAACCTGTACTTTATCTAGCAGATAATGATCAACCTGCATTAGCCAGTACATAACTCGCAACAAGCTCTACAGCTGCGTACAAATTCCAGAGCACAGAAAAACTAACATAACAAATGGGTCCTAGAAAACAAATCAATGAACACTTTCAAGACACATTTGGAATTTCCAGCAGAAACCTGACACGTTTTTCACAGCTAAAGACAGGTGCAGCAGAAACGTGCCGTGCAGCCTGCTTATGAAAGAGGAACAAAGCAATGAAGCCTTTCAAGACACATTTGGAATTTCCCGCAGAAATCTGACACGTTTTTCACAGCTGCAGCAGAAACGTGCCGTGCAGCCTGCTTATGAAAGAGGAACAAAGCAATGAAGCCTCATGGGCTGTACTGATAGGAATGGAACCGAAAAACACACCAAGAAACAGACATCCTCCCGAGCAGTGGTCCCGGAAACAACAGAGCTCAACCGAAAGCACATAAAGTGTCTTAGCTCTACATCTCACTTTTCAATCTTGAACTGTTGCTTAAGTGTCGTTTCGTAGCTTGATAAAGGGGGCTTCCCTGAAAATTCCCATGTTGTGTTTTGTCCTAACAAATAGCAGGGTTTTTTTTAAAAACTTTTGAACTTGTTTGGACCAAGCAACAACAACAGACACACAGCAATTTTTTTTTTCTTTTTTTTTCTGGTCCTGTTCACTAAAATCAGAGAGATGAAAACAGAACCATGGGTGCTGCCATTTTGTGTCTAGCATCCGGATCAGTGGTGCCATGAACAGGGCCGGAAGTGTGTGGTGATTATATAAAATACAAGGACAAGTCAATCATTTTCTGTCCTTCCTTGATAAAGAGCCAATCAACGTGGCTGCACTCTGAGGAGATCAGATCTGAGGCTGCAAAGTACATTTTCTGTACAAATACTGACGTCACAGCTGAATCAAACCTGTGGATTGAAATATTTCCACATTTTCCGGCTGATTGAAATGTTTGCAGTTTCCTGGTGAGTGAAATATTTGCACATTTTCCTGCTGATTGAAATATTTGCACATTTTGATGCAGAGTGAAATGTTTGCACATTTTCCTGATTGAAATATTTGCATATTTTCCTGGTGAGTGAAATATTTGCACATTTTCCTACAGAATGAAATATTTACACATTTTCCTGGTGAGTGAAATGTTTGCACATTTTCCTACAGAATGAAATAGTTACACATTTTCCTGGTGAGTGAAATGTTTGCACATTTTCCTACAGAATGAAATAGTTACACATTTTCCTGGTGAGTGAAATGTTTGCACATTTTCCTGCTGATTGAAATATTTGCACATAGCACTATATGAAAGCGATCAACAAATCAACAAATTAATGGGGACCCCAGGCAAAGACACAAGATCGTGATACTGATGCACATTACAACGGTATGAAAGTGATACGCCGACTGGATCAAATCTTGGGTTTAGCATCAGTGGACTTGGGGGGAGCACAGAGAAGGACTTCATTCAGTCTCTCAGACCTTCGCTGAAAACCCATTTCTTTACCTAGGGATGATAGTCAATGCGATTGTGTACGTGCGCCTGTGCTGGTGTGTGTGTTAAGTGAAGCTGATGTTGCCATAATTACTCTGTGTGTGTGTGTGTGTGTGTGTGTGTGTGTGTGTGTGTGTGTGTGTGTGTGATTCTTTTTTCTGTTATCATTATTTGTAACTCTGTATATATTTTTACATTTAACTGCTATGTATAGTTCCACTTTTGGGAAGGGGTGGGTGGGTAGGAGCTGTTTGTACTTTTTGGTATGAGTGTCCTTTGGTAGTTTTAGCTTGCGAGAGCTTACATGTATGCACTGTGTGTATCTGGCGCTGTGAACACGCAAGGTTTTGTGTGGAAGTTTTTTATGCGCTATATATAAATTTTCTTTCATTCATTCATTCACTTGATGTTTTAGGGGCAGTGAGAAATTTGTTTCTTAAAGTTTTCTACTCTCTTACTACTAACGGTCTCCTGTTTGAAGTTGTTCCAGTCGATGGCAGTCCCGGGGGATAAAGAATAGCTGTAGACAGCAGTTTTTGTTGGATCTACTCCTTAACACTGTGAGTTGTTTCTTGCGTGGTCTATTACTACTGAACTAAGATGACTTAAAAGTGCAGAAAATGTGCACAGACTTCAGTCTGCAGGCTCTGTACCCTTGTTCCACTAATACTGATGGCACAGGACTACCTTCTGATTTGATTTGGAGTTCCTCAGGGGCAGCCACGTTGGTTTGCTCTGCACCGATTGAGAGCAGAAAAAGGTCCGCTCGTGACGTAAGTGACACTTTGCAGACATGCCGGCCTTGGCCATGACACCACAAACATGGCCATGACACCAGAAGTATGGCCATGACACCACAGACATGGCCATGCCACCACAGATATGGGCATGACACCAAAGACATGGCCATGACACCACAGATATGGCCATGACACCACAGATATGGCCATGACACCACAGATATGGCCATAACACCACAGACATGGGCAGGACACCACAGACATGGGCAGGACACCACAGACATGTCCATGACACCACACAGGCATGGCTATGACACCACACAGACATGGCCATGACACCACACAGACATGGCCATGACACCACAGACATGGCCATGACACCACAGACATGGCCATGACACCACACATATGGGCATGACACCAAAGACATGGGCATGATATCACAGACATGACCATGACTCTACAGACATGGCCATGCCGCCACAGATATGGGCATGACACCACAGACATGGCCATGACACCACACAGACATGGCCATAACACCAAAGACATGGCCATGACACCACAGGCGTGGCCATGACAATGACACCACAGATATGGCCATGACACCACACAGATATGGCCATGACACCACAGACATGGCCATGACACCACAGACATGGCCATGACACCACAGACATGACACCACAGACATGACCATGACACCACACACACATGGCCATGACACAACAAACACAGATGACCAGACATGTCGGCCTTGGCCATGACACCACAGACATGGCCATGACAGCACAAACACATACTACCACACACAACCAGACATGCCGGCCTTGGCCATGACACTACAGACATGGCCATGACACTAAAAACACAGATTATCACACACAACCAGACATGCCGGCCTTGGCCATGACACCACAGAGACAGAGATTACCAGACACAAAATGGCCATGCTCAAGGCCAGACAAGTTTCAAACATAAATTTTTAACCATAAAACAGAAAAACTGCAATGGGTGTATTTTTCAATTCCATTCCCACTGATAGGACCTGCAATGTTTATGGCTTGGGGTTGTCTGAAAAGGCCTGAGTCACTCCTGTAACAGGCAGAAATGATGCACCACTTCCAGGACTGGGGCGTTATGCATTTGTATTATATAACGCTGACGTGCATCTTGTGTTACCGAGGCAGCAAACGCAGCAACAGACTAGCGGCTTCAAATATAACTGCAGTCAACTCTGGCTTACGATATTACTGCATTACATTACAATCGTAACACAAAGTACCTGCTTAGCTAATGACAAACAGTACAATAATTACAATGCATACATATAATATTCAAATACTGCATAACATACAGCTGCAGAACTACACAAAAAACAACAGAAAACAGTGGAACCTCTGATAAAAGACTGCCCTGACGAAGAATGATGACCACTCCTCTTACGACCACCTTCTTCTCCTTTAGGTTTCAAGTTAAATAAACCCGTAAGCAGGGAGCAATTTTCTGTGAAACCTTTTTTTCGTTGTTGACATTCTCATTGCAAAAAATATATATATACCCCTGACCAACCACCATTCCTCTTTTAAGACAACCATTACTCGATTTTTAAAGACAGTTTTTAAGGAGGGATTCCACTGTATTGATATAAAATACACACACATACATACACATCAAAATGATTTCTTTTTTAAGCAAAGAAAAGAAAGACAGACAAAATACAAGAGAAAAACGAGAGAGAAGCAGAAGAAGAAGAAAGTACTGGCAAGCGACCTCAGCATTGGGCGGAAGCATTTTAGTCACCAGCATGGAGAAGTTGCCAAAGAGCAGGCCGGCCAAGCATGTAAAACTGGGTGCCAGTGGTCAACAAAGATACTCTACACCATGATAGTGCAGTCCACACCGAAAGGTGAGGGCAGGTATTCTCTAATAACAGGCTGAGTGGCTCACAGCAAAGACTAACTCTCTCTCTCTTTCTCTATACTAACTTATGGCTGATTGTGTGCAATAAGAGAGTGTAGTTTGCAGCATCTTTGCTTGGAGTAAAAAAAAAAATCAAAGCCGGAGAGAAATGACATTGGGCATAATTACACCGTGTCTTCTTTCTCACAATGCTTTGTGGCGCAAGTGATATTCCTGTTGTTTTGTCAGCGAAGAAGAAATGGAGCCAAGTTTGACTCATGGGAAATCCTCCCTTGCTTTCTTTTCAGTAGGCCATAAATAAAGAGGACTGTGCTATCTTGGTATAGAACATCTTGGTGGCTGGTCACCACAAAGAGCAGGTCACCCAAGGCACCATGAACCAGAAGCATGCCATCAACGCAGGAAGGAACAGAGCAGCAGTCGGAAAGGAGCAGAGAAATAAACACCTCAACCGCCGTCACTTTTCATCATGCAGGGTTAGTTGCACGCTCCATGCATCACTTTCTGGCACCCTTTCTCCAAACTCTGCCATAATCGGTAACTGTGCTGAAGCAATGCTGCTAATTTCAGCACATCTGTCTACTGAAATCACCCCTCAAGCTTCGTGCTGCCAGCATCCTGCATAAAATTTGTGAAAAGTCGGGGTACTATGACTATGGAATCAACACGACATCAAACCACATAAACTGCTGATGTGTCTGCCCAAGGTAAAAAAAACAACCCATCTCTGTTTCCGTGATTGTTTCAGTGATTTTCATACTTCTTGTGTTCAGCTGGCAAAAGTACTGTGTGTGGCCATGATACGCCTGTTACAAGCCTACGCAAATTTGACCACCACCACCACCACCACCAGCACCAGCACCACACACAAAACAAAAACGTTACCTTGCTGACAGTTTTTCTAAGACCTATGACACCACCAGTTATGATGGTGGTCGGAGAAAGGATGCCCCAAAATGATGCTTGGAATTTCGATTAGGTGGCCCTTGAGTAACGCGTTCCACAAAAGGCAGTGCTCTTCACATCCCCACCCGTTCCCACTCTGAAGTTGAAACAATTCAGTAATAACAAGAACAGGAAGGCTCACCACCTGAACCCTGGATTTCACTTCTGATTTCCACTAAAGGTACCTGACAGTACGGACACTCAGCCTTTACTAGTGATGAGGATGACAAAATAACTCACTGTGGCAAATACAATGACACTGTGGCAAATACACTGACTTACTGTGGCAAACAAAATGACTCATTGTGAAATGCCTCATTGTGGCAAATAAAATGCCTCATTGTGGCAAATAAAATGCCTCATTGTGGCAAAAGCCTCATTGTGGCAAAAGAAAATGCCTCACTGTGGCAAAAGAAAATGCCTCACTGTGGCAAAAGAAAATGCCTCATTGTGGCAAAAGAAAATGCCTCACAGTGGCAAAAGAAAATGCCTCATTGTGGCAAAACAAAATGCCTCACTGTGGCAAAAGAAAATGCCTCACTGTGGCAAAAGAAAATGCCTCATTGTGGCAAAAAAAAAAAGAGGTTCATTTGGGCAAATAAAAATGCCTCATTGTGGCAAATAAAAATGCCTCATTGTGGCAAATAAAAATGCCTCATTGTGGCAAATAAAAATGCCTCAATGTGGCAAATGTCTAACAACAGTTTAACTTTCTTCTCAGCTCTCTCCACCATAACTGGTATTTGATTATGAGCACAACTCTCACCGCCTTGGCTTTCAGACAAATTCATTTCACAGCGGAGACTCGCTTCTTTGGTCCTACTCTGCTCCATTAGCATAAGCTAGAACATGTGTCAACAAGAGACGCTGAGCGAGGTATGAATTAAACAAAAGCCATCTGACCATGTCATGTCATCACTGCCTTTTCAACACACAAACGGACACCGCATACTGTTACTGACCTTAAATGAGGCGGTGGTGGTAAAATCTTCTGTGTTACTCTGGCAATTCAGAAACTCTGAGACAGCAGATGGGTAATTTTCTGTTTCGGTGTCCTAAATTATCGCTTTTATTTCACGTTTTTCTCCATTTTTGTGTCACACACAGCCTACTGTCTGGAATATCACTTAGCCAGAGAAAGCAACAACAACAAAACAAAACAAAATTCAAGTTCAAATTTACTTTGCACCACTTACAGATGCCCCCTCCCTCCCCCACTGTTGTCTCCTTCAGAGTCTGTCATTTTTCACCGTGTACCATGTCAGTGAAACACTGGTGAAGCACTGATTCAGGACTGATACAAGCACAGATATGACAAATATGCGTTTGTTTGATACAAAGTACAGCACAGATATGACAAATATGCGTTTGTTTGATACCAAATACAGCACAGATATGACAAATATGCGTTTGTTTGATACAAAGTACAGCACAGATATGACAAATGTGCACTTGTTTGATACAAAGTACAGCACAGATATGACAAATGTGCATTTGTTTGATACAAAGTACAGCACAGATATGACAAATGTGCATTTGTTTGATACAAAGTACAGCACAGATATGACAAATGTGCTTTTGTTTGATACAAAGTACAGCACAGATATGACAAATGTGCATTTGTTTGATACAAAGTACAGCACAGATATGACATATGTGTGTTTGTTTGATACAAAGTACAGCACAGATATGACAAATGTGCATTTGTTTGATACAAAGTACAGCACAGATATGACAAATGTGCGTTTGTTTGATACAAAGTACAGCACAGATATGACAAATATGCGTTTGTTTGATACAAAGTACAGCACAGATATGACAAATGTGCACTTGTTTGATACAAAGTACAGCACAGATATGACAAATGTGCACTTGTTTGATAGACAGCACAACCATAAAATCTGGCTTTCAAAACAGCAAGCAAGACCCAAAATGAAAGTGAAACGAAGCGATAATCCAGGGCACTAAAACAGGAAATGACCCGGACGATGCATTAGGAGTGATGGGGACATCAAACTTCTGATCTACATTTGGTCCAGATTGCTGATGCAGCAGTGTGGGCTGTGTCCGAGCCAAGTGCAAGAGACTGGCGGGCTTTACTGTGAAAATGGCCCCAAGTGTGCGTTCCACAGCCACACCATAATAAAGGCAGGCGTCTATCATTGGCCGGCGCAGCCACAAGTATCATATTTGTCGTGACAAAACAACTGTCACAACAAACATGACAAACACATGTATGTCACAACAAAACATGTTTGTCACAACAAAACACATCTTTTGTTGCAACAAAAGTATGCTTGCTGCAACAAAACTTTTGTCGTGACAAATTCATGTTTGTGGCAACAAAAGTTTTGTTGCGACAAGCATATTTTTGTCAGGACAAAAGACGTGCTTTGCTGTGACAAACACGTGTTTGTATGGTCGTCTCAGAAAAGTTTTGTCGCAACAAAAGTGATACTTGTGGCAGCTCCCACCAATGACACGGGTCCGCAGTGACAACAGCCCCACCATGTGTTCGGCAGCCATACCATATTAAAGGTGGGGGCACATGCGCGTGGCAGCAAGACCAAGTACCTAATGATTCTTCGGCAGAAAATCCCACCCTCTGAAATAATGGACATGCCTTTCATACAGGAAACAATACAAACGCAAGATACGACATGCACAAGTGCTGACACGGAATAAAGTCGGGTTCCTCAAATTTTTGTCATAAACACTCCAGGTCTTAGTCTCGCATTGCTGCTCTCTCTGGTCAGCTTTGGGATTATTATTAACATCTCAAAAGAAGAAGAAAACGCAACAAAAAAGCTGCATCTCCCAGTATTTTGATGCTGCAATGGCCAACTCAAATTCTGGCTTGCCCACAGACATCCTGTGATGCGGCAATGCTCGCAGCCTGCGTACCACAGAACTGTTTTCCAACTGTGTCTGTGCATTAGTTACATTTGGTTAATTATACAAAGACCACTTTAAACGCACTGAAACTCTTTAACTTTATCCCACAAAGGCCCTATGTTGAGCAACCTAGTGCCACTGTCATCTCTACCCATGCTGAATAACCAAGGCACATAACCCATGGTGAATAACCAAGGTATCAGTACCCATGCTGAATAACCAAGGTATCAGTACCCATGCTGAATAACCAAGATATATAACCCATGCTGAATAACCAAGGTATCAGTATCTATGCTGAACAACCAAGGTATCAGTACCTGTGCTGAATAACCAAGGTATCAGTACCCCGTGCTGAATAACCAAGGTATATAACCTGTGCTGAATAACCAAGGTATCAGTACCCGTGCTGAATAACCAAGGTATCAGTACCTGTGCTGAATAACCAAGGCATATAACCTGTGCTGAATAACCAGGGTAACAGTACCCATGCTGAATAACCACGGTATCAGTACCCATGCTGAATAACCAAGGTATCAGTACCCGTGCTGAATAACCAAGGTATATAACCTGTGCTGAATAACCAAGGTTTCAGTGCCCATGCTGAATAACCAAGGTATCAGTACCCGTGCTCAATAACCAAGGTATATAACCTGTGCTGAATAACCAAGGTATCAGTACCCATGCTGAATAACCGAGATATCAGTACCCGTGCTGAATAAGCAAGTGCCACTTAATTACTACTGTGCTGAGCAACCTAGCGCCACTGTCATTTCTACTGACGGAGATATCAGTACCTGTGCTGAGTAATTTTGGGCTAGCGTAATTTCTACCAGTGGAGGTTTCACTTTCAGTACCTACTACCTGTGCTGAGTATTTGTGTGCTAGTGTAATTTCTACCAATGGAGGTTTCACTTTCAGTACCTGTGCTGGGTATTCGTGTGCTAGTGTAATTTCTACCAGTGGAGGTTTCACTTTCAGTACCTACTACCTGTGCTGAGTATTCATGTGCTAGTGTAATTTCCACCAATGGAGGTTTCACTTTCAGTATCTGTGCTGGGTAATCGTGTGCTAGTGTAATTTCCACCAATGGAGGTTTCACTTTCAGTACCTGTGCTGGGTAATCGTGTGCTAGTGTAATTTCTACCAGTGGAGGTTTCACTTTCAGTACCTACTACCTGTGCTGAGTATTCGTGTGCTAGTGTAATTTCCACCAATGGAGGTTTCACTTTCAGTACCTGTGCTGAGTATTCGTGTGCTAGTGTAATTTCCACCAATGGAGGTTTCACTTTCAGTACCTGTGCTGAGTATTCGTGTGCTAGTGTAATTTCCACCAATGGAGGTTTCACTGTCAGTACTTCACTACCTGCGCTGAGTAATCAAGAAGCAAACACCTTGACGGACCAAATTATCAGCATGCAGTTAATTGATACCTGGGTTACATAAAACCAATATATATGTGCATAATAATTCTTGATACACCTGAGTGATACATTCTGCTCTTCGCTAAGTCCTACGTCAAAGCTTTGCACACACCCATACAGTGCTTGGGGTAAATGAATGGTGTTGTTAGTCTCTGATATATCTATATATATATGCTACATTCTGCTCTTTGCTAGGTACATTAAAGCTTTGCACACACCCATACAGTGATCGGGTTAAATGAATGGTGTTGTTAGTCTCTGATATATATACTTGAGTGATACATTCTGCTCTTCGCTAGGTACATGTCGAAGCTTTGTCCACAACCATTCAGTGATCGGGGTATATGAAAAGCAGTAATTGTTAATAGTTTCTACAGGGTTCCCACACTTTTTAAACAAAAAAATCCCCAACTTTTCAAGATCATTCTAAAAAAAAAAAGCCACATTCAAATTAAACAGATAAGCATTCGTCAGTCACAGTTCATTGAGAAAGGTTTCAAGAAAACTGAAAATTCTGTACAGAATATGGTGTTAGTGTTGTTTTTATTTACACTACAAAATTAAACAGATTACTCACCTATTCAACTTTAATTTAACTCTAACAGTTGAGGCATGCACGCACTTTGCTGTTGAGACAGATGTCACAGCCTTGCCTTTGCATACTGACCATTTTCACACAATAACAAAGAGGCAAAGTATGAAGCTACCTATAGCCAGTAATTCTCAAAGTCAGTCACCTCTTGGTGAAGGTTTGCACTGAGAAGGAGTTAGAATCTCAAAGTTAGGGAATCAGTAACTTGTCAGTCTGACAGCAGAGGTCGAAATTCACAAACTTTCAAACTAACACCTCAGCAGAAGCATTCCTTTCTGCACAGATTTTCAAGGCTTTGCAAATGGCTGCTCATCCCCCGAAAACAACAACAACAACAAACCACCCAAACTTTGAAAGACCCTCGAAGACGGTAGGAACCCTGCTCTACAGGTTACAATCCAATACAGTGCTGCCTGCTCCAGTACATTGTGCAGGCATTTGCAGGCATATAGGCTGGAACTGTTTGAGGGGTAGTCTCAATACACACGGAAAACACACACAGCAAATTCTGGTGAACGTAATGCTGAAGTAACTACTACTCCCCCCTCCGCCCCCCCCCTTGCTGCCAAAAGCCTCTAACACAACTTCTCCCCTGGGCTAATAAAACCTGTTTTTTTTTGGCCAAGATCAATTCATCAACCCTTCAATTCAAACTCCCTTGTGACCTTGATCAGCCAGGGTCACCATTATGAGTATGCATGTGTAAAGCTTGATAAAGGTTATTACCGCTGCACTCGCTATAAAAGACAGAAGCTTGATAAAGGTTGCCATGACCTGGTTTAAAAGACAGAAACTTAATAAAGGTTGTCATGACCTGGTTTAAAGACAAAAATTGATAAAGGTTGCCATGACCTGGTTTAAAAGACATAAATTGACAAAGGTTGCCATGACCTGGTTTAAAAGACAGAAACTGATAAAGGTTGCCATGACCTGGTTTAAAAGACAGAAGCCTGATAAAGTTTGTCATGACCTGGTTTAAAGACAAAAATTGATAAAGGTTGCCATGACCTGGTTTAAAAGACGTAAATTGACAAAGGTTGCCATGACCTGGTTTAAAAGACAGAAATTGATCAAGGTTACCATGACCTGGTTTAAAAGATAGAAACTGATAAAGGTTACCATGACCTGGTTTAAAAGACAGAAGCTTGATAAAGGTTGTCATGACCTGGTTTAAACGACAGAAACTGACAAAGGTTACCATGACCTGGTTTAAAAGACAGATGGGGTGTTAATTTTTATAATACGTCTGTTTTCAAAAATGTGTCTATTTTAAATAGTTTCGTAAAGGGGCATTTGTTTTTGTCTGATGTAGTCATTTGTAACCTCTTCACTGGCTACGGGTCCAAGCCAGAATAGACTCCAAAGTGTCAACTTCTCTGACTCATCACCTGTCTATCTGAGTATCTCTCTAACCTTCCCACTGTGTAGCAGCTTCACTCTCTGACTCATTGCCTGCCTACCTGAGTATCTCTCTAACCTTCCCACTGTGTAGCAGCTTCATTCTCTGACTCATTGCCTGCCTACTGGAGTATCTCTCTAACCTTCCCACTGTGTAGCAGCTTCATTCTCTGACTCATCACCTGCCTACCTGAGTATCTTTCTAACCTTCCCACTGTGTAGCAGCTTCATTCTTCTGCAGACACACAGATGCTTTGCATCTGCCATGTTAAAACTAAAACAGGTCCTGCTTATCTCTCTGAACTGCTGCATATCTACACTCCCTCTCGTACACTACACTCTTCTTCTGACACCTGCATGCTAGAAATCCAACAATACAAATGCAAAACTCATGGCTTTTGCACCTTCTCTTGCTCTGGACCCCACATTTGGAATTCACTCCCACAAGACCTTAGACACTGCTCAACCCTGTCATCTTTTAAAGACAAACTGAAAACCTTCCTCTTCTCACAGTATTTCCATCCTAATATCAGCACCCAGTTTCAGCTACAGTCACTGTGTGTGCGCACATGCATGCGTGTGTGTTTGTAGTGTGTATTTTTTTTTTGTATAATAGTTTATGTAAATTGTTTTGGTAGGAGTCTAGAACTATGCTCTACATGTGTATAGAAATTAGAATATCATATTTAGGTTGATATGTATCATGTGAGCGCTCAGGGTGTTGATGAGCACATGATAAATGTACATTATTATTATTATTATCTCTCTGACCTTCTCACTGTGTAGCAGCTTCATTCTTCTGCAGACACACAGATGCTTTGCATCCCCCATGTTAAAACAAAAACCTTGGGCCAAAGCTTTCTCTTACTGTGCTCCAAAGCAATGGAATTCTCTCCCTTTTGACATCCATCACATTGAATCCTTCCATTACATGCTTTCAAAACTCACCTCTACAAACAATACCACAACAAGTAATTCAAGTTCTCCCCCTGCCCCCCCCCCCCCCACCAACTATTCCTTCTGTGCACCTGCTTGTATATGAGTGTGGGTGTGGTATGCGCGGAATACAATAATATTTCTGCAGTTTTATGTCAGTAAATTTTCACTGCTCTTGTAAAGTGCTGTGTGGGCATCCTTGTTGGTGAGATACTGGGTTACACAAATGACTGCTAACTGGGTTATACAAATGACTGCCAACTGGGCTATACAAATGACTGCTAACTGGGCTATACAAATGACTGCTAACTGGGCTATACAAATGACTGCTAACTGGGTTATACAAATAACTGCTAACATCATTATTATTGCAATAAGTTCGTTTGCTGACTGTGCCTCCCTTTCTTCTTGTTGTCATGGGTCATGGATTTTTACATCTGATACTTGACCGTTTTGGTCTGTTGAACAGCATGTACATTTTGTTTTTCTTCTTCTTCTTTTAATTTTTTTTTTTTTTTTTTTTTTTTACAATGCAGAAACTTTCTCTGGCTGAGAAAAGAATGACCTATCAATTCTTAATATCACAAAAATTAATGATGGAGTTTGCTAGTAAAGTTGCATGTGCCTGTGGATGGATGAAGCCTGGATCTGCAATAGCTCAGAGGTATGCAAAGCTGCTGATCCCTGGCCAAAGGCAGTTGTACATAAGCAGTGTCTTTGAATTGAAGCAGCTGTGCGGAACAGGTGATGACACCAATTAAAGGAGCATGGCAGGGTTTTGAACAGGTGATGACACCAATTAAAGGAGCATGGCAGGGTTTTGAACAGGTGATGACACCAATTAAAGGAGCATGGCAGGGTTCTGAACAGGTGATGACACCAATTAAAGGAGCATGGCAGGGTTTTGAACAGGTGATGACACCAATTAAAGGAGCATGGCAAGGGTTTTGAACGGGTGATGACACCAATTAAAGGAGCATGGCAGGATTTTGAACAGGTGATGACACCAATTAAAGGAGCATGGCAGGGTTTTGAACAGGTGATGACACCAATTAAAGGAGCATGGCAAGGGTTTTGAACAGGTGATGACACCAATTAAAGGAGCATAGCAGGGTTTTTTTGCCTGGGGGCACACTGTTTGCATGGTACATCTTAAGCATGGTAGGTCAGCCCTATGCAAGTCAGGGGGGCAGGGAGGGGAAGCCACCTTCTAAATTCAGCCCTATGCAAGTGTGTGTGTGTGTGGGGGAGGGGCACCTTCTAAATTCAGCCCTATGCAAGTGTGTGTGTGTGTGGGGGAGGGGCACCTTCTAAATTCAGCCCTATGCAAGTGTGTGTGTGTGGGGGGGAGGGGCACCTTCTAAATTCAGCCCTATGCAAGTGTGTGTGTGTGTGGGGGAGGGGCACCTTCTAAATTCAGCCCTATGCAAGTGTGTGTGTGTGTGGGGGAGGGGCACCTTCTAAATTCAGCCCTATGCAAGTGTGTGTGTGTGTGGGGGAGGGGCACCTTCTAAATTCAGCCCTATGCAAGTGTGTGTGTGTGTGGGGGAGGGGCACCTTCTAAATTCAGCCCTATGCAAGTGTGTGTGTGTGTGGGGGAGGGGCACCTTCTAAATTCAGCCCTATGCAAGTGTGTGTGTGTGTGGGGGAGGGGCACCTTCTAAATTCAGCCCTATGCAAGTGTGTGTGGGAGGGGGGAGGGGGGAGGGGCACCTTCTAAATTCAGCCCTATGCAAGTGTGTGTGTGTGTGGGGGAGGGGCACCTTCTAAATTCAGCCCTATGCAAGTGTGTGTGTGTGTGGGGGAGGGGCACCTTCTAAATTCAGCCCTATGCAAGTGTGTGTGGGAGGGGGGAGGGGGGAGGGGCACCTTCTAAATTCAGCCCTATGCAAGTGTGTGTGTGTGTGGGGGAGGGGCACCTTCTAAATTCAGCCCTATGCAAGTGTGTGTGGGAGGGGGGAGGGGGGAGGGGCACCTTCTAAATTCAGCCCTATGCAAGTGTGTGTGTGTGTGGGGGAGGGGCACCTTCTA
>OY757558.1:2409782-2442257 GCA_963584105.1 Alviniconcha strummeri | reverse complement strand
AATCGACAAGTAACAGTCTCTACTGTATAAAAAGATGGTGAAGACGTATGTTAGTGGTTTAACGGCAGTAAACAAACAACGGTAACTACCACCCGCAGGTTCAAGGCGTTGAAACTACCCCTCCATTCCAGTAACAAAGTGAGAAAAGGCGTAACCCAGAATGCAAACAATCAAAGGGAGGTAAGTACCCCAGGTGTCAGCACTCGGTCTCCTTCTCCAAGACCAACTCATAGGCAGTGCCGAGAAAGTGAGTCATGCTTCGTCCTGGTATGTGTGGCTGTGTCACACTGCTGGTTCTGTCCGCCACAAACAAAACATGGCTGCTTTAAAAATGTCTATAAACCACAGTTAAAAAAATTAAAAAAAAAAATGGCCAGCCAGCCTGTCAAATCTGTATCCCATAATATTACAAGAGGTAAAAACTGACCGCTGCATCCCTTAACTCCTCATAAGGATCAAACCCTCGCCCTTCAATGCTTGGTAATGAAGGCAATGGCTTTAACCCAGAGTCTGGTGTGTTTGTGTTCTTTTGCACTTTGAGACATAGGGCAGATATAGTTAGGTACAGTCCCCCCCCCCCCCCCCCACCCCGCAATCTCGATCCCTGCCATGACCTTTTCAGAGACAACTCGACATTTAACACATTTTAAAAACAACAACGAAAGTATGTAAGTAAGTGAGTAACTTGATGTTATACAACCAGTAAACCAGTATGGTTATATCAGGGTGAAAGACATCATGTCGGTATGCAATAAACGCTACCAAAAATATGTACATGCTAAAACTGGTACAGAGTCAGATTTTTAAAAACGGGCCCCAAAAGTGGATAAAACGAAAACGAAAACTGCAGACTGAGTCAACACACTGGATAACCCCCCCCCCAAGCCCCAACCCTTCCCCCTCACACATTTCCTCCCTTCACTTTTAGCTTCCCGCCCAGAGCAGGCATGTGCGGCAGTTAACGATTGCATTACTGAAGTAATTAACACCACAGGAAGGGGAACAGTGTCAGGGGAGTGGTTTCTTGGGCAAGGAAAAATGCAACGCGATAATGGCAGCAATACCTCCTACAGGTGAGCTTGGTGGAGCGGGACGGCAATGGAAATTGGTGTTTTAATGCCCAGTCAGCCATGTAATGTAATGTTAAAGAGTATTTGTAAGGTGCTTACATTTAATGTAAGCCTGAAGCATGACGGTTATATTAGGGTAAAAATGGTGAAGAGGTCTTGCAATGAATGAATATATATATATATAATAGGGTTTATGGTGTTTAAATAACAGAAAGGGCTGGTACATTGCTGGTTCACATTTTATAATGCAAAAGTTGTGTGCAAATTAAGTTTTGTATAGTCAGTACACTCGTGTGTGTGTGTGTGTGTGTGTGTGTGTGTGTGTGTGTGTGTGTGTGCGTGTGTGTGTGTGTGTGTGTGTGCGTGTGTATGTGTATGTGTGTGTTTAAAACAGTCTCACTGAACAAGATTTTGCACTATGTGAATATCCGAATTGTTGTTATAATTCTTTGTATGTATATGTAAAAGAGCATACGCTGAAACCCAAAATCTGCGAGAGTGCAGAGCATTCACAACAACCCAAAAAGGAAACAAAGAAACATGAAAGATGATCACAAGGCATTTCCTGCTGACCTTAACTGGACAAAAAAATCATCCTGAGGTGACCCTGTGTGGTTGACAGGATGTTAAAAATCCAGTTACTAACTGGCCTGCTCTTGGACCCCCGCCCCACACCCACACGCATACATGCACACACACACACACATACATGCATAGACATACACACACACAACCACATCCACACACAAATATGCACATACACACACACAGCCCCCCCCCCCCCCCCCCCCCCCCCGAATAACCCCACCCACCCACATTTGTGCACCAGCACAAAAAAGTTCAGCAATTCACAGCTCTCAGAATTGTCCACTGTCTGTGACGTTGCTGTGAGAATGAGTCCGGTCAGGTACTGCCACTGAACGCTGGTCTACGGGAGTGCAGCAGAAAGATGTACCTTTGAATACCAGGGTTCGCGCAGGATTTTCTACTCCCACACTCCTAAACATTTCCTAACCATAAAGACCATTTCCCCCAGACTGAGTTGCTGCTCTGGCTGTACAAACATTTCCTAACCTTAAAGACCATTTCCCCCAGACTGAGTTGCTGCTCTGGCTGTACAGACTCTGGAGCAACACTAGGTCTTCTCTGCGTTCCACTGCCGCCCTGTAACTCCCTCTTCAACCCCCCAACCCCCCACCCCATTCTTCCTTCAGCTCCTTATCATGCTCAAACTCAAACTCAGAAACTTTACTTCACAAGGATTCTATTTTAGGTTCAGTCAAAAACCTAACAACTAGTCCTGATGAGTAAGTGAGAAAAAAAAAAAAAGGTTCAGAAGATGAGCTTCTCTTTTCTTTTTTGCAGGGGGGGGGGAGTGGGTTCGTGTGGGGGGTGGGGGCAGGTGTTTTTCACTAAGTTATATCCCCTGTCCTCTGTTACAATCAGCCTGTCAATGGCATGATATGTGTGGCTGACTGGGAACTAAATATCAAAAACCAGTCAGTCCTCCACCGTAAGCTCTGTAAACGTACGTCACAGTACAGCAATTTCTAACGCACCGCCAGTGGATGGTCACTGTCATCTCAACACCGCTCATTGACACAGTGCAACTGGTCAACCACCCAGTAAATATGCCGGATCTGATTCAGAAGCGTTCGGGTTATGGCAAGTTATGGCCAGCGTGCAGCCAGAATCGGGCCGGATCATATATCTGACTTCACATCCCATTTGGTTCTGTTCTTCCAAAGAAGGCCTGGATCACACTACACAAAACTGATCCAGATCAAATCTAGATGGCCAGGTTTTGCCCAAACAAATCTGGTCTGGAAGCAAGCCAGTGAGCAAGAATCGTCAAGCCTGGAATACAATTGGCCTGCTACCAGTTTCCCAGTTTCAGACTCGGTTGCGTTCTCCCACTGCTGTCCCAGATCATACTGTGCAAAACCAGCCTGGATCCGATCTGGGTCTGGCTGACCGTCTGGTTTTGGGCCAAATGGATCTGGGCTGGAAGCAAACTGGTGTGCAACAATCATCCAGCCTGCTTCTGGCCAACACTTCCGAGCCAATCCGAACTGGATTGGATCGGATCGGGCATGTTTACTGGACTGATGAGCAGCACTCCAGCAATGAGTCAGCAAGTTAACCCCTTCACTGCCGCAGCTTGTAGAATTTCTGGGTTGAAAAGTTCACACATTCAGGCCTGCAAACACTATACTGGATGGTCCTATAACAAATCTACTTTCAATACTGTGCATTTTGATAGAAGTCCTTTCACGTGCTCATGCAAAAGGGAGAAAAGGCCCGATTAATTTTAAGTTTGGTACTTTAATTGATCATTTTTTTTTCAAGTGACAGCACGGCAAGCATGGCACTGAAAGGGTTAATGGTCAGAATGAGAGCGAAGAAGCAACAGATTAGATTTACAGGGGCCCACACACTGGTCACTGTGTTCACTCCTACCAGCAGTATCCTTCCTGAAATCATAATCATGCTTAAAATCAAAATTTTAGTCCGTTTTCAGCAACAGAAAATTTACCAAAATCTGTCTGAACTGTGATCACCACAATTACTGCATTTAATAAAGTCAACGACATAATTATATTTTGTCAGAGAGTTTTATATTGCCAAAGGTCAACAGAGTGAAACTGGGATGTGCTGATGTTAGACGCAGAGGCCATTCATTTTCCCCATGAACTGGTAAGAGTCAAAGACAGCTCAGACGTTTGGCTGATACCAAAAAGCTAGAAACAAACGATGCAACAGAAGCACATATATATACATACATATCTGTAGCCAAAGAAGATGAAACATACATATATATACTACAAACAAAACAATGCAATCTTAATACACAGCCAAACAGAATGTAAGGTGTTCATACATGTATAAATACACAGCATGAAAGTCAGCATAATAGATGAAAAAATGTGTCACAGACCTCACAGACAAATGACTGAGTCAGAAACTGAAATGAGAACCACAAAATCTGATGTGAAAATGGAATGAGAACCACAAAATCTGATGTGAAAATGGAATGAGAACCACAAAATCTGATGTGAAAATGGAATGAGAACCACAAAATCTGATGTGAAAATGGAATGAGAAGCTGAAAACACACACACAAACAAAGTCTAAATGACCCTGTTCAAATCTGAGCATGGCAATCACTGAATTATCAGCTCACTTCCGCAAGCACCTCAGCATCACCTGTCACTTAAAATCAGATCAAACTGCAGGTATGTAGTAGTCTAGTACTGACATTAGTCAAACCTTACCTGCTGCAGTTATAGTTATAGTCTGTCACAATCAAAATGTTGACCTCAGAAAAGCAAATAAGTAACTAGGTGTATTAAAAGAAAGTGTACTGAGTTTTATTTACATCCCAGCAAACATGCCAGATCCGATCCGGAAGCATTTTGGTTACAGCCAATTTGGGCCATATATATACATGCCGGATCTGACTTCCCATATCCAATTTGGTTCTGTTTTTCCGAGGAAGGCATGGGCCATTCTGTGCAAAACTGACCCAGATCTGATGTGGATGGCCTGGCCAGGGTTTGGCTAAACTCATCTGGTCTGAAAGCAAGCTGGTGTGCAGGAACCATTCGGCCTGGTTTCTGGCAGGAGGCAAACGGCCTGGTTTCTGGCAGGAGGCAAATGGCCTGGTTTCTGACAGGAACCATTCGGCCCGGTTTCTGGCAGGAGGCAAATGGCCTGCTACCAGTTTCCCACTTTCAGACTCAGTTCTGTTTTTCCACAGATATCCCAGATAATATTATACAAAACCAGCCCGGATCTGATTTAGTTCTGGTTGATTGTGCCAGGTTTGGGCCAAACGGATCCGGTCCGGAAGAAAGCCAATGTGCAAGAACCATCTGGCCTGCTTCTGGCCAATGCTTCTTAGCCGATCCGGTCTGGATGTGAACTGGATCCAGCATGTTTGCTGGGATATTATTATTATGGAGCACTTTTGCAGAGCGCTATTCTCTACTCTTGAGCAGACTCACTGCGCTCATGTCGCCTGTGATTCTGTATGAGTGACTGTAGTCTTTCTTAATATCCACCAAAGTGGGGTATTTTGTTGTTGCATGGCTGGTGCCACGTGCAGCTGCTGCTGTCTCAGCGCAGGTTCTGTGTACACAGTACAACCATGCACCAGTTTACAGTCTCACTTCATTCAAAGCCACATAGGTAGGGTGCATGTCGGTTTAGTTGGAACCTGCCACCTGCCCTTTTGGCAGAATGACTGGGGTCTTTTATGTGCTACTGTGGTAACACAGGAGTGGAAAGGATGCTAAAATGAGTCGGCACAGAAAGTTGACCCTGGAGAAGAATGTTCTCCTGCTGCTCCTGCTGGACTCAAACCCTGGGCCTTTTGATCACGGAGTCTGGTGCTCTAACCACTGAGCTATCCCTGCTCCCCACATATAAAGTGTTATTAATTTAGAAAGAAAAAAGAGTCAGACTTGTGGGAAAATGTTACAGTTGCAGCCTCAAAATTCCAGTAGCTATAGATCTATCTCTCCAGTTTTACAAGCAACACAGAGACAATGTGATGCGCCAATTTCAAGTGAGGAGCACCACAACTTTACATGTACTGATGTAGCACGCAGACACTGAAACAGTAAGAGTTACCCCCCTCCATATAGAGTGCACTGCAATCTTCTGGGTTTGTAACACCTCCTGTGTAAAAATCCCTGGACCTTTCCTGGACAAAATGCATCTTTTTAACTGTTCAAGGACCTCAGTCACTTTGGTGTGTCAGAAATTTAGTCTGAGTGAAGCTTTGTTCTTGGGGACTGAACCAGAAAATTGGGTCATTTGAGAACCCAATCTATCTGCTAAATATGACCATTGCCCAAGAATGTGCTTTTGCTATATAATATATATATCTATGACCTTCTGAGAATTTATTTTAGCAGATCAGTTTTATTAGATCTATGGCCTTCTGGGAATAAGCTTCATTCTTGGGGGCTGAACTGGTTTTAATTTTGGTCTTCTGAAAAACCATTTCATCTGCTGCATCATCACTTCAACAGAAGCTTTTCTTAGTTCAAGCATCTTCGGAGAATTAATTGATTTGATTTGATTGGTTTTACTAGTTCTACGGCCTTCTCAGAAGAAAATACCTAAATCATTGTTTGAAAATCTGTTTTCACTAGAGCTATGATCGGAGAATTCTCCTTCCATTACAAGGACAGCCTCAATCATTGTTCTGATTATTTTGCTAGTGCTTCAATTATGTGTTATTTGTGTGTTTGCATGCCACTGGTTGTTAGACCTTCTCAGTATCATCAGGGGGACACAGCATCTTTAGTGTGTGCTGCACACATGAAGATGAGACAATCACTGAGTAAAACACTGATGGGTCTGCATGAGTGTTCATTAGGATGAACTGAGAAACAGTCCTTCGCTCTGCCACGTTCAGGATTCAAACCTTGGCCGCTGGATTTACAGTCCAGAGCATTAGCCAGCCTGCCACAAACTCCTGTCAGAAAATGATGTCTGCTCCAGCCTCCTTGCTTTGGTGCCAGTACAACTACAGCTAGTACAAGTACAAACTCCTGTCTATCAGTTTTGTGAACTCTGGGATCAGAGCTTTGTTGCCAGTACAACTACAGCTAGTACAAGTACAAACTCCTGTCTATCAGTTTTGTGAACTCTGGGATCAGAGCTTTGGTGCCAGTGCAACTACAGCTAGTACAAGTACAAACTCCTGTCTATCAGTTTTGTGAACTCTGGGATCAGAGCTTTGTTGCCAGTACAACTACAGCTAGAAACTCCTGTCTATCAACTCAGCTACAGCTAATACAAGTACAAACTCCTGTCTGTCAATTCTGTCAGCTATGGAGTCAAAGCTTTGTTGCCAATGACTGCCTGAGTACAATTACAACTAGTACAAGTACTAAAACACAAAACACCACCACACCACTACAGTGCAAGTTCTGGAGTCAACAGTATACTATTGCAACAGCTTCATGCCTGGACTCTTGCTGGAATTTAGATTACGTTGATACATGCAGCATACTGTTAAGTGATTTTTAACTGAAATGACTGAATAAAACTACCAGTGAATAACAAGAAAATGCAGGGTGACTTTTAAGTTTGATGAACAGATGTGATCAACCGGAAAGAGTAATCATAATATCTTTGGTACAAGTCAACATGGGACCAGGGGTGGGTGAGAAATGTACAAATGGTTATTACATGAAGAATGAGA
The DNA here is from genome assembly GCA_963584105.1 of Alviniconcha strummeri. Taxonomy (NCBI): domain Eukaryota; kingdom Metazoa; phylum Mollusca; class Gastropoda; family Provannidae; genus Alviniconcha; species Alviniconcha strummeri. The sequence goes on along the minus strand of OY757558.1, from coordinate 2,434,967 downwards.
AAGAAAGATGATGTACAGTCATTGTGTGTGTGTGTGTGTGTGCGTGTGTGTGTGTGTGTGTGCGTGCGTTCGTGTGTGTGTGTAGTGCTTTTTTGTTGTTGTGTGTGTATGATACTTTATGTAAATTGTTTTGGTAGGACGATGCTCTACATGTGTATAGAATATCATATTTAGGTTAATATGTATCATGTGAGCACTCAGGGCGTTGATGAGCACATGATAAATGTGCATTATTATTAAATATTATCACATGTATTACTTACAGTCTGATGAAACTGAAGGACAGCAGTGTTCCAAATATCATAATTATGTGGACTGCTACTCCTGAGCATACTATCAATTATGCCAAATTCCAACGGCTTTCCTGGATGATCATGAAATTTTAGTCATGCATCTCAGTCCTACAAGATTCTGGAACAAATTCCTGTTACGCCCCTCCCCTTCAAATTTCAAGTCACTGTGTCTATATATATGTTTCATGACAAAAAGAGAGATGCTATTAATTAAATGCTGATCCATAATGGACAAATTTGGGACTTGATGTAAACATTCAGAAGCAGACTTGAAAACATGAGATTCAGTGGAGAAAAATCACTAAATGAAATATGAAATGGCAAAGCCTGTCTTTCAGTGCACTTGATACATCACTGAGACTTGTTGTTATACAAAGTACTGCCCCCCAAAACAACAACAACAACAACACAACAACAACACACATACAAAATTGACATCAACCTAGACAAAACCAAAAACAAATGAAAATGAACAACTACGCATGCACAGTAACAACAACAGCAACAACACATACAACAACAACAACAACAAATCACACACACAATGATGTGCTAATCACAACATTCTAATTTCTATGGGACTGTAAATGGGAAATGTTTAAATTCAAAAAGGCAAGTGGAAACTATATAAAAAAATCAAAAAAATCTCCATAACATCTGGAAAATAAAACTGAAGCTTTAAAGGGCCGTCTGATCCTTCATTCAAGCAATGTTACCAGGATTATCAACTAGAAAAACAACCACATGCTTATGCAACAGAAACTGAAACAGAAACAGTGTGAATAATGAGACAAATATACAAAGGCAACAATGTTCAAAGCACAAAATCCCACATGACAAGTAGGAGTATTTCATTATGTAGGTGACACAAATGAGCCAATCAGTAGCTTTGTAGGGCAACATTGTGAAACAAATGTAGTAATTTTGAACTGATGCATGCTTTCCCACCAACTTACACAGGGGGTTAGAATCTGAACTTACAAAGTTACAGTTTGAATCTGAGCTTACTAAACTTAAAGGAACCATTTTCTCAAACCTGGCTTTGTCCGAAAAGAACAGCCTTTTTCATGTATGACAAAAAAAAAAAAAAAAAAAAAAATCCCATGGTTATAATTTTACAATGCTCTACTGATTTGTTGGATTTTTTTAATTTTATTTTTTAGTTTACATTCATCCTTATTCTGTTCTGATAAAAATGTGTTTCACCCTGATGTAACTGTCATGGCTGAAAGACACCAGTGTACTTCCTTCTTTATAAACATCCTCTTAGTGACAGCTGCCATGACGAATCATTGTTACAGTGATACACTGTTTTATCTCACAAAGTTGACTCATTGGTTTTGAAATATTTTTTTACGCCCCTCCCCTTCAAATTTTCAGTTATTTAAGAAAAACAGTTCACCGTGGCATTATTAAGTCCACTGCAACATTCATCATAACGAAACTTTATTATACAAAGTCAGTACGTACAGCCGACCAACCTGCCACAGTTAAGCATTTTCCACTATTACTGGGCCAATGAATATGAAAATCATGTGGCATTAGCCTGAAGGTCTAATATGTATACACAGTACTGGTCTGAGACTGAGACAGTGAGAGTTTTTCTCTAAAATTTGATAGAAAACCTTTATGCCCCATTTTACATTCACGTGGCTTTGTTTCTGCAGTTTTTGCAATGTTAAAATGGTGAGGACACTGCACTGACAATGACACTGATCTGATTTTTTCTCTCTGATGACTGGTAATCTAAAGTTTTACAAATTCAGAAAAATCACATTCACAGAAGGTATAATTATGACTTGCCCTGATAAGCTGGTGGATTGTGGTCTTGACTTGCCTGAAGAATGTTCTTTTCCTTTCACCTCTGGCAACAGGGCGAGCACAGAATTACTGTAGTGCTGAATTGTTTTTTTACAACTTGCAAATGTTAAAGAACTTAAACTGTTCAGCTAACTCCATTGTCTGCCTGTCAAATTCTGCTATGGGTACAAGACAGCAACTTCTGCATGCTGTTACTTCAACAGTACTCTCCTCTCTTAGTCTTACCTTTCAACTTCACTCTGCACATATGATTATCAAACATCACATACCCTCAGATCCTAAATCAAAACTGAGAAAGATTCTGAAAACTCTGAAATGTAATTTGAAATCTTTTGGCGAGCGCTTCTTCAGTTTCGTTGCTCCATCTGTCTGGAATTCGCTACCTGCCAGCCTGCAAAATCTTCCCACTCTGCCTGAGTTCAAAACCTGCCAGTCTCCCCATTCTGTCTGAGTTCAACCCCTGCCAGTCTGCAAAATCTCCCCACTGTGTCTGAGTTCAAAACCTGTCAGTCTGCAAAATCTCCCCCTTCTGAGTTAAAAACTTGCCAGTCTGCAAAATCTCCCCATTCTGAGTTCAAACCCTGCCAGCCTGCAAAATCTCCCCATTCTCTCTGAGTTCAAATCCTGCCAGTCTGCAAAACCTCCCCATTGTGTCTGAGTTCAAAACCTGCCAGTCTACAAAATCCAAAACCTGCCAGTCTACAAAATCTCCCCATTCTGAGTTCAAAACCTGCCAGTCTGCAAAATCTCCCCACTGTGTCTGAGTTCAAAACCTGTCAGTCTGCAAAATCTCCCCCTTCTGAGTTAAAAACTTGCCAGTCTGCAAAATCTCCCCATTCTGAGTTCAAACCCTGCCAGCCTGCAAAATCTCCCCATTCTCTCTGAGTTCAAATCCTGCCAGTCTGCAAAACCTCCCCATTGTGTCTGAGTTCAAAACCTGCCAGTCTACAAAATCCAAAACCTGCCAGTCTACAAAATCTCCCCATTCTGAGTTCAAAACCTGCCAGTCTGCAAAATCTCCCCATTCTGAGTTCAAAACCTGCCAGTCTGCAAAATCTCCCCATTCTGAGTTCAAAACCTGCCAGTCTACAAAATCTCCCCATTTCGACTTCAAAACCTTCCAGTCTGCAAAATCTCCCCATTCTGAGTTCAAAACCTGCCAGTCTGCAAAATCTCCCCATTCTCTCTGAGTTCAAAACCTGCCAGTCTGCAAAATCTCCCCATTTCGACTTCAAAACCTTCCAGTCTGCAAAATCTCCCCATTCTGAGTTCAAAACCTGCCAGTCTACAAAATCTCCCCATTTCAACTTCAAAACCTTCCAGTCTGCAAAATCTCCCCATTCTGAGTTCAAAACCTGCCTGTCTGCAAAATCTCCCCATTCTGAGTTCAAAACCTGCCAGTCTGCAAAATCTCCCCATTCTCTCTGAGTTCAAAACCTGCCAGTCTGCAAAATCTCCCCATTTCGACTTCAAAACCTGCCAGTCTGCAAAATCTCCCCATTCTGAGTTCAAAACCTGCCAGTCTGCAAAATCTCCCCATTCTGAGTTCAAAACCTGCCAGTCTGCAAAATCTCCCCATTTCAACTTCAAAACCTGCCAGTCTGCAAAATCTCCCCATTCTGAGTTCAAAACCTGCCAGTCTGCAAAATCTCCCCATTCTGAGTTCAAAACCTGCCAGTCTGCAAAATCTCCCCATTCTGAGTTCACAACCTGCGTGTCTGCAAAATCTCCCCATTATGAGTTCACAACCTGCGTGTCTGCAAAATCTCCCCATTATGAGTTCACAACCTGCGTGTCTGCAAAATCTCCCCATTCTGAGTTTACAACCTGCCTGTCTGCAAAATCTCCCCATTCTGAGTTCACAACCTGCCTGTCTGCAAAATCTCCCCATTATGAGTTCACAACCTGCCTGTCTGCAAAATCTCCCCAGCTCAAGACTGTCCTCTTTAGACAGGCCATTTTACAATGAAACCTAAGAAGACCACTTCTGCTGTTGTGTTTCTTAATGTCCTTGGTTGTCGGCTGACACATTAGGGACAAGCTGAGACCAATGCGTGAGCATGGTTCAATATCACTTTATGTCCACGGGAACCATAATGATAAGGCTCGTTAGGACAGAAAGCCCAGGACGGCCACCTTTGACTGTGGATTATATGTATGCCTACATGTATATTATTTTATGCATCAATGGTGTGTACTAGTGCATTAGGTTTTGGTTTAGCAGCAAGATTTGCACTCTACATAACTTATCCATCATAATTAATAATTATTATTAGCAAGGTGAAAAACTAATCCTTTTGGTAGTTCTCATACAGTCATAAAATATGGCAACATAACAATACACTTTGGTGAATAACAGAAATGAAACAGAAACAGCAAGTAAGTGTTTTATGTCCAGTCAACCAGTGTGGTTTTATCAGGATGAGAAACAGAAACAGAGCAGTGTATGACTGATTATGGTAGCAAAAGGGAACATTTAAAAAAATTTTTATTACTATTATTAAAAACAGAAAGTTTTAAGTAAATCTAAGGGGGTACAAAAAACAAAAGAACACCCTGTAGTCACTGCAGCTACCATTCAGCATGCAACCATACACCTCCTGTATCTACTTACAGAACTTCCGGCTAACGAAAAACACAACCAGCACTCTTCAGCAAGCATTAAATTTCATTTTTTTTTTTTTTTTTTTTTTTTTAAAGTCAAGAGGGAGAACAAGGAAGAACAGCTGCATGACTTACTCAGCATTTGTCTTCATCTTGGCTACATCAGATTTCAACTTGGCGATGCTGGAGTCGTACTTGTTCAGGAAGTCCAGCGGACTCTCTTTCTTTCCGTCACCCTCCTGCCCCTCTGAGTCTTCCGTCTTCCCAGCAGGCATTTCAACGCTAGCCTCTTTGTCTGACGTGGAACTGTGTGATCCATTGGACAGGTTGGAGCCTGATCGATCTCGTTCCATGACGGTGACAACTGATTCAGGATCCAGGAGATCCTCATTGTCGGGGGTGATGGGGATAAGAATGGATTCCCGGAGGAAGAGCATGTCATTGTTCCACAGTTTGTTTGCTCTTTTCAGCACCTCCACCTGTCCGCACACGCACACAGAGACAATCATTGTATTAATAATTTAATGATCAATGACTATGACATATTAAATTCATGGAAAGTTTTCTGAGGACAGTATGAGACCCCCCCCCCCCCCCAATACATTTTTGAGGTTTTAGTGTTTACTTTTTTGTGTGCTCACCCTTGTTGGTGAGGTACGGTGCTACACAAATGTCTATTGTTTTTTCATTATTCCTTAAAACAAATCACTGACCAACCAGTTTAAAAAAACATCATACGGTAAAATCCAAGGAGACGGTTGGAAATTCCTGGAATCTGCAACAAAAGGTGATTTTCTTCATACATTGTTGTCTTTGATTGTTTCGAGTCGGCGTCACAGATTGCAAATGGCGAATGAAGCTGATGAAGTGCTGCTAGGTAAGTGGCCTCGTTAAACAAGCTACGGCAATTAAAAAACACGGAAAATGAAAGTAAAAATTGTAATCCAAGAACGTTCAGTCGTGAGTACGATAGTCTTGCTAATTCAGTAATTGGCATAAAAAAGCGTTCACACTGTTACTGGGAAACTAGGTCAAACAACAAAGGGCAACATGAGCCGACTTGAACTGACAATCAAAGACAAAAATATATGAAAAAAAACTCACCTTTTGTTGCGGATTTTGGCTGTAATCAGCAGATATGGATCTCATTTAATTATTGTGATGATATTTGTGACCCAAAATAACTTTTAAAACGGTCCACGAATTTCCGACCGTCTCCTTGGATTTTACCCGCCATAGTACAGTGTATCACTGGAACGGATAAGCTTCAAAGATGCCATTAACTTCAGACATCACTGCTTGTGGGCACTCATATAAATTCAAGTACAGGCATTTGATTTAGAACTAAGAGTATGACTTTAACTTCTTCTGGTGTGCGGCTGCACAAAAACTGCGACCTGTAACAAAATAGACTGACTCTTCTTTTATCAAAAACCATCAACAATCTTATCTTACCGTCACTTGGTATTTCAAGGACAGTCCCATCAAGGTGTCTCCCTTACAAACAGTATGTTTGATGAACTTCGTCGATCTGTGTTGGGAATGTTTCTTGGCTGTCGCAGTCGTCCCATAACCAGACTGATTTCTCACGAATTTTCCCAATGTTTCGCGCTCGTGACCACCTCCATGCGCCATGATGGTGAAGAAATTTACTACATTTACCCGATCCTTGGCTCTCCAGCTAAACACAGCATGAAAAGGTGTGTAACAGCCTTTATAAACAAATTGAAAATACTGCACTCGTGAAAATCTGTCGAAGGAAATAATACGGAGAAGGGGACTTCACTCGCTTCCGGTCGAAACTACGACTTCCGGTTCTACAATTTATTGGCAGAAGCAGACCCAATTTGGGTTAGGAAAGGCACATAGCAATGGCCTACCAACTCTACAGAAACACAACGCTTGGGCACACATTACAAGAGAGTCTTGACGAACTTATTCAGGTAGTTATGAACACTTTGGAATGCCACATACACAAACCCTAAAATTAATGTGGAACAAAGCGCCGCACTTTAATCACGTTATTGATATGATGTCACTTGACGACTTGTCAGCTCCATCTTTATAGTGTTATTTTACCGTCTGTCTTCTTCCTCTTTTGGATAGTGTCCAACTTCATCATTTTGAAGATTGACACTTTAAGCATGCTGGGTTATTTTTGTGATGGAAGAGTTGGTGGCGCAGAGCAAGAGCACTCGCTCTCGAAAGCCAAAGGCAAAGTTAAGCACGATGGAGATCACATGACATACGCACGTTAAAGATCTTGTCCATGTCAGTTCGGTGGACTATGAAAACAACAAAATAATCCAGCATGCACTAAAATGACAGCAATGACAAGCTTTGTGGCCGATACTCATTAACAATAACAGAAGAAGAAGAAGTGTTTCCATAATGATAATCCACCAAACTTAAAAGTTAAATGTGACCTTTTTTGGCGTGCACGGGGGACCTCGGTTTATGATACTAAATCTCATCTGAAGGACTTTTGTAGAGACTGCACTGCCAAAGTGCCATAGCATCTGACTCTGGAGAAATCTCAGGGTGGGTACATTACGGTTACCCATCCATTTGGTGACCACGCTTGAGGCTCAGGGCCTGGCATGTGAATTTATTTAGTCATCCATGACCATGCTCAGTAATGCTTTGGCTTTTGAGATGGAGTGCTTGTACTCAGTGCCAGCGACTCTTGGACTTTTGTATGAAATCCCTGCCAGTTCTACACTGTAGAAAAGTTGCCTGACTCTCCATTGTCCATGTTGTATAAAATCGTACATTGTAAACTTGCAGTTTAGATGCAGGGCATGGTACTGGTAAGCCCAGATTTTGGTTATTGTCATTTACATGATTTTGTTCTATAACACCATTCTGATGTCTGTGAAACTGAGGACTGAAAGACCCAAAAGCGATCATATTCACAGTCACTGACTGTTAATAATAATAATAGATTATTTATGGTGCCCCATCTCACAAGTAAGTTGTCAAGTATAAGATTAAGAGCCCAGAGCACTTACAGTTACAGACATTTATAAGGATACATGTATGCTCATTTCATCAAGTTCTCTCTCTCTCACACTGCTACTACTACTAGTACTACTACTACTACTACTACTAATACTACAGTACCAGTGTTATATTTTACTACTAGTACTACAGTACTGGTCTAGTGTTATAACTTATATTACAAAACAAAAAACAACAACAACAAAAAACAGAAGCAAAAGACAAATGCATGCACATGTATACACACACCACCATTGCCATGATTATTACTGTCACTAAAATTTCAAGGGGAATTGTGATGAGATGTGGTCACTGTTTTAGATGGGCCAGATCTCACCGCAGCTGGCTCTCAAAGTGCTGCTGCAGTTTGACAAGGCCATCAACACTGCCCTTGCTCAGCGAGTCAAAGCCAAGATCACGTTCAAGGTAAGAAATCCATTCTTTCTACTTTCACTTTCGGTCACATCAAAAAAGATAGAAGACAGAGTTTGAAAATCTGTTTACAATGCAGCAAGTCCTTTTACAGAAATTCTTGTGAGTTTTGGGGGCATGGGAGGACTGAGAGTGATGGATGCCAGAAGGGAGATAAGACTAGATAGATAATTGGTTTCTAAAGCCAAGAAAGGATAGAAAATCCATTGCTTTGGAGCTGAGTAAATTGAGTAATGCTAGGTAATACTAGGTGTGCAGGAATAGAAATTTCGGTGGCCACAGGAATATTTGATGCAGGTTGTTGGGCATTGGCTGAAGTACGTTTCTTGGGATGATTGAACTTTGAAGGAGGGGGTTTGGACATTTTCACTTTCACTAGTTTCAGTTTAGACTTGGATGGTTGCATGACTGCCACAGTGGCATCAGTGGCATCAGTGCCAGTGGCAGACTCAGAGTGTGTTTCTTGATCAAATTAGATTGTGTGTTTCCTCATAGAATTTAGAAATAAAAAATAGAGGAAGGACTCAGTTGAGATACATGTAGTGTAACTACTTTCAGTTCACAATCAGATGGCATTATAATTATGGCATGTCTCCTGAAAAAAACAGGAGTGAGCAGTTTGTGCAGTTTTACTTGTCATTAGTCTCAGTTTCACTGTTTCAGAAGCAGATGATGGATGGATTTGTACTTATTTTTTGTTCAGCTCTGTTAGTTTGTAGTGGTAACTGGTCTGCATAGTTTTTATGTCATTACACAAACAAGGTAAGCTGAACATCTCTCCCACTTGTATGGAGCTGTTAGTGGTGTACGCTCAGTGTGTGCATTCCATTTTTCAGGGCAAGCTGAACACGTACCGGTTCTGTGACAATGTGTGGACCTTCGTTCTCAACAACGTTGAATTCCGAGAGCAGCCAGTGGCAGAGCTGGCTCGTGTCGACAAAGTCAAAATTGTTGCATGTGATGGAAAGAGCGAGTGAGTTTTCATTTAGTGTGCTAAAGAGTAAAAGCTGGCATACCTGAATGCCAGAAATTCTGTTTTTGAAGGTAGCAAATCAGAGTCCCTCCCCCCCCCCCCAAAAAAAAGAGAAGAAGCCACACACTCACACACACAAACAACAACAAACAAGCAAAACACACACACACACACTCATGTTTGCAAATGTGTACACACACACACACATGCATATGTGCACACTTACTCATTCACTCACACACATACACATACATGGTGGTTTTTGTTTTGTTTGTTTGACTCAGATAAAAAAATAAAGTCTGCATGAGTTAATTTAGTGATTTAGCTTTGCATCTCGTTTTTCATTGTTTTCCACCATTTAACTGTTGTTTAAGTGTTGTTTTGTAACTTAATAAAGGGGATTACCCCCAACATTTGCAGATTGTATTTTTGTCCTAATAAATATCTTTCTTTTGAACCATTGATGTGTTTGGATCTACCTAGTCAACCTGGTAGATCATGTCTGTGCTGCTGTCTTTATGTCTCAAGTCTCTGTTTGCAGCCCTGTTTAAGTTGTGTAAATTAAACTTTGTATGGTACATATTGTCATATGCTCATGTGTATGGGTGCCTGTGTATGTGTATGCACTTATGACTTGGAATAGTCTCTGCAGACACAATTTTGCACTTTATAGATACTTAAATTATTTATTTATTTCAGGGCAAAGATAATTGATGCACTTACATACCCAGCAACAACTTTAATGCTAGTTCTTTTTTAGTGACTCCTCAAGTTCAAATGAGATACTTTAGAAAAAGGAGAAAGTTGTGTTTTATTCAAATTATTGATAAATGCTTCATGTTTTCTTGTCCATTTTTCATCAATATTTTTCTTAGGAGTCGGTGGATTTTCGATAGTGTAGTCCGTAATTCTGAGCCAGAATGCCCGCGTCTGTTTCCAGGAGCAAGTCTTGATGGGCTCTGAGAGTGGTGTCTGGTTTTCACAACGCAGCCGCCGTCTTCAGTGTCACATCATTGCTGTCATCGTCCTGAACACCTTCAGCAAGGGTTTTGTCACAGGATTCCAAGCCATGTTCCTAAAATTCCCTGTGATTAAATCTTGGGTATTTCAACTGTTTGCATCCCAGTGCTGGCAGATGTCCACTTGCTACGCATGTGGATCATATAGCCTCAGACATCACTCCATCTGAACTGAATGCCAACAGTATTTCTGAAATATGGGAAAAAAGAGAAAGTAAAATAGTTGGCCATTTGTCTCAGTACACTGGGACTGTTCTTGGAGGAACCAGGCCATGATGAAAATTGATACGTTTGGTGAAGTAGAGACAGGATCAGCAGATTCAGTGGTGAAAACTTGTGTCCAAAAAGTTCTGTTGATCCTAATGTACGCCCATATGGTACGCACTAAATGGCTTTCCCTTTTTTTTTCTGTGGCTGTTTGCTTGAAACAGTGGGACTGTTTTGGGGCGTCTTTTGGCAGTTGATTTCATTGAAGAAGGACAGCTGTTACTGAACTGGATCAAAATGTTCCTTTATTACAGCTGATTAGTTGGCATTGGAATTGGCCAAATGCTGCATTGGGCAACTTCAGCTAATAATTTAATGTTTGCCCTTGTACAGCTGCAGGTTGTCACTTTGAAGTGTTGAAGGGCTGAAAGATTAAAGAGACCAAGACTGATTCCCTTCATTTTCTGTATATATCTGTATGCACTTATTTTATACCCCCTTTCACAAACATGTGGGCGTTTTTGGGTGGGTGGGTGAGGTTTTGGAATTTTTGTTTTCATTGATATATTATTTTGTGGTATGGAGGTTTGTAAATAACTGACTTGAACATGTATATAATATGTAAATTAGTTCAAGCCATAATGTTAAGCAACATAGGCAAAAGAATGGTAATGATAATCTTTTCTACCACTATTCCCCGTGAATGCAAAACAAAACAAAACATGAGCTTAATGCACTGAACACTGTTACACTTACAGGTAGAAATGATGTTAAAAATCACCACAATGAACAGGTGCTATGCATGCGTACAACACTCAGACATCCCATAACACATGCACACACACACACAAAAACAACAACAACAACCCCAACATCAACAAAAACAGAAAGAAAAGAAAGAAAGGGGCATGTGGTGACTGACAGTGACGCTCTAGTTTTATCAGTTTGCATCAGGCAGCAGTTTAGCTGAACTAATAGCAAAGTGGAATGTGACTGATTCTGCAGATGGCCATTTCGGTGGAGGTCTTTGACATCTGGCTGGCTGAGCTTGGCCAAAAAAAGCCTGCTAATTTTATCATTAAGCATTGGAACTTATAATCTTTTGCCTACTGCCCCCCCCCCCCCCCCCCCCCTGCGTGTGCATTGACCCTGCCATTTTGTGGGGTCATTCTTTGCGTGCCTGTATGCTGTGTTGCGCACTTCACACCAAATATTAGCACAGCTAGGGAAGTCATGCAGTTCTTTATTCCATAGATCAGATTTTTTCCTTTCAAAATGACAAACGACAACAAGCAAACAAAAGCCGTAAACCACAAGCAAGACACTCACAAAATCAGGAAATATTCAACAGACAAGGTAAGATCAGAATAAGAGTGTACTACCAAATGGTCATTATGATGCAAAGTAAAAAATCACCACTCAAAATTAGCGCAAATGAATGTAACCTTTATAGTCTAAGCTATGCCACCTTGTGCACAGAAGGCATACATTTTTCAAAAGCATCCTGCGCAGCAATTTTACCGTAGGCTTGAAACTAAGCTATGCCACCTTGTGTACAGAAGGCATACATTTTTCAAAAGCATCCTGTGCAGCAATTTTAGCATAGGCTTGAAACTGACGAGTAAATGGGCCTTTTTTAAATATTTTTTTATAGTGCTATTCTTTGCTCTCCAGAAGACTCGCTGTGCTCATGTTGCGTGCGATACTCAATGAGTGACTAAAGCCTTTTGTATGGCTGGTGCTGCGCGAAACTGCTGCCATCTCAGCAAACTTTCTGTATCCACCGTACACTAGTTTACAGAGAAGCCACTTAGGGTGCATGCCTCTAATATGCCGCCTGCACTTTTGGCAGAAGGACTGGAATATTTTACATTACTGTGGTAGCATGGGGGTGGAATGGATACCTACATAAGAGTCAGCGTGGAAAGTCAACCATGGAGAAGAATTTCTCCAGATGGGACTTGGACCTGCAATCATGAGTTTGGCACTCTGCCACTGAGCTGCCCTGCTCATTTTCAGACTCGTGAAATGAGTGAATGGTCCTTCAGACTGCTAAGGTTTCATGGATATCTGGAGGGTATACTTGGGCCCGGGGATAACACCTGTCCATTATTTAACCAGAGAAGTTGCTTAACTTCATTTGCTACAGATGCGTCCGTTTGCATTGTCACTTTTACATATACAGTGTAACCATAATCTTGCTTTTATGTTTGGTAAGAAGTTTGACTGTTCGCTGGAATGTTGAAAATACCCAGGGTTTTATGAATGAGAGTTTTTTGTTTCGTTTAGTCCTGAGCGAAAAGCATTTTGAATCTATCTTTCTTCTTGATTCCCGCTCCACTGAGAGTCCAGTCGGCAAGATGAATGTAGCCGTTTTCCCCAGTTCCTCCTTGCTGCCTTGGAGTTTGGTGTGTAACTGGACTGCCGTTGGCCACACGTTTGTTCTTGCTGTCTGCAGAAGTGGGCATCTCTGCAGTATTTGTTCGGCCATCTGGTTTTCAAGACCGCTCATGACCGACTGACAAGAGACCATCTTTAAGACTGACAAAATTTTAAGCTTGTAAGAACGCAGTGAAGTTTGAATGCTGCTCATGACCAACTGACAAGAGACCGTCTTCAAGACTGACAAAATTTTAAGCTTGTAAGAACGCAGTGAAGTTTGAATGCTGCTCATGACCGACTGACAAGAGACCGTCTTCAAGACCGACAAAAAAGTTAAGTCTGTAAGAATGAAGTGAAGTGTGAATGCATCTTGTGCGGGTCATTTGGGATTGCTGGATATAAGTGATGATTTAAAAGTGTTTTTCAGCTGGAAGATGAGCAGCTACAATAGCGCTCAAACATTTGTCGTTGTTGTTGTTGTACAGGAACTGAAATGCCTTGAATTGAAACACTAGTAGAATTTGTTTCAACACTGATGGCCCAGACAGTAGCCTGCTACACAGAATTTTATTATTAATGATATTTCCAGTGTTCATCTGCCCTTTGGTCTAAACTGTGTGTAGGCAAGTTGCAAGCAGTGTCTCGCTGTGGGTGTGGGTGTGCATGCATGCAGTGTGTGGTGTTTTCACACACATTATGTTCTTCCTCTTACATACAGTGTGCAGTATTCTATCATTGGTAGGAGCTGCCACAAGTATAATTTTTGTCACGACAAAACACGTCTATTGTCGTGACAAAAGTATGCTTGTTGCGACAAAATGTTTGTCGCGACAAACGCACGTTTGTCGTGGCAAGCATACTTTTGTCATGACAGAAGATGTGTTTTGTCGCAACAGACACATGTTTGTCACAACAAAACATTTGTCGCGACAAAAATGATACTTGAGGCAGCACCCGCCAGCGATAGTATTCTGCCTTCTCCTTTGTGTGCAGAAGCATGTATGCGCCCCACTGTGTGGTTTTCTCAGACACATTGTGTCGTGTTCCCCTTCCCTTTCTTTGGGTTAGTATGTGTATGTTATGCGTGTGGGATGTTTACTCCTAGTTTTCAGCACAAAGGCCTGTGGAATGATTGTCAATTTAAGTGTCCATCGCCTAGCCGTGGTGCCCAACAGTGAAATACAGTGGTACCTTTTAGCAATGACTAGAGACGCCCCTTGTGGGCAGGTGGTTCTTCCAGGACTGTTTTGAGAGTCTGAAAGTCCAGAAATGTTGCTGTGCATGTGTGTAATTTGATGTGTTTTGATGGATTTTGGGAGGCATTTGAGAGTGCAGAAACCTGCAAAGTATACTGTTGTTTGTTGGACAAGATTTTGGGTGAATTTTGAGAGTATGAAAAAAAGAGCTCTATTTCCTGTTGCGGTGTGTGACAGAGATTTCTGTTGTTGTTGTTTGTGTTTATGCCTGCAAGCCCGGCTACTGTGTCTTCAAGACTCTGAAGGATTTTGAGAGTGTGAAAGTCTGCAAATGTAATGTATTATGATGTAGTGGAAATTTTAGAGGATTTTGAGAGTGTGAAAGTACTGGACATTTTTGAGGATTATGAGAGTGTGAATGCTGCAGATACTGATGCGGTGTGTCAGACAGGGCTTTTATAACGTGGAAGTCAGCAAGTCCTGTTACGGTGTGTTAAAAACCAGAGGATTTTGAGAGCACAAAAGCCTGCAAACACCTTTCATATCTTTTCACCACAGACATAGACGTGTATAAATCAGGGGTACAAAATCATTAATGCATACTAGTTTGAGGAAGAGGTTGATGTGGTAAGTGGATTTTTGAGAGATGTGTGTTTGAGGTGTTCCTATGACAAGAAGTAAACAAAGAAAAAACATTTGAAGTAAAGTGTGTCCATGTTCATTGCCTACAAGTTGTGTGTTTTGTCTTTATGTGAGTTGATGATGGCAAAGACAGGGCTCATACAGTCTTTAAAAAAAGAAGGAGGAAAAATGGTGTGTAGTGTTATTATACAGCAGCAGTCAATCCATCAAACACTACAGGCAATTTACATGCACAACCTACAATCAAATCAATCACTGGATAGGCACAGAACCAAAAATTAAATACAGCTTGTAGTGCTAAAGCCAGCAAGAATTCTGAGCATTATGTAAAACAATACAGAACGAGTATTGTTTGCTCTTTGAATAGATGTGTTTTCAGCGAAGAATATGGAAACGTAATTATGTGGGGTATTTAACAGTTTGAGAGAAGTTGATCAAGACAGTTTGGGCTTGATATAAAAATTACCTTTTCTAGCTTTTGCGAGTCCAGTAAAGTGACTCCCTGAAGCTGCTTCTGTTTTTTTGTTTGTTTTGTTTTTGCTAGTCCAGTAAAATGACTCCCTAAAGCTACTCCCAGTTTTGGTAGTCCAGTAAAGCTACCCCCCCCCCCCCTTTTTTTTTTGGGTGGTGTTGCAAGTTTGGTAAAGCTACACCTGGTTTTGGGAGTACAGTAAAGCTACTCCCATTTGTGTGTGTGTGAGTCCAGTAAAGCGACTCCCTAAAGCTACTCCCAGTTTAGCAAGTCCAGTAAAGTGACTCTAGAGCTACTGCTGCTTTTGCAAGTCCAGTAAAGCAACTCTCACTAACATGGCATCCCTGTAAAATGACAGTTGACCTCTACAATGGTCACTGCTGATATTATGTTGAACACATCACTGCTGATGACTAGAAATCTGTGGTGAAATAAACTAGCAACAACAGGATATGGAAGGAGTGTGCATGCAGGAGTGTGCATGCACTTACACATGCATGTGCGTGTAACGATGTCCACTTCAAGTAAGAACAGACTTGGGACATAGGAATTTATTTCAAATGGCAAATTTAAACTGCAATTCTACTGTTAAATATTTTACAGTCATTGTTTCAGGTGTAGTTTTCTACCAGGTTTCTGGACGCAAAGTCTTTTTGATCTGCTGGCTCTGATCCAGTGTCCTTGTTTCTGGGGAATGAAAAGTGTATCTGCGGGCTTTGCCAGCACCAGCCCCTCAGCTGGGTAGGACAGTCTTAACAAAATGTCTGCCATCAGAAGCAGAATGCAACTGACAAGACGGGGTGTGTGGACATAATCATGTTATGGGCTGTGCCATTAATGAAATGCATGCATACTCCCCCTCCATTACACACACATGCATACACCATGTATACATGTACCTTCTCAGCACACCCACCCACCCTCCTCCCCCCAACCACATACACACACTGAATCCAGACTTCTCATGCTTTGTCAATGAGGGACTGACTGAGATCCTTAAACTAACACGGGATAGCTGTCAATGTTGTTTTGAAGCTCTGGGGATGGAGAATATTTGCAATATGAAGCACATCAAGAAAAAGAACAAACATGAAAAAAGAATAATACAGATACAATGTGTTGCCTCTCACATATATTTGGCAACGAAACTTGTGGGCGTTAAAAAACAGTTACATCCCTATCTCTGTATCTTCAACTTCATACTAAAACAGAGCAAGTGAAGGGAGACAACAGAAAATTACCTTGTGTACAGATCCAAACACATAAAAAGTTGAAAAACAAAACAAAACAAAAACCGCTTATTTATTAGGGCACAATCTGCAAATTTTCAGGCTAATCCTCTTTGTCAAACTACAAAACGACACAGCTGTTAAAACGACGTAAAAGGAGATGAGAAGCGAAAAGGGTAATAACCTCTCTTTTTTGGTTGTTGTTTTCTGTCCAGTACTTGGAAGAATGTTGGCATGACAAATTTGCAGATTGTGTGTTTGTGTCCCAATAAATAAGCGTTCTTTCGAACCTTTTATGTGTTTGGATCTTGTTTTAGAACGCTAGCAGTCATTCTTGTCTTAGATTCTTGCGTACAGAGTAAAAATAGCAGACGACACAAATGCTTGGAAGGGACGTCACTCTGCATGGGACTAATAAAACTAGAACCATGGTCTGATTCTTATCAGCGAGGACCACACAAAACAACTAAAACTAAGATCACTGAAAAAAGAACACATATATGTGTCATTCATGGAGATAGTTAAAAAAAAAAAAAAAATTTTTAAAGCAGAATCGTGTAGCAAAATTTCATTTACGAAACTATGGCGTGGTAAGGATTCCCATACGTTTGCAAAATGGTGACGATGTTTGGAAAAGATGGAAGACTGTGAAAAAGTAGTATTTTATTTGAACACCTCTGCATAGCTGTTGACATTATTTCTATGTTTATTTTTAAGGACTATTTGCGATCAAATGCGAGCGAATTGATCGTTTGTTACACCATTACATGGACTGTGATCTGTGTGTACATTGTAAAAATACTAAAATTCGTCTGCATAGCCTTAGAGATCGAGTTCCCCTTTTTTTATCTTCGAGATTCCTGCTCCAACTCCTAGGCGTTTTGTGACCTTTTCATTAAGATTATCCTTCCGTACAGTGTCCAGCTTCAACAGTTTGAAGACTCAGACACTTTTAGTGCATGCTATGTTATTTTGGTGTTTCCATAATCCACCGAACTTGACAATTGACATGGACTACACTCTACAGTCATCAAGTATGATGATCAACGTATTAAATTGTTGTCCCAGTATCTGTTCTTTCTCCGCTAAATGTCCAGATAAATAGGACCTGTTCAGCATTTGTTCACCTACTGAGCCTGAAGAAGGGAGGTCACACATGGGGGATCTCGGTTTATAGTCTCATCTGAAGGACATTTGTTGTTCAGTCTCCACAAAATTTGACTCAGATGAACTTCTCAGGGCACAAGTCTCCAATCAGTTTAAGCAACAGTGAGATGGCTCTCAGTCTCATGGCAGAAGGGAGAGTTGGCAACTTAAAGAGTCGGTGACACAGAGCAAGAATACTCAGTGACTCACTCTCAGAAGTCAAATTAAGCACAATTGAGCATGGTCACCACACAGATGGGTGTGCTAGTTCTGCTACTGCTACTAGTGTTTGCACCTGCCCAGGTATTTCTTTGGAGTCAGATTTTTTGCAGCCTGTGCGAAAAGTCCATTGGATCAGACTATATAAATTTATAAACCAAGATCCCCCATGTATCTAGTATAGATCTACAGACTCGTGCATCATGCAAAAAAGATTGCACATACACATGCAAAAGATCCTGTAGTCCATGCCAGAATTCAGTGGATTATGGAAACACCAGCATGCACTGAAAGTGTTTGAGTCTTCAAAGTCAAACTGTTGAAGTTGGACGCTGTACGGATGAAGACGAAGAATGTTGGATGATTCTGGTGGTGACAGTGTTGTGTTAGGTTTAGTTCCCCCTCCCCCCACTTGTCCCTGCCAGCATGTCTCCAGAACAATTCAGCATTAAAGTTTAATTTAAACATATGTAATCAACAAAGATTAGCGTGAAATTCACATGGTTGTGCATTCTTTTATAGTTTGAAATTATACAAACAGGCTGCCTTATTGGTAATGTATACATGTGTGTGTGTGAGCATGTGAATGTGTGTGTGTGTGTGTGTGTGTGTGTGTGTGTGTGTGTGTGTGTGTGTGTGTGTGATTTTGATCTCCAGCCAGACATTGTGTGTGTGTGTGTGATTTTGATCTCCAGCCAGACGTGTGTGTGTGTGTGTGTGTGTGTGTGTGTGTGTGTGTGTGTGTGTGTGTGTGTGTGTGTGTGTTTGCACTGAAGCTGCATACCTTTAGCATTTTCTTTTCGTGTTTCAGTGTGCATGAACAGTGAAGTGGCCTTGCTGTTCACCTGGCCGTGACAATGGACACGCTGCTACAGTCTGCAACCAGTGCCTGCACAGCTGCCCGACAGAGCAACAGTGTCACCAACACTGACAGACTAACCAGTACAGAGGTGGAAACTTGTGGTCTGGTTGGGGACCAGCACTCACAGTTGCATTCCACAACCCTCCCAGCTCAACCCCCCAGCACCATCAAACAGGAGACTGACTCAGCTGCTACTACTTCAGAAACTAATACCAAGCTTCAGTTTGACAACCTCGTTTGTTACAGTCGTACAGAATCTGACATGCCAAACCGCACCACCGGTGATGCCTTTGACGTTATAAAGACAGAAAGAGAAGCATTGCATTGTGAAAACCAGGAGGATGAAGAGAGCGCTGATGTGGAAAGAGTGATGGAACTGATGGGGCAGGATGGGAATGCGACAGAGCCTGGCGTCCACTTACCAGAATTCCCAGACAGACGTACAGGAATGAGGCTGCAGGGGGCAGGTGCGACTGGAGATCTTTTCCGTCACACTGCTAGCAGCAGCGAGGAGGTGGAGTTGGATGGCTCTGCTGTTTCAGCGGAGCGTGATGGTGAAAAGGTGAGAGCAGGGAAGCGTGAAGTGTTGTGGAGGGTGAGGCGAGGACTGAAAACGGAAGACTTGATGGATCTACGTGTGCAGTTTGTGACAAACGTTTGCGGCTCTGTGGCTGCTTCCTCAGCCACTCCCGCAAAGTCCAAACACGTGAGTGTGTGTAAATGGGTTCAGCATAAGTGTTACTACATACAAGTGTGTATGAATGTGTCTGTGTGTGTGTATGAATAAATGTGTGTGTATAATGTGTGTGCATGTGTGCATGCACACTCAGGGTATGACAATAAGGACTGCCTGACTGCCCGGGGCAGGTAACTTACTTGGTCGGGCAGGTGAAGATCTCAGTGGCCTGCCCGACTGGGCAAGTCGATATCATTTTTTAAAGTTTTTTATTGACAGTATCATATTTCAATTCAAGCACTAGATTTTGAGTCACTGTGACAGTTTTTGTTTTGCAGTTCCACAATCGCGACATCAGTTTCCCTTACATCATCAAACCGACAGACTTCAGTGTCGTAGCATGTGATTGGCTTGCCAGTGCAGTTAAGCCAATCAGAAGCTAGCTCTCTTTACTCATGGCGAAGCATGGCTCGCACTCAGTTAGCTTTGGTGTGAGCTTTTTAAAAGGAGCATCGGAGGAAGGGGAGAAGGGGGAATGAAAACAAAAATCAGTTTGAAAAGCTAACTGATCCCAGTCAAAAGAGAGGAAGTTTGTTCCCAAGTGCACTAGGGGGGCGGGGATAGCTCAGTGGTTAGAGCACCGGACTCGTGATTGAAAGGTCGCGGGTTCGAATCCCTGCTGGAACAGCGGGAGAATTTTCTTCTCCAGGGTCGACTTTCTGTGCTGACTCTTATTTCGGTATCCGTTCCACCCCCGTGTTACCACAGTAGCACGTAAAAAATCCCGGTCATTCTGCCAAAAGTGCAGGTGGCAGGTTACAGCTAAACATGCATACACCTTACGTATGTGGATTTTATTGAACCGTGCTTCGGCATTGGTCACAACTTGTCCCTAATATGTCAAATGACATCTGAGGACATTAAGCATCAACTCATCATCATCATCATCATCATCCCAAGTGCAGACGAAAGAATTTACTTGGGGTGTTTGCATGGGCCACAACTAGCAGTACTAGTGGGAATTTTAAAGCAATTTCTTCGTCTTCTCTTTCTTTTGGAGGAGCGATAGGGGGCAAGGGGAGAAGGGGGTGTCAGATCCAAAGTGTAATCAATGAGCATTTTAAAAGACCTTACTGTGGCCGCTAAAATGTTCAAATTCATCATCATGTTCTGATTGGGAATTTCCTTTCAGCAAAGGGACACTACTCCCGACTCGCGATCTTGTTTTATTGTGAAAATAGGGGAAACATTGGACCTTAAAAAACAAAAACAAAAAACCTTTCTCATTCTTAAATAACAGATAATGAAGGCAGGAATAATCTAGCATAAATCTGAATCCTTTATTAACACAGAAAATAAAGAAATGTATCTGGTGCAGGTTTGGCACAGTTCCTTGTGTTAAAAAAATACAACCACTGACCCAAGCTGCCTGGGCTGTATTGGTCATGGCTTGGGACATGCATGGCAGTTTGGGTCATTAATATTAACAATAATTAAAATTCTGAAATTAGAACTGTTAAAGTGTTAGAATGAAATGAACAGTAACTGCCTGTTGGCTTTCACAGAAGTCATGACACATGACAATGAGGCAGAGTTATCATTCTGTACTGCAGTGATTCATTGCTGATACCATTAGTACTGAGACAGGTACCACTGGCAGCGGCACTGTAGAAAAAAATGAGCTTGAGTACTTTACAGAATTTTATCTCTTTCAAGCATGGACCTGGCAATTAACAGTGTTACAAATTTATATAACTTTGTGGGGAAGATGGTTTGTGTGTGTGTGTCAGTCTACTTATCACACTTGCTACCTTTTAAAATCCATTTGACAAACATATCGCCTGTTTTAATCAAAATGGTTGATTTTAGGAATCCGGCATGGGCAACTAGTTTTGCCACTCGGGCAAGTAGAAAATTCATCTACTTGCCCTACAGGGCAAGTGGGAAAAAAAGTTATTGTCATACCCTGACACTCTGTGTGTGCGACATACTGCATGTGCACTTTGTGTGTGTGTGTGTGTGTGTGTATGTGTGTGTGTGTGTGTGTGTGTGTGTGCTTGTATTTTTGTGTATGAGCATGTGAGTGTGTGCATGTGTGTGTGTGTGCTTGTATGTTTGTGTGCCTGTGTATGTGAGTGTGTGCATGTGTGTGTCTATGCGCATGCTTGGGCGGAGAGGGTGTGTGAGTATGCATGCATGTGATACGACTGTCAGCCTGTGCTTCTGCTTCTGTGTGGAGGTATGTGAGACATGTATGCTTACGCAAATCATGATTTGACTCAGAAATGGAAGAGCAGTAAATCCGGAGTTGTCAAGAAGCAGCGAAGCAGGACCACCTTGAGGCGACAAAACCAGCCGAGCGTGACGACATGCAAGGTGGACATAAGCAGAGAGGTGGTGCAACAATGGCGGCACATAGGTAGTGAGAGAGGTCTTGCCACTGACACTGACATCGCCACCTTCCTTGTCAAACAGTAAGTTTTGAATTGAAGTATTATGATAATGATAATGGGGGTCATTTCTGTAGCGACACTGGTGAGCACACCACACCCTACAAGATCAAGAAAAAATTATATATTAAAACCTCAAAAATAATAATTATACAGTCATAATATTGTATTCCTTGCACACCTGCGCACACACAGGTACAGACAGACAGATAGACACACACACACACACACACACACACACACACACACACACACACACACACACACAGGTGCACAGAAGAAATGTAATGAGGAGGGGGGGGGGGGGGGTTAAGTAAAAAGTTCAGAATCCCCTCAGTCATTATTCAAGACTTAGAAAGCTTTAAGTCTCTTCACTCATTGGTGCTGAGTTAAGAAAAGGGCAGCCTCTGATCGGTTGGTTTATATCCATGTTTACGTGATGTATCATATACATGATTACACATTACATGAAGAAACTTAAATTGATTTTTTCCTTTCATAAAGATAAGAATAGAAGAGATCTTCATAAGAACGGTCTCCTATGATGGTGACCTAGTGGTGTGGTGGTGGTGGTGGTGGTGGTGGTGGTGGTGGACGGACAGGCATAGAAAAGGAGATAAATGGGGAGATGGAGAACAGAGAGAGACAGACAGACAGAGAGGACGGAAGGACAAATTATGATTTGTTTCTTCATCAGCTATCAGGATATGTGTGGTGGGGGTGGGGGGTGGTGGTGGTGGAAGGGCTGGACAGACAGGCATAGCAGGCATAGAAAAGGAGATAAATAGGGAGATGGAGAACAGAGACAGACAGACAGACAGACAGACAGACAGACAGAGAGGATGGAAGGAAAAATGATGACCTGCTTCTTCATCAGCTATCAGGATGTGTGTGTGTGTGGGGGGGGGGGTGGGGGTGGCACTGGACAGACGGGCATAGAAAAGGAGATAAATAGGGAGATGGAGAACAGAGACAGACAGACAGACAGACAGGACAGAAGGAGAAATGATGACCTGCTTCTTCATCAGCTATCAGGACGTGGGGGAGAGACGATGTGCGACGTGTCAGTCTCCGCTGCGGCTCGTCTGCCACAAGTGTCCTGCACCACCTCCCTCTCCCCCCAACACCCCCGTCTCCTCCACCCTGTCTGTGTCAGGCCCGCCCCAACCCCCGACCTCTCCACCTCCCCCAACTTCCTCGCCCTCCCCAGCGTCCTCGCCTGGAGTGTTGGATGACGCAGAAGGAGATGTGGCTGTTGAATCATCGTCTCCTCAGCCGGACCAGGTATTCTTTGTCTTGTCATTGTAGTGCATCATTTTGGTTGATTCGTTAGTGTTCCTCAGCTAGGGAAGAAAAAACACCATAACAAATTGAAATGTTGTTACTTCCTGCACGGTTATGTGGGGACTATTTTTTTGTACTCATTTGCTGCACGGTTATGTGGGGACTATTTTTTTTACTCATTTGCTGCGTAGTTATGTGGGGACTTTTTTTTTTACTCATTTGCTGCGTAGTTATGGGGGGACTATTTTTTCACTGATTTGCTGTGTAATTATGGGGGGACTATTTTTTTGACTCATTTGCTGCGTAGTTATGGGGGGGACTATTTTTTTGTACTCATTTGCTGCGTAGTTATGTGGAAACTATTTTCACTCACAGTAAGCCCTGTGCACAAGAGCGTGAACCCTCCAGAAGAGGAGATAAACCCTCTGAAGACGGTGTGTGGCTGGCTATGTGGCAGCGGGCTAATCCTCACATTTGTCAATGTACAGGTCACCCCCGAGAGTGTTGAACTGGGAAACATTGCAACTACAGTAACTTGTACAAGAGTTGCCCAGCTCTGTTGCGTTAAATGTTCTAAAGCCACACAGTAAACGTGCTGGATCCGATTCAGCAGCATTTTGGTTACAGCTGGTTATGGCCATTACAGCCAGTGTGCAGCCAAAATCTGGCTGGATCGTATATGCTGGATCTGACTTGCCACATCCGATTTGGTTCTGTTTTTCCAAAGAAGGCCTTGACCATGTTGTGCAAAACCAACCCGGGTCCAATCTGGATGGCCTGGTCAGGTTCTGGCCAAACACATCTGGTCCGGAAGCAAGCCAGTGTGCAAGAATTGTCAGGCCCGGTTTCTGGCAGAGCGCAACCAGCCGGTTTCCAGTTTCCCACTTTCAGATTCGGTTGCGTTCTTCCACAGATGGCCTGGATCATATTGTGCAAAACCAGGCCAGATCTTGGTGCTGGCTGACTGTGTCAGGTTTTGGTCAGACAGGTCCGGTCCAGAAGCAAATGAGTGCGCAAGAATCATCCGGCCCACTTCTGGCCAAGGCTTCCAAGCTGATTTGGATTGGATGCGAATGGGATCCAGCCTGCTTACTGGGCAGCGTTTGTTTGCAGGTGCCCAGACCAACGGCAAGGAGACGCAGGCGGTGCGGCAAAGGAGGCCAGCCTCATGTTTGCCCCGAATGTGGCTCCCAGTTTGCTCGTTCAGGGGGACTCAAAGTGCACATGAGGATCCACACTGGTAAGAATAAGATTGTTTATTGTCCATTGCTGAAATCATATGCAGAGATTTGATGGTAAGGATAAGATTGTTTATTGTCCATTGCTGAAATCATACGCGGAAATTTGATGGTAAGGATAAGATTGTTTATTGTCCATTGCTGAAATCATATGCAGAGATTTGATGGCAGTATTTTCATGTGGTACCAAGCGAGTGCAGCCAATGCTTCGTCCTTAATGTAGAAAATGGGGCGCTTATATATCCTCTCCTTTGTGATAATGACGTTGCAGGCGAGAAACCGTACGTGTGCAGTGAGCGTGGGCAAGGCTTCCTCCTTAATGTAGAAAACGGGGCGCTTATAAATCCTCTCCCTTGTGATAATCACATTGCAGGCGAGAAACCGTACGTGTGCAGCGAGTGCAGCCAAGGCTCTGTAGAAAACGGGGCGCTATAAATCCTCCCCCGTGTGATAATCACATTGCAGGCGAGAAACCGTACGTGTGCAGCGAGTGCAGCCAAGCTTCCTCCTTAATGTAGAAAACGGGGCGCTTATATATCCTCTCCCGTGTGATAATGACGTTGCAGGCGAGAAACCGTACGTGTGCAGCGAGTGCAGCCAAGGCTCTGTAGAAAACGGGGCGCTTATAAATCCTCTCCCGTGTGATAATGACGTTGCAGGCGAGAAAACCGTACGTTTGCAGCGAGCGCAGCCAAGGCTCTGTAGAAAACGGGGCGCTTATAAATCCTCTCCCTTGTGATAATGACGTTGCAGGCGAGAAGCCGTACGTGTGCAGCGAGTGCGGGCAAGGCTTCTCCCAGTCGGGCCAGCTGACGGTGCACATGCGCAACACAAGGGCGAGAGGCCCTACGTCTGCAGCGTCTGCCCGGCCTCCTTCCCGCTGGCCGGCTCCTCAAGCAGCACATGCGCGTGCACACCGGGGACCGCCCCTACCCCTGCTCTCACTGCCCCCGCCGCTTCTCCTACGCCGGCGACCTGACGGTGCACATGAGGAAGCACACCGGGGACCGCCCCTTCCTGTGCAGCGACTGCGGCAAGAG
>OY757558.1:2385835-2409582 GCA_963584105.1 Alviniconcha strummeri | reverse complement strand
GTATCGATGTTGGTTCACATTTCGTCAGTGAAGAACAGAGAAAAAGCTGGCTCATGATATGGTGTCAGGTCAAAAGTATGGTGCGCAGCACCTTTAAATTTAAACATCAGGTATTAACCAATTAGACCATAAAACAGAAAAACACAGAGTGCATTTCATTTTGTTGTAATGTTCCATTCCTAGTTAATATAGAGGTTTGAGGATTTTCCTGCTTGTGGCCCCCCTTAAAAGTGTCTGTGATGTGATGCTGATTACCATTGGCATGGTGCTGGTTACTGTTGATGTGATGCTGGTTACTGTTGACATGGTGCTGGTTACCATTGACATGGTGCTGGTTGCTGTTGATGTGACACTGGTTACCACTGGCATGGTGCTGGTTACTGTTGATGTGATGCTGGTTACTGTTGACATGGTGCTGGTTACTGTTGACATGGTGGTTACTGTTGACATGGTGCTTGTTGCTGTTGACGTGATGCTGGTTACCATTGGCATGGTGCTGGTTACTGTTGATGTGACGCTGGTTACTGTTGACATGGTGCTGGTTACTGTAGACATGACACTGGTTGCCATTGACATGACACTGGTTGCCGTTGACATGGTGCTGGTTACTGTTGATGTGACGCGGGTTACTGTTGACATGGTGCTGGTTACCACTGACATGGTGCTGGTTACTGTTGACGTGATGCTGGTTACTGTTCCAGGTGACAAGCCATTTCTGTGCGCGGATTGTGGATCCTCATTCTCCCGTGCCAGCAACCTGACGGTCCACCGCCGCGTGCACCACACCTTTGAGAAACCCTTTGTCTGCCCCTACTGCCAACACGCCTTCGCAGACTCGGCCAACCTCTCCAAGCACAAGAAGAACAAGCACGGCAAGCATCGGACGGAGCTTCAGACCCCCGCCCCTCTCAGCAGCGCTCCGGACGAGTATGTGCCGCAAGCGCCAGCGTCTCTGGTGTGCAACGGTGTGGCTGATGCTGAAGCGTGTCAGCCTGGAAGCGGCGTGATGGGCCCGCTGGGAGTGGCTGTGGCTGGGGCCGGTCAGGCGAGTGGACAGTTGGAGGCCAGTGGTGAGGGGGAGGGGGACGGGGGCGGGCAGTTGCTGGGGGGGAATCTCATGGGGTCGGGGCCCGTCTTTCCGTTTTACAACTATTACTACCACCAGCAGCACGCCACACATCAGTACTAGGTGTTGAGGAGCTTGAGACCACAACTACTACTACCACCAGCAGCACGCCACACATCAGTACTAGGTGTTGAGGAGCTTGAGACCACAACTACTACTACCTCCAGACGGATGCCACACGTCAGTACTAGGTGTTGAGGAGCTTGAGACCACAACTACTACTACCTCCAGCAGCATGCCACACATCAGTACTAGGTGTTGAGGAGCTTGAGACCACAACTGCTACTCCCACCAGCAGCACGCCACACATCAGTACTAGGTGTTGAGGAGCTTGAGACCACAACTACTACTACCTCAAGCAGCATGCCACACATCAGTACTAGGTGTTGAGGAGCTTGAGACCACAACTGCTACTCCCACCAGCAGCATGCCACACATCAGTACTAGGTGTTGAGGAGCTTGAGACTTCAACTACTACTACCACCAGCAGCATGCCACACATCAGTACTAGGTGTTGAGGAGCTTGGGACTTCAGCTACTACTACCTCCAGCAGCATGCCACACATCAGTACTAGGTGTTGAGGAGCTTGAGACTTCAACTACTACTACCACCAGCAGCATGCCACACATCAGTACTAGGTGTTGAGGAGCTTGAGACCACCTGTGGGCACAAAGCCAAGGACATTGCACCATTGGCTGGCTGGAGGAGAGAGGCGTGGAAAGAGGAAGTGCTTGATGGTCTTCCTTGAAAGGACAAGAGAGGGTCATCATCAGTGGGAGGTACATTCACACTGTTTCAAAGGCAACATTGGGGAAACTTTCCAGAGATTTGGTGGATCACATGTATTATATATATATATATACACTTTTTTCAAGTGCATACATACCATGCCATTTTTGAACACAACGACCAGGTTTTTACCTCCGACTGTGAGATGAGGAGGGATGATGTGGCCTTGTGATCAGACCTCTTGGTCGGGACTGACCCACGTACTGCCCAGTACGCTGACGTTGGTCAGAAGTCCAAGCCTTGACCAAGCACTTATTTATAATTGTGTGTGACTCTGTGTGTGTGTGTGCATGTGTGTGAGATGTTTCAGAGAATGTTCATGTGTGCCTGTATGTGTGTGTGTGTTTGACTCTGTCTGAGAGTGTGCAAAGGTGTGTATGTGTGTCTGTGTATGTGTGGTGTGTCTGAGAATGTTCATACATGTGCATTTCTGTGTGTCTGAGAGTGTACATGTGTATGTGTGTCTATGTATGTGTGATGGCTCTGAGTTTTTTCATATTGTGTGCATGTATGTTTGTGTGTGTGTGTGGGGGGGACTGTGTGTCGAGAGTGTACATAGGTGTGTATGTGTGTGTGTGTGTGGGGGGGGACTGTGTGTCGAGAGTGGACATAGGTGTGTATGTGTGTGTGTGTGTGGGGGGGGGGGGACTGTGTGTCGAAAGTGGACATAGGTGTGTATGTGTGTGTCTATGTATGCGAGAATGTTCACACATGTGCACGTCTGTGTGTTTGTGTCTGAGAGTGTACATGTTTATGTGTGTCTGTGTGTGATGGGTCCAAGTTTGTTCATATGTGTACATGTATGCATGTGTGTGTCTGTGTCTGAGTGTACATGGGGCATGTATGTATGTGGATGTGTATAACTGCGAGAATGTTCATGTGTGTGCATGTGTTTGTGTGCATGCTAGTGTGTGTCTGAAAATATGTATATATGCTATGCATGCTTTTTCGCATGTGTGGGTGTGTGCATTCAGAAGTGTGTGTCTGTTGGTGTGTATGACTTCATAAGAGAGCCGTTATAGTTTGACTGGAGAGGAAGTGCAGAGTGGATTCTGTTTTGGTCGCTGTGAAGACCATAGTTGCCAGTGGTCAGCGTTGCTAATGTTAACTTTCATTTTGATTTGTTACGATTGTAGATTAGAGTTTCTTTTGACACTTTATTACTTGTTCACCCTTCCAGAAAATGCCGTTTCAGCTTCGGAAGTATGGGTACAGTTGACAGTTTCAGTTTATGCAATCAGCCCAGGTGTTTTTGAGGTTGCTGAAATTATGTTTTCATTGCACAGGTAGTTGTTTATGATTGTTATTAGGATATTTGTGTATTTATGATTTTTTTATGACTTATATAAATTAGTATTTTACAAATTTATTCTGAATAACAACAGAAACGTGGGAATTCTTGGAATGCATTCTGGTGTTTATGTATTATGATGTAAGTGTGAACGTTACTAGACAGTGTGTGGTTGTCTGTGCAAATACATTAAATACTCATTCAGCGCATGATGTGTGTATACAACAAGAACAAGTAAAACCAGACACAGGCACACCACACGCACAGACAGACGCCCACTAAAAAACAGATCACACAGGCACACAAGTAAAACCAGACACAGGCACACCACACACACAGACAGACGCCCACTAAAAAACAGATCACACAGGCACACAGACACTGAAAAACACATCACACACACTAAAATGGATCACACACACACACTGAAAAACACATCACACAGACACACACTGACAAACAGATCACATAGACACACACATTCATACAGACACAATGAAAAACACACTGAAAAACATCACACACACACACACACTGAAAAAAACATCACGTGCACACACAAACACTTTCGCTGGGAACTTGGCATCAAAAGGCATGTGACTGTGAGAGAATCTGATACAAACCAGTAGCACTGTACTGGAGCATCAGCACAGTGCCTTGTAGAAAGCAAATGCTTTGCACTTGCACATAGGCAGCACTGAGACCGAAACAATTAAAGGAACTAGCCCTCTGAGAACAAATGTTGGCGCCTGGTATGGAAGAGTGGTGTGTGCAACAAGGGCAAGCGAGGACACTTGTTGGTGTGCGTGGTCAGTCCTGTTACCTGGTGCTTACTACTGTAAACTCACCACAGTGATCCCAAGACATTGTTTAAACCAGCGTTACATCTACAAGATAGTGAAAGTGGTTCATGAATACTGGTCAGGTGCACTGCCATCCAATCTTCATTTAAACTGTCAAAACAGGCAGAAGACTTTTTACCTCTGTTTTCTCTGTACGTATGCCATTACCTGGTGCTAACCAAACTACCCTAAGCTTACCACAGCGATTATGTTAGACATTTTTCAAACTGGTGTGACATCTACGAGGTAGTGAAAGGGGTTCATGGAAACCGGTCAGACAATAACTGTAACCGGTCAGATATGCTGCCATCTATAAATACTACTACTAGAGCTCTACTAGCAAACATAGTTCAGGGGCTGTGTGAGAGTCGAGGTGGACGTCCTGGGCTGTCCGTCCTAACGAGCCTTCTGGTTTCCGTGGACGTAAAGATTTATTGAACCGTGCTTCGGCATTGGTCACAACTTGTCCCTAATATGTCAACTGACATCTGAGGACACTAAGCAACACTTCAACCAACATCTACTAGCAAACAACCTTTTCCTTTCCCATCTAAAACACACACAAACACACACACACACACACCATACACTTTCTGTCTCTCTGTGCTGCATTTACTCAGTTTTCGAGAACCTGTCAAACAAAATAACAGCCGGTATGTCTGACCAATTGCTGACTTTGTTTCTGGTGTTTGCTGATCTTAGCTGGTAAAATACTGGAAATTACTGGTCAACGTGAACACTGTACCATCTAAAACAGAGTACAATCAACAGCCAAGGCAGCTGTTTAACACTTGAAAGATGTCTTACGAGGATGCGACTTATGTGGAGTTTGTTGTCAGCAAGTCAACACGGTGCTTGGCGTCCACAGAAACCATAAGGTTTATTAGGGACGGGGAGAAGGGGAGGGAGGGGAGGGGGTATGGAGGTGGGGGAAAAGGGAGATCATATACCTATCGCTACACTGTCACCGCCAGAATGACCTGCATTAAGGTGGGCAGCGATGGAGCCATTTTAATTTTCATAATTGTGAGGGACAAGTCACAAGACAGTGTCTACGTACAGACCACAACTTTTGAAGAAAAAGGAGAGCCAAAGCGGATTCGAACCGAGGTCCCTCTGCTTACCTGCCTAACGCCTGACTGCTAGGTCACAATGGCTCATCCTGACTTTGCTGTTGATTGTTGATAATTTGTATATGGCGCTATTCTCCGCTCTTGAGCTGGCTCACTGCAGACGTATGTGATTCCACATGAGTGACTAGCTTTTTACAGCACATTATTTATATCCACTTAAGTCATGTATTTGCAGTGCTGGCCTGGCTGGTGCCACATGAAACTGCTGCCATCTCAGCGCGTTCTGTGTACATCATACAACCGTGCACCATGTCACTACATGTAAAGCCACATACGTAATGTGCATGCATGTTTAGCTGTAACCTGCCACCTGCACTTTTGGCAGAATGACTGGGATCTTTTACGTGCAATGACCAGGATCTTTTATGTACAACTGTGGTAACACAAGGGTGGAATGGATACTGAAATAAGAGCACAGAAAGTTGACCCTGGAGAAGAAAATTCTGCCGCTCCTGCAGGGATTCGAGCCCGTGACCTTTCAATTGAGAGTCAAGGTCAACCAAGAGTCTGGTGCTCTAACCACTCCCCTGTTTATGTACGTTGTATTGACTTGCATGCCAGGTGAGAGTTAATGTAGCCAACTTGAGTCTTTGTGTCCATGTGATTTTTTTAAAAGCGCCAATCAACTAAGTCCATTGTTTGTTGATGTTGCCCGAAGTTTAGAAACTGAACATATTCATAAAATCAAGAGGAGCATTTAAAACAAAAACCTTAATTATCTCATGTGGGACGAGCGATGTTTTGGCAAAGGATAGTTCCTTTCGTGAGGTGGAGAGGAATGTTGCAAACAGATTAATGCACAGAAATCTTTTCTTAAGATGCCAGGTTCTTCAAATACACACTTGCAATCAATCCAATCTTCATTCAAACTGTCAAAACAAACAGGAGACGTTGTGTTTTTCTCTTTCTTTTTTTATGTATATATTTTACATATCTACATGGTTGTAAGTAGGTAGATAAAGTTCACTCCACAATTGAGTTATTTCAAACGAAGCATTTACCAAAAAGTAGGTACGTCAAAACATTTTGGTTAGAATTGGTTGTCCTGAAAGTTAGCACCCCACTTTCTCACACACACACCCAAACACACACACAAAACCAAAGAAAAGGAGAAAGAAAAAAAATGAAAAGAAGAAAAACAAAATAACAGAAAAGGAAAAGAAGAAGAAAAAAGAAGAAAAAAAGAAAAAAATACAACAAAAATAGGAAGAAAAAAGCAAGAAAAAAGAAAAGAAAATGACAGAGAAAGAAGCTCCCCATCCCCCCCCCCCCCCCCCCCCCCACACACACACACACAAAAATGAAAAAGAGAGAAACAACAACAAAAACAAAAACAACAAAACAAAAAATAGGGAGAAAAAAGAAAGAAAGAAAAAGAGAAGAAAATGACAAAGCAAGAAGCCCCCCCCCCCCCTCCAAACCCCCCCCCCCAACAAAAACCAACAACACAACAATAACAAATCACCAGAACAAACAACAACCCCAAAACAAACAAACAACAACCCCAAAACAAACAAACAAAAACAACAACCCCAAAACAAAACAACAACAACCAACCCCAAAACAACTACAACAACAACCACAAACCACATACAAGGACAGACATCGACACATTTTTTCCAACAGGTACAGTTTAAATAGTGTTTTTTACAACAGCGCAAATGCTGCTGGCAAATGGAAGGAAGCAGCTGATAGCATTGCCAACAGACTCTGTCGCTGCATAATACTGCAAGTAAACAATTTTCACCTCACCATCATTAACAACAAGCAGTAGAAAGTTTGCTCGCTCTGTCTCAAACTCTTACACTGGTACAGAAAGTCGCTCTCAGAAAGTTCACTCACTCTCTCTGCAACTCTGACACTGGTACAGAAAG
This sequence comes from Alviniconcha strummeri, assembly GCA_963584105.1. Classification (NCBI taxonomy): domain Eukaryota; kingdom Metazoa; phylum Mollusca; class Gastropoda; family Provannidae; genus Alviniconcha; species Alviniconcha strummeri. Next base: position 2,402,526 of record OY757558.1, on the reverse strand, counting down.
TCTCTCTCAGAATACACACTTGCATGCACTTTCTCTTTCCCACACACTTTCTCTAACTCACACACACACACACACACACACACACACACACACACACACACACACACATACATGCATACTATGTTTTTTCCACTGTGGTGCCAACTTTCCTAGAGTGTTCATACAGCATCAGCATCTCCACATGCGTTAAAAAGTCTGAAGCATTGGCAGTCATACCACTGTTTGGACACAAACACACTGCAGGCCCTGGTGCCAAAAGAGTAGCTCTGCTCTTGCATCTGCTGTAGCCTTACCCAGGCAAGATGACCCAAAGTTCACACAGTGGATGTATGTAAAGTATAGAAAATGCAGCTACACAGAAATGAGTTTCACATTTCACATCACGTCTTCCGACTTTGGGCAGAAATGTGCTGTCAGGTATGTGTGCAGTCTAAGGTCCTGGCAAGATGACCCAAAATTCACACAATGGATACAAATGAAGTAAAAATAAAAAATAAAAAGCAGGAAAAAAAAAGCGCAGCTAGACAGAAATGAATTTCACATCATGTCCACTGACTTTGGGCAGATATGTGTGAAGTCTAAGGCCAGACAAGCGAAACAGCTAGAGTCATCCATCAGAAGCCTGCACCACATACATACACACACACACACACACATAAAACAAAACAAACAACAACAACAAACAAACAAAACAACAACAAAAAAAGAAAAAAAGGAAAAGAAAAAAGAATCCAGAACAACAGCAACAAAATAAACTGGTGTGGCCTAATGTCAGACGTGGTGCATGCAACACGGGTGAGCAAGATACTCTGACTTTATGTACACCCAGTCCCTCTAATCGTTACTCGCAGAACTCAGAAAATGAATATGTTACCATCAATGCCCACACTCAGAAAATGAATATAATGTCAATGTGGATGCCCACTTGTGAAGCACAGTTTGATTCCATGTACTGATGCGGATATAGCCACATGCTTGACGCACTTATACAATTCCTAGATTTTCTTTAGGCTGTTATTTTGATCTTCTACGCGTTGTCTAAAACAGGCGTTGAGGTCAATTCCTTTAAAGGAACTATCTCTCTCTCTCTCTCCATATATAATATATATATACGTATCAAAACAATTTGTCAAGCAAAATCCTAGATTTTTTTAATCTGGATATTTTGATCTATCAACCAAAATCCTAGATTTTTTAAATCTGGTTATTTTGATCTATCTGTTGTCTCGAACAGGTGTTGAGTAAGTAAGTTGGTGTTTTATGCCCAGTCAACCGGTGCGGTTACATCAGGGCGAACAGGCGTTGAGAAAGTTAATTCCTTCCAAGGAATCATATATAACCTTCTCAAAACAGTTTGTTCACCTGGCAGAAAAGACCAAGGAAAACACTCCATGTTACCAATTTCTCTCTTTTGGCAAAACATTGTTTAGTTTTATTCATCTCTTAAGTCCTGTTTTAAGATTGCACATATACTAGTTTTAAGGTGTTCACATTTTTAACAATTACTATATGAAAACAGAATGTTTCACCCAGATATAACTGCAGTGCCAGTGGTTGACTGGGTGTAAAACACCAAATTACTTACCTGCTTACTTGGAGACAGCTGGATATTAACCCACTTACACCCAGAGACTTTTTGGGAGCACTAACTACCCTGGTTCAAAAAGCCTTCCAGAAGGCCTCCTCCAAATGTGAGCCGGTTTGGCCTAGCGGTAAGGCGTTAGGCTGGTAAGCAGAAGGACCTCGGTTTGATACCGCTTCGGCTCTCCTTTCTCTTCAAAAAGGCTGTGGTTTGTGGACACTGTCTTGTGACCCTGTCCATCACTTCCTACTGAAACATTAAAATGGCTCTCATCGCTGCCTATCTTAATGCAAGAATCATTCTGGTGGTGACAGTGTAGCGATAGGCATATAATCTCCCTCTCCCCTCACCTCCATACCCCCTTCTCTCCATCCCTAATAAGCCTTGTGGTTTCTGTGGATGTTAAGCACCATGTTTACTTATCTCCTCCAAACAGCAAGTGGGGAAACACTCAACCACGTCTTCTTTGGACAGAGGAAGTTCCTCTTCACAGGTTCACATCAGCTGGATACCAAAATTACCAACAGCAAAAACAGACTAATGTGACCAGTCATGGGTCCTGAATATGGGACGGTGGATATGAATGGGTTAAGAGATCAGTAAAGGCGTTGATGCACAAGCAGTTTAGGCTGTACAGCTGAGGATGACTATTTGAAACACCAAGACGGAGGTCACCATTAAAACACGGCATGAAGGGCCACAGAAGCTGATACTTTTAAAAAAGAAATATAATTATTATGCCATGCAATCCTGGATGATGATAACTGATGATGATAACTGATGATGATAACTGATGATGATAATTGATGATGCTGTGGCTGATGATGCATTCCTAGCTACTGATTCCATTTCTGAGGTTTTTCTTGACTGGTGACAAAACAAACAGTTGGTTTTTGTTGACTGGTGACAAAACTAGCAGTTGATTTTTGTCGACTGGTGATGAAACTAGCAGTTGCTCTTTGTTGACTGGTGACAAAACTATCAGTTGATTTTTGTTGACGGGTGATGAAACTATCAGTTGATTTTTGTTGACTGGTGATGAAACTATCAGTTGGTTTTTGTTGACTGGTGACAAAACTAACAGTTGGTTTTTGTTGACTGGTGACAAAACTTACAGTTGGTTTTTGTTGACTGGTGACAAAACTAACAGTTGGTTTTTGTTGACTGGTGACAAAACAGTTGGTTTTTGATGACTGGTGATGAAACTATCAGTTGATTTTCATTGATTGGATCATTGGTGATGAAACTATCAGTTGGTTTTTGTTGGCTGGTGACAAAACTAACAGGTGTTTTTTTATACTAAAAAAAAATAAAAAAAATTGCATGAATTTTTATCGTTTTATGTGCGAATATCATGTAGTATTAATTTCTGCTTTGGTCGTTTTGAAATGCAGCAATTTAAGAATAACTGTAGTGGTCTAAAAATAGATTGGGGATCTCCCCCCGGCTGCAGCTAAGAATGCATATTACGACATTACATTTGGTTGTTTTACCCAAGTTTCTGTAGACTCGGCCTACAAACAATTGACAATGGCATTGTCTCAGGCACTTAATCTGCTCAGGCCTAATAATTTGTCAGGTGACTTGACTGATTGTATGAATAATTTTGTCTTTCTTCGAATAAATCTCCTAATTGTGAAAAAAAAAGAAAAAAAAAAAGTAGTTTTTTGTTGACTGTTGACAAAACTCATTTGACTGGTTATTGCACACAGAATAACAACCATACAACGCCAAACATTTTCATGCTGATGCTTTCATTCTGAATGCTGATCTAGAATGTCCATGCAATTAATGCTACTAAGGTAACAGATTCTTGGCACAAACTTGACACACATTGACACAAATTCTCAGTCTTTACCCTGAGAGTTTTAAAAAGCAAAAAAATATATAAAAAATTGTGTTTGTTTTGCCAGAGTTTGCTCGGCACAAACAAATTGTGAGCAACAGCAAGTAATTTAATACCTGAAAAAGAAACCAGTGTAAAACTGATACCCGCAGGTTTGTAACTGTGGTAATGGGTACCAGTCCCACTGTGTACCATGCTCATGGTGTCTGGGTCTTATTGTGTAACCCTAATCCTGGGACAAGGGACAGAATAGAACTGGGGCAGACTAGGACATGGGACTGGGACAGAATGGAATGGGGACAGACAAGGGCATGAGACTGGACAGAACAGGATTGGGACATGAGACTAGACAGAATGGGACTGGGACATGAGACTCAACAGAATGGGACTGGGACATGAGACTGGACAGAACGGGACTGGGACATGAGACTGGACAGAATGGGACTGGGACATGGGACTGGGACATGAGACTAGACAGAATGGGACTGGGACATGAGTCTGGACAGAATGGGAATGGGACATGAGACTGGACAGAATGGGAATGGGACAAAGGACTGGGACATGAGACTGGACAGAATGGGACTGGGACATGAGTCTGGGCAGAATGGGAATGGGACATGAGACTGGACAGAATGGGACTGGGACATGAGACTAGACAGAATGGGACTGGGACATGGGACTGGGACATGAGACTGGACAGAATGGGACACATGACCTGACAGAATGTGACTGGGACATGGGATTAGACAGAATGTGACTGGGACAGAACAGAATGTGACTGGGACATGGGGTGAGATATGAGACGGGACAGAATGGGACTGGGACACAATCTTGACGGAACAGGACTGGGGCATGGGACTGGAGAGTATGGGACTGGGACATGGGACTGGACAGAATGGGACATGGGACCAGACAGAATGGGACTGGGACATGAGACTGGACAGAATAGGACTGGGACATGGGACTGGACAGAATGGGACATGGGACCAGACATAATGGTACTGGGACAGGGCAGAATGGGACTGGGACATTGGACTGACCAGAATGGGACATGGGACTGGACAGAATGGGACTGGGACATGGGACTGGACAGAATGGGACTGGGACATGAGACTGGACAGAATGGGACAAGACAGAATGGAACATGGGACCAGACATAATGGGACTGGGACAGGGCAGAATGGGATGGGACATTGGACTGACCAGAATGGGTCTGGGACTGGACAGAATGGGACTGGGACGTGAGACTGGACACACTGGGACTGGGACAGAATGTGTTTATACCCTGTATTCCGCTGTCATAGGCACATTTAATGAAATGCCCACACACAACACAGATGACATGATCCCTGTGATCCTTTGCTACCATTAAAAATGATCCAAGAGATCAGTCCCACTTTGCAATGTCTCATGGAGATGATGATGCCAGCATTTTCTCTTTCCCATGTGGACTGACAGAGCAGGTCTTTCTTGCCAGATCTGACACACACTGGACTGACAGTGCATGTCTTTTTCACCAGATCAGACACACACTGGACTGACAGCACATCTTACTCGCCAGACTGAACACGTACTGGACTGACAGTGCACATAATCTCTTTCTCGCCAGATCTGACACATACTGGACTGTAAGCACATGTATATATATCTTTCTGACCAGACCAGACACGGGACTGACAGTGCATGTCTTTCTCGCTAGATCTGAACCACACTGGACTGACAGCACATGTCTTTCTCACCAGACCGGACACATTGGACTGACAGTGCAAGTCTTTCTCAACAGACTGGACATGCTGGACTGACAGCGCATGTCTTTTTTGCCAGATCGGACACGTACTGGAGGAGACTCGTCTACCTCTTCACTGGTAATGGGATAAATTTCATGTTGTGATCCACTTCAGTCCATTAACAATGTGTCAGCTAATTTTTATACTGTTAACGGACATTATTATGCATAGCATATATATATATATAACAAAATACCACTGTGTGTATTTATGTATTTGGAAACTACAGTGTCTTCAGTTACAGTATTTTCATACTGGTAGTAGTGGTGTGCAGACGTAATACTGTCCACTGTGTTGGTTGAAGCATGTAGACATATTACCACTGTGTTGTTGAAATTGTATTGTAAATAGTAGCTTGTTGAAATAGCTGCATTGTAAACAGTAGCTTGTTGAAACTGCTGCACTGTAAACAGTAGTTTGTTGTTGAAATAGTTGCATTGTAAATAGTAGCTTGTTGAAACTGCTGTACTGTAAGTAGTAGCTTGTTGTTGAAATTGCTGTACTGTAAATAGTAGCTTGTTGTTGAAATTGCTGTATTGCAAATAGTAGCTAGTTGAAATTGCCGTACTGTAAATAGTAGCTTGTTGTTGAAATTGCTGTATTGTAAATAGTATTAGTAGTTTGTTGTTGAAATTGCTGTACAGTAAATAGTAGCTAGTACAAATCATATAACACAATCGCTTGCTTGCTGACTTGCAGCATTGTAAGTAACTATTTAGCAGGACTAGTTGCACCTTTGTTAAAGGGGACACCAGGCGAACAAAGGAATTGCCCCAGAAATGTAAACAAAAATGAGCAAATATTTTTTATCTGCAGATTTTGCGTGGTCGTTTGATCGCTATTTACAATAACAATAGTGGGGTCTTAGATTTCCCTTTGTCAAATGAGACCTAGGTGGGTACACTTCTTTTCTTTCTTTTTTTTTCTTTTTTGTAACATTTTCCATCTCAGTGTACATTATGTGTGTATGTTTGTTCAGCGCTTGGAGCCGCAGGGTAGGCGCTTTACAAATTTCCATTATTATTATTATGATTATTTCATACTCAAGTAACCCCCTCCTCCCACCCCCCCCCCCCCCACCCCAAACCTGACGTAAGCACATGATTATTTCATACTCAAGTAACCCCCTCCTCCCACCCACCCACCCCACCCCAAACCTGACGTAAGCACATATTTACTTCAGATTTGAGCTGTCAAGACACAGCCCTGTTGGTTCACTCTTTCCCAACAAAAGGGCAGAAAAAAAAGTTTGGCTCATGATGTCACAGGTGCTGGAGTTTCATATGCCAGCTTTGGTCTTGACTTCAAAGTCAGGCTCCCATGCAAAACTGATTGTTGAATCAACACAGATCAGAAAATTAAATACTGCTAGCTGCATATTGTATAGACATAATTTAGTGTATTAATATTGCATATATGCAATATCAAACTATACCATAAATCAATTGAAATACAGCTGTCTTCTTCCTCTCTCTCTCTCTCTCTTTTTTTTTTTTTTTAACTGCATCTCTGTTGATAGGACCAATGCATCCACTTTCTTGGGATCCCCTTTAATTTACAGTGGAAGACATCTTGAGCGGTGCACATGTCCACAGCACTGGGCGCTTCACCCTGAAAGCTGTACCCTTCGCTGGCACAACTGTACCACTGTCAGAAGCAAACAAGTCCCCACTGATGCACACAGCACACTGTTACATGCTGAGCATTCAGCATCAGCACCAAAACAGAGGAAGCATCGCCAAGAAAAACAAAGTTGCTTCGCTCAAATCAGATACTGAACTTTGTAAAAATCCACAAAATCGCAGCAAATTCCCCCCCCCTCCTCCCTCTCCCCACCATCTTTTTCCAATAGTCCCCTAGATATCTGAAAACAGGCACACTTTTCTCAGCAAACCACCTGGGCAGCTGTTGCCAGTCCAAAACAGCTCTGCTGTCAAACCTTGTTTGCCTCTTGGTTCGCTTGGTCAATGTGGAAGAATGTAGTTTTGTCACTAGAGGGTCCATGAACACCTCAGCCTAGGCCTGCACCCCGCTCGGCTTAGCCGTGACATGGGCTGCTGCACTAACATTCGCCCTCCAGACCAGACTTCAGTCACAGAGCCTCTGCTAGACCGGCATATGCCGGTTTTTACCGGTAAATGTTTCCCCAGTACCGGTAAAAAATATAGTCACCGGTACCAAGTACCGGCTGAAACTGAGCGTTTTGTGTGACTTGCTAGAGATCATGCTCTGTACCCTGGGTCCTGAAGCAAGTAGAAGCTCCTGCTAAACAAGATCACTGCCGGTGATGTTCAGCAAGCAAAACAGTGAACACAAAAACTTTCACTGCCACTGGCAACAAAACTGAGTTTGATTACAGTCTGTAAAGGGTGAGTCGTCAGTACACGATCGATTGTTTTTCCCACATCATCACTGAAGAACGTGCACATCGTTACTCGGAAACTAGATCTAGATCAAACGTCAGTGGCGCCTACATGTGCTGAAAAACATTGATAAAAACTAACTTTTTCGATGGAAAGACTGTACCGGTTGACTTGAGGGTTGGTATTGGAATATTTCTTTCTTGCCGGTACCACATGTATACAAATAGTCTCAACAGTCTAGCAGAGGCTCTGAATCAGAAGTTTGACATCATTATCGCTCCAATACGTCATCTCTATTCTCTACTTCTAGACCGCAGCTCTGCGCTCCAAACAGCAGATGATGCACAGTGATACACAGCAGTTACTCAGCAGCTGTGCTCACAATCACATACGCACAGTGTTAATCATTTCGCACAAACGTGTGCACCTAACATTGCATGCACTAAGCTGGGATGTGACGTCCAATCTTCCAACCCATGTGTTACCTGTACACACTGAAATTTAGCAGTACACATTATAAAACTGGTCAGTGTATCAGTTGCATGATTATGTTAGCGTCAATGACTCTGAGTTTTTTCTCTGTGTGTGTGTGCGTGCATATGTATGTGTGTAGGTGCATGCATGAATCCCTGTGTGGGTGTGTGTGGGTGTATGTATGCTATGTGTGCATGTGCACTATGTATGTGTGTGATAAAGTGTGTTTGTGTCACAATGTGTATGTATGCTATGTGTGCATGTGCACTATGTGTGTGTGTGTGTGTGTGTGAGACAGTGTGTTTGTGTCACAACGTGTGTGTGTTAGGTGTGTGCATTATGTATGTGTGCATTATGTGTGTATGTGTGTGTGAGTGTGTGTATGTGCGCTTGTGCGTCAGTCATTATTAAAGTGTCCAGTGAGGTCAATAACGGTTGCGACTAAGCCGAAGTGGTCATGCTACGCTGACTCACTGCTGATGTACAGGGAAGCACCAGCCAACACCAAGGACGAAGGTCGCCCCCTCGATGGGAGGCTGTTGCTGCTGCTGCTGCTGCTGTTGTTGTACTTGTTCCTGCTGCGGTACTTGCTGTGGCTGCATTTGTGGTTGCTGCTGGACTTGCGCTTGGATCGACTGCTGTGGCGCTTGTTGCAGCTGCAGCTGTTGCTGTTGCTGCTGTTGTTGTTGTTGTTGTACTTGTTCCTGCTGCTGTACTTGCTGCGGCTGCATTTGTGGTTGCTGCTGGACTTGGGGTGCTTGTTGCTGAATCTGCTGCTGCCTGTACACCTGTTGCTGACTAACCACGGCAGCGGCAGCGCTCAAGACCGACATGGACATGCTGCCCAGCTGGTTCGTCATCACCGTTGTGGTGGGTGTGACGGCCAAATGCTGGGAGGCCCCCTGGGAAACGACCACTGCCTGCACAGGTTGCTGCGTCACTGTCCGGTGGAGGGGGGTGGGATCAAGGGCAGGGGGGAGAAGGGACGAAGCAGCAGCAGCGGGAGGAGGAGGAGGAGCGACCTGCTTCTTGACCCTGCTGGCGCTCCCCGAGCCGCCGTTGCCGTGGCAGCTGTTGTTACGGCGGTGCTTCCAGAGGGTGGAGTGGTCGCTGAAGGCGGCGGCGCAGTGCTCGCAGACGTAGGGCCGCTCCCCGGTGTGCTTGCTGCGCGTGTGCGTCTTGAGTGACCCGGGCTGCGAGAAGGCGGCTGAGCAGAAGGCGCAGCGGTACGGCTTCTGCCCGGTGTGCTTCAGCAGGTGGCGGGAGAGGTTGCTGGAGGCGGCGAAGGCCATGGGGCAGTGGGGGCAAGCGAAGGGGCGCTCGCCCGTGTGCTTGCGGATGTGCACCTTGAGGGCGATGGACTGTGTGAAGGCGCGGCCGCACACCCCACAGGGGAAGGGCCGCTCCCCGCTGTGCGTGCGCAAGTGGGTCTTGAGGTTGCATGCCAGGGAGAAAGCCAAGGGGCAGTGCGAGCACTTGTAGGGCATGTCGGCCGTGTGCTGCACCGAGTGCTTGCGCATGTCGCCCGGGTTCAGCACCACCGCCTGGCAGTGGCGACACCGGTAGCTCCCGTTCGCCTCCTGGCTGAACAGGTGGTCCTCCAGCAGGCGGCGGTAGGCGAAGGACTGGTGGCAGTCCACGCACCGGTACGGCTGCACGCCCCCTGCAGCTGAGCGCCGCCGGCTGGCTGAGGGCTTGGGCTTTGGGGTGATGTGGGTGCCACACTCTGTGCACGTGTACGGCTCGTGCTTGACCTTGACCTTCTTCCCTCGCTTCCTCTTCTTCTTGCACGGAGGCTGGGCTCTCTTCGGGGCGGGTGAGGAGGCGGCGTTGTCCACGGAGCCCTTGAGGTCGGGCGTGTGCGGCGCCGGGGCGAGGTCCGCCAGACTGGTTGTGGTTAGTTCCATGGAGTGACTGGCCCCCATCACGAAGGAGGCCAGGGACGTGGCCAGGCTGCCTGCCAGCGGTGCCTCACCGTTGGCGTCGAGGTCACGTGTCACGCTCACCGCCGCCAGAGGCGAGGTGGCCATGATGACGGGGTTGGCGGAGGGCGTGGAGCTGAGACCCAGGGGTGGGTGCAGTGAGCACTTGGGGCAGTAGAGGGGCAGCATGGCCTGGCAGTTGATGCAGCGTGTCAGCGAGTGGGATGTCTCAAAACTGAAACACGTGTCATCAGGACATGCATCATCAGGGAAAGCACGCTCAGGGTTCACCGGGTTAACCGGTAATTTCCGGTGTTTTATCGGTTAAGATTAGCATATGCTGGAACAAAAATCAGCAGTTGGTCAGATGTACAACTGTTATTTTTGTTTGACAGGTTCTCAAAAGAAAAAATGCAGCACAGAGGGAGAGTATGTTTTTTGTTTTTTTGCCAGGGTGCAAATGCACCCAAGATTTGCATGCACGCTTTGATGCAATGTCAATTCCACCCACACTCTGATACAATGTCAATTCCGCCCACACTTTGACACTATGTCAATTCCATCCACAATTCAACGCAGTGTCAATTCTACCCACCCTTTGACACAATATCAATTCTACCCATCCTTTGACACAATGTCAATTCTACCCATCCTTTGACACAATGTCAATTCTACCCACCCTTTGACACAATATCAATTCTACCCATCCTTTGACACAATATCAATTCTACCCATCCTTTGACACAATGTCAATTCTACCCATCCTTTGACAATGTCAATTCTACCCACCCTTTGACACAATATCAATTCTACCCATCCTTTGACACAATGTCAATTCTACCCATCCTTTGACACAATGTCAATTCTACCCACCCTTTGACACAATATCAATTCTACCCATCCTTTGACACAATGTCAATTCTACCCATCCTTTGACACAATGTCAATTCTACCCATCCTTTGACACAATGTCAATTCTACCCACCCTTTGACACAATATCAATTCTACCCATCCTTCGACACAATGTCAATTCTACCCATCCTTTGACACAATGTCAATTCTACCCACCCTTTGACACAATATCAATTCTACCCATCCTTTGACACAATGTCAATTCTACCCATCCTTTGACACAATGTCAATTCTACCCATCCTTTGACACAATGTCAATTCCATCCACACCTTGACACAATGTCAATTCCACTGACACTTTGACACAATGTTGATTCCACCAACACCTCAATATAATGTCAATTCCACTCACACTTTGAAAGAATGTCAATTCCACTCACACTTTGACACCATGTTGATTCCACCAACACCTCAATATAATGTCAATTCCACTCACACTTTGAAAGAATGTCAATTCCACTCACACTTTGACACCATGTTGATTCCACCAACACCTCAATATAATGTCAATTCCACTCACACTTTGAAAGAATGTCAATTCCACTCACACTTTGACGCCATGTTGATTCCACCAACACCTCAATATAATGTCAATTCCACTCACACTTTGACAGAACGTCAATTCCACTCACACTTTGACACAATGTTGATCTCAGTCTCAGCATTCAAACTTTTCAAATGTTTTTTTACGGCGGTGCAGATAGCATGAGACTTACAAGGGTGATTCTGGTGAACAGATGTGCGGGTATAAGGGGTGCCCCTTCAATGGCGTAACCAACCATAGCTCAGTATGGAGGAAGGGTGTGGGAGAGAGAGGCTGGATTTTGATTGATGATTGCTTATATAGCGCTATTCTCCGCTCTTGAGCAGACTCACTGCGCTCGCATGTGATTCTACGTGAGTGACTAGCTTTTTACAGAGCGTTTTTGAATATCTACCGAAGTGGTGTACTTACAGCGCTGGCATGGCTGGTGCCACATGAAACTGCTGCCATCTCTGTGCAAGTTCTGTGTACACCATACAACATGTCACTTCATGCAAAGCCACATACGTAAGGTGTATGCGTGTTTAGCTGTAACCTGCCAACTGCACTTTTGGCAGAATGACCGGGATCTTTTACGTGCTACTGCGGTAACACGGGGGTGGAATGGATACCAAAATAAAAGTCAGCACAGAAAGTTGACCCTGGAGAATAAAATTCTCTTGCTGTTCCTGCAGGGATCTGAACCTGTGACCTTTCGATCATGAGTCCAGCACTCTAACCACTGAGATATCCCTGCCCCCCTTTGGAGTGTGTGGGAAACAATTTTGTAAAACGCCACAACAGGCGCTGTGCATAATCACAGGTAACAAACTGTTCTCCTCAACATTGCTGTTATAAAATCAACAAACACGCGAGATCAATTATGCTTGAAAGACATCACGCAAACAATGACACAAACGTAACAATAAAGACCCGAGTTACCTACAATAACTCTCACCTGGCATGTAAATATGACGATGATGATGTAGAGCTTCATGTCCTCAGATGTCAGTTGACATCCTAAGGACAAACTGTGACCAATGCTGCAGCACGGTTCAGTGTCGCTTTATGTCCACAGAAACCGTAAGGCTCATTAGGACGGAGAGCCCAGGACGGCCACCTTGACTCTCACACTGCTCCTGAACTCTGATGCGAATATGTATCTATGGTGGAGTTTATGTATCTTGTATTTTATTCGCATGCCAGGTGACAGTTAATAGAGGTAACTTGAGTCTTTGTTGCAGTGTTTGAGTGACATCTTTTAAGCACTAATTAACTCCCTTGTGTGTTGATTCTGCACCTGCCTCTGGGCCTCATTATGTTTCAGATTACCGCAAATTAAAAGTATCATTACATTTTAGATTTATTGTTATCACTACCATTATAAATATCAGCACCACTACCAGTAAACCACACGAAAACTGCTGCACACACAAAGCCTCACATTACCCAGCTTTGGATGAACTACTCAAGGTCAAGCACATGAACACTGTACATAAACGAGTCGCTGGATCTGAACCTCCTGCCCAACTATGCGGGGTACTGTGTGTGTGTGTGTGTGTGCTGATGTGACATCAGTGCACATCCGTTTATAATTTATGTGATTTTATATTTGTATTATAGACTTTTGCGCAGCATAACTTGTCTATGTTGTGGTAAATGCAAATCTTTTGGCGTTCCTTTACATGTTAAATTAATGAGCCTTATATTAGTTAAGCTGAATTGCCCCATGAGTGGTGATTAAAGTTTTTTGATTTGACACAGAGGAACAAAAACCAACCAGCCAACACAACATGCACACCAAAGAAAGGAAGAAAGGAAGAAAGGAAGAGAGGAAGAAGCAACACGCTGATGGTGGAAGAGATCGTTACTGACTGCTGGAGGAGGTACGTGGCGATGTTGGTGTCAGAGGTCAGGCCGTTGCTGGTACCAAACTGCCGCCACCGCTCAAAGACGCCGCTGTCAAGCACGACGGTGTGCAGTCTGGGCTGCTGTAGGCTGACCTCGCTCTCAGAGCTGGGCTGCAACGCACACAGCCGACATTGGCAAAATAGCACCACGGTACCAGCGGGCAAGATGCAAGCACATAAAAGGTTCAAACGAATGCTATGGCTGACCTCACTCTCAGCGCTGGGCTGCAGTGGACACAGTACCACTACCAGTGGGCAAGATGCAAGCACATAAAAGGTTCAAACGAATGCTATGGCTGACCTCACTCTCAGCGCTGGGCTGCAGTGGACACAGTACCACTACCAGTGGGCAAGATGCAAGCACTTAAAAGGTTCAAACGAATGCTATGGCTGACCTCACTCTCAGAGCTGGGCTGCAGTGGGCACAGTACCACTACCAGCGGGAAATATGCAAGCACATAAAAGGTTCCAAAGAATGCTAATTACCAGGGCAAAACACCACATATGAATTTTGGGGGTAATCCCCTTACCAAGCTACAAACGAATCAGAATCAGAATCAAAATGACACTTTCACAACAGTTAACCCCTTCACTGCCAGAGCCTGTACAAATTTCCGGGCTGAAAGATGCATGGAAGCGCCTACAAACAGTATATTTTCAAGTCCTATAACACATCTACTTTCAGTGCTGTGCGTTTTGATGCCAGTGCGAAAAATAAGACAAAAGGGCTTAAGGGTTTCAGATTTTGCGCTTTCACTGGTCGTTTTCAAGTGACATTATGGCAGTGAAGGGGTTAACCTAAAGGATGAAAAATGAGATGTAGCACTAAGACTCTTATCTGCTTTTGCTTGAGCTCTGTTGTTTTCATGTCCAGCACTTGGCAGAATCCTAGGACTACCAACAGACATTTTTATTTTCCTATGCAGCCGCCAAAAATGTAGACTGAACACAAACACCACTGGTCACCTTGTGCAGCAAAATGCCCCTTCTTGATGCCAAGTTTGGTTACAAAAAGTGGAGTGGCTGAGGCCAAGTTTGGTTACAAAAGGCTGAGTGGTTGATGCCAAGTTTGGTTACAAAAGGTTGAGTAGTTGATGTGAAGTTCAGTTACAAAAAGTTGAGCGGTTGAGGCAAAGTTTGATTACAAAAGGTTGAGTGGTTGAGGCAAAATTTGGTTACAAAAGGTTGAGTGGCTAATGCCAAGTTTGGTTACAAAGGGTTGAGTGGTTGATGCCAAGTTTGGCTACAAAAGGTAGAGTGGTTCAGAAGATATTTTCTGGAGAAAGCCCAAACACATGGGCAGACAAACATATGAACATGTATACAGAGTTATTCCTCTATACCCCCCCCCCCCCCACCTTTGTTACAGTGGGTATAATAATGTTAATGTACACAAAGATTGTTATTAATATCAATTTAAAGCACAGCCAATAAATAATCTACACATTAAGTTGATTAACACAGTATGCAAACTGCAATACACACACATACACACTCACGGCTGCGTATATCTGATTGGTTACATTGATGGTCTGATGGGTTTCTGTGAATCATTTTTGACCCCGTATTGATGTCAAATTGGTTTCAAAATTGTCTAGTGCAGTCACTGGAGATGAAGTGTGGTACCAAACTCCAAGCGTTGGTTTACAAGTACAACATTCTTCCTCCAACCACTGCCACACTTGATTAGCCACAGGTCTCATGAAACTGTCAGCTAATGTACAGTTTTTTAGTGATGCTCAAACAGTCAAACGGCAGTAAGTTTGTAACAGACAACTCAAATTACAGCAGATGTTTCTTTTGTAACTGACTTAGCGACTATGTTGCTTATGCCAGCTCTAATAAAACCAAATTCATTTGAATTGAGACTGAACTTCTTTTTGTCTTTTTACCAAGGGCAGATGTGTGTCACCTTTACATGAGTGCTTGGGTGCTATGTTGCTTCCAAAGTCTTATTAGTACCCAAACATTTTGGAGGGTGCAGACCGCACCGGTAGACAGCTGCGCAGAGATAAAGAGTGCCCCCTCAGAGGCGTAACCAGTTCTGGCAGAGTTTGGAGGAAGGAGTCAGTAAGCAATGCTTGGAGCTTGGCGCTGTGCAGGCCTTACCGATGCCGTGTTGTGGGTAGTGAAGTGAACAGGCAGGTTCAGCAGCCCCTCATAGGACTCTGTTCTGTGTGCGGCTGCCATCATCTCATTGCATTTCTCTTCCATTGCCTCCGTGCTGGCGCGACCGGGGTCAGAGGTCAGCGCCACCGGCAAGGGGCTGTCCATGTCTGCAAAACGTCACATTCCATGGCAATGCCACCACATTCAAAGTTCACATTCAAACAGTCGTCATACACAACCAATACGACCTGCAATTATAAATTTTTGTTGTTCTATTACTTCTAATCTAGGTCTTTCACAGGTTCTACATCATCACGACCAGAGCTGCGCTGGTTGGACTTTTACCTGTGGGATTGTTACAGTAGCCAGAAAGGTTTAGTCAGATCTGTACTGGTTTAGTCAGATTCCAGACTGGTTTAGTCAGAGAGTTCAGATTTAATGAGATACCAGACTGGTTTAGTCATATACTAGACTGGTTTAGTTTACTGAATATAGACTGATTTGGTCAGTCACCAGACTGGTTTAGTCACATACCAGACTGGTTTAGTTTACTGAATATAGACTGATTTGGTCAGTCACCAGACTGGTTTAGTCACATACCACATTGGTTGTCTGAACAGAAAAGAAACAAAATAATGCAGCTTGCTGCCACTTTACCATTCTGTCAACTTTCACAGTCTGTAGTGTTTCACACTGATCAGGATTTTTTGGGGTCTAAAACTGAAATCAGTAAAACAGTGTTGTTGTTTGTTGTAATGTCAGATCGCCATGTATTTTAGCTGTCAGAAAACTGGGCAAGGACAGTTCAAGCACAGCATGGTGTGGGCCCTGCTGTGACTGTAGCCCCTTTTACAATTCTAGATTTATTTGTTTGGGTGGCTATTGGCTAGTCAGAAAACTAGTCCTCTGATTTTTGTGTACAGATTAAAATAATTACACATCATGACTTAAAAAACAAAACATATGTGACATTCAGAACTGCATAAAATATGCAAAGAAAATACATTAACAGTAACAGTCAATGTTTTATGTCTGTTTACAGCAAGGTGATATTAGACAAATTAACAGTAACACTATCCCTATGTTAATACTGACATTACTGTTAAAATAGCAGTTTTATATTGATGAGCCCAGTTCAGTGATTTAAACCAATAAGATGCATTGGAGAAAGCCAGGAATAAAATACTGTACAGTTCAAGACTGTCAACTGGTCAAACTGTTCTGACTCAGGGTAAAATCCAAGGAGACAGTCAGAAATTCCT
>OY757558.1:2370835-2380835 GCA_963584105.1 Alviniconcha strummeri | reverse complement strand
TTTTTGTGCCCCCCCCCCCCCCCCCCAACACACACACACTGGAGTGCATAGCCCATTACAAAGCAAAGAACCAAAACAGTCCAAACAAGCTCTCATACCTGTATGTGTGTAACGAATATGTACTCTTTTTTGTGCTCCTCACATCCCCCCCCCCCCCCCCCCCCACACACACATTGGAGCGCATAGCCCATTACAAAGCAAAGAACCAAAACACAGTCCAAACAAGCTCTCATACATGTATGCGTGCACATGCATGTTCACACACACACCCACACACAAACACACACCCACAAACACCCACAAACACACACGCACACACATGCACACACACACACACACACACACAAACACGCACGCACGCACACACACACACACACAGAGTGAGTAGGACAGCTTGAAGTGGTGAGACTTCAAGGATGATTTGAAAATAATGTGTGCTTGATGACCTAACTTTGCAAAGGAGACTGTTCCAGACAGACGATGCAGCACAAGAGTCAGATTTCTGACCAAGTGAGTGCGTGCACACAAAGGGAAGACAAAGAATGACAGTATGAGAAGAAGAGCGAAGTGAGACTCCATATATATATGCAAACCTCTTTGGCAACAGCATCTTGCAACTGAAAAATCATTTCTCTCTATATATATATATCCCCAGATATAAATGATTTTTCAGTTGCAAGATGCTGCATGTGTGTGTGTGTGTGTCTCTCTCTCTCTCTCTCTCTCTCTCTCTCTCTCTCTCTCTCTCTCTCTCTCTCTCTCTCTATATATATATATATATACACACACAGTACCTTGCAACTGGAAGAAAGAAAGACAAATTCCCAGACGGCATTGCGGTATCTGTTTCCGTGCAACTGGAATTACTGATGATTCTTTAAGCAACTTTTGCCATATGTCCTTGTATATCCTTGTATATTCATAGGAACAGAATTCCACTTTCAGCCCTCTTTGTTGTTAGTTTTCTTGGAAAATTTGTAGTTTTTCCTGCAAACTCCAAAGAGAGGCTTAGGCCCTTCATGAACAGTGACTCCACCCTCTGCTTGGAGTGTGTGTGTGTTGCTTGCTCAGGTTGGTGTTGAGTGGGGCAGCTCTGATTGCTATCCACAAGGCACGTTACTACAAGCGAAAGGATGGCTTGGCCCTGGGACCTGGTAAGTTACTAAATAACTTACTGATTTTGTCTTTTTATTGCCTCCTCCCCCAACTCCTTCTTATGTTCCTTCGGTGCGCCTGTGTGTGTGTGTGTGTGTGTATTTGTGTGTGTGTTTGTGCGTGTGTTTGTGTTTGTGTGTGTGTTTGTGTGTGTGTGTGTGTTTGTGTGTGTGTGTGTGTGTGTGGGTGTGGGTGTGGGTGCGGGTGTGGTGTGCAAGGAACTTGTACAATATTATGGCTATATAATTATTATTTTTGAGGTTTTAATTTATACAAAAATACATTTTTGTTGATCTTGTAAAGCGTGGTGTGCTCACCTTTGTTGGTGAGATGGCGTGATAGAAATGGCCTCTGTTGTTATTATTACATATGAACTTATTAATTGCCTTTCCCTGATACTTGATACCAATACTCTGCGGGTGAGGGTCATACCCATTTGTGAGGGTGTGTGTGTGTGTATGTATGTGTGTGTGTGTGTGTGTGTGTGTGTGTGTGTGTGTGTGTGTGTGTGTGTGTGTGTGTGTGTGTGTGTGTGTGTGTGTGTGTGTGTGTGTGTGAGTGAGTGAGTGAGTGAGTGAGTGAGTGAGTGAGCGTGTGTAATGTAGGTCTTGCTGTTTTGCTTCTGGTGGTTTCAATTGCTTGTGGTCATTAATTGTTACTGTCATCTTCCAACTGTAGTGTCTAATCAATGATTCTTGTACAGTGAGTTGAGCTGTTTTTATGTCAGAGGTTTGTTGTGCTTTACAAATATATCATTATGATTCATAACATTTGAATATGTCATTATTATTTATAACATTTGAATACATAATTATTATGCATAACATTTGAATATGTTATTATTCATAACATTTGAATACATCATTATTATTCATAACATTTGAATACATCATTATTATTCATAATATTTGAATATATTTGAATACATCATTATTATTCATAATATTTGAATATTTATATGTCATTATTATTCATAATGTTATGAGTATTCCATTCCCAGGACCCTTTGTGGCGGCACTGGAATATTCCACGGATCAGACTGCGGAGGTGGTAGGGAAGCCAGAAGCTTCATTCTTTTTGGAGGCTGTCAGAGAGTTTGGCTGTGGTGCCGGTGCCTGTGTCATGATTGGAGATGTGAGTAGACAGTGCTATACACTCACTGTGTCATGATTGGAGATGTAAGTAGGTAAGGTACTAAACACTCACTGTGTCATGACTGGAGATGTAAGTAGGTAAGGTACTATACACTCACTGTGTCATGACTGGAGATGTAAGTAGATAACGTACTAAACACTCACTCAGTCACTGTGTCATGACCGGAGATGTAAGTAGATAAGGTACTAAAGACTCACTGTGTCATGACTGGAGATGTAAGTAGATAAGGTACTAAACACTCACTGTGTCATGACTGGAGATGTAGTACTAAACACTCACTGTGTCATGATTGGAGATGGAAGTAGATAAGGTACTAAACACTCACTGTGTCATGACTGGAGATGGAAGTAGACAAGGTACTAAACACTCACTGTGTCATGACTGGAGATGTAAGTAGGTAAGGTACTATACACTCACTGTGTCATGACTGGAGATGTAAGTAGATAACGTACTAAACACTCACTGTGTCATGACTGGAGATGTAAGTAGATAACGTACTAAACACTCACTGTGTCATGACTGGAGATGTAAGTAGATAACGTACTAAACACTCACTGTGTCATGACTGGAGATGTAAGTAGATAACGTACTAAACACTCGCTGTGTCATGTCATGACTGGAGATGTAAGTAGATAACGTACTAAACACTCGCTGTGTCATGACTGGAGATGTAAGTAGATAACGTACTAAACACTCACTGTGTCATGATTGGAGATGTAAGTAGATAACGTACTAAACACTCACTGTGTCATGATTGGAGATGTAAGTAGATAACGTACTAAACACTTGCTGTGTCATGACTGGAGATGTAAGTAGATAACGTACTAAACACTCACTGTGTCATGATTGGAGATGTAAGTAGACAGTACTAAACACTCATTGCATCATGACTGGAGATTTAGGTAGACAGTACTAAGCACTCACTGTGTCATGACTGGAGATGTAAGTAGATATGGTACTAAACACTCACTGTGTCATGATTGGAGATGTAAGTAGACATGTTTTCCACTCTGTGCTATCTTCCTCCACCTCAGGTCCCAGCTGGTTACGTGTTTATGTTCTGTAAGTCAAGTTGTGTATAGTCAATAGACTTGACTGTGTGGGTGCTTTATGTACACTTGTGTGTGTAAGTGCTCTGGACAAAATTTTGCACTGTATAAGTACTTTATTTGTTATTATTCTTGTGAAACTTTCAAATAATTGGAGATGGCAGTACACCTGCTTAAACATCGCAGTTGAAATTTTGCATACTGTGAAGGTTAAATTAATTAATGAATAAAAAATATTTGCTTGTACTTTGGTACATGATGCAGCTTATGTACCTTGTATGTATTCACATATCAGATGGGAGTTATCACAGATGACTTGGGTCTTTGTTGGATTCATGTGTGTTTTTTGAATGCTAATTGTTGATGCCTCATGTTTACTTTCAGATGCGCTGCCCATGTTCATATATATACATGCCTGTACACATAGACAAACACTACTAACTTAGCATGTGTTAACTGAGCATTTGATCATCTATGAAGTGCATGGAAAAAAAGTTCAGAAATAAAACTGAATCATGTGGGTGACTTTTTTCCCCATGAATTGGAAAAATCAACCCACAAAAGGAGTTAACTAATGCTTGAAAGCTGTCACATTAAGAAAACAACAAAGACCTGATTTGCCAGTGGTAACTCTTACCTGGCATGCCCCCCCCCCATAAAGTAAATAAATAAATATACAATGTGCACGAGATTCATGAACCTGAGAGCCGATTTTGCCTAGCGGCAAGGCGTTAGGCTGGTAAGCAGAGGGACCTCAGTTCGAATCTGCTTCGGCTCTCCTTTCGCATCAAAGGTTTGTGATCTGGGGACACACACTTCGAGCATCGCTTGCCGGCACCTTCCTCCAAACTCTGCCAGATTTAGTTACGCCACTGAAGAGGCACTCTACCTCCGCGCAGCTGTCCAGCGATGCGGTCAGCGCCCTCCGAAAGGTTCCGGTACTAATAAGACTGTAGAAGCAACCTAGTGCCGAAGCATGCACGTAAACATGAGACGCATCCACCCCGGGTGAAAAAAACAAACAGGAGTTCTGTCTCGATCAAACGATTGTGGTTTATTTGTGCTGGTGTAAACTTTGCTGGTGGCTATAAATGACATGCCTTGTTTTATCTGAGTCGTTTGTAACAAACTTACTACTGTTTGAGCACCAACAAAAAACTGTTCGTTAGCTGACAGTTTTCTGGACCCTATGGCGTAACTAAATACGGCAGTAGCTGAATGAAAGATGGAGTAAACCAGTGCTTGGAGATTGCTGTGGACACTGTCTTGTGACTTTGTCCCTCACAATTATGAATTATGAAACATTAAAATGGCTCTCATCGCTGCCCACCTTAATGCAGAAGTCATTCTAGTTGTGACAGTGTAGCGATAGGTATATAATCTCCCTCTTCCCCCCCCCCCATACCCCCTTCTCCCCGCCCCTAATCAGCCTTATGGTTTCTGTGGACGTTAAGCACCATGTTTACTTACTTACTTTCATCAACTCTACCAAAGATACATCCTGGGATTGAAGGATTTATCTTTCAGGACCGAAGATAAACTAAAGCCAAGGACTGAAGCAAACTCCAAGCACTGGTTTACGACACCCTGGAGCGATAGGCACGGAAAGCGATGCTCGGAGTGTGGGACTGACAGACCACGAAATGCCATCTTTTTACCGGATTGTTGCGATGTCATATTTTCAGGACGCCCGTGATGACGTAGGTGGAGCACAGAGGTGCGGCATGAAAGGCATCCTGGTGAAAACAGGTGAACTTTAGTCGTCTGTTTACCGAGCGCAGCAGACAAAGAGCTTTCTCTCGTCAAGGCTGCTGCACGTGGAACCCGCTCCATCACAACATCAGAAATTCGTCTGCTTCATCCACTTTCAAATCTCTGTCCACATCTCAATTCTTTAAGCAATAACACCATTCTACATAACTGTTCTTTTAATTGCCTAAGCCAGATTTCTGCGTGTGTGTGTGTGTGTGTGTGTGTGTGTGTGTGTGTGTGTGTGTGTGTGTGTGTGTGTGTGTGTGTGTGTGCGCGCGCGCGTGCGTGCGTGTGTGTGATGTCCTTGGCTATGGGTGTGATCGATGGCGTGATGTCCTCGGCTTTGGGTGTGATTGTTTGTATGATCTTGTTGCGGGTGATAGTTGGTGTGATGTCCTTGGCTGTGGGTGTGATGGTTGGTGTGATGTCCTTGGCCTCGGGCGTGAATGATGGTGTGATGTCCTTCGCTTCGGGTGTGAATGATGGTGTGATGTCCTTGGCTGTGGGTGTGATCAATGGTGTGATGTCCTTGGCTGTGGGTGTGATTGGTGGTGTGATGTCCTTGGCTGTGGGTGTGATGGTTGGTGTGATGTTCTTGGCTGTGGGTGTGAATGATGGTGTGATGTCCTTCGCTTCGGGTGTGAATGATGGTGTGATGTCCTTGGCTGTGGGTGTGATCAATGGTGTGATGTCCTTGGCTGTGGGTGTGATTGGTGGTGTGATGTCCTTCGCTTCGGGTGTGAATGATGGTGTGATGTCCTTGGCTGTGGGTGTGATCGACGGTGTTATGTCCTTGGCTGTGGGTGTGATAGTTGGTGTGATGTCCTTGGTTGTGGGTGTGATTGATGATGTGATGTCCTTGGCTGTGGGTGTGATGTCCTTGGCTGTGGGTGGTGTTAAAAAGGGGTTCCACTGCAAGAACTCTGTGATAAAGTGCGGTAGCCAGCCTTCGAGTGTCATTATGGTGTCGCCGTGGTGGACGGCGCCTTGTGTGTGCAAGCTCAGGACATAAACGCATAAATGAGGCACCCAATAGGCTCTTTATGAAGGGAGTAGGACTCTCACCCCCTCACCCAGCCTCCACCCCCCTCTGCCCGTCCAGTCGGATTTACTCTGTTTAAGGTCTTCCAGATCTAAATATAGTGCCTTAACAAATAATTACTTGCTTTTCTTCTTCTTCTTCTTCTTTCTTTTTTTTTTTTCTTCCGCTCTTCGACCTAAGGTTCAAAAGAACGCCATTATGACAAAAACACAGTATGCGAATTTTCAGGGTAAGCCCTTTTTTCAAGTTACGAAACAACACTTTAACAACAACTGAACAGTGAAAAAAATGAGATGTAGGATAATTTCTTGCTTTTGGTTGAGCTGTTTTATTTTGTTGTTTTGGTGTCCAGTCATTTTTGATAAAAAAATAAAATTAAAAAATCTGAAACGATGTAACTGCTAGCGTTCTAAAACAAGATAATCTATTGTTTAAGTGTCGTTTTGAACCATTTATTTGTTGTTTAAGTGTTTCGCCCTGATACAACCGCACCGGTTGACTGGGCGTCAAACACCAACTTACTTAAGTGTTGTTTTGTGGCTTGATAAAGGGGATTTTCCCCGAAAATGTGCATACTGTGTGTCCGTGTTAAAGTAAATAAGCGTTCGTTTGAACCTTTTCGTGTGTGGATCTCATTCTTCTTTCTGTTTTTTTGTTACGGTGTGTGCAGGGAAGTACCGCCATGGTGACGAGGCTGGCATCACACCGCCCCCTGTCTTTGTAGCCAACGACTTCGCTGATGCCGTCCAGCACATTCTGACAGCACTCGTCTGAGTGTGTGTGTGTGTGTGTGTGTGTGTGTGTGTGTGTGTGTGTGTGTGTGTGTGTGTGTGTGTGTGTGTGTGTGTGTGTGTATGTGTGTGTGTGTGTGCGTGTGTGTGAGTGTGTGAAAAAATGTATAAGCACACTTTCGGTACTTTATGGACAATTACACGAGCCTATAAAAACACACACAACAACTACCATTTTGTTTTATTTGTTGGTTCATTGTGTTCTTCCATCCTTTTCGTACACATAGGACCTCCCCCCCCCCCCCCACTCCCTCCCCCATGTATCAAGTGTTGATGTGTTTGTCATCAGGAGTTAGACAGCTCTGTAAAAAATAAAAATAAAAAGTTGACGTACTTAAATCTCGATCCTGGTATAATAAATGTGTGTGTGTGTGTGTGTGTGTGGTTGTATAGATGTGTGGGTAGTTGTACAGATTGTGTGTGTGTGTGTATAGTTCTACAGGTGTGTGTCCTCCTCCCCCCCCCCCCCCCTGTCATTTTCTCTCTCTTAATACAGCTTTGGGGGGGGGGGGGGGGGGGGAGCAGTACAATCACTGACACGGGTTCGATTCCTCGGTGCGGCAAAGGATTTTTCTCTCGGAGTCAGCTTCCAGTGCAGACTCGGTTCCGGTGCCCAGACAGTCCCCCTTGTGCAATCGCATGCATCAACATTTGTGCGCACGTTAAAGATCCCAAACACACGCAGCCATACCATTGCTTGGACACACGGAAATACTGCTCACACTGACGGGACTGGGTAGCGCTGCTCGGTGCAGCGGCTGTAGCCTTGCTCTGGTAAGGCGATCAAATTTTCCACAAGGGATTAATGAAGTATTTAATATATATATAAGGGGGGGGGGGGGGGGAGATAAAATTAAAAAGTCGATTTTTCCGCAAGGGATTAATGAAGTATAAAAAGAGAGCGAGAGAGAAGAAGAAAAACAAAAAACAACAGAGAAAGCGTCACAAACTGATAAAGCAATCAGAGATAAAAGCATTCTATCATCGTCACAGATTCGGTAAGCTTATCAATGACGCGCCCTCGCCTTACGCAGTGGTCCATTCTGATTGGCAGAGAAACTGTTGAGAGACACGTTGACAACTCGCCTTCCTTTCGCAGCTTCCATTCCCACAGCCGACACGTCTGAGCAAAGCTGCACCAACTATCAACAATAAACCGCCGATAGGACTCGTACTGACAGCGAAAAAGCAAGTGTTTGAATTTCTCCTGGAAGGGAAAGAAGCGATTGCTTTCACCACCAGTCTTGGAAGGGAAAGAAGCTATTGCTTTCACCACCAGTCTTGGAAGGGAAAGAAGCGATTGCTTTCACCACCAGTCTTGGAAGGGAAGAAGCGATTGCTTTCACCACCAGTCTTGGAAGGGAAAGAAGCGATTGCTTTCACCACCAGTCTTGGAAGGGAAAGAAGCTATTGCTTTCACCATCAGTCTTGGAAGAGAAAGGTGCGACTGCTTTCACCATGATTACGGCGTCCACGCGTTGGCTGTTGGTGTTGATGCTGTGGCTGCTGTCTCGGTTCCAGACCGGGGAGTCGGGGTTCACGACCCACAAGAACAGCACGAGACCGAAGTGGGACTCACAGGTCATACCGAAAGACGGAATCTATCTCGTCAGCGTTCGCGCCGACCCCTGTGCAGGTTGCACACTGGTTCTCAACGTTGTCTGCCAGTGCCCAGAGAAGGGCGGATTAATGTTTGCAGTCATCGGAGAAGGAATCGTTAGTCACGCAGAAGTGGCCGTTGGCCTGAGGAAGAACGACACGCTGTTCATAGAGAGAGTTGATGAAGGCGAAAGAGCCACCATGGTGTCTATTGCCTACGTGGCGGAGTTGGACAGTCTGTACACGACAGTGAGGAGTGATCTGCTGTCATACGGAACCCCTGTGTGGTACACGCATCGGCTTACGAACATGGGGTGGAAGAGCGTAAGTCACAGTCATACTTTTTTCAATGTTCCTATAACGGGCATATACTGGGTGACGGCCAGGCCAATTCAGAGCGACAGCAGAATGGTTTTAACGGCGTGGAACGGGGCCAGGGAACTGTTCCGTGCTTTCGGAGAAGGGCTCCAAACAACCGCCTCCGTCTCCGGCGCCTTTCACATGGAAGCCGGCACCAGCATCTTCACGACCATGCAGACGGGAGACTTTATAATATTCCATGTGTACACTCTGTTGTCATTCGTTTACCTGGCAGGCAACAAAGAACCCAGCACCACTCCCCACAACCATCTGGCCTTCACGGGACGTCCCATTTCGTCACAGCAATCATCGCCACCACTGACAATCGATTTCAATTTCGCGATGACACTCTACGGAGATATGAAGTCGGGCCACGATGTCCGTATCCGCAAGACTGGTTCCTACATGATCTCTCTCCGACCCTTCATTTTCGACTCCAGGTCCCTGAGGTTTGATCTGCATGTCAATGGGATTGTGAGATGGAGCGCCTACATCGACAGCGGTGTTTCTTCCGGACAAACTGTCGCTCTTCCGCTTCGCTTGGGGGACCTCCTCCACGTCCTTTCTGAAGAAAGCGTGCTGATTAGCCATCATTCGCTGTTCTCTGTCGCCTTCCTCCAGCCTTAATCCTTGTCTCAATCGCCTCTGTCTTTGAAAAAATAATATCACGAACACGACATTTGTGATACGGACACGACATCTGTGACACGGACATGACATCTGTGACACGGGCACAACATCTGTGAAATCGACACCACATTTGTAACAGCGACATGTCTGTGACACGGACACGACATCTGTGGAATCGACACATCTGTGACACCGACATGACATCGGTGACACCGACATATGTGACACGGACACAACATCTGTGACACGGACACGACATCTGTGACACGGACATCTGTGAAATCGACTGTACATCTGTGACACCAACACGACCTCTGTGAAATCGACGGGACATCTGTGAAATCGACACATTAGTAACAGCGACATATTTGTGACACGGACACATCTGTGACACTGACACCACATCTGTGACAGCGACACATCTGCGACACTGACACGACATTTGTGACAACGACACATCTGTGACA
>OY757558.1:2323335-2365835 GCA_963584105.1 Alviniconcha strummeri | reverse complement strand
AAACTGAGAATCTGCTTAGACCCAAGAGACTTGAACAAAGCGATCAAACGAGAACATTTCCCCATGAAGACGATTGAAGAAGTCGTACAGAACATGCCGGGAGCAAAGGTGTTTTCAAAACTTGATGCAACTTCAGGTTACTGCAGTTGAAACTTGACGAAGAAAGCTCCAAGCTGTGCACATTCAACACTCCATTTGGACGTTATCGCTTCCTTCGTGTTCCATTTGGCATTGTCTCGGCAAGCGAAATATTTCAGCGAGTGATGTCTCAGATGGTCGAAGACATTGAGGGAAGTGAAGCCATCATGGATGATATAGTGGTGTGGGGAAAAGACCAAGCAGAACACGACATGCGCCTGAAGCAGGTCATGGACAAGGCAAAGGCATGTGGTCTGAAGTTCAACAAAGGCAAGTGCAAGTTTCGACAGAACCAGATTTCCTATGTCGGACATGTATTGTCTGGGGAAGGTCTGAAAGCAGATCCAGAGAAGATCAGAGCAGTTCAAGACATGAAGCGACCACAGAGCCAGAGAGAACTGATGACATTTCTCGGATTCATCCAATATCTGAAGAAATTCATGCCCAACATGGCAGACATCAGTGCTCCTCTCAGAAAACTGACAGAGAAGGATGTTGAGTGGAAGTGGACTGAGACTGAAGAGAACAGTTTCAACCAGCTGAAGAAACTGGCAACAGAAGCTCCAGTACTCAGGTTCTACGACCCTACATTACCTCTCACACTCTCAGTAGACTCGTCATCTACAGGTCTTGGTTGTGTCATCATGCAGGAAGGCCAACCAATAGCATACGCCTCACGTGCACTGACCAAAACGCAGCAGAACTACGCACAAATTGAAAAAGAGACACTGGCAGTCGTTTTCGGGTGCGAAAAGTTCCATCAGTTTGTGTATGGTCGAACTGTAGAGGTAGAAACAGACCACAGACCCCTACAGTCAATCTTCAACAAGCCGCTACATCAAGCGCCAGCGAGACTCCAACGCTTTCTGCTGCAACTACAGAAGTATGACCTGCAAGTGACCTACAAGCCAGGAAAGTACTTGTACGTCGCTGACACTCTGAGTCGATCGTACCTCCAAGAAACAAAAGAGCAACTGGTCTCAGAGACAGAGATAAATGCAATCAACCCCAAGTCGTATTTACCCATCTCACCAGAAAAGTACGCACAGTTCCAACGAGAAACGGCAAAAGGCTTGGAACTGAAAGCCCTGAGCAGTGTGATTCTCAAAGGATGGCCTGACAACAGAGAAGATGTATCTCCAGCTGTCAGACAGTACTGGTCTTACAGAGATGAACTCACCTGTCTGGACGGTTTGCTGTTCAAGGGAGATAAGATCATAGTACCCAAAACACTTCAGTCGGAGATGTTGGAGAAGATCCATGAGACACACCTGGGCATTGTCAAGTGCAAGAATAGAGCAAGGCAAGTCTTGTTCTGGCCAGGGATGTCTGCACGCATAGAAGAGACTGTGGCAGCCTGCGCATTGTGTGCAGAACACTCGAGAGCAAACGCAAAGGAGCCACTGATTCCAGTGGAGATTCCAGAACGACCTCGGAGCGGATCTTTTTGAGTTCAACAACCAACATTATCTACTCATAGTGGACTACTTCTCAAAGTGGCCAGAAATCCCCAAACTGGACAATCTGTCAGCCAAGAACGTTATTTCATACATGAAGAGTCAGATCTCCAGGTATGGAATTCCCGATGAGCTGATATCTGACAACGGACCTCAGTTTGCTTGTGAGGAATTTGCTCAGTTCATGAAGGACTACGATATCAAACACACAACATCCAGTCCTTACCACCCACAAGCAAACGGGCAAGCAGAAAGAACTGTACAAACTGTCAAACGCTTACTGGTGAAGGCGAAAGATCCGTACAAAGCACTACTTGACTACAGAAACAGTCCTCTAGACACTGGATTCTCTCCTGCTCAACTGTTCTTGGGCAGACGGCTGAAGACAACGTTACCGACAACATCCAAACTCCTACAACCAGGACATGGCAATTCCAAGGAGCGTCACGCTGAAATGGTCTCTCGTCAGCAAAAGCAGAAATTCTACTTCGACAAGAAGGCAAGCGAAAACCTGTCGACATTTCGAGCCGGTGATCCAGTCATGATGAAGTTCGGGGACACCTGGAAGAGAGCTGAAGTAGTGACTCCTCACTCGACTCCCAGATCCTATGTAGTCAGAGATGAGCGTAAACAGTACAGAAGAAACAGGAGGATGCTGAGGCCCGCAGTGGTTGCCTCAAGAGACAGTGATTTGCCAGTGACTGTTCCATCACAGAGTGAAACAGAATGTGTGGCTAATCAAGCAAGTGGTCAGACTCCATCACAATCAGATGACAACAGCCAAATGGTCAGAAAAGAAAATGTGGTGAAAACCAGATCAGGCAGAGTTGTCAAAATTCCAGCTAGGTTTCGTGATGATGACGCATAAGGTCTACCATAATCATGCACGTGTGACCAGTTGTCTAGTGATTGTGATGAAGAACTGAAGTAGGACAGTGAAGTGCTGTTTGATCAGTATTATTTTTCCTGTAAATTAATAATTGCGTAGTTGATCAAAGTGATTGTGTTTTACACTACAGAGACGGATAAGTTTGAAAGAACTGAATTTTCATACATTTGTGAAACATTACATGATAGAATGTTTAGGAATAGTAATGTGTGTCACTGAAGAAAAGTGAACACTGAAAACTGTTTATGGTGCAAAGACATTGCAGATGCATAAGAAGTTTAGTTCTGATTTAAATTAGTTGTGTTTGAAAGTGATATTTTTTTTTTTTACAAACACTGAAACAAGAACTCCTATAAGGATAGTTATATGATGTGATTTTATATTTTAATTGTTTAGAAGTGTTTTTATATAGTATATGAACATTTAAAGTTATGAATATTGAAATCAACAAGTTTCAAATTATTTAGTTTATTAAAATGTGCAGCAATAAGTTTAAGTCAACAGAATTGTTAACAGATGTAAGAAACAAACAGAATAATTATTGTTGTGTGAATGGATCATAGTGAAAAGCCTTAAAGTTTTTCATGGTGAAAGAAACAGTTGTAAGTTTATTGTTTTGATAAGTGTATGGTTTATTTGGTAAATTTGGATCAAAGGTATTTGCTCAAAAGAAAGGGGATGTCATATATATTGTGAAGCAACACATGTATGTTATATAGAGAATGCAAGGGAATTAACCCATGTAATACTAATGTTACTGGTGGAACAAGGGTGATCGTTGCTGAATAAAACATGTCTCCCCACATGGCTGCTTTGGTTTGATATGTTCGCCCACATAAAAATATAACATTGAGGTTCTTTGATTTGACATCATCAAAAATACTCTAGAGATTCTTTGTCATCATAAAAAATGCTCTATTAAAAACAACAACAACATTTCCGTCCATACTTTGTTCAACAGCCACTTCATATTAACAATATTTGTTTTCTCCTTTCGTTGTAGTTGTAGTTGTTGTTTTCTCCCTCGTTGTTTCCTTCTTGAAACAGTGGAATATTACAGGATATTCATCGTGCCGTATTTCTTTTCTCCTCAGTAGTGCACAAGTATTCACTGGAGAACTCCTTAGATCTAAAATCAGCATGGACAATACTTTCAGACACATGCATTTTGCGAGTTATTGCCGTCCTTTGTGACGGAACTCAGAAATGTCACCGCAGTCTTTTGTGACGGAACTCATAAATGTTACTGCAGTCTTTTGTGACGGAACTCAGAAATGTTACTGCTGTCTTTTGTGACGGAACTCAGAAATGTTACTGCAGTCTTTTGTGACGAAACCCAGAAATGTTACTGCAGTCTTTTGTGACGGAACTCAGAAATGTTACTGCAGTCTTTTGTGACGGAACTCATAAATGTTACTGCAGTCTCTTGCGACGAAACTAAAAAACTGCTACTGCAGTCTCTTGCGACGAAACTAAAAAACTGCTACTGCAGTCTCTTGCGACGAAACTAAAAAACTGCTACTGCAGTCGTTTGTGACGGAACTCAAAAACTGTTACTGCAGTCGTTTGTGACGGAACTCAAAAACTGTTACTGCAGTGTTTTGTGATGAAACTCAGAAGTGTTACTACAGTCTTTTGTGACGGAACTCAGAAATGTTACTACAGTCTTTTGTGACGGAACTCAGAAATGTTACTGCAGTCTCTTGTGACGAAACTCAAAAACTGTTACTGCAGTCTTTTGTGACGAAACTCAAAAACTGTTACTGCAGTCTTTTGTGACGAAGCTCGAAAACTGTTACTGCAGTCGTTTGTGACGGAACTCAAAAACTGTTACTGCAGTCGTTTGTGACGGAACTCAAAAACTGTTACTCCAGTCTTTTGTGACGGAACTCAAAAACTGTTACTGCAGTCGTTTGTGACGGAACTCAAAAACTGTTACTGCAGTCTTTTGTGACGGAACTCAAAAACTGTTACTGCAGTCGTTTGTGACGGAACTCAAAACCTGTTACTGCGGTCTTTTGTGACGGTCGTCAGAAATGTTACTGCAGTCTTTTGTGATGGAACTCAGAAACTGTTATTGCAGTTTTTTTGTGACAGAACTCAGACATGTTACTGCAGTCCTTTGTGACGGAAATAAGAAATGTTACTGCAGTCTCTTGTGACGAAACTTAAAAACCGTTGTTGCAGTCTTTGGTGACGGAACTCAAAACTGTCACTGCAGTCTTTGGTGACGGAACTCAAAAATGTTACTGTGGTCTTTTGTGACAGAACTCAAAAACTGTTGTTGCAGTCTTTTGTGACAGAACTCAGAAATGTTACTGCGGTCTTTTGTGACAGAACTCAGAAATGTCACTGCGGTCTTTTGTGACCGAACTCAAAACTGTCACTGCAGTCTTTGGTGACCTAACTCCGAGCCTAAAGGCCTTCGTCTTGCCCAAATGATGCTGAACTGTCAGGGGGCGTGATATCCGCGCGCGAGTCGTTCGATTCTGGTTGACTGCTGTCCGATTCCCGGCGACCTCCGGGAAAAAGAACCTGCGCGGACAGCAGGTCAGTGAAGGAGCTGCAGTACCGCAGCAGCATCACGAAGGCAACGAAGGTTGGCGCCACCGCAGTGGCCACCATGGCCGCCTTCGCGCCGGTGCTCCATATGACTGCAACAAGAATGAACCCAAAGAGTTTACGTGGAGTACCAGGTAGGTGACGTTAGTACTGTATTCCCCGTCCTCGTGGCATCATCTGCAACAAGAATCAACCAAACAGTTTACGTGGAGTACCAGGTAGGTGGCGTTAGTGTTTCATTTTGTCCTCATTGTGTTTATCACATGCAACATGAATCAAACCAAACAGTTTACGTGGAATACCAGGTAGGTGGCGTTAGTGTTTCATTTTGTCCTCATTGTGTTTATCACATGCAACATGAATCAAACCAAAGAGTTTACGTGGAATACCAGGTAGGTGGCGTTAGTGTTTCATTTTGTCCTCATTGTGTTTATCACATGCAACATGAATCAAACCAAAGAGTTTACGTGGAATACCAGGTAGGTGGCGTTAGTGTTTCATTTTGTCCTCATTGTGTTTATCACATGCAACATGAATCAAACCAAAGAGTTTACGTGGAGTACCAGGTAGGTGGCGTTAGTGTTTCATTTTGTCCTCATTGTGTTTATCACATGCAACATGAATCAAACCAAAGAGTTTACGTGGAGTACCAGGTAGGTGGCGTTAGTGTTTCATTTTGTCCTCATTGTGTTTATCACATGCAACATGAATCAAACCAAAGAGTTTACGTGGAATACCAGGTAGGTGGCGTTAGTAGGCAATGTCCACTTTTCAGCCCGTTCTTAATTGGGCGAATGTTTCTTCGCGAACCTAGTTGGAAGTATTCGTCGAAGCTATATTCGGGGTCCAAAAAGCTTTGCTCAACATGTTCTGGGAACATTCGCCCTATTCGACAATCATTGCCTCTGATTGGCTGAGACCAGAGCTCTCCTGTGGATGAGGAAGAAATAAAATTGTTCTTAATAAAAATGGATAACGGTGTTGCTAGGTTCTTCACTCGCTTCGGAGGGAATTTGTTTATTTGTTGACTTGTGGGAGGCGCAGCCTTGTCTCGGGGACCCAGAATGAGATAGTAGTTTGTTGAATTACCCTGTGAGGGACGATTAAAGTATACTGACTTGATTTGACTTGACTTTAGCCTACATTTTCGGTCATGCTGTCTGCTGCGCGTCTGCCGCAAGTTCGGGCCGAAGCTTGCTTCTCATTATAAGCCAGATGAGAACGAAGTAAAGTTCGTCGAACTGTCCGAACCATGTTCGGCGAACTAAAAGTTCAATTAAGAAACGAATCATAGTTCGTCGAACTGTCCGAAGTATGTTCGGCGAACAAACATTTGCCCAGTTAAGAACGGGCTTTATGGTTAGGTATTGTATTTCCAGCCACACCCCTTTTTCTCGCGCATCATAAATATCAGTAATAATCAGACATTGATCCTGGAGATTACTGGAAGAAGAATAATATGAAAAATAACAAGGGATCTGACACAGACCTCTGTGCGACTCCAGAAGGTACTATGTTGTATTCAGACTTTTCCCCTTTTATAACAACGGCTTGTTTGTGATTTTGTGAATAGTTTTAGACCATACTGCCAAACTGCCTCTTATACCAACTGCTTCTATTTTATTTTTTCAATTACTCCTTTTTTGTGCCACATTCGATCGAAGCCTTTGGGGATGTGGAGAAGAGAAGAAGAGAGAGAGAGAGAGAGAGAGAGAGAGAGAGAGAGAGAGAGAGAGAGAGAGAGAGAGAGAGAGAGAGAGAGAGAGAGAGAGAGAGAGAGATTATGTGGTTATTCCTAGATTGAATAGTATACATAGGCCATGATATACTGATGTGGGTCGATTAACGTTCGAGTCTCGGCACAGCTCCTGACTGGGATGGACTAATAATATTATCAACATTCGAACAGTTCAGCGCACGTCGACTGTGAACACACCATTCTTAGGCCTTACCTCCACAACTTAACAGTGAATATGGACGATAATTATTACATAGATTTGCAGGTCCTTTTTATGTAGTGGTGTTTAAGGAGAAATCTTCTAAACAGCTGGAAAGATACCTTCGTTCAAAACAACGGTAAAGGAGGATAGGTAAGGCTTCCATAATAATGTCAACGGTAAAGGAGGATGGGTAAGGCTTCCATAATAATGTCAACGGTAAAGGAGGATGGGTAAGGCTTCCATAATAATGTCCACGGTAAAAGAGGATGGGTAAGGGATCCATAATAATGTCAACGGTAGAAGAGGATGGGTAAGGCTTCCATAATAATGTCCACGGTAGCTATTAGCTTTTTGTTATGGATCATATCAGGCATTGTTGCCCTTGATTTGTCCTTCCCCCCCCCCCCCCCCCCCCACACACACACATTATTACGTCGGCGTGCGTAAGAATAATATTATTGATTTAGGAATCTGTGTAATCTACATCTGGAGTATTTTCATGTGTGCTTGCGTGAGTGCGTGCACGAGTGTGTATGTGTATGTGTGCGTGCATGCGTGCGTGCGTGCGTGCGCGCGCGCGCGCGTGTGTGTGTTGTAATGTTGTGAAACAGTTGTTAATCTGCACAAGAATATGCTGTCTGGAGAAACATCAGTCGTAAAGCCAGAGTCTCTATACATATTGCAATGTCCTTCTTTGATATGTGTGTGTTGTATGTGTGCGTGCGTGCGTCTGTGTGTGTGTGTGTTGTGAAACATTTGTTGATCTGCTCAAGAATATGCTGTCTGGAGAAACATCAATCGTAAAGCCAGAGTCTCTGTATACATATTGCAATGTCCTTCCTTGATGTGTGTGTGTGTGTTGTATGTGTGTGCGTGCGTGCGTGCGTGTGCGTGTGTGCATGTGTGTGTGTGTGTGTGTGTGTGTGTGTGTGTGTGTGTGTGTGTGTGTGTGTGTGTGTGTGTGTGTGTGTGTGTGTGTGTGTGTGTGTGAATCGAACCTTTAGCGTCGACCCCCATAACCGCCAGTTCAATGAAAGACATATTGGTCAGGTGGTCCTTTTCCCGCATAACCAACGTCACGTAACGGCCGATCATTGTACTTTTGCAGTCCAGTCTCTTTCCCACGCTGTTCCGGGGGAATCCTGAGGACTGGAGACACATCGCTATGCCGGGCTGGTGCCTTGCCTCTTTACACTTGATGCACTTCGAAACCCAGATCTCAAAGTCCGAGATGCCTGGTGTTTGTGCAGAGCAGATGGAAACCACAGATGAAAATATCATTTAATCATCAATGGAGCAACTGATCCAGAAATTTATGTTTACAAAGGCAAACGGGGTTGATGGTGGTGGTGGTGGTGGTGGTGGTGGTGGAAGGGCTGGGGGGGGGGACCAAAAATAATGCTGAGGGTGCAGTGGGGTGGATTGTGGGGGTAAGGGTGGGGTTGAGAGAGAGAGAGAGAGAGAGAGAGAGAGAGAGAGAGAGAGAGAGAGAGAGAGAGAGAGAGAGAGAGAGAGAGAGAGAGAGAGAGAGAGAACAGAAGCTGAGGCACTTAAAGACTATCCCCCGTGGAAAAATATTTTTTGCTAAAACGTGTACTTTAATGTAGTGAGTTAATGTCCGTGTTTACTTTCTGCAAAAAGTAATTGAATAAAAACCGCACCAAGCCACTTTCGCTCACCTGTTCAAAATACAGAAACCGGAAATACGTCACTTGTGTATGAAGCTCAAATAATTATGGCAGTGCCTTCTGACCACGCGTATGATGATAAGCATGGACATGGATCTTCTTGATTAAGAAGAAGAAATGTAAAAAAAAAAAAAAAAAAAATCTTCTTCGTTAAGGAGAAAAAATGTAAAAAAATCAACAACAACAACAACAATCTTCGGTAAAGCTGCATCGTCGGTTGCGCTTCGTGGCTTAATTATCAAAAGCAGACACGGGCAGAGGATGGAATACAGAACCATGAATAGCGAAGCCGGTTGCTCCTTTCCATCACTCGCATCGGGCAGCAGTCAACAATCTTCTCCAGATTAATACGTCATTGTAGGTCACAAATGCCATCAGAATCATCCAAACAGGGTCATACGAAGCGCATAAACCCAACAATTTCAACAAAAAGTGAGTTATATTCCATATTGTTTTCCTTTATTGTGCGTTTACGCCTTTCAGACATTAGATCTGGATCTAGTTTCCGTGCACGCTTCCCAAGTGCCGATGTCGGAAAAAAATATAAAAAAATATCGTGTACTCGCCCATTTCCAAATGCTGCCTTCATTCGCTTGATACGACCCTGTTTGAGTGACTGGGATGATATTTGTGGCACAAAACGGCGTTTAAAATGTCCCAAGATATCTTTCCCTGAGTAAAAAAAAAAAAAGAAAAAAAAAAAAAAAAAAAAAAGTTCGGGACAATTCAACAACAAAATGCTCACCACTCGATACAATCCAAGCGACTGCCATGTTTGCAGTCCACCGGCGTCTCTTCCTGATCACTGCTATCTTCAGTAGATCAGTTTTCTGCTGTATATGGTTCAGACTGATACGGCTGTAGGCCATATTATTTACTAGCATTTTCTGGTCGTGTTTTGTCTTCTTCAGAATCGCTGCTTTCGCAAGATAAGTGCAGGTGATCGTCTTCTATCTCCATGATACACAAGTGTCGTTACAAGTCGGGAACTCCTAAATCGAACCGGAAGTTGCATTTCTCTTGATTACAGGTGAACATTTCAATATTTTATGGCCGATATTGAGAGAAATACGGCGAGTTCAGAGCTCGGGTTGGAAATTAGGTATTATTAGAGGTAGCTCTTCAATTTTATTTAATAATAAAATATAAAATAAATATATATAAAAATGTCACGCGGGCTAGTCTTTAAATGAAATATTAATGATTGTCTCCCCTAAAATAAGGTCAAGTTTAAACTCTTGATTTTACTCCTAAAAACTCGACGGCAAGTAGGCAATGTAACTCGTACGTGTACAACGTTGACATTACAACATCGGCAACACGACGTGTACAACGTTGACATTACAACATCGGCAACACGACGTGTACAACGTTGACATTACGACATCACTTCTCGCGCTCGCCATCAAACCTGCTTCGTGAACACTTGCAAATTTAGTCAGTCACGCAAATTCTGAGGTTGACAGGCTGATCGTAATATTTCACATAGGTTTAACACACACACACACGCCCAAAGACACACACACACACACACACACACACACACACACACACACACACACACACACACACACACACACACACACACACACACACACACACACACGCCCAAAGACACACACACACACAAACACACACACATACACGCCCAAAGACACATACACCCCCCCCCCAACAATAACAACCACACATACATTAAAAACACAGCTACCAAAGAGGGAATGCAGATACACGAGTTCAAGCTCAAACCCTTTCACCCAGTAACAATATTATTTTGTCGACACTCGACCCTATTGTTTTTGTACTGAGCGCTTCGGGCTCACGTTAGGTGTGACCGCCCTATAAATACGCTTTTTACGTTGCATTACATTGGCAACTACCCAGTGTCGTCACACTGGTACCCGCTCATGTTTTGGGGGTGTAATCCAGGAGACCGTAGTCATGTCAACATCTGGCAATCGGCCGAGACATCCAGGCAGGGTGCGGACGGAGCGGTACGAAGATTTTACCGAGTGTTTCTGACGTCCAGTGGGACATTGGTCAACACAAAATCCATGGACACCAGCGATAGCCTAAAGGCCGAGGTCAACACAAAACCTATGGACACCAGCGATAGCCTAAAGGTCGAGGTCAACACAAAACCCATGGACACCAGCGATATAGCCTAAAGGTCGAGGTCAACACAAAACCTATGGACACCAGCGATTGCCTAAAGGTCGAGGTCAACACAAAACCTATGCACACCAACTGACCAGCGATAGCCTGAAGTTGTTGTTAATGAGGTAGGAATGAGGTCAACCGAGCAGGTCGTGGTTTGGACTTCAGAATCACACATTTAAGTTCCTGCTCAGACATCGGACAGACTGGGTCATGGACGGTATACAACTTTATTGCCAAGTGTCAATACACTGATTGCACGAGGAATGTTTTGTGGTGCCAAGTACTCTCATAAAACATTCACACCAATCATAAAACATTAAATTACAACAACAGCAAATAAACAACCTGGTAAAAAGTCATTCATAGATAAAAACATGAAACATCCCACTGGCAACAAGCTGTGCACATCACATAAAACTGCCACTTCCCGAGGACCCCTTCTTATACGTTACTGTCCTAATAAAAGCAATTATAAGAATTATCTACAACAAATTAATTAATTAACCCCGCTGGCCCCTATCACCCTGACCCATCCAAGATCCTACGCACTAAAAACATTCCCACCCGGACTCAGTTGACATGAGAGTGGGCCTAGTGCAAGCTCGGCAATAGACGTCACTAGCCTGTTGCACCCAGCGCCCCCCTCCCCCTTCCCCTCCGCTACCCCCACCCTCAGCTCGAGCAACAACACAACACGTGCGTGCGGCTAGGGGAAGCTACTCTGGACAAAGCCCAATAGGAAGCAGACGGTATTCGAAGGCGAAATTTAAGAGCTAGTGTTTGGATACCCTGAGTACCATGGATACAGTGCATGTTCTTCATCCGTAAGTAAAGGATATTGACTTAGTCACTGCAAACAATAACAAAACACTAGGCCTCAAACTTTAGGATAAGACTACGTGCAAGTGCAGTTGACCCAGAGGTCGTGTCAGAGACAGGGGAAACTATCGTTGTGTCGGGGTATCTAGGTCGCATCATTTGCAAATCAGAAATTATAAAACACAGTTAAATAAAATTAAAATAAATAAAACTCTCACT
Organism: Alviniconcha strummeri; assembly: GCA_963584105.1. Classification (NCBI taxonomy): domain Eukaryota; kingdom Metazoa; phylum Mollusca; class Gastropoda; family Provannidae; genus Alviniconcha; species Alviniconcha strummeri. The sequence continues at coordinate 2,353,963 of OY757558.1, read as the reverse complement.
TCCATACACGATCATCAGCATATGCCACCCCCAAGCCTTTCGGCACCCACGTAAGAGTAAAACTGGCCGAATAATGAATAAGACGAAGACAAACCAGAGCAGACAACAGGCGACAAAGGAGTTTGTTTGCCAAGGTCAGACTGAAATGATCACAGACAGATAATAAAACAGCCATACATGCAGACTGAGAAAAACGAATGATAAGATCAAAGGAACACGATGTATACCCTCGATGGTGGTGAGGATTATGTAAGAGATGTTGTAAGAGATGTTGGCGAATTCGCCGAGGTCAACTCTCCACCAAGTCTCGCCAGTGTCAGGGTCAGGGCCGGTCTCCACCGAAATACTGTTTGGGATGTCCTCCGAAATCGTTCCCAATCCGTCCACCCTGTACTGAGGCTCTCCTCCATTTCTGGTGGCGCTCTGTGTTGCGTTCTTGAACATGGCTACGTTGTAAGGAACTGGAACCGACAGGCACTTTCCTAAAACGCGTTGTATTCAACAGGAAGTAGAGACTGAATACAAGAACAACAAAACATCACTTAGGACCAAAGATGATAATATTTGCACAGGCAAATTATATCATTATTACAAATCGCTTATATAAGGCGCCACTCTGTGCTGTCTTGCAGCCTCATTGCGCCCATGACGACCGTGGTTCTAAATAAGTGACTGTAGCCTGTTTGGTGGCGCGTTTTCCGTTTTGTTTTACTGTTGTTGTTTCTTTGTTTTTAACATCCACTCAAGTAGTATACTGACAGCGCAATTTGGCTGTTACATGGCATGGTGTCACGTGAAACTGCTGCCGTCTCGGCGCAGGTTCTGTGTACACCATACACAAGTTTACAGTGTCGCTCCATTTCAAGCTGCGTTGGTAGGGTGCATGTGCGTTTAGCTGTAACCTACCACCTGCACTTTTGGAAGAATGACCCGGATCGTTTACGTGCTACTGCGAAATAATATAATAATAATAATGTATTCTTTTATTTGCTGTTCCTGCAGATTGGGCCACAGCGCCCATTTGTTTCAAAGCAAAGAACCTAACAGTCAGAACAAACTTCCGCGAACACCAGAACACACACACACACACACACACACACACACACACACACACACACACACACACACACACACACACACACACACACACACACACACGCACGCACGCAAGCGCGCGCGCGCGAACATGCACACACACAGTCAAACACACAAATAATCAAACACACACACACACACACACACACACACACACACACACACACACACACACACACACACACACACACACACGCACGGATAGCTTGAAGAAATGAGATTTCATAAGAAGAATGTACTCTTTTATGTGATATTTCCCCAGATTGGAACACAAAGAATATTATAAAACAGGGAATCAAAACACAGTCGAAACAAACTTCCGCGAGCGCGCGCACGCTATCACACACACACACACACACACACACACACACACACACACACACACACACACACACACACACACACACACACACACACACACACTAACACTAACACACGATGCGTGTGTTAACGAAAGTAGGTTGACAGTTACCATGAAAAATATATTTAAAAAGCAACAAGAGCGCGGTCCTGTTGTCTTGTTAAAAGGGTAAACAGGAATCCACCGACTTAATCACTGTTTCAAAACGGTTTTCACGTACCAGCAGACAGTCACATATCAACATGCACTTCTAGGAACGGGACGCAGCGCACATGGCCATTCCCGAACGTCGGCACAGCGTGTCCAAACTAAGGGAGCCAGAGATGAAACCAACGACACTTGCATCCGACTCACCTGCTCTCTCGCAACTGATCTCCGAGACTTCTGCTCTGGGGAGAAAAATAAACGACATACAGAAAAACTGAACCAGCAGAACATAAAGGCAAGTAGATAGGGTTTACTTCACAAACAGTCCCAAGATTCAAGAATTGTTGGGGTATGTGGGTAATTTTCAGAATATGAGCAAATTCTTGTCCTTTAAGAACAAGATGAAATAAAATTATAACTGCTCATCCAACAGATTACTGATCTAACATTAGACACACTGACTCCTTGTTTGTATTTTCCATCGGTATATGGGAATGGATCATGTGGCAGAGTGTGTGTGTGTGTGTGTGTGTGTGTGTGTGTGTGTGTGTGTGTGTGTGTGTGTGTGTGTGTGTGTGTGTGTGTGTATGTGTGTGTGTGTGTGTGTGTGTGTGTGGGGGGGGGGGGGGTGGTGGTCTAAAAATCTATGCCCAATTGGAAACAGTGACAATTTTTACATCTCCGTATAAGCTATAAAAACGGTGCTTGTGGTATCAGACTTTCAGTGTTAGACAGATGTAGACATCTTGACATACCCAAAGCAAAAACTTTGGGAAATAATAACTTTTTTCCTGAGATTAAAAAGAAAAAGAAAAAAAAGAACAATCTGAACAACCCGGCTGTTGTTAGGCAGCTAGGAAACAGCTGACAAGCAATAATAATAATACATAGCACTTCTATAGCGCAGTTTTCGTATCATGACTTAGCACTTAGCTCAAAGCGATTTACACAAAAAGTATATATCTTTATACCGTAGAGGACATCAGTAATCATATTAACACCACCTCCTCTACATCCACCCATCCACTCAATAGTCAAACTGTGCAGAAAATGTGCTTTAAAAACCAAGAGAAGCGTTCTTCGAAAAGATGCGTTTTCAGATTTTTCGTGAAAGAGGTGAGATGGAGAGTTGCGGACAGTTGTAGGAAGAGAGTTCCTGATTTTAGCTGCTTGAAAGTGGAAAGATCCTTTTCCAGCAGATTTGAGGTTAGTTTTGGGGATTTTCAACAGTTTTTCACTGCTGGACCGAAGAGTTTGAGAGGGCTGGTATGTGTGAAGCAGTTCTGAAAGGTACGGAGGAAGAGAGTTCTCAAAATGCCTGAAAACTAGTGTGGCAATTTTGCAGTGGATACGGGCCTCAACAGGGAGCCAGTGTTGTTGTTTTTTCCAGAAGGGGAGTAACGTGGTCCGATTTTCGTTTGCGGAAGACAAGTCTGGCAGCATTGTTTTGAACTTTTTGTTGTCGGTTCAGTGAATATGATGGAAGGCCAGAGAGGGTAGAGTTGCAGTAGTCCAGCCTGGATACGGTAAGAGATGAGACTAACTGGGCACTACTTGCCTCTGAGAGGTATGGTCTGATAGAGGCTGTCTTGCGGAGGTGAAAGTAGGATGAGCGGCAGAGAGAGGTCACCTGCTCCTTCATGGACAGTGTTTTATCAAGATGGACCCTCAGGTAATTTAACAGTAAAAATAGATTTTATTCATCCCAGCGGGAAATTAAAGCTGTCGTTCGATCTTATACATTAACGTACAACGAAGAATTGAACTGCACATATAGCTCAATAATTCAAAGTCATGAAACGCACACACATACACACTCTTAGATATACAACCCCTCTCTCTCGATATACTAACGCTAAAGCATTGATCTAATGTAATACCTAGCAAACCCATAATTACCCGGAATAATTTTATTTGTGGCAAACCAAAACGTAAACTCTCAAACTAAATGAAATCACCATGTACACTTATCCCTACCCTCACTGGAAAGTTATCATCCTCAGCAGACGTCTTGACGCATGCACACACACTGTTAATGACTGTTATAATTTTCATTAAAAAGCGGACAGAGCTGAGGGTGACCATTAGATGATGTTTGGAATGGAACTGCGTTAGGACCAAAGGTTAACGGTTCTTTCTTCGCTTGACAGAGGCGGGTGCGATCCCCTAGGACCAAGAGCTCAGTTTTCTCTTTGTTGAGTTTAAGTTTGTTTTCGTTCATCCACATCCAGTTGTTTACATCCGCAACACAGAAATCAGTTTCTCTAGAAACCTGGCTGAAATCGGAGGGAAGGGCAGCTTTCTGTAACTCGGTGTCATCTGCATATTTGTGGTAGTCAGACTGATGTTTCTGAATGATGTTTGAGAGAAGTTGAGTGTACAGAGTGAACAGAATGGGGCCCAATACAGACCCCTGGGGAAATCCAGACTGAAGTGGGACAGGTTTTAAAGAGATTCCTTCAATGGTGACAGACTGTTGGCGGTCGGACAGGTAGGACGAGAACCACTGATGCACTTTAGCATGAACTGCGTAACGATACTCGGTCTTTTCAACAGAATCTGGTGGTCAAGCGTGTCAAACGCAGCAGAGAGATCAAGGAAAGCGACTATGGACGCTAACCTGTTGTCAGTGTTAGAAAGAAGGCTGTCAGTGACAGCAAACAGTGCTGTTTCTGTGCTGTGTTCGTTCCTGTATGCAGACTGACAGGTCTGAAGCAGACCGTTGTTAGTGAGGTGTTCTTGTAACTGTGTTAAAACAGACTTTTGAATTAAAAATTAAAAATAAAAATGAATGGGAATGACTGGGAGGTTAGACACAGGTCTGTAGTTTCTGAGCATGTTTTAAAACAGCCTTTTTAATTAAAAATAAAAATAAAAATGAATGGGAGGTTAGACACAAGTCTGTAGTTTCTGAGCATGTTTTAAAACAGCCTTTTGAATTGTATTTTTAAATGAATGGGAAGTTAGACACAGGTCTGTAGTTTTTGAGCATGTTTGAGTCAAGGTTTGGCCTTTTCCAAAGAGGATCGACAATGGCCTGTTTGAGAACACCACGCGCGGTGCCCGATTCAAGAGACTCGTTAACGAAGCGGAGGGGAACAAGAATGTCAATAATAATAATGTACATTTATCACGCGCTCATCAAGGCCCTGAGTGCTCACATGATACATATTAACCTAAATATTCTATTCTATACACATGTAGAGGACAGTCCAACCAAAACAATTTACATAAAGTATTATACAACACACACACACACACACACACACACACACACACACACACACACACACACACACACACACACACACACACACACACACACACACACACACATGACTGTAGCAGAAACTGGGTACTGATATTAGTTAGGATGAAAATACTGTGAGAAGAGGAAGGTTTTCAGTTTGGCTTTAAAAGATGACAGGGTTGAGCAGTGTCTAAGGTCTTGTGGGAGTGAATTCCAAATGTGGGGTCCAAAGCAAGAGAAGGTGCGAAAGCCATGAGTCTTGCGTTTGTATTGTTGGATTTCCAGCATGCGGGTGTCAGAAGAAGAGCTTAGTGTACGAGACGGAGTGTAGACGTGCAGCAGTTCAGAGAGGTAAGCAGGACCAGAACCACTTACCAATGTAGGCCTTCAGAAGCCCTGTGGGCATTGGGTCAAGGGCATAACTCTTGTTTGCAGATTTCAGAACAAGATCACGAACTGTTTGTTCCGATACTGGTCTAAAACATGTCAGAGAAATGCCATCAAAAGGACTGAAGTAATTGTTCATTGGACAGGGGCTAGTTCACGGCGTATGTCCTTGATCTTGTCTGAGAAAAAACTTGCAAAATGCTTCGGGAAGTTCTGGGAGAGAAATGTCAGTATGAAGGACATAAATTATGTCAAACAGGTGGTATGTGCTCGCTGTGTGTGTGTGTGTGTGTGTGTGTGTGTGTGTGTGTGTGTGTGTGTGTGTGTGTGTGTGTGTGTGTGTGTGTGTGTCTGTGTGTGTGTGCGTGCGTGCGTGCGTGCGTGCGTGTGTGTGTGTGTGTGTGCCTGCGTGCGTGTGTGTGTGTTTGTGTGTGTGTGTTTGTGTGTGTGAATGTGTGTGTGTGTGTGTGTGTGTGTGTGTGTGTGTGTGTGTGTGTGTGCGTGCGTAGCTGTGTGTGCGTGTGTGTGTGTGCATGCGTAGGTGTGTGTGTGTGTGTGTGTGTGTGTGTGTGTGTGTGTGTGTGTGTGTGTGTGTGCGTAGGGGTGTGTGTGTGTGTGTGTGTGTGTGTGTGTGTGTGTGTGTGTGTGTGTGTGTGTGTGTGTGTGAATCAAACCTGTTGCGTCGTCCCCCATAACCTGCAGTTCATTAAAAGACAGACTGGTCTGTTGGCCCCTTTCCTCCATAAGCAACGTCACATAACGGCCGGTTACTGTACTTTTGCAGTCCAGTCTCTTTGCCTGGCTGTTTTTGGGGAGGCCTGAGGACTGGCGACACAGCACTATGCCGGGCTGGTTTCTTGCATGTTGACACTTGATGCACCACGAAACCCAGATTTTAAAGTCCGAAAGGCCTGGTGTTTGTGCAGATAACAGATAAATCAATGTTACAAACATCCTATGACAAAAACCACACTAACATACATTTGAAACAAACAGAATCTTAAATATTGTAGTCTACCATTATCGCATTATCAAACAATAACCATATTACACACACACACACACAAACACACACACACAACACACGCAGAGAGAGAGAGAGAGAGAGAGAGAGAGAGAGAGAGAGAGAGAGAGAGAGAGAGAGAGAGAGAGAGAGAGATGCGCGCACCAATCTCCGCTCGTCCACTCAGATACAAAAATTAGTAAATAATCAATACTCTTTTCTAGATCTCTCATGCTCTCTCCCTCCCCCACCCCCTTCACCCCCGCCACTCCCCCTCCCTATTCATGGGCATCCATCTATATTCAACAGCCACACACAGCCACACCTTTTATTGAGAGAAAGCACTAGATGCTACTGGAAAGCCTGGGCAAACAAGAAGGTTTTTAGGTGAGATTTGAACTGGGATAATGGTGGCACATTTCTTAGCGTGGCCGGCAGTGAGTTCCAAAGTAATGGTGCCATGAAGCTGAAAGAGCGTTGTCCGAATCATTTGAGTTTTCGCTTCGGAATTTACAGCAGCTTTTCATTAGAAGACCGGAGAGAACGAGACGGTTCATAAGTGCAGAGAGATGAAGAAAGGTAAAGAGGTTAAGACCCTTCAAAATAGCTGTAAGCAAGAGTCGCGATCTTAAGGGTAGCCAGTGATGTTCCTTGAGAAGTGGTGTTCAGTGATATCTTCTTCTTCTTTTTTCATCACGAGCCGTGCTGCATTATTCTGCACCCGCTGCACTCGAGCGATCTGGTCTGCTGGTAGACCTGTGAAAACGGAGTTGCAGTAATTAAGGCGGGATATGACCACTGCCGCAACAAGTCTTGCTGCAGCACTTTGGGACAGGTACGGTCGGATTGACGCGATACGTCGGAGCTCTAGAAGGACGCACAGCAGATGCTGCTGATGTGCTTCTGCATTGACAACGTTCTATCAAGATGGACTCCAAGGTATTTAACCGACGTTTTAAAAGGAACACTGTTTCCACCAATGTGTGCGCACTCACTGTCGACCGATTCAAAACGAGATGCAGAGCCAACAGGAATAACCTCAGTCTTATCTGTGTTCAACTTAAGCTTGTTGCTTTTCATCCAGAGCAGAACGTCATCAATACATGTCTGAATACAGGACAGAATAGAAGTGAACCGATCGGGTGCTGCACTTTTGGACAGCTCAGTGTCATCAGCGTACTTGTGATAGTCACAGTTATAGACAGAAATCACATCCGACAGAGGCTGAGAGTACAAAGTAAACAAGATTGGTCCTGACACGAAACCCTGGGGCACGCTTTCAAACTCGTACGTGTACAACTTAAGATATTACAACATCGACAACACAACGTGTACAATGCGGTGTGGAGATACTCTTGCGCTCGCCATCAAAACGGCTTCGTGAACCCTTGCAAATTTAGTCTGCCACGCAAATCCCGACGAAGATTTCACACAGGTTTCAAACCAACAAAATGATAAAGTATTAAAAAAAATTGACATGCAATGTAGATACACGAGTTCAAACTCAAACCCTTTCTCCCTTGGAGGGGTCCAGTAACAATATTAGTTTGTCGACACTCGACCCTATTATTTTTGTACTGAGTGCTTCGGGCTCACGTTAGGTGAGACCGCCCTATAAATACGCTTTTTACGTTGCATTACATTGGCAACTACCCAGTGTCGTCACACTGGTACCCGCTCATATTTTGGGGGTGTAATCCAGGAGACCGTAGTCATGTCAACATCTGGCGATCGGCCGAGACATCCAGGCAGGGTGCGGACGGAGCGGTACGAAGATTTTACCAAGTGTTTCTCACGTCCAGCGGGACACTGGTCAACACAAAACCCATGGACACCAGAGATAGCCTAAAGGTCGAGGTCAACACAAAACCCATGGACACCAGAGATAGCCTAAAGATCGAGGTCAACACAAAACCCATGGACACCAGCGATAGCCTAAAGGTCGAGGTCAACACAAAACCCATGAACACCAGCGATAGCCTAAAGGTCGAGGTCAACACAAACCCATGGACACCAGCGATAGCCTAAAGGTCGAGGTCAACACAAAACCCATGAACACCAGAGATTGCCTAAATGTCGAGGTCAACACAAAAACCCATGAACACCAAAGACTGCCTAAAGGTCGAGGTCAACACAAAACCCATGGACACCAGAGATAGCCTAAAGGTCGAGGTCAACATAAAACCTATGCACACCAGAAACGGCCTAAAGGTCGATGTCAACACAAAACTACATTGACACCAGTGATAGCCTAAAGGTCGAGGTCAACATAAAACCCATGGACACCAGCAATAGCCTAAAGGTCGAGGTCAACACAAAACCTATGCACACCAGCGATTGGGTGAAGGTCGAGGTCAACACTTAAACCTGTGGACACCAGCGATTGGCTGAAGGTCGAGGTCAACACTTAAACCTGTGCACACCAGCGACTGGCTGAAGGTCGAGGTCTACACTTAAACCTGTGCACACCATCGACTGGCTGAAGGTCGAGGTCAACACTTAAACCTGTGCACACCAGCGGCTGGCTGAAGGTCGAGGTCAACACCTAAACCTGTGCACACTCTGAATGTGAATGTAACGGATGTCAGAAGGGAGAAAATGGCATTGTTTTGGAGAACAGTAAGAGAAAAAGCGTTGGCCGAACGTTTCAGTTTTAACATGGGGGATGCAAAGTGTGTCTGCAGAAGAACCAGCTGCAGGGTACAAATCTTAGGATCTTAGGTTGGGACTTCAGAATCACACTCTTAAGTTCCTGCTCAGACATGGGACAGACTGGGTCAAGGACAGAAGACGACGACAAACCAGAGCGGACAACAGGCGAGGAAGGAGTTGGTTTATCAAGGTCAGACTGAAATGATCACAGAAAGTTAATAAAACAGCCATACATGCAGACCGAGAAAAACGAGCGATAAGATCAAAGGAACACGAGGTATACCCTCAGCGGTGGTGAGGATGATCTGAGAGATGTTGAAGACTCCGCCGAGGTCAACTCTCCACCAAGTCTCGCCAGTGTCAGGTTCAGGGCCAGCCTCTACCCGCTTGTTGTTCGGGGTGTTCACCAAGATCGCTCCGAATCCGTCCACCCCGTATTTGGCCTCTCCTCCATTTCTGGTGGCGCTCTGTGTTGCCTTCTTGAATATGGCTACGTTGTATGGAACTGGAATCGACAGACACTTTCCTAAAGAACCAGCTCTCCTAAAATATGTTTTGTTCAACAGGAAGTAGAGACTGCAAAGAAAGGCTTAGAATCAAATGCTGTTGCTGTTTTCTTAATGCATCGCTGATTTCATCTCCAGTTTCTGAACGTGGCTTTGCCAGTGACGACATGCGGGCTGGATACAGATGGAAATATTGGCACTTGTTCTACGTTTTGAGGCTAAGATTATTATTAGTGATCGCTTTTATATGGCGCCATTCTCTGCTCTCGAGCAGACTCACTGCGCTCATGTCGCAGGTGACTCTGAATGGGTGACTGTAGCCTTTTATGGCACGTTTTAGCTTTAACCTGTCACCTGCACTTTTGGCAGAATGACCCGGATCGTTTACGTGCTACTCCGGTAATAACAACGCACTCTTTTGTGTGCTACCTCTCCAAGCTGGAGCACATAGCCCATTACAAAATATAGAAGAAAACAGTCAAAACAAAATGCAGCGAGCGCGCTTGCGCGCGCGCGCACACACACACACACACACACACACACACACACACACACGCACACACGCACACACGCACACACAACAACAACAACAACAACAAAGCAACAACAACAAACACACACAGAGTCGATAAGATTGCTTGAAGAGGTGAGATTTCAAAGTTGATTTGAAAGATATCAATGTGTTTAAAGATCTAACTCTGTAAAGACGATGCAGCATAAGGAAAAAAATATCACCAAGCGAGTGCATGCGCACAGAGGGAAGACAGAGAATGGAAACAGACGAAGCTGGCGGGTTGCTTTGTGAACTGTCAGGAGTTCTGTCCAGTAGACAGGAGCGATCGAGTGGTGGCAACGGATCACTACACTCGTGCCTGATGTGGAAATCTAGCCAAGCGGAAAGCGAGAGGGCAGCCGGCTAGTACTGACCACCGCTGGTACCAACCTAGATTCCACTGACAGAGCAGATCTCACTCCGCGCATCGCTTTCTGGCACCCTCCTCCAAACTCTGCCAGATTTAGTTACGCCACTGAAGGGGTACTCTTTAGCTCCGCGCAGCTGTCCAGCGACGCGGTCAGCGCCCTCCGAAAGATTCGGGTACTAATATGACTGTAGAAGCAACTTAGCGCCAAAGCACGCACGTAAACAGGAGACGCATCCACCCCGGGTAAGAAAAAGAGTTCCATCTCGATTCAAACCATTGTGGTTTTATTTGTGCTGGTGTAGACTTTGTTGGCGGCTGTAAACGACACGCCTTGTTTTATTTGAGTTGTTTGTAACAAACTTAGTACTGTTTGAGCACCAAAAAAAAAATTGCTCTTTAGCTGACAGTTTTCTGGACCCTATGGCGTAACTAAATACGGCAGTGGTTGAAGGAAGGATGCCGTAAACCAGTGCTTGGAGTTTGAGAGCAGATGTGTGTGGGGAACTAAAAATAGCTCAGCCGGTGAGCAGCTAAAGCGCCTGATTTCAAGCCTGGGGAACAGCCGTGGGATGGAATGGGGTTGTAATAGTCCGAGAGGTAAATTGACCTACCGTGCACCCCCCCCCCCCTCCTCAGTACTCAGCTAAACTAGTCTTAAAGTGTTCCTTAGAGTGTACCAAACACGTTACAAATTGTTCCCAAGAAATCTTTTGGGATGCACCAGAGTTACAGCCCTTGAGGAAGGGTGCCGTCTTTCACACCAACTGAAGACGCCAAAGCTCGGTGGAAAACCACCTGAATTAAATCATCGAGAATTTTTTTTTTTTTTTTTATTGATCATAATGATTAAAATCAATAATGAGTGTGTGTCCAAATGCCTTCTGCACTGTCTAGAACAAACAGGATCGAAATATGGTGACGCACTGGTTCACAGCGATGGCGTAACTAAGCATAGCGTACTTGTGATGTGGAAAATCTTAGAAATGATGAAAATATATCATTTCTTTTTCTGTCGAAAGTTCTGTATCGGACCGTTCACTACTATTTTGCTTCAGAATACCACAGTACGGTCTTGAGTTTATTCTCAGCCCAGTTTTGTGATGCTGTGACGTGTCTGGTTGTCACAGGACTGGATTTACCTCCCCTACCCCCTAGATCCAAGAATGTCAGAATTCGTGTTTTCACCCACAGTAGCATGATTTTATTGTGGACAGAATACCTGAAACCCAGTAACTAACTCGTCACCATCGTCATCGTCACTGTCAGTGAACTTACTTTCAGTGTGAGCTTGCGTGCGTACGATCGTGCGTGTGATTATGTGCGTTAATGCGTGGTTGTGTGTGTGCGTGTGTGCGTACGTGTGGTGTGTGTGTGTATTAGTGTTAGTATGTGTGTGTGTGTGTGTGTGTGTGTGTGTGTGTGTGTGTGTGTGTGTGTGTGTGTGTGTGTGTGCGTGTGTGCGTGCGTGCGTGCGTTCGATCGTACGTGTGCGTACGTGTGGTGTGTATGTGTGTGTGTGTATCATGTGTGTGTGTGTATGTGTGTATGCTTTCCTCATTCTGTATCGTATGTGGTGACAATTTAACAACAATATATACTTTATTCATCCCAGCGGGAAATTAAAGCTGTCGTTTGATCTTCTACATTAACGCACAAGGGAAGAACTAAGAACTGAATTGCACATATCTCAAAAAGTCACGAAACACACACACGTTCACACTCTTAGACATACGTCCACTGTCTCTCAAATTACATACGCTAAAGCATTGACTTAATGTTAATACCTAGCAAACCCAAAATTACCTGGAATAATGATATATTTGACAAAGCAAAGCAAAAACTCTCAAATTAAATACAATCATTAGGTACACACATCCCACCCTCCCTTGAAAGTTATCATCCTCAGCAGACGTCTTGACGCATGCGCACACACGCTTAGTGACATAATTGTCATTAAAAACTGACAGAGCCGTTGGTAAAAACGAGGCTTTATAACGGTTTGTCTTTGTTCTTTATTTAATAAATGTACGTGTTTTTTCGTATCCTACCTGATTCCACGCATCCATAAACGTTATCACAGCGATGCTTACAGTTCCTGAGGCACCTTTTACAATACGGATAGTATTGGTGTGCGTAAGTCCAAAGGTCACACACTGTAAAAACATTATAACAGAATAATGATGATAAAAATGAAAACTATATGAGTTTATTCCTTAAATGTTTCTTGTTTGAAGCAAGCACATTATATCTAGATATCTATATATATATATCCCCCCCCCCCCCCGCCGCCCCCCCCTTTTTTTTTCTTTCTTCTTTTCTTGTTCTTTCTCCCTCTCCCTTACTGTTCTTTATAAGATAAGCATTGACTGCTTCTGTTTTATTTTCGGCCGATACTAGTCATAATTATGAACTGATCAGATGTTCTGCTGCTTTATTTGCTGGTTGTATGCTCATGATATGTAACTGAATGATGTATGGCATGTGTTCATCTGGCGCTGTGAACACGCTATGTTTGTGTGGAAATTCTCATGTATAACGTTTCACTCATTCATTCCTGCCTATATGTATATAAGTAATGCCTGTAATTTGATATCTACTCATCAGTAGCTTAGCAAGGACTAGTTGTTAGACAGGTGTTTGACTGAACCTAAACTATAATCCTTGTAAAATAAGGTTTTCGAGTTAGAGTTCTCTCTCTCTCTCTCTCTCTCTCTCTCTCTCTCTCTCTCTCTCTCTTTTTATATATGCATATATATATAAAGTAAATCGTCTGAGAGTCTGTCTTCAATCACACACACACACACGCACACACACACACACACACACACACACACACACACACACACACACACACACACACACACACACACACACACACACACATGTGACGCCACATGTGTGGTGTGTGTGTGTGTGTGTGTGTGTGTGTGTGTGTGTGTGTGTGTGTGTGTGTGTGTGTGTGTGTGTGTGTGTGTGTGTGTGTGATTGAAGACAGACTCTCAGACGATTTACTTTCAAAGCCTGAAAATATAAGTTTAGTTTTTATGCTTTCACCTGACTGTTCAGAGAGGTTATCGCTATGCTAAGGTCTTCATCAACAACAAACGAGAAAAGGTTACCTTTAAGGTTGTTTGTTTTCCCAATCATGAAAGGCGTCGAAGAGTTCCCTAAAATAAGACAAGTAACCCCTTGTCCCACAAACCAGTGATTATGGTCTTATCACCCATGTCCCACAAACCAGTGATTTTGGTGTTATCACCCTTGTCCCACAAACCAGTGATTATGGTGTTATCCCCCTTGTCCCACCTAGCCATGATTATGGCGTTATCCCCTTGTCCCACAAAGTAATGATTATGGTGTTATCCCGCTTGTCCCTAAAACCAATGATTATGGTGTTATCGCCCCTGTCCCTCAATCCAATGACTATGGTGTTATCTCCCTGTCCCACAATCCTATGATTATGGTGTTATCCCCATGTCCCACAATCCTATGATTATGGTGTTATCCCCCTTGTCCCACAAACCAATGATTATGGTGTTATCCCCTTGTCCCACAAACCAATGATTATGGTGTTATCCCCCTTGTCTCACAAACCAATGATCATGGTGTTATCCCCCCTGTCCCATACACCAATAATTATAAATGCTAATGGCTGTGGTCAGGCTTCGTTGCCGATCTTTGAGGTGACGGTACAGCATTAGATACATAGTTATATAGTTCCTCCTCCACCCCACCTTCTTGTCTGAGGCCTCGGTTCTTGCAAATGTCTCTTGCTGTCAGTCAAAACACACGGCCTTAAAGGGGCGTGTCTGTGTTCCCACAGCTCTGTGTTCACACCATAAACTCTTGCTGTCAGTCAAATCACACGGCCTTAAAGGGGGCGTGTCTGTGTTCACACCATAAACTCTTGCTGTCAGTCAAATCACACGGCCTTAAAGGGGCGTGTCTGTGTTCCCACAGCTCTGTGTTCACACCATAAACTCTTGCTGTCAGTCAAAACACACGGCCTTAAAGGGGGCGTGTCCGTGTTCCCACCATATACTTTTGCTGTCAGTCAAAACACACGGCCTTAAAGGGGGCGTGTCTGTGTTCCCACAGCTCTGTGTTCACACCATAAACCCTTGCTGTCAGTCAAAACACTTGGCCTTAAAGGGGGCGTGTCTGTGTTCACACCATAAACTCTTGCTGTCAATCAAAACACACGGCCTTAAAGGGGGCGTGTCTGTGTTCCCACAGCTCTGTGTTCACACCATAAACTCTTGCTGTCAATCAAAACTCGGCTTTAAAACCCGTTCTTAACTGGGCGAACTGTTGAACATACTTCGAACAGTTCCACGAACTATACTTCGTTTCTTAATTGAGCTCAGATGAACATTTAGTTCGCCCAGCATGGTTCGGTCAGTTCGATGAACTATACCAGGTTGGTCGAACACCCCGAACTAGGTTCGCGAAGTAAAGGTTCGTCCGATTAAGAAGGGACTTAACGGGTAGTGTCTGTGTTCCCACAGCTCTGTGTTCACACCAACCATAACACTAGTCACAATCGGTCTGGGTCTTTTCAGCCGTGTGAACATACATCTGTAGGACTATACAGGTGTGGGAACATAGAGATGTAGGACTATACAGCTGTGAGGACATAGAGCTGTGGGATTACACAGTTGTGAGGAACATGGAACCGACGCTGCCTTAACCGAGTGGAATTAATTGAGGTCTACCATCAAACAAGATTGGCAAGTGACATCAGTTTATGTAGCAAGAAAATGCTCAAGGTGAGGCTGTTCACTGGATCTGGTCCCTACACTGACTCCACCTCTAGAGCCGGACCAACGAAGCTGATAGGTACCCCACACTTGCAGTTCCCACAGCTACACCTGGTTCTGGTCACTACACTGACTCCCACCTCTAGTGCCGGACCAACGAAACTGATAGACAGTTACCCCACACTTGCAGTTCACACAGCTGGAGCTGGTTGAAGTGTGCTTGGAAACCCGTTGGCGTTTTCTCTGCAAAGGGGTATGGGTCTTTTTCCAGCCACATCGAACATGGCCGGCTGACAAACACAAAATTGTTAATTACAATATGAAACAGAACGAGTCAACGAGTATTGTGAGACTGCTTCAGTCAACTGTACTGTGAGACTGCTTCAGTCAACTGTATTGTGAGACTGCTTCAGTCAACTGTATTGTGAGACTGCTTCAGCCAACTGTATTGTGAGACTGCTTCAATCAACTGTATTGTGAGACTTCTTCAATCAACTGTATTGTGAGACTGCTTCAGTCAACTGTATTGTGAGACTGCTTCAATCAACTGTATTGTGAGACAGCTTCAGTCAACTGTATTGCGAGACTGCTTCAATCAACTGTATTGTGAGACTGCTTCAGTCAACTGTATTGTGAGACTGCTTCAGTCATCTGTATTCTGAGACTGCTTCAATCAACTGTATTGTGAGACTGCTACGGTCAACTGTATTGTGAGACTGCTTCAGTCAACTGTATTCTGAGACTGCACCAATCAACCAAATTCCGCTGCTATTCGTTTGGTTCAACCGCCTACACCCGTAACAAATCCATCACCCTCGATGGCGTCCGAGACAATTCTGATGTTCAAATTTATAGCTACAGTTGGTCGGAGAGGCTCCTAACACGTAGCATTGCATGGACGAACACTTTCTTTAAGATGCTCACAGAAATGTTCGTATTCTTTCTTGAGGTCTTCGTAAAACCCGTTCGGATCGGACGGGTAGCCCATAAATGTGAAGCAAATCTGCGCATCCACAAAGACGCGTAGTCCGGCCAGCCAGCTCCAGGAAACTGGAAAAAGAAAAACGGAAGAAGAAGAAGAAGAAGAAGAAGAAGAAGAAGAAGAAGAAGAAGAAGAAGAAGAAGAAGAAGAAGAAGAAGAAGAAGAAATGATGGATGAATCCTCCATCTGTGACAGCCAGCTCCAGGCAACTGGATCAGAAGAGAAATGTTGGCTGGATTCTCCATCTTTAACGCCATGTGCACCGAGGTCACGCAAGGGCGAAACAGAGGTCGTTAAACCACGTGAATACTTCACTAGTCACGTCATCAGTCATCTTATACGTTCCAAACACATTTTGAACAAACACAGTTATATATGGTGAACCAGGAAGACAAAATAGAAAGGCTTTCTGGCAGCAGGGAAAGCATTCGTGGCTATAGTCTCATTTACTCAAGGCTCTGTAAGAGAGAGTTTTCCTTTCATATCTCCGGATGCTCATCACGCCAATCATAAAAAGAGTTACTTGTTAGGCCTACAACAACAACAACAACAATGTCAGTAGATAGATCATTGATACTTAACACCCAGCCAACCGTCACATTGATACTTAACGCCCAGCCAACCGTCACATTGATACTTAACGCCCAGCCAACCGTCACATTGATACTTAACGCCCAGCCAACCGTCACATTGATACTTAACGCCCAGCCAACCGTCACATTGATACTTAACGCCCAGCCAACCGTCACATTGATACTTAACACCCAGCCAACCGTCACATTGATACTTAACACCCAGCCAACCGTCACATTGATACTTAACGCCCAGCCAACCGTCACATTGATACTTAACGCCCAGCCAACCGTCACATTGATACTTAACACCCAGCCAACCGTCACATTGATACTTAACACCCAGCCAACCGTCACATTGATACTTAACGCCCAGCCAACCGTTACACTGTTATATCAGGACGAAACACTGGGGCAAAAAGTCATCAGTAAGACAACACTTAAAAGCTACAAAGGACACGATGCTGTGCTGAAATCCCAGTGATCTCTTCGCTTGGTGGCTGTCTTACAACTTACAGAGGAGACCCTGTGCGGTTGACGGGAAGGTACAATCCCAATGATCTCTTCGCTTGGTGGCCGTCATACAACTTACAGAGGAGACCCTGTGCGGTTGAAGGGACGCTAAAATCCAAATGATCTCTTCGCTTGGTGGCTATCATACAACTTACAGAGGAGACCCTGTGCGGTTGACGGGACGCTAAAATCCAAGAACTGTTGCGGCCCTGTCTTGAGCACTTTCCTTCTCTGTCCGCTTTGTTGACTGCATATTTGAGGCATGTACAGGAACTTCCAACGTGCGGTCTGAATTTCAGTGACGTCTAATTCAACACTGCACGGAATCGCTGCGCGTTCGAAAGAGTCCGTGTCTCTGACACCTCAGTCCTTCATTTGCTCTCCCTTTGTTTGTTTGTTTGTTTCTTCTTGTTGTAGTTTTTCTTCCTCTTTTTTTTGTTTTTGTTGTTGTTGTTGTTGGTTTCTTTGGAAGTCTAGCTTTTTCTTCTATTTTCAGTCAACGTGGATCCCCGGTACACACACACACGTGGGTCTTACCTTCTGCCCCTTTCTCACGAACACTCTTCTCTCTCTACGTAAAATATCCACGGAGGTGACTGTGTAGGCCTTGCCTAAATCGACCATCCAGTAAGCTTGATAGTCGTCCTCCGCCGTCAGAATGCAGTTTTTGTCGTACAGAATTAGCGTACACCATCTTGCAGCTTTCTTTAGCAATGGCTCGAAACAGAGAGTTTGTCGTGGGTTGCCGTCGGCAGCTGCACACGCCGGATTGGAATCGTAGCCGTCGACACGGGCTGTGCTGCTTTGCTTCGCTCCTCCGTTGTAGGCAGCGTTGTCTGCAGAGACACTGTCTGGAATAAATTTTTGTTTACTCCAAAAGACACTGAAGCGTGTTCTTATCATTGGAGGGAGCTGCCACAAGCATAATTTTTGTCGCGACAAAACACGTCTTTTGTCACGACAAAAGTATGCTTTTTTTTTTTTTGTCGCGACAAAATTATGCTTGTCGAGACAACAATTTGTTTTACACTTTTGGAAGAATGACCGGGATCTTTTACGTGCTACTGCGGTAACGCGGGGGTGGAAAGGATACGGAAATAAGAGTCAGTACAGAAAGCTGTAACGATCACGAGTCCGGCGGTCTAACCACTGAGCTATGCGCGCGCGCGCGCGCGCGCGCGCGTGTGTGTGTGCGTGCCTGCGTACGGGCGTGTGTACGTGTGCGTGCGTGTATGCGTGTGTGCGTGCGTGCGCGTGCGTGTGTCTCTATGTGAAGGTGTGTGAGTGGATGTGTGGGATGGGTGGGGGTCTGTGTGTGTGTGTGTGTGTGTGTGTGTGTGTGTGTGTGTGTGTGTGTGTGTGTGCGTGCGTGTGTGTGTGAAGAGGGGTGGGATGGGTGGGGGTCTGTGTGTGTGTGTGTGTGTGTGTGTGTGTGTGTGTGTGTGTGAAGAGGGGTGAGATGGGTGGGGGTCTGTGTGTGTGTGTGTGTGTGTGTGTGTGTGTGTGTGTGTGTGTGTGTGTGTGTGTGCGTGCGTGTGTGGGGGAAGAGGGGTGTGTGTGTGTGTGTGTGTGTGTGTGTGTGTGTGTGTGTGTGTGTGTGTGTGTGTGTGTGTGTGTGTGTGTGTGTGTGAGGAGACAGGAAGCACACAAGCAGGCAGTACTCACACGTGTGTAAGCCAAAGTTGTACCAAGTATATTCATTCTGAAGGAACCTGCCGGTGCATCCTGTTTCGCAGGAACAGGGTCGTCTTTTGTATGCAGTTATAGAATTCCTAGCTGTCTTGACTGTAGACAAGAAGAAGAAGAAGAAGAAGAAGAAGAAGAAGAAGAAGAAGAAGAAGAAGAAGAAGAAGAAAGAAAGAAAGAAAGAAAGAAAGAAAGAAAGAAAGAAAGAAAGAAAGAAACACACACTCTCACACACACACACACACACACACACACACACACACACACACACACACACACACACACACACACACACACACACACACACACACACACAAAGAAGAAGAAGAAGAAGAAGAAGAAGAAGAAAGAAGAAAAGAAAGAAAGAAAGAAACACACACGCACACACACGCGCGCGCACACACACACACACACACACACACACACACACACACACACACACACACACACACACACACACACACACACACACACACACACACACACACAGAAGAAGAAGAAGAAGAAGAAGAAGAAGAAGAAGAAGAAGAAGAAGAAGAAGAAGAAGAAGACAAAGCAGATCGGAGGAGGTCACGCGCATAATAGAGTATTCAACAAAACAGATATTCAAGTACCATTTGCACGTGCAAATTCCACCGCCTTTCCAAAGAGCAGAAACATTAAGATTTTTCACAATACTTGCTCCTGAACTAAGGAAAACGTTTTCTTTCGTTCAAGATTTTATTTCTAAAAAGGAAACTCGTGTGGACATTCCTTCAACGCGTCAGTGCGTCGATTGACTGTATCCAGTATATTACCACACACGACGTACACACAGAGAACAGCAGCTGATTGTATCCAGTATATTACCACACACGACGTACACACAGAGAACAGCAGCTGATTGTCTGTATCCAGTATATTACCACACACGACGTACACACATAGAACAGCAGCTGATTGTCTGTATCCAGTATATTACCACACAACGTACACACATAGAACAGCAGCTGATTGACTGTATCAAGTATATTACCACACACGAAGAACAGCAGCTGATTGACTGTATCCAGTATATTACCACACACGAAGAACAGCAGCTGATTGACTGTATCCAGTATATTACCACACACGAAGAACAGCAGCTGATTGACTGTATCCAGTATATTACCACACACGACGAACACACAAAGAACAGCAGCTGATTGACTGTATCCAGTATATTACCACACACGACGAACACACAAAGAACAGCAGCTGACTAACAAATCCAAATCTCCATGATTTTGTTTCTGGACAACAACAACAACAACAACAACAACAACAACAACAACAACAACAACAACAACAACAACAACAACAACAACACGCACAAACAAACAAACAAACAAGAAGAAGAAGAAGAAGACGTCAAACAAGAAATTCACTTCTTGTGACAAAAATGTGCTTTAAGCCTTTCTGTCTTTTTGTACGTTGTACAAAAAACGAAGAAGAAGAAGAAGAAGAAGAAGAAGAAGAAGAAGAAGAAGAAGAAGAAGAAGAAGAAGAAGAAGAAGAAGAAGAAAGAAAGAAAGAAAGAAGTTAAAGAACAAGAAAAAGCAGGTAGCAGGTAACATGGCAACACGAACCGATTCCGTAGCAAAGTTAAGTACTTATAGAGCTTCGGACTGCAGGTCGGATGGTCAAGGGTTCAAATCCAGAGGTCATGTGGGATTTATTTTCGCCCTGACCAGAGCCGGGAGTGCTATGGGCCCAGTGGGAACCCTGACCGGCTCCTACCCAGAGCTGGAAGTGCTTAACCCAGTATGTGGTATGACTTACGTCATCAGTATACTGTCCGTCAATGTGCGTGTGTACTTACTACGTCATCAGTGTACTGTTCGTCAATGTGCGTGTGTACTTACATCATCAGTGCACTGTCCGTCAATGTGCGTGTGTACTTACTACGTCATCAGTGTACTGTTCGTCAATGTGCGTGTGTACTTACTACGTCATCAGTGTACTGTCCTTCAATGTGCGTATGTACTTACTACGTCATCAGTGTACTGTCCGTCAATGTGCGTGTGTACTTACTACGTCATCCGTGCACTGTCCGTCAATGTGCGTGTGTACTTACAACGTCATCAGTGCACTGTCGAGCAATATGCGTGTGTACTTACTATAACATTTAAAACGAATATGCTTACTATAACATTTAAAGCGTGTGTACTTACAATAACAAGTAGAGCGAAAGCATACTGTAAATGGAACGCAGTCCGAAGCACCACTGCAGTGGGTACCCACCTTTTGTTCTGAAAAGCAAGTTTTGTTTCACAGAAATAAAAGAACAACCGATACGCGGTCCGTCTCAGACTAGCCGAAAGTTTTCGTTTACAAGCACACAAAAGTGTTCATTTACAAGCACACACAAAGGTGTTCCTCTACAAGAACACGCAAAGGTGTGTATCCTTTCAATACATCGGACCTGTGATCTGGAACTCTCTTCCTCTCTGCCAGGCGTTTGTCTTCAGTCTCTACTTTCAAGCCAAAACTGAAAAGACACTCTTCTCTTTTGAATACTCTCGTTTTCTTTCTTCTCATTTTACTAAGAGATCACCATCAAAGCATGTGTGTGTGTGTGTGTGTGTGTGTGTGTGTGTGTGTGTGTGTGTGTGTGTGTGTGTGTGTGTGTGTGTGTGTGTGTGTGTGTGAATGTGTGTGTAATAAAAATGAGCGTATCCTTATATCTTGTAAGCTCTCCGGGCTCTTGCGAGATGGGGTGCTCTCTCTCTCTGTCTCTCTCTGTGTCTCTGTCTGTCTGTCTGTCTGTCTGTCTGTCTGTCTGTCTGTCTCTCTCTCTCTCTCTCTGTCTCTCTCTCTCTCTAAAATCTTTATTATTAATACATCATGAAATGTGTGATTGTGTGACACTGCAAAACTACAATTCACAAAAATCTTATGCCTATAAAGTTTCAGGTGAGTGACCGCCACTGACATAGAACCTGGATATAGGACAGATCACTCGGCAGTCACAATTACGTTTAGACGTTCGGAAAATAAAGGAATCGATAAAGGAAATTTCATATGCAACATTTAAAAAACAACAACAAAAAACAAAAAACTAAAACAAAACAACAACGAACAAAACAGGGAAGAATATCTAATTAAGAACATAGAATTGTTGGAGAATAATTATACGTGAGAAAATGAAGCTGGAATAAAAACCAAACAAAAGGAACTGCAGGAGTTAAGAAAAAGAAAATGGAGGGAATACTGATACGATCAAGAGCTAGATGGTTAGGAGAAGGGGGAAAGGTATCAAAATATTTTTTACAATTTAGAAAAGACACTACACAAGTAAAATAATAAGGAAGATAGAAAAACAAAATGGAACGATTGTGACAGAGCAAGATGACATAGTAAAAGAAACAAAATGTTTGTACCTGTATTTATACAAACAAGAAGAGCAAATTAATGAATTTAATTTCGAAGAAATTATCCAGGAACAGGAGAGCATTCCAAAATTAACAGATCAGTGTAATAGTTTTGAAGACAAAATATTTAAAGACGAAGTTCTGTCCACATTAAAGCAGATGAAAAATGGGACAAGCCTAGGTTCAGACGGGTTTACTGTTGATTTAAAAAAAAAAAATCTTTTTTTCTTTCTGGAACGATAGCAGCACTTTACTCGTGCGCGCAATAAACGAAAGTTTCAGAAAAGAAAGCCTATCCTCCCCGCAAAAGGACGGACTAATTACATTGCTACCAAAGGGTGACAAACCGCGACAGTTTCTAAAAAAATGGAGACCAATCACGCTATTAAATGTGTCCCAAAAAATAGCATCTGGCTGCATTGCAAATAGAATAAAACGGGTTTTGCCGAATATCATTTATAGTGACCAGACAGGGTTTATCAATGGTCAGTGCATATCTGAAAATACCAGACTCTTATATGTCATAATCCATTACACAGAGAAAAGAAATATTCTTGGGTTGTTGTTATTAATAGACTCTGAAAAAGCGTTTGACTCAGTATCATGGTCTTTTATCAAGAAAACACTCAGCCTTTCTTCAGATTTGGGCCAGATATAAAATAGTTGACTGAAATATATATATATCTTGTGTTGTTGTCAATGGACAAGTACTCCACTCATAATAATAATAATAGATAACTTTTGTATAGCGCTATTCTCTGGTGTACCCGAACTCACTGCGCTTTACAACATTCTCCAACATTTTCTAAGTTTCACGAACATAATACATATAATTATGACAACTAACAATGTATAATATACAGGTACATGTGCCATATGAGAAACAGCAATATATAAAGAAACTGAGTTATTATATTACTACCTACACATAATTCCATCTCTCCCAGTCCCCATCCCTACCCCCAACTCTCTCTCTCTCTCTCTCTCTCTCTCTCACACACACACACACACACACACACACACACACACACACACACACACACACACACACACACATAAAACACACACACACACACACACACACACACACACACACACACACACACACACACACACACACACACACACACACACACACACACACACACGAATATGAAACAGGTAGCGGTTGGCATGTACAAATCAATCAGAAGGCTTGGCGGAAGAAATGCGTTTTTAGGTTAACTTTGAAAATTGGGAGGGAGGGAGAAGCTCTCAGGTCGGCCGGCAGCGAGTTCCAGACAGTCGGAGCAATGTAGCCAAAAGAACGGTCACCGACGGTTTTCACTGAGGTTTGTTTTTGGAATTTTGAGCAGTCTTTCTGTCGAAGAACGAAGGGAGCGCGATGGTTGATATGTGCAGAGAGAAGAAGACAGGTATGGCGGAAGAGTGCCGTCAGAATGACGGAAAGCGAGCGTTGCGAGCTTGTACTGAATGCGGTATTTTACTGGGAGCCAGTGGAGTTCTTTCAAAAGCGGTGTGACATGATCACGCTTCGATTTTTTTTTCAAGCTGAGCCGTGCGGCGTTGTTCTGGATCTTTTGTATGCGCGCGATTTGTTCATCGGCTACTCCTGCGAACGTGGCATTGCAGTAGTCCAATCTTGACGTGATCATAGACGCAACGAGCTTTTCTACGGAACTGTTAGAGAGGAACGGACGGATAAAGGCGATTCTCCTGAGTGCCAGAAACGTAGTGCGGCAGAGGTTACTGATGTGTTGTTTCATTGACAGCGTCTGGTCAAGATGCACTCCAAGGTACGTAACGGTGGTCTGGAAAGGAGCGCAACTTCCATCTATATCTGCAGTTTTAGTTACGCCACTGAAGGGGCACTCTTTATCTCCGCGCAGCTGTCCACCGACGCGGTCAGTGCCCTCCGAAAGGTTTGGGTACTGATAAGACTGTGGAAGCAGCCTAGCGCCCAAACACCCACGTAAATATCAGGCGCATCCACCCCGCGTGAACAAAAAGAGTTCCGTCTCGATTCAAACGATTGTGGTTTTATTTGTGTTGGTGTAAACTTTGTTGGCGGCTATAAATGACACGCCATGTTTTATTTGAGTTGTTTATAATAAACTTACTGCTGTTTGACGAAGAACCGATGTGTGTATATAATCATGACTTATATGCCACTCCTATCGGTAGGACCCGTGACACTGTTTTGTTGTTGCTGATCGTTTTTATATAGCAGACTTACTGCGCTCGCATGTGATTCTACACCAGTGACTAGCTTTTAATAGCGCGTTTTGGAATATCCACCGAAGTGGTGTACTTACAGCACTGACATGGCTGGTGCCACGTGAAACTGCTGCCTTCTGGGAGCATTCTGTGTACACCATACAACCATGCACCATGTCACTTCATGCAAAGCCATACACGTACGGTGAATGCGTGTTTAGCTGTAATCGGCCACCTGCACTTTTGGCAGAATGACTGGGATTTTTTACGTGCTACTACGGTAACACAGGGGTGGAACGGATACGGAGATAAGAGCCAGCACAGAAAGTTGACCCTGGAGAAGCAAACAGTTTCAGTTGGGTTCATTGCCTGTTTAATACCATCAACATTCGAGAGAAAAAGTGTCCCATGTCGTCAATGCTGTCTCCTGTTACAGTAATTTCGTAGACTTGGGAAATTCACAAAATCATTAAATTGCTGTTTCAGTCGGGAATTTCACGAATTCCCTAAAATATTCTGGGAATTTCGTGAAATTCCTAAATTTAGGATATTACTTTTCCACGATTTTACTCAACTAAATAAAGTATCTTCGGTAAACTTGTGCAAGTGGTATATGTCACAACATTTAAAAAATACATTCATGAGAACCCCGTACGGTCGGCCTTGAAACTCACATACTTCAAACTCAAAGAAAGAAAGTAAACGGAAAAAGAGATATACTTACTGCAGTAGTGTTCCGGGGTATCTGGGAACACTACGCAGCGAAGGTCGGGCGAGGCGCACAAAGCATCGTCAGCGCACCTCGCATTAACTGAGCCGGCCGTTGACAGAAGCAAAGCAGGGAATTTATTCACTGTCCCGCATACCTGTTGACAAGTGGCACAGCCTAGGCACTGGGTAATGTTCACAGTCCAGGCCTGTTGACATTTTTACTCTCATCGTCCAGCAGGCCTGTTGACAACTGCCACAACCTACGCACTGGCTGACGTTCACAGTCCAGGCCTGTTGACATTTTTACTCTCATCGTCCCGCAGGCCTGTTGACAACTGCCACAACCTACGCACTGGGTGACGTTCACAGTCCAGGCCTGTTGACATTTTTACTCTCATCGTCCCGCAGGCCTGTTGACATTTTTACTCTCATCGTCCCGCAGGCCTGTTGACATTTTTACTCTCATCGTCCCGCAGGCCTGTTGACATTTTTACTCTCATCGTCCCGCAGGCCTGTTGACAACTGACACAGCCTACGCACTGGGTGACGTTCACAGTCCAAGCTTCCCGCTGACCGAAGCAATGAAAACTACTCACCGTCCCGCATGACTGTTAACAAACACAGTCTGTGCACTAGCTATCATTCAGTCCAGGCCTCCTTCTGGCAGAAGCAATGAAAACTACTCACCGTCCCGCACGACTGTTGACAAACGCGGATTGGGCACTGAGTCTTATTAACAATTCAGGCATATTCTGTACAAATTAAGTATTCCTAATGATCTGCATTGTGTGCAAATTAATTAGATGTGTTTGTTCAACAATAAACAATTTCGAGTGTTCTTGTCAACAAAAGGCCTGGACTGTGAATATCTGCCATGTGTAAACTGTATCTGTCAACAGATGTGGAGGTCAATGAATACTTTCAAGTGGTTTGTCAACTAGATGCCTGAATAATCTGATGTGAATAATCTGCTATGTGCAAACTATATACCACATGAACGTACATGTGGAACACTAATAAATGTCCAGTGTTTTTTGTTAAAACAAAACCTGGATTTTTGAAAAATGTTATGCTGCTTGTTGATTGACCTCATTTGAAAACAGGTGTGGGAGATGATAAACAATGTCAAGCGGTTTATCAACAGGTGTACGGGGCGATGAACAGTTTCAAACGGTTTTGTAAACAGGTGTACGGGCCGATGAACAATGTCAAGCGGTTTGTCAACAGGTATACGAGATGATGAACAATGTCAAGCGGTTTGTCAATAGGTGTACGAGTTGATGAACAGTGTCAAACGGTTTTGTCAACAGGTCTACGGGCCGATGAACAATGTCAAGCAGTTTGTTAACAGGTGTACGGGCCGATGAACAATGTCAAGCGGTTTGTCATCAGGTGTACGAGATGATGAACAGTGTCAAACGGTTTTGTCAACAGGTCTACGGGCCGATGAACAATGTCAAGCAGTTTGTTAACAGGTGTACGGGCCGATGAACAATGTCAAGCGGTTTGTCATCAGGTGTACGAGATGATGAACAGTGTCAAACGGTTTTGTCAACAGGTCTACGGGCCGATGAACAATGTCAAGCAGTTTGTTAACAGGTGTGCGGGCCGATGAATAATGTCAAGCGGTTTGTCAACAGGTGTGCGAGATGATGAACAATGTCAAGCGGTTTGTCAACAGGTGTGCGAGATGATGAACAATGTCAAGCGGTTTGTCAACAGGTGTGCGAGATGATGAACAATGTCAAGCGGTTTGTCAACAGGTGTGCGAGATGATGAACAATGTCAAGCGGTTTGTCAACAGGTGTGCGCGATGATGAACAATGTCAAGCGGTTTGTCAACAGTTGTGCGAGATGATGAACAATGTCAAGCGGTTTGTCAACAGGTGTGCGAGATGATGAACAATGTCAAGCGGTTTGTCAACAGGTGTGCGCGATGATTAACAAGGTCAAGCGGTTTGGCAGCAGAGGTCCTGGGCTGTCAGTGATTTAGCTGCTACCTGCAACCTGTTCTGCAACCATCAGCAAGAAAACAAGCTCGTAAGGACACTCACCACCGTCAGTTAGCAGACTGCTCTTTAAATCCGTTGTCATTGAACGGCCTACAACTATTTTATTTAAGTCAATAAATTTATAATGTGTGTGTGTGTGTGTGTGTGTGTGTGTGTGTGTGTGTGTGTGTGTGTGTGTGTGTGTGTGTGCGTGCGTGTTAGTGTGTGTTTGTGTGTGTGTGTTACTGTGTGTGTGTGTGTGTGTGTGTGTGTGTGTGTGTGTGTGTGTGTGTGTGTGTGTGTGTGTGTGTGTCCGTGTGATTGTGTGTGTGTGTTTGTGTGTGTGTTAGTGTGTGTCTTACTGTGTGTGCTTGTGTGTGTTAGTGTGTGTGTTTGTGTTTGTGTTTGTGTGTGTGTGTGTGTGTGTGTGTGTGTGTGTGTGTGTGTGTGTGTGTGTGTGTGTGTGTGTGTGTGTCTGAGTGGGAATCAACTGTAAAAACCTGACAGTCTCGTTACCTCTCTTCGCTCGACTTAGGGCCGGTAAGGACAGGTGCACCTGGTTCTGACGTTTCTCAGTGTGCTGAACGTCGCGGATGTACACACGGGGCTCGCTCTCTCCGTACGTCTCACCGGGCCCAGTCACCGCCGTTTGATCGGTACCCCGACGTTCCCTCCTGGCTGAAAACGTCAAGGCAGTCTTAGCTTTAGGTTGGTTGTAAACATGAAGGCAGTCTTAGCCTTAGGTTGTCTAAAAACGTCAAGGCAGTCTTAGCTTTAGGCTGGCTGAAAACGTCAAGGCAGTCTTAGCTTTAGGTTGTCTGAAAACGTCAAGACAATCTTAGCTTTAGGTTGTCTGAAAACGCCAAGGCAGTCTTAGCTTTAATTCCTGGGCACGTTTATCCTTTTCCCTATCCTGGTTAGTTTGATCTGTTGAGAAAAAGAATGGGAGATGTCTTTCCATCCGGACAAATGCAATCGACTGCCATTCAGCAGGTCATCAGGAGCAAGATGACCAGCCCGCAGAAGGTCGACTACACCCTCCATGATCCTGGAGACAGTCCCCTTAGCCAAGTACTTGGGCGTGACACTGCAGTGCGACCTCGGATGGGGAACTCGCATCAATAACGTCTGGGCCAAGGCAAACAGGATGCTCGGCTTCCTCAAAAGAAACCTGAAGGTCTGCTCAGCCAAGATCAAGGAGCTTACCTACAAGGCACTGATCCGACATCACTGAGTACGTAGGTGCAGTGTGGGACCCCCACAACGACAAACACATCAACAACCTTCAGAAAGTCCAGAGAAGGGCAGCACGCTTCGTGCTGAACCGACATCGGAACACCTCAAGTGTCGGAGACATGCTCCAGCAACGGAAATGGTCAACCCTACGGTACAGACACCGGACCATACGCCTCACCATGCTGTACAAGATCACCACTGGTCAAGCGTGTGTGAGGTGCCCTGGCCTCAAACTGCAGCCTGCAGGTGGAAGAAGCCTCAACAGCCTCCAATACCAACGCTTCAGCTGTCGCACAGACTACAGAAGCAACACCTTCTTCCCCTGCACAGTCAGGGACTGGAACGAACTCCCCCCGGATGCAGTTCTGTCCCCCCCCCCCCTCCCACTTGGCACCTTCAAGTCGAAGGTGTCATCCCCTTCCCAATAAATTCCAAAACTCTTTTTTTCTTTTCTTATTCCTTACTGTATCAGTATCAACGCTGCGCAGTATCCTAAAATTGAATTTTAAGGACTTGTGACCAGAGCTGAAATGTAGACTTTGCGAACACCACCTAAAGTGCCGGAATAATCATCAACATGTTTGTGGGCATCTAAGGAAAGAAGAAGAAGAAGAAGAAAATGACAGTAATGGCCAGCTTTGTAGCCGATGGTCATTAACGTAAGAAGAAGTAGAAGAGCACACTGGAGAACACGAAAAGTCAGAAGCAAACTGAGTGAGCAGGAAAAAGAAAAAAGCAGAGGAACTCACATTTCGGAGGTTTCAGCGGATGGAGGAGCACTCCGGTGTAAAATAAGATGGCGATACTTCGAATCATTTCATCCGCCTGCTTGGAGACAAAGGTGTCTAAAACTAAAGGAGGTCGACCGTCTCGCCATAAGACTCTTCCTCCTTCAATCTCCTCTCCGCCGAAGAAATTCTTCAGGCTCGTGAGGTGGTCAAAAAACACCAGTAATTGTCTGTTTGTAGACCGCGAGTGCAAGTGGTACAAAGACAAGAAGATGACGTCAAAACAGAATGTCGTAGTTTTACAATGTGGTTCCCGGTAGCTCATAGGATACACTGATCTTTAGAGTAAGTAAACATGGTGCTTAACGTACACAGAAACCACAAGGCTTATTAGGGATGGGGAGAAGGGGGGTGGGGAGGGGGTATGGAGGTGGGGGAAGAGGGAGATTATATACCTGTCTCTACACTGTCACCACCAGAATGATGCCTGCATTCAGATGGGCAGCGATGAGGGCCATTTTAATGTTTCAGTAGGAAGTGATGGACAAAGTCACAAGACAGTGTCCACAAACCACAACCTTTTTGAAGAGAAAGGAGAGCTGAAGCGGTATCGAACCGAGGTCCTTCCGCTAAGCAAGCTAACGCCTTACCGCTAGACCAAACCTGCTCACGATCTTTAGAGATACGAGATCCAAACACATGAAAGTAGAACAACTTTAGAGAAATGTACTCACCTCTACGACGAAACACAAGCAACAATTAAACACAAGCGCTTTCGACAGACAGTCTTCGTCGGGTGTAAGAAATGTTGTTGTTTCGGCTGTTCTTCTTGTGCCTAACTTCATTTTATAGAGGCAACACGTGGCTCATAAGGATTTCAAAATGCTCGTGTTACTGCATGCAAATAAATTGTTAGCTGCTTCCGTCATAAAGTGAACTTTCTTTCTTGAGCTATCGAAATCGAAATCTCGAGTGCTCATTATTTTATAGCTTTAGTGGTTGTAGCTGCATACCACTGTATCCAGAAGAATTGTCGTCTGCAGATCTGATGCGTCACACGCATAAAAGCTGAGCTGACGACACTGGCGGCCAACTAGGAAGCGAACGCAGATTTAGATCCACGGAACACTCCGTGAACACAGCGGAGTGTCCGCGGACAAGTTGTACGCTCTATGAATACAAGACTTTTGGCTGCAAGGGGGTAATATGGATCGGTTTAACGGCCTAGGGCTAGGGCTAATCCAGTCATAATATCCTAACCCTAACCCAAACACGAGCCTTTCCCTAAACATGCAAAAACGTGTGGTACTGAAGAACACTATAGTCTATATTTAGAAGGTAAATCATGTGACCGAAACAACCAATGAACGGTCGGTCTTGGTGCGATGACTCTAGCCGCATGTTTTGCCAAACCAAGGCAATCGCTTGAAAAATGCCTTCGTTGGATCAAAGCAGTTCAGTGTCAGCAACATCACCAAGCGGACTTACATCTGCACCAAAGTAAGTACATCCATAT
>OY757558.1:2295835-2318335 GCA_963584105.1 Alviniconcha strummeri | reverse complement strand
GGCAGTCACAATTACGTTTAGACGTTCGGAAAATAAAGGAATCGATAAAGGAAATTTCATATGCAACATTTAAAAAACAACAACAAAAAACAAAAAACTAAAACAAAACAACAACGAACAAAACAGGGAAGAATATCTAATTAAGAACATAGAATTGTTGGAGAATAATTATACGTGAGAAAATGAAGCTGGAATAAAAACCAAACAAAAGGAACTGCAGGAGTTAAGAAAAAGAAAATGGAGGGAATACTGATACGATCAAGAGCTAGATGGTTAGGAGAAGGGGGAAAGGTATCAAAATATTTTTTACAATTTAGAAAAGACACTACACAAGTAAAATAATAAGGAAGATAGAAAAACAAAATGGAACGATTGTGACAGAGCAAGATGACATAGTAAAAGAAACAAAATATTTGTACCTGTATTTATACAAACAAGAAGAGCAAATTAATGAATTTAATTTCGAAGAAATTATCCAGGAACAGGAGAGCATTCCAAAATTAACAGAAGATCAGTGTAATAGTTTTGAAGACAAAATATTTAAAGACGAAGTTCTGTCCACATTAAAGCAGATGAAAAATGGGACAAGCCTATGTTCAGACGGGTTTACTGTTGATTTAAAAAAAAAAAATCTTTTTTTCTTTCTGGAACGATAGCAGCACTTTACTCGTGCGCGCAATAAACGAAAGTTTCAGAAAAGAAAGCCTATCCTCCCCGCAAAAGGACGGACTAATTACATTGCTACCAAAGGGTGACAAACCGCGACAGTTTCTAAAAAAATGGAGACCAATCACGCTATTAAATGTGTCCCATAAAATAGCATCTGGCTGCATTGCAAATAGAATAAAACGGGTTTTGCCGAATATCATTTATAGTGACCAGACAGGGTTTATCAATGGTCAGTGCATATCTGAAAATACCAGACTCTTATATGTCATAATCCATTACACAGAGAAAAGAAATATTCTTGGGTTGTTGTTATTAATAGACTCTGAAAAAGCGTTTGACTCAGTATCATGGTCTTTTATCAAGAAAACACTCAGCCTTTCTTCAGATTTGGGCCAGATATAAAATAGTTGACTGAAATATATATATATCTTGTGTTGTTGTCAATGGACAAGTACTCCACTCATAATAATAATAATAGATAACTTTTGTATAGCGCTATTCTCTGGTGTACCCGAACTCACTGCGCTTTACAACATTCTCCAACATTTTCTAAGTTTCACGAACATAATACATATAATTATGACAACTAACAATGTATAATATACAAGTACATGTGCCATATGAGAAACAGCAATATATAAAGAAACTGAGTTATTATATTACTACCTACACATAATTCCATCTCTCCCAGTCCCCATCCCTACCCCCAACTCTCTCTCTCTCTCTCTCTCTCTCTCACACACACACACACACACACACACACACACACACACACACACACACACACACACACACACACACACACACACACACACACACACACACACACGAATATGAAACAGGTAGCGGTTGGCATGTACAAATCAATCAGAAGGCTTGGCGGAAGAAATGCGTTTTTAGGTTAACTTTGAAAATTGGGAGGGAGGGAGAAGCTCTCAGGTCGGCCGGCAGCGAGTTCCAGACAGTCGGAGCAATGTAGCCAAAAGAACGGTCACCGACGGTTTTCACTGAGGTTTGTTTTTGGAATTTTGAGCAGTCTTTCTGTCGAAGAACGAAGGGAGCGCGATGGTTGATATGTGCAGAGAGAAGAAGACAGGTATGGCGGAAGAGTGCCGTCAGAATGACGGAAAGCGAGCGTTGCGAGCTTGTACTGAATGCGGTATTTTACTGGGAGCCAGTGGAGTTCTTTCAAAAGCGGTGTGACATGATCACGCTTCGATTTTTTTTTCAAGCTGAGCCGTGCGGCGTTGTTCTGGATCTTTTGTATGCGCGCGATTTGTTCATCGGCTACTCCTGCGAACGTGGCATTGCAGTAGTCCAATCTTGACGTGATCATAGACGCAACGAGCTTTTCTACGGAACTGTTAGAGAGGAACGGGCGGATAAAGGCGATTCTCCTGAGTGCCAGAAACGTAGTGCGGCAGAGGTTACTGATGTGTTGTTTCATTGACAGCGTCTGGTCAAGATGCACTCCAAGGTACGTAACGGTGGTCTGGAAAGGAGCGCAACTTCCATCTATATCTGCAGTTTTAGTTACGCCACTGAAGGGGCACTCTTTATCTCCGCGCAGCTGTCCACCGACGCGGTCAGTGCCCTCCGAAAGGTTCGGGTACTGATAAGACTGTGGAAGCAGCCTAGCGCCCAAACACCCACGTAAATATCAGGCGCATCCACCCCGCGTGAACAAAAAGAGTTCCGTCTCGATTCAAACGATTGTGGTTTTATTTGTGTTGGTGTAAGCTTTGTTGGCGGCTATAAATGACACGCCATGTTTTATTTGAGTTGTTTATAATAAACTTACTGCTGTTTGACGAAGAACCGATGTGTGTATATAATCATGACTTATATGCCACTCCTATCGGTAGGACCCGTGACACTGTTTTGTTGTTGCTGATCGTTTTTATATAGCAGACTTACTGCGCTCGCATGTGATTCTACACCAGTGACTAGCTTTTAATAGCGCGTTTTGGAATATCCACCGAAGTGGTGTACTTACAGCACTGACATGGCTGGTGCCACGTGAAACTGCTGCCTTCTGGGAGCATTCTGTGTACACCATACAACCATGCACCATGTCACTTCATGCAAAGCCATACACGTACGGTGAATGCGTGTTTAGCTGTAATCGGCCACCTGCACTTTTGGCAGAATGACTGGGATTTTTTACGTGCTACTACGGTAACACAGGGGTGGAACGGATACGGAGATAAGAGCCAGCACAGAAAGTTGACCCTGGAGAAGCAAACAGTTTCAGTTGGGTTCATTGCCTGTTTAATACCATCAACATTCGAGAGAAAAAGTGCCCCATGTCGTCAATGCTGTCTCCTGTTACAGTAATTTCGTAGACTTGGGAAATTCACAAAATCATTAAATTGCTGTTTCAGTCGGGAATTTCACGAATTCCCTAAAATATTCTGGGAATTTCGTGAAATTCCTAAATTTAGGATATTACTTTTCCACGATTTTACTCAACTAAATAAAGTATCTTCGGTAAACTTGTGCAGGTGGTATATGTCACAACATTTAAAAAATACATTCATGAGAACCCCGTACGGTCGGCCTTGAAACTCACATACTTCAAACTCAAAGAAAGAAAGAAAGTAAACGGAAAAAGAGATATACTTACTGCAGTAGTGTTCCGGGGTATCTGGGAACACTACGCAGCGAAGGTCGGGCGAGGCGCACAAAGCATCGTCAGCGCACCTCGCATTAACTGAGCCGGCCGTTGACAGAAGCAAAGCAGGGAATTTATTCACTGTCCCGCATACCTGTTGACAAGTGGCACAGCCTACGCACTGGGTAATGTTCACAGTCCAGGCCTGTTGACATTTTTACTCTCATCGTCCAGCAGGCCTGTTGACAACTGCCACAACCTACGCACTGGCTGACGTTCACAGTCCAGGCCTGTTGACATTTTTACTCTCATCGTCCCGCAGGCCTGTTGACATTTTTACTCTCATCGTCCCGCAGGCCTGTTGACAACTGCCACAACCTACGCACTGGGTGAGGTTCACAGTCCAGGCCTGTTGACATTTTTACTCTCATCGTCCCGCAGGCCTGTTGACATTTTTACTCTCATCGTCCCGCAGGCCTGTTGACATTTTTACTCTCATCGTCCCGCAGGCCTGTTGACAACTGACACAACCTACACACTGGGTGACGTTCACAGTCCAGGCCTGTTGAAATTTTTACTCTCATCGTCCAGCAGGCCTGTTGACAAGTGGCACAGCCTACGCACTGGGTAATGTTCACAGTCCAGGCCTGTTGTCATTTTTACTCTCATCGTCCCGCAGGCCTGTTGACATTTTTACTCTCATCGTCCCGCAGGCCTGTTGACATTTTTACTCTCATCGTCCCGCAGGCCTGTTGACAACTGACACAACCTACACACTGGGTGACGTTCACAGTCCAGGCCTGTTGACATTTTTACTCTCATCGTCCCGCAGGCCTGTTGACATTTTTACTCTCATCGTCCCGCAGGCCTGTTGACATTTTTACTCTCATCGTCCCGCAGGCCTGTTGACAACTGACACAGCCTACGCACTGGGTGACGTTCACAGTCCAAGCTTCCCGCTGACCGAAGCAATGAAAACTACTCACCGTCCCGCATGACTGTTAACAAACACAGTCTGTGCACTAGCTATCATTCAGTCCAGGCCTCCTTCTGACAGGAGCAATGAAAACTACTCACCGTCCCGCACGACTGTTGACAAACGCGGATTGGGCACTGAGTCTTATTAACAATTCAGGCATATTCTGTACAAATTAAGTATTCCTAATGATCTGCATTGTGTGCAAATTAATTAGATGTGTTTGTTCAACAGGTATGCGATGAACAATAAACAATTTCGAGTGTTCTTGTCAACAAAAGGCCTGGACTGTGAATATCTGCCGTGTGTAAACTGTATCTGTCAACAGATGTGGAGGTCATTGAATGATTTCAGGTGTTTTGTCAACAAGATGCCTGAATAATCTGATGTGAATAATCTGCTATGTGCAAACTATATACCACATGAACGTACATGTGGAACACTAATAAATGTCCAGTGTTTTTTGTTAAAACAAAACCTGGATTTTTGAAAAATATTATGCTGCTTGTTGATTGACCTCATTTGAAAACAGGTGTGGGAGATGATAAACAATGTCAAGCGGTTTATCAACAGGTGTACCGGGCGATGAACAGTTCCAACGGTTTTGTAAACAGGTGTACGGGCCGATGAACAATGTCAAGCGGTTTGTCCACAGGTATACGAGATGATGAACAATGTCAAGCGGTTTGTCAATAGGTGTACGAGTTGATGAACAGTGTCAAACGGTTTTGTCAACAGGTCTACGGGCCGATGAACAATGTCAAGCAGTTTGTTAACAGGTGTACGGGCCGATGAACAATGTCAAGCGGTTTGTCATCAGGTGTACGAGATGATGAACAGTGTCAAACGGTTTTGTCAACAGGTCTACGGGCCGATGAACAATGTCAAGCAGTTTGTTAACAGGTGTACGGGCCGATGAACAATGTCAAGCGGTTTGTCATCAGGTGTACGAGATGATGAACAGTGTCAAACGGTTTTGTCAACAGGTCTACGGGCCGATGAACAATGTCAAGCAGTTTGTGAACAGGTGTACGGGCCGATGAACAATGTCAAGCGGTTTGTCATCAGGTGTACGAGATGATGAACAGTGTCAAACGGTTTTGTCAACAGGTCTACGGGCCGATGAACAATGTCAAGCAGTTTGTTAACAGGTGTGCGGGCCGATGAATAATGTCAAGCGGTTTGTCAACAGGTGTGCGAGATGATGAACAATGTCAAGCGGTTTGTCAACAGGTGTGCGAGATGATGAACAATGTCAAGCGGTTTGTCAACAGGTGTGCGAGATGATGAACAATGTCAAGCGGTTTGTCAACAGGTGTGCGAGATGATGAACAATGTCAAGCGGTTTGTCAACAGGTGTGCGCGATGATTAACAAGGTCAAGCGGTTTGTCAACAGGTGTGCGCGATGATTAACAAGGTCAAGCGGTTTGGCAGCAGAGGTCCTGGGCTGTCAGTGATTTAGCTGCTACCTGCAACCTGTTCTGCAACCATCAGCAAGAAAACAAGCTCGTAAGGACACTCACCACCGTCAGTTAGCAGACTGCTCTTTAAATCCGTTGTCATTGAACGGCCTACAACTATTTTATTTAAGTCAATAAATTTATAATGTGTGTGTGTGTGTGTGTGTGTGTGTGTGTGTGTGTGTGTGTGTGTGTGTGTGTGTGTGTGTGTGTGTGTGTGTGTGTGTGTGTGTGTGTGTGTGAGTGGGAATGAACTGTAAAAATCTGACAGTCTCGTTACCTCTCTTCGCTCGACTTAGGGCCGGTAAGGACAGGTGCACCTGGTTCTGACGTTTCTCGGTGTGCTGAACGTCGCGGATGTACACACGGGGCTCGCTCTCTCCGTACGTCTCACCGGGCCCAGTCACCGCCGTTTGATCGGTACCCCGACGTTCCCTCCTGGCTGAAAACGTCAAGGCAGTCTTAGCTTTAGGTTGGTTGTAAACATGAAGGCAGTCTTAGCCTTAGGTTGTCTAAAAACGTCAAGGCTGTCTTAGCTTTAGGTTGGCTGAAAACGTCAAGGCAGTCTTAGCTTTAGGTTGGCTGAAAACGTCAAGGCAGTCTTAGCTTTAGGTTGGCTGAAAACGTCAAGACAGTCTTAGCTTTAGGTTGTCTGAAAACGCCAAGGCAGTCTTAGCTTTAATTCCTGGGCACGTTTATCCTTTTCCCTATCCTGGTTAGTTTGATCTGTTGGGAAAAAGAATGGGAGATGTCTTTCCATCCGGACAAATGCAATCGACTGCCATTCAGCAGGTCATCAGGAGCAAGATGACCAGCCCGCAGAAGGTCGACTACACCCTCCATGATCCTGGAGACAGTCCCCTTAGCCAAGTACTTGGGCGTGACACTGCAGTGCGACCTCGGATGGGGAACTCGCATCAATAACGTCTGGGCCAAGGCAAACAGGATGCTCGGCTTCCTCAAAAGAAACCTGAAGGTCTGCTCAGCCAAGATCAAGGAGCTTACCTACAAGGCACTGATCCGACATCACTGAGTACGTAGGTGCAGTGTGGGACCCCCACAACGACAAACACATCAACAACCTTCAGAAAGTCCAGAGAAGGGCAGCACGCTTCGTGCTGAACCGACATCGGAACACCTCAAGTGTCGGAGACATGCTCCAGCAACGGAAATGGTCAACCCTACGGTACAGACACCGGACCATACGCCTCACCATGCTGTACAAGATCACCACCGGTCAAGCGTGTGTGAGGTGCCCTGGCCTCAAACTGCAGTCTGCAGGTGGAAGAAGCCTCAACAGCCTCCAATACCAACGCTTCAGCTGTCGCACAGACTACAGAAGCAACACCTTCTTCCCCTGCACAGTCAGGGACTGGAACGAACTCCCCCCGGATGCAGTTCTGTTCCCCCCCCCCTCCCACTTGGCACCTTCAAGTCGAAGGTGTCATCCCCTTCCCAATAAATTCCAAAACTCTTTTTCCTTTTCTTATTCCTTACTGTATCAGTATCAACGCTGCGCAGTATCCTAAAATTGAATTTTAAGGACTTGTGACCAGAGCTGAAATGTAGACTTTGCGAACACCACCTAAAGTGCCGGAATAATCATCAACATGTTTGTGGGCATCTAAGGAAAGAAGAAGAAGAAGAAGAAAATGACAGTAATGGCCAGCTTTGTAGCCGATGGTCATTAACGTAAGAAGAAGTAGAAGAGCACACTGGAGAACACGAAAAGTCAGAAGCAAACTGAGTGAGCAGGAAAAAGAAAAAGCAGAGGAACTCACATTTCGGAGGTTTCAGCGGATGGAGGAGCACTCCGGTGTAAAATAAGATGGCGATACTTCGAATCATTTCATCCGCCTGCTTGGAGACAAAGGTGTCTAAAACTAAAGGAGGTCGAACGTCTCGCCATAAGACTCTTCCTCCTTCAATCTCCTCTCCGCCGAAGAAATTCTTCAGGCTCGTGAGGTGGTCAAAAAACACCAGTAATTGTCTGTTTGTAGACCGCGAGTGCAAGTGGTACAAAGACAAGAAGATGACGTCAAAACAGAATGTCGTAGTTTTACAATGTGGTTCCCGGTAGCTCATAGGATACACTGATCTTTAGAGTAAGTAAACATGGTGCTTAAGGTACACAGAAACCACAAGGCTTATTAGGGATGGGGAGAAGGGGGGTGGGGAGGGGGTATGGAGGTGGGGGAAGAGGGAGATTATATACCTGTCTCTACACTGTCACCACCAGAATGATGCCTGCATTCAGATGGGCAGCGATGAGGGCCATTTAATGTTTCAGTAGGAAGTGATGGACAAAGCCACAAGACAGTGTCCACAAACCACAACCTTTTTGAAGAGAAAGGAGAGCTGAAGCGGTATCGAACCGAGGTCCTTCCGCTAAGCAAGCTAACGCCTTACCGCTAGACCAAACCTGCTCACGATCTTTAGAGATACGAGATCCAAACACATGAAAGTAGAACAACTTTAGAGAAATGTACTCACCTCTACGACGAAACACAAGCAACAATTAAACACAAGCGCTTTCGACAGACAGTCTTCGTCGGGTGTAAGAAATGTTGTTGTTTCAGCTGTTCTTCTTGTGCCTAACTTCATTTTATAGAGGCAACACGTGGCTCATAAGGATTTCAAAATGCTCGTGTTACTGCATGCAAATAAATTGTTTGCTGCTTCCGTCATAAAGTGAACTTTCTTTCTTGAGCTATCGAAATCGAAATCTCGAGTGCTCATTATTTTATAGCTTTAGTGGTTGTAGCTGCATACCACTGTATCCAGAAGAATTGTCGTCTGCAGATCTGATGCGTCACACGCATAAAAGCTGAGCTGACGACACTGGCGGCCAACTAGGAAGCGAACGCAGATTTAGATCCACGGAACACTCCGTGAACACATCGGAGTGTCCGCGGACAAGTTGTACGCTCTATGAATACAAGACTTTTGGCTGCAAGGGGGTAATATGGATCGGTTTAACGGCTTAGGGCTAGGGCTAATCCAGTCATAAAATCCTAACCCTAACCCAAACACGAGCCTTTCCCTAAACATGCAAAAACGTGTGGTACTGAAGAACACTATAGTCTATATTTAGAAGGTAAATCATGTGACCGAAACAACCAATGAACGGTCGGTCTTGGTGCGATGACTCTAGCCGCATGTTTTGCCAAACCAAGGCAATCGCTTGAAAAATGCCTTCGTTGGATCAAAGCAGTTCAGTGTCAGCAACATCACCAAGCGGACTTACATCTGCACCAAAGTAAGTACATCCATATTACTGTCATGTTGTGTGGTAGGGATCGTCAATGTGTCAGATGCAGAACTCTTTCTCTCTCTGTGAGTCTCTCTTTCGAACTGCCATTATCCTGGCTAGTCCGATCAGCACAGACGTTGTTGCGTAGCAGTTTCCGTTTTTTTGTTTTTGTTTTTTTGTTTTTACGTCAGTCTTTACAGGTGTTGCAGGTTTAAGCAAGCAAAAGTGTCGGCAAGTAAAAGTAATATCCAAGGAAGCGGTCGGAAATTCCTGGGACATTTTATACGCCATTTTAGGTAACGAATATCGTCAGAATCATCCATATGAAGCGAATATCCCCGAATATTTTCAACAAAAAGTGAGCTTGATCATATCTGCGTCCTTTAGTGTGCGTGTGCTCCTTTCCGCAGATATCTGATCTAGATCTAGTTTGAGAGTAACCGTGCACACTTCCCCAGTGCTGAATCGGATTTATTTTTTATTTTTAAATCGCCTATTTGCAGACACAGTCAAAGTCACCTTTGTTGCAAATGTTGTCTTCATGCGCTATAATTAGATATGACCCTGTTTGAGCGGTCCTGATATTTGGAGCCCCAAAATGGCGTTTAAAATGTCCCAGGAATTTTGGACCGCCTCATTACCAACTTATTTTTATTTTTATAAAAAAAAAATCTATGCCCGGTCAGGGCGAAACAATCTGAAAACACTGACTGGTGGTAGTATCAGCGTTTCATACTTTGGAAGTTAAGTTATACAAATGTTTTAGTTGATCTCTCCAGTTGAATGAATATATATCTATTACATTAAAACAACAACAACAACAAACAAAAAACAACAACTAAACTGCCAGTATGCAGCTAATGCACAAACGTGTGTGTGTATGTGTTCGTATGTTATATATATATATCAATCATGTGTGTGTGTGTGTGTGTGTGTGTGTGTGTGTGTGTGTGTGTGTGTGTGTGTGTGTGTGTGTGTGTGTGTGTGGACCAGAGTTAGGCGAGTAGAAAGAATGTGCAGTATCTTGATTTGGTGGGTTCATAGCTGTAGTGTTCATAGCAGTAGTGAAGACATGCAAATCAGAAGACTGAAGAGACAGGTGCATGGTCTCAGTTTAACGTTACTTGAATCAGATTCTAACATGGATCACAATGACGCTGAACAATCGTTCTGTCTGTATTCAGTAAACCATGTTCACATCCTGACAGAAGACAATAGACTAAATCATTGTGATGCATCTAACTCAAAAAACAAACCAGAAGACACGTATATTTCAATGCTATTTTCTTCCAGGTGTGACTGTGTTTACATCAGGCAGCTGAGTGAAGACCGTGGAGCTACAACCGTCAGACACCCAGTGAGTCATCACGGACACACCAGAAAACACGCACACGCACGCACGCACGCAAGCACACACACACACACGCACACACACACACACACACACACACACACACACACACACACACACACACACA
The DNA here is from genome assembly GCA_963584105.1 of Alviniconcha strummeri. NCBI lineage: Eukaryota > Metazoa > Mollusca > Gastropoda > Provannidae > Alviniconcha > Alviniconcha strummeri. Next base: position 2,307,884 of record OY757558.1, on the reverse strand, counting down.
CACACACACACACACACACACACACACGAGTCGATAACCAAACATAATTAGTTTAGTTTTTTTAATCCCCTGATGGACCACATGCAGAGCACCAATAAAATCTTGGCCAGTCAGGAAAAAGACAAAAGCATAAGTGATATATGGAATACACTACAACCTGTCAGCTATCTGTCACAGCTGTAAAGACTACAAACTGTCAGCTATCTGTCACAGCTGTGTAGACTACAGTCCGTCAACTATCTGTCCAAGCTGTATAGACTACAAACTGTCAACTATGTGTGACAACTGTATAGACTACAAACTATCAACTGTGTCACAACTGTATAGACTACAAACTGTCAACTAACTGTCACAGCTGTGTAGACTATAATCTGTCAACTGTCACAACTGTATAGACTACAAACTGTCAGCTATCCGTCACAACAGTATAGACTACGAACTGTCAACTGTGTCACAACTGTATAGACTACAAACTGTCAACTGTGTCACAACTGTATAGACTACAAACTGTCAGCTATCTATTACAAGTGTATAGACTACAAACTGTCAACTGTGTCACAACTGTATAGACTACAAACTGTCAACTGTGTCACAACTGTATAGACTACAAACTGTCAACTGTGTCACAACTGTATAGACTACAAACTATCGACTATCTATGACAGCTGTATGGACTACAAACTGTCAGCTATGTCTCAATTCTTCTCTGATCCATCTGTTGCCTATTTCTCTGATCTTCTCACTGGTTACACCCCTTTCAGGCGGCTGCGTTCTTCTACAGACACGTGGATACTTCGTGTCCCCCTTGTTAGAACAAAAATGCGTCATGTGCTCACCCTAGTCTGTGCGATACGGAGCTATAGAAATGACCGCCATTATCATTATTATTATTATTTGGACACAATTTTGCTTCTACGAGGTTTCAAAATGTTCTAGCGATTGAAAAGATGCTGGGTCTCTTAGAGTTAAAACGACGAATTGGAGAGTGGTTGCAATTCTGCAAGCTGATTGTTCAAACATCCGGGCATCGCTGCTGATGGCTGAGCAGACGATGGGTGTGTGGGAGTAGAAAACGCGGTGAAGACCGTGTTCAGTTCACGCGCGTATTTTCTGAGCTGATCGATGAAAGGATGGAAAGTCGCTGCCCGCTAAGGTCACACGGGATCTACACACAACAACGACAGAACAAAACGTCACCCATATCTACATGCAGAGGAGCTACACAACAGCAACATTATATATTTTCACCCACAACTACCTGTACATGATCTACACACAACAACGACAGAACAAAACATCACCCATATCTACATGTAGAAGATCTACACATATGAACAACACAATATAATTTCACCTACACCTAACCGATGATGCTGTCCATACAGCAAAGACATAATATAATTTCATCCCACAGTTTCATGTACAGACCTACACAGAACAACGTCACAGAACATAATATCACACACAACTGCATGTACAGGAGCTACACATAATTTTATCCATAAGTGAATGTACAGGATTTACACACAACAACGACAGGACATAATTTCACCTACTACTACAGGTACAGGATCTACTCCCAGCCATGATGGAACAGAACTTCACCCACAACTAGCAGTGATAGTATTTCACCCACAACAAGCAATGACAGAAAAGGATTTCACCCACAACTAGCAATGACAAAACAGAATTTCACCCACAACTAGCAATGACAAAACAGAATTTCACCCACAACTAGGAATGACAGAACAGAATTTTGCCCACAACTAGCAATTAAAAAACAGAATTTTGCCCACACATATCAACAGCAACAGGATTTTACTCACATGTAGCAATGAAAAAACTGAATTTCACCCATAACTAGCAATGACAGTACAGAATTTCATCCACAACTACCCAATGACAGAACAGAATTTCACCCAATATTGGCAATGAAAAAACAGAATTTCATCAACACCTAGCAATGACAGAACAGGATTTCACCCACACTTAGCAATGACAGAACAGGATTTCACCCACACTTAGCAATGACAGAACAGGATTTCACCCACAACAAGCAATGACAGAACACAATTTTGCCCACAACTAGCAATGAAAAAACTGAATTGTGCCCACACCTAGCAATGACAGAACAGGATTTCACCCACAACTAGCAATGACAGAACAGGAATTCACCCACAACTAGCAATGAAAAAAACTGAATTTCATCCATAACTAGCAATAACAGAACAGAATTTCACACACAACTACCAACGGCAGAACAGAATTTCATCCACAACTAACAATGACAGAACAGAATTTTACCCACAACTAGCAATGACAAAACAGAATTTCATCCACAACTAGCAATGACAGAACAGGATTTTACTCACATGGTGTTGCAGGAGAGGCTAAGGTCCTGCCCTGATCCTCACGCGCACATTGGCTGGTAGGCGTTGTTAATACCACCCCCGGTAATCCACAGCGAGTCAGGGACGTCCATGGCGGTCTTGTTATGAGTGGAGCAGTAATGCCAGAAGGTGTCGTACACCACGGTGCGGCACACAGGCATCTTGCGGCAAATTTCCACACAGCCTTCCTCGTTTTCTTTGGTTTGTGTCATCAGGCTGCCGCCCAAAAGCAAAGCACCAGGGTATTTGAGGAAGGTATCTTGTAGGTCGCTTAGCGCGCATTCTGAGGACAAAATCAGCAACTTGCTCTTACATGTTGTTCTCCTTGCTATTGGAAATGTAATGTAAAAGAGTAGTTATAAGGCGCTTGCACTAACGTGAGCCCCATGCGCACTAAGGGGCAGTACCAGTGATGATTTGATAGCAGAGACAAGCTGTTTTATATTTAATTCTGTGTTCTATGGACAGCCAGTGCAGTTGCCTGAGAAGAGAAGAGAGCTGGTACGTTATGCTCTACAATGAAATCTACTACTGACATAACCAAGCACACTACAATACTACATTCAACATCTTTCACATTACTTCCAACGCAAACATCCCCCCCCCCCCCCCCCCGCCACACACACACAACAACAGCAACAATGCACACTACCGCACACCCACGCTCACAGGCAAGGTATTCAGAGTTGAGAGGAGATAAGCTGGGTCTTTAGAATTAACAGACTGAAATGATGCTATGGAAGGAGAGTGTCGCAGAGTGTAGGGAATTATTCCACAGTCATGGTGATTGATAGTAGAATTAAGGCACGTCGACCAGAAGACTTGAGATCTGCCGATGGAAGACGAGTATCGGCAGACGAGCGGAGTTGGCGAGATGGAACATACTGTTGGATGAGATCAGAGGGATAGGAAGGGGCATAGCTGCTCAGAGGTTTAAAGGTAAGAAAGAGAAATGTGTACTGAACACAGGATTCGACAGGAAACCAGTGGAAAGCACGAAGAATCGGAGATACGTGGCCAGATCTGGCAGAACGACAGACGAGGCGAGCAGCATTATTTTGAAGTTCACAGATCAGATTTTTGGGGCTAATCAGCACAAAAGTGAACGAAAACGCGGATGAGAGCTGGTGTGTGTGTGTGTGTGTGTGTGTGTGTGTGTGTGTGTGTGTGTGTGTGTGTGTGTGTGTGTGTGTGTGCCTCTGCTTTTTTTTCAGTCTTTAGCTCTCTTACTATATCTCTCGATCTCTTTCTGTCTGTTTCCCATCTCTCTGTGTGTGTCTGTCACTGTCTGTCTGTCACTGTCTGTTTGTCTGTCTGTCTGTCACTGTCTGTCTGTCTGTCTCTCTCTCACACACACACACACACACACACACACACACACACACACACGCACACACACACACACACACACACACACACACACACACACACACACACACACACACACACACAACACACACACACACACACACACACACAGAAAAGAGTAACCAAACTGACACGAAGATCAAGACGTACTCACCTCTAACACACGTGTCTTGACCCACGGAGTAGTAGTAGCCAGGAGTGCACAGACACAGCCCTTTGAAACACGTAGAGGTCCGTGCCGCTGGACAGTCGCTGTCAGCACTGCAAGTACTGTTCAACCAGCCCTCTAGATAAAACACAATCAGCCTGTGTCAGAAATCGTGTTGGTGATCCGTAAAGTTTACATGTCATCACTGGAGGCACTGTTCAGCCAATCAGCTAGATAAAAGAATCAGTCGGCATCACACAGCTTGTTCGTGTGCTTTGAAGTTTACCATTCACTAAAAGTACCGGCGCCGCAAGCTGAGATACACGAGGCCACTAAAGCAAAGATAGTCAGCAGATATAGTTACAGGACATGTCGATCATGTGTAAACCAGCGCAAGATATCGTGTTGGTGACAGAAACCTTTGGACTCCTTCAAATCAAACCTCAAGACATCTGTTTTTCCAAACTATAGACCTGCCATGCTTTCAGTTCCATCCTCTGCCTCAAGTGGCTGTTGTCCGTTTAAGCTGTGTGTGGGTTACGTTTGTATAGTCAGTATACACAATGTCGATGATCTGTAAGCCAGCACAGCAAAACACTTGGTGTAGTTGATCTATTATCCAGTTTAAGACATTATTTTAAGACATTTTGCTGATACTTAAACCTTCATGTTGTTGATGTGTCGGCCAGTACGTCATGGTGTTGATCTGTAAGCCATTGTAGGGTTTCATGTCTGTGATCTGTAAACTAAGGCAGTATGACATCTTGGTTGTGATCTGTACGTCAGTGTTATACATCATGTAAGTCAGCACAAAATGTCCTCTTGGTGATCTGTAAACCAGTACCTGACACTGTGTTGCTAACAGCCATTACAAGACATCATGCTGGTCATGTGTAAGACATCATATTGGTGATCTGTAAGCCAGTACAGTTTATCATGTTGGTGATCTGTAACCATTTCAAGACAGCATGTTGGTGATCTGTAAACCAGTATCTGACACTGTGTTGCTAACAGCCATCATATTGGTGATCTGTAAGCCAGTACAGCTTATCATGTTGGTGATCTGTAACCAGTACAAGACAGCATGTTGGTGATCTGTAAACCAGTACCTGACACTGTGTTGCTAACAGCCATTAATCATGCGGGTTATGTGTAAGACAGCATGTTGGTGATCTGCATGCCAGTACAGTTACCATGTTGGTGATCTGTAAGCCAATACAAGACAGCATGTTGGTGATCTGCATGCCAGTACAGTTATCATGTTGGTGATCTGTAAGCCAATACAAGACAGCATGTTGGTGATCTGCATGCCAGTACAGTTTATCATGTTGGTGATATGTAAGCCAGTACAAGACAGCATGTTGGTGATCTGTATTCCAGTACAGTTTATCATGTTTGTGATCAGCAAGCCAGTACAAAACATGTTGGTATCTGTAAGCCAGTACAAAACATGTTGGAGATCTGTAAGCCAGTATGAGACATCGTGTAAGTGATTTGTAAGGCAGTACGAGATATTACGTTAGGATCTGTAAGGCGGTACGAGATATTACGTTAGTGATCTGTAATGCAGTAAGAGACATTACGTTAGCGATCTGTAAGGCAGTACGAGACATTACGTTAGTGATTTGTAAGGCGGTACGAGACATGACGTTAGTGATTTGTAAGGCGGTACGAGACATGACGTTAGTGATCTGTAAGGCAGTACGAAACATTATGTCAGTGATTTGTTAGTGATTTGTGAATCAGTTTAATTAAAAGACTGCTCTAAATGCATTACGTGCACTGATCCGTCTTATCCCTGTGACCCTGTATGTGTGTGTGTGTGTGTGTGTGTGTGTGTGTGTGTGTGTGTGTGTGTGTGTGTGTGTGTGTGTGTGTGTGTGTGTGTGTGCGCGCGCGCGCGCGTATTTTCACTGTATTTTGGCTCTTTGATTTGGAAAAAGAGTATACAAAAATAGTACATTATGATGATTATTATTATTATTAGTAGTAGTATTATCTGTAGGCCGGTACAATTAAGACGTGTTGGTGATATGTAAACCAGTTCTAGACGTCATTTTGGTAATAGAAAATCCATCACGCTGATCTCTAAGCCGTAGAAAGACGTGCACCATGCTGGTGATCTGTAAGCCTGTATATTAAGACATCATGTTGATGATCTGTAAACCAGTACATTAAGACATCATGATGACGATGTGTAAGCCAGTACATTAAGACATCATGTTGATGATCTGTAAACCAGTACATTAAGACATCATGTTGATGATCTGTAAACCAGTACATTAAGACATCATGATGACGATGTGTATGCCAGTACATTAAGACATCATGCTGATGATCTGTAAACCAGTGCAAGATATCACGTGTTTGTCGTGTTGTCGTATGACGTGTTGTCAGTACCGATGATTTCACACCGCACGTCTGAAAGAGTTGTGGCATGTTGTCAGTACCAGTGATCTCACACGACACGTCTGAAAGAGTTGTGACGTGTCAGTACCAGTGATATTTGACGGCACGTCTGAAAGAGTTGTGAGGTGTTGTCAGTACCAGTGACCTCACACGACGCTGACGAGGAGTTATCAAAACAAAAAAACAAAACAAAAAACAACAACAAAAAAAAACAAAAACAAAAAAAGAAGCAGAAAAAAAAGAAGAAGAAGAAGACAAGGCTCTTTTTTTTTGCTTTTTCTCTCTTTTTTCTCTCTCCATTTCCCCCCTCCAGACTTACCATTCTCACTGCAGTTGTCGCTGATGTAGTCGAGCGTTGAATTTAGAGCCGACGTGTCCACACCGCACATCGTGTCCAGGCAGCGGCGGTAGTGGTCAATAATGGGCGTGCCAGAAGAGGCCAGGCAGTCCACCATCGCCAGGTCCAGCAAGAAGTTGTCGCATTCCCTGGTGGCATTGACTCCAGCAGGGCACTCTTGGTACGCCGTGGCCGCCAGAGGGCAGGAAGGTCTGTGAAGAGACAAACTGCGTTTTGGGCCGGAAGGTGGGTACAGGCATATTTTACACTTCCGGTTGCTAAGTATGTGAAGAGACAAACTGCGTTTTGGGCCGGAAGGTGGGTACAGGCCTGGTTCAAGTCCTATCTGTACGACCGGTTCCAAACAGTTTCTGTCAACAACATACAGTCCAATCCTGTCAAACCTTCCTATGGTGTCCCTCAAGGTTCTGTCCTGGGGCCTGTCCTGTTACTTAGCGCTTGTAGCAGCGGTGACAATGATAGTGATGGCGATGGTGATGGTGATGGCAGTGGCGGTGGTGGTAGCGGTTATAGTAACGGTGCATGGGGTCTTGGTGATGGTATGGCAGTTTAATCGTAGCAGCAATAGTTGCTACAATAGAGGCAGCAGCAATAGCAGTAGTAGTAAAAATAGTAGTAGCAGCGGCAGCAGTAGTGATAGTATAGTAGTAACAGCAGTAGTCATATTGTTGCAGTAACAGTATAGTGGCAGTAGCAGTACTAGCATAGCAGCAGCAGCAGTAGTTGTAGTAGTGGTTGTAGTAGTTGTAGTAGTAGCTTTGGTTCGTCCTCTCCTAAAAAAGAACAACCTTGCGCCAAATGACCTGAAAAGTATCGCCCTGTCACTAACCTTCCGTTCATTTCCAAGCTTCTTGAGAAAATTGTCCTTCAGTACCTCAACAACCAACTGTGAAATAACAACCTCCTTCATCCTTTTCAGTCTGCCTACCGCTCCAACTGTAGCACCCAGACCGTCCTCCTTCACATTGTAAATGACTCACTTCTTGCCTCTGACTCCGGACAAATTTCGCTTCTCACACTTCTAGACCTTTCTGCTGCCTTTGACAATATTGACCACATCATTCTTCTCACCCGCCTAGTGTACACATCTGAATACACAATACCGTCCTCGCCTGGTTCAAGTCCTATCTGTACGACCGGTTCCAAACAGTTTCTGTCAACAACATACAGTCCAATCCTGTCAAACCTTCCTATGGTGTCCCTCAAGGTTCTGTCCTGGGGCCTGTCCTCTTCACCCTCTATACTTCCCCTCTAGCCTCCATCATCAACCGTCATGACTTGAATCACCATTTCTATGCCGACCACACTCAACTACTTAACAGCGCCTTACCGGAAAACATCCACATTCTTCTGAAAACAACATCTGACTGTTATTTGGACATCAAACACTGGATGACACAAAACAAATTTCGACTAGATTGTGAAAAGACAGAACCGATGCTGGTCGGAACAAGACAAAACCTATTCTTCATTTTAGTCAAAACCCTTCAGCTTGACCATACCACAGACCCTTTCTCGGACTCTGTAAAAAGCCTCGGCGTTCTCCTCTATACTTTTATTATTATTATTATCAGTCGTAGTGTTGTGGTAGCAATAGTAGTAGTAGTAGTAGTAGTAGTAGTAGTAGTAGTAGTAATGTAGTCGGACTAAAGATCATGCAGAACCAGCTACGTGATGTGTGGATTTATCTGACGTACAATTTACCTTCTGCTTTATCATTGTACACGACAGTTTCATCCTTAAGAAACATTTTGGTCATAAACACAGCCAGCCTGTCATGCGGTTTTAGTTCATAGGCCACTTTGATTGCAAAGCATTGTGGGACTGTTTCAGTGGCGGTGCCGTTCTTACCTCGGTCTCTGTGCCACGACAGTGTTGCTGAATATCATATCCAGAATCTCTTCCTTCGTGGCGGAATTGGAAGATCGTCCGTCCCCTGTAAACATAGCAGGGCATGCATCTGTCTTCTCTGATGGATAGACACGGGGCATCTGTCTTCTGTAGTGGACAGACAGGGGGCATCTGTTGTCTTTAGTGGACAGACACGGCGCATTTGTTGTTTTTAGTGGGCAGACACGGTGCATTTGTGGTCTTTAGTAGACGGACACTGCACATATGTCGTCTTTGGTGGATAGACACGGGCCATATGTCGTCTTTAGTGGACAGACACGGGGCATTTGTTGTCTTTAGTGAACAAACAGGGGGCATATGTCATCTTTAGTGGACAGACACGGGCCATATGGTGTTTTTAGTGGACAGACACAGGGCATTTGTCGTCTTTAGTGGACAGACATGGGTCATCTGTCATCCCTAGTCCTTCTGTAAGTAACCATTGGAAGGTACATCATCTTTAGTGGAAGGGGGATCCAGTATAACAACAACAAGGAATCCAATGTCTTCATTGGAAAGACGCAGGACATCTGCCACTTGCATTGGACAGAAGGTCCAATATAACCATGGCAGGATATTTGTCATGTTCAGTGGATAGAAATGTCAATGTACTCGTTGCAGGATATTTGTCATGTTCAATGGACTGAAGGTCCAATATAACCATGGCAGGATATTTGGCATGTTCAATGGATAGAAGTGTCAATGTATTCATTGCAGGATATTTGTCATGTTCAATGGACTGAAGGTCCAATATAACCATGGCAGGATATTTGGCATGTTCAATGGATAGAAGTGTCAATGTATTCATTGCAGGATATTTGTCATGTTCAATGGATAGAAGGTCCAATATTTTCATGGCAGGAAATTTGTCATGTTCAATGGACAGAAGTGTCAATGTACTCACAGCAGGATATTTTCATGTTGAATGGATAGAAGTGTCGGTTTAGTCATTGTCGGATATTGGTATGAATGTCTCTGGTAGCTTCAGCTTATGAGATCCTACATGTATGCACTTTGTGCATCTGCTGCTGTGAAAACGGAAGGTTTCGTGTGGAAGTTTTTATGTGCCATATATACATTTTCATCATTTATTCATTCATTTATTCATTCCTCTGACACCTAAGTTCGATATAGATTTCCGTCTAAACACTGAAGGATATGTTTCACCTTCAATGTAAAGTAGGTCCAGTGTACTGTTTGAGTGCACGGTGACAAAGTTATGTTATATGTAGTTTGCGACCACAGCAGTGCCCTGAATGGTTTGTTTTTCTTCATGTTCTAATGGCGACCCTGACCACGATGTTGATTCTCACCGCAAAGCGTGTCCGGCTGTGGCATGGAGGAGAAGGAGTCCGACAAGCATCTGACGACGACGCTGGCCCGGTCCGCGTTGAACCATACTTCAAAGACGCCGTCTTTTCTCAGAACAGCCGGCTTCTTCGCCGACTCATAACCCGCAAGGTCAAGGCCAAACGAGCTGAGATCACCCTCTTTGTGACGCCAAGGGTTGTCTACTTTCTCTTTGGCGAACTTGATACGTAACCAACAGCAGAGCATTATTCAAACACGCAACGCAATTCTTGCAGCAGCCTGACTGGTTGGGATACGTAGTTCCCATTCTGCCGGTATTACCCGTCCCTAATAAGCCTTATGGTTTCTGTGGACGTTAAGCACCATGTTTACTTTTATTTGGGACACAGCCATGGGAAAGATGAGCCAAGGGAACATCACAACAGTTGTGTTTGTGGAGGGTGTTCAGTGGTGGTAGCTATCCTTTGCGGAGACCTCAAATGGTGTGCTTCCATCGCTAGCCAGCTTGTTCCGAGAGAGTATTGCTAGCCAGATTACTACAAGAGTGGGTCGCTAGTCAGATTGTTAACAGAGTGGGTCGCTAGCCATATTGTTACAAGAGTGGGTCGCTATCCAGACTGACAAGAGCGGATCGCTAGCCAGACTGTCCCAAGACTGGGTCGCTTGTCTGATTGTTACAAGAGTGGACCGCTAGCCAGACTGTTACAAGAATAGGTCGCTGTCCAGATTGGGACAAGACTGGGTCGCTAGCCAGATTCTTACAAGAGTGGGTCCAATGTACTCTTTTGATTACAAGAGGGGTTGTTGCAAGAGTGGATCGCTAGCCAGACTGTGACAAGAGAGGGTCGCTAGCTTGATTGTTACAAGAGTGGGTCACTAGCCAGATTGTTGCAAGAGTGGGTCGCTAGCCAGATTGACTGCTAGCTAGACTGTTACAAGAGTGGATCAACCAACCCAGCTAAAAGGATTCCATGAACAACCAGTGTTCGCAATTCGGGGAAAAACGTACCGCGCGGGGGAATAAAAGATCGGAAGGTTCCATTCTGGTTCAGCATTTCGCTCTGTCTCCTCATCCGGTTTGGGGCCAGGACTTGGATATTGTGTTTGTGGGTGTGAAGCCCACATAATTATGGCCTTGGAAGCATACCATTTATTTCCTGTCGCCCGTAATTATTATTTATACTAGTCCTTACGCTCTCTCCCTGCGCTCGTGCGTGCGTGCATGCCTGTGCATGCCTGTGTGTGTGTGTGTGTGTGTGTGTGTGTGTGTCCGTTAGGGCGTGTGTGTGTGTGTGTGTGTGTGTGTGTGTGTGTGTGTGTGTGTGTGTGTGTGTGTGTGTGTATGCGTGTGCGTGTGTGTGTGTGCGTGTGTGCGTGTGTGTGTCCGTGTGTGTGTGTGCGTGCGCTCGTGCGTGCGTGCATGCCTGTGCATGCCTGTGTGTGTGTGTGTGTGTGTGTGTGTGTGTCCGTTAGGGCGTGCGTGTGTGTGTGTGTGTGTGTGTGTGTGTGTGTGTGTGTGTGTGTGTGTGCGTGCGTGCGTGTGTGTGTGTGTGTGTGTGTGTGTGTGTGTGTGTGTGTGTGTGTGTGTGTGTGTGTGTGTGTGTGTGTGTGTGTATGTGTGTGTGTGTGTATGTGTGTGTGTGTGTGTGTGTGTGCGTGCGTGCTTGTGTCTGTTAGGGCGTGTGTGTGTGTGTGTGTGTGTGTGTGTGTGTGTGTGTGTGTGTGTGTGTGTGTGTGTGTGTGTGTGTGTGTGTGTGCTTAGCTCACCGCACGTCTTACGGTGTGCGGTGTGAAAATGCTATTCATAAATATCATTCGTTCATTCAAAACATCGCATACACCTGTAGCACTGAGCAGCGCTGCTCGTGCGGCTGATGCTGTCCTCCTCGGGTGAGACGACTCCCTGTTTGTACAAGGTACATAAAACTACATGCTGAAATGTTACCCTTTGAAAAGAAGAGAAAAGAAGACCATAGTGCGACGGTAATGAAAACTATATGCTGAAATGTTACCATTTGAAAAGCAGAGAACAGAAGACTATAGTGCGACAGTACAGTCCTTACAGTCGTGTCGTATCGGCACTGACGGTGTATAGACACCATTTGTCAGTTTGATAATAACTGTTGATAAAACGTCTAAACGTGAAGAGAACTGCGCTGTGCAATGATGTAGCCT
>OY757558.1:2265835-2290835 GCA_963584105.1 Alviniconcha strummeri | reverse complement strand
TTAAACCAGAAGGAACAAATTGAATGGTACATTTGTGGATATGTAGAAAAACAGGTGAGTGGGAAGGTAAATATTAGCAGTTAGTCAGAATGAAAGCATCGAAATGAACAGGTAGGTTGATAAACGGGTGCCTCTGTGGGCATGTAGACAAGAAGTTGAGTCGACAGGTAAGCTATTTTGGCTAGCTGGAAGGAAAGTAAGTAAGTAAGTTGGTGTTTTACGCCCAGTCAACCGGTACGATTATATCAGGGCGAAGCTGGAAGGAAAGCTTCATAACGAAGAGGTAGATTCGGTTTCGAATAGGCCTATGCGTACGAAGACCAGAATATGAGTTGGGTATATAGACCATTAGGAGAGTGTACGGGTGGGCCTTCATAGTTAGTCTGAAGAGAAGCATCAAATGTACGGGGTAGCTTGACGAACAGGTAGATCTGCGGATATGTACACCACTATGTGAATCTACTGGTATAGGTACTCGTAATTAGTCGTAACGAAAGCATCAAATTGAACAGACAGAAGAAAGAGAGAGACAGAGAGAGAAAGGGGGGGGGGGGGGGGGTAAGGAGAGAAATCAATGAATTAAACAGGTAGGTTAATAAACGGACAGGCCTGTGGTTATATGGACCAATAGGTAAGTGGACAGGCCTTTGTGGTTAGCCGCAATGGGCTAGTCAATCTACGGCCAAATGAGGTATGAAACGGAAAAGTCAGCAAGAATGATTTTTGAGCTCTTATACTTGGGTATGCCCACAAAACATCATTTATAAAATAGGACATAAAATTCCTAATCCTACCCGGGAAAACGAGGTCCCATGAAGCGTTGTACTATTTTTGATAACAGATGAAGCACAACTTTTAAAGTGTGTTCAAAACCACCCTAATACGTAGATCAAAGAAACGCTGATGTTTTGGAAAAGTTCAATTGCAGGGGTTGATGCGTAGTACTGAGTGCAGTTCACAAGGTGTTTGGGTGGCCAAAGTTCCCCCAACCGAGCGAGTGGACGAAAAGCGTAGATTGACTAGACAAGAAGGTACTTTCATAAATTGGCTGCTTGGAACTGGCACACCGAATCTACGACGACATTCATTTGATAGCATTGTCATTATAATGCTGTTTATGCAGCCTATTTGATTTGTTGATATCGCTTATTGCTGTCACAGATGCCTCAGCTATGTTATCTTGCCAACATAGAATTGTTTTAATTGTCAAATCAACAATCCGAGTCTACTAAAACTTGGATGTCGAGTCTGTCATCATAGACAAGAGCCTGTCTAAAACTAATGCAAAAATAAACGTACAAACTGTCCCACTGCCACAGAGGCTGGCGTGCCTACCTATACTCATTGTTTCATGTGGTGTGTCGGAAATGATCCGTGTTGCCTCTGGGAGCAGACAATAGCGCTTTATAAAAGCTATTAACAAACACTGCTCTATCTGGCCGGCTTGGCCTAGCGGTAAGGCGTTAGGCTGGTAAGCGGAAGGACCTCGGTTCGATACCGCTTCGGCTCTCCTTTCTCTTCAAAAAGGTTGTGGTTTGTGGACACTGTCTTGTGACTTTGTCCATCACTTCCTACTGAAACATTAAAATGGCTCTCATCGCTGCCCATCTTAATGCAGAAGTCATTCTGGTGGTGACAGTGTAGCGATAGGTATATAATCTCCCTTTTCCCCCACCTCCATACCCCCTTCCCCCCTTCTCCCCGTTCCTAATAAGCCTTATGGTTTCTGTGGACGTTAAGCACCATGTTTACTAACTCAATCTTTGAGACGTATTACGCTATTCTCTGGGAGCAGAGAATAGCGCTATATAAAAACCGATCAAGAGCTTACTACTCAGTCGTTCAGACGTGTTACGGACTATCTCTTGGAGCAGAGAATAGCGCTATATAAAACGGATTAACAACTTACTACTCAGTCTTTCAGACGTGTCAAGTCAAGTCAGTTCAATTAAAAAAAAAAACTTTAATTATCCCTCACAGGGCAATTCAACTTAACTAATATAAGTCTCATTAATTTAAGAACATGGAAAGGAACGCCAAAACATTTGCGTTTACAACAACATAGACAAGTTATGCTGCACAAAAGTCTATAATACAAATATAAAATCACATAAATTATAAACGGGTGCGTACTCATGTCACATCAGCACACACACACACACACACACACACACACACACACACACACACACACACACACACACACACACACACACACACACACACACACACACACACACACACACACACACACACACGCCAATATTAATTCTACTCAACCAGATACATTCAGCCATCGACTGGACACATACACACTATCCGAACCTAATCAGACACCCACCAACACATTCAAGCAACCTATTTGGTCGATTTTTGCACACCCGTATTTCCCCTTAAATGCTTGCAACAACGTAAGACTAAGAGAGGGGGCGGGGATAGCTCAGTGGTTAGAGTACCGGACTCGTGATTGAAAGGTCGCGGGTTCGAATCCCTGCTGGAACGGCGGGAGAATTTTCTTCTCCAGGGTCGACTTTCTGTGCTGACTCTTATTTCGGTATCCGTTCCACCCCCGTGTTACCACAGTAGCACGTAAAAAATCCCGGTCATTCTGCCAAAAGTGCAGGTGGCAGGTTACAGCTAAACACACATACACCTTACGTATGTGGCTTTTATTGAACCGTGCTTCGGCATTGGTCACAACTTGTCCCTAATATGTCAAATGACATCTGAGGACATTAAGCATCAACTCATCATCAATACTAAGAGATATTTTCTATAATATTGATGGTATCAATCATATTGCTAAATTGACTGTTCATAGTCCTGTGGGTAAATTAGTATAATATAATTTGTGTGTGTGTCTAATATCACCTCGATGTGAACAGACATAAAATAAAATAATGATTGATTCTTCTCTTTGTGTGTTTTAATTGTTATGTTTCTGTTCCATTTATATGTACTGTTACTATTATTCTGTGTTGTTCTCCTTTTTGTCGTGTGTCTCGCTTTCGCTCTCCGTGTTTTGTCTTTGTGTGGCTGTGGCTGGCGATTCTTCTCTTTGTGTTTTGCAGAACATTTGCAGATTGTGTCTTTGTCCTACAAAATAACGTTCTTGTGAACCGTTATGTGTTTCGATCTTCTCTTTCTGTGTTTCGTTACGGTCTTGTTCTCTTCACACGCATTGTTACTGGTATTCTGTGTTGAGGTTTTCGTATGAGTGGTTGTCATTTTGGTGTCCTTCTATGTCTATCTGACGAGTCTTCCCTTTTAGTGTCTTGTTGGGGTTGTATTTTTGTTTTGTTTGTTTGTTCCCCTCTTCTCTCTCTCTCTCTCTCTCTCTCTCTCTCTCTCTCTCTCTCTCTCTCTCTCTCTCTCTCTCTCTCTCAGCGCACTGAGCATTAATGGAATTAAGCGCCATAAAAGTGGACATCATCATCATCATCATCAGCATCATCAGCATCATCAGCATCATCGTCATGTTTTTAGTCGAAATCAAATTTCCGTTATTTGTTTTACCCTGATTGGTATAAATTGTAAACTGGCCCGTTCAGAAATTCGCATTGAAAAATTCACTAAATACTCATACACGACAAGCAGAGCGATGTTAAGCAACTTCATCCTGAAGCCGTATTTGTCACTCCTGCTGTTTGCGGACTGACCAAAGCTTTTATGTCGTTGTGACGTCGTCTGGCCCCACCTTTCTTGGGTGACGGAGGGACAAGAGAATTCTGGGTTACTGGGGATTAAAGGGGCTGTGCTGTGTATTTTTTCCCCGGCGTGTTCACATGTTGTTGTTGTTCTTATTTGTTTTGTTGTTGTTGTTTTGCTTATATATATATACGTGTGTGTGTGTGTGTGTGTGTGTGTGTGTGTGTGCGTGCGTGCGTGCGTGCGTGCGTGCGTGCGTGCGTGCGTGCGTGCGTGCGTGTATATATATATTCTGGTTGCATTGTTTTTCCAAGAGCTATTGGATCCATATTGTGACGAGATGTTGTTGTGTTGTCTTTTGTTGTTTTGTTGTTGCTAATGTTGTTGTTTTTCCTGTAATTTTGTTGTTGCTGTTGTTGGTTTTGTTGGTTTTATTTTTGCTGTTGTTGCTGTTTTTGTTGTTGCTGGGGGGGGGGGGGGGGGTCTCTTCTTTGGTGCTGTTTATGCTGTTGTTTGAGTTTCTGGTTGGGATGTTTTCCCATATTGTGACAAAGTTTTGGACCTTTCCATTTCGTAACGCGAAAAATTGGGTAGTCACTAAATCAACAGCCAAAGCTGGTGACAGGTCTGGACACAACAAACGCAACCCAGTTAAAAAAAAAAAAAAAAAAAAAAAAAAGGGGGGGGGGGGAGGGGGGATTGGGGAGCACATCTCTGCCCTCGACAGAAAAACAAAACAACAAACAATCAATCAAACCAACAAAACAACAGCAGTAACAACAACAACAACAGATCAAGAAAAGAATACGCTGCAAGTTCAAAGTAGAGATTTCGCGATAAAAGCACTTTTACATATTTCCTGTTGAACAAGGGGAGAATTCTGGGGCCTGGGTGTTCAGTTTTGTAAACTGTTGATTTAATGAGTTTTGGACCTTTTGGAACTACACACAGTTTTGGAACTACACACAGTTTTGGAACTATACACACTTGCGACTTAATGAACTCTTAGGAAATCACATGATACTAAGCCGCAAGTACTGTTTCTAGCCAATGGTGTGAGAGAACTGTAAAGTAAAAATGGAACTGATTGATCATTGCATAGGATTTCAAATCACTTCTTGAACAAAGCATTAACGCCATTTTTGGATTTTCACGACATGATTCAATAGACGATTTCCAGAAATAACAGGCGAAGATAATTTGACAGTGTTTTCTTACTCCGGGAGAGTTAAGTCCCATGAATGGAGGCGGCAGCGGAGAAGAGCCGATCTGCGACACTTTGAGATCTTCAAGCATGGACCTATTATAATTTATACTAGACTACCAGCTGAGGGAAACCAACTATCCGATGAGCAGTGAGTGTTTGATCGGCATTTCTGATGCCTTTTCTGCCTTTTGTTTACGGGTATCCGTCATCTTCCCCACGTGCTCGCTGTACCCCCAACAAAAGCGCGCCTACTCTGCGCTACACCCACAGTCCAACCCTAACCTTTATACAGGTCCATGCCCGTAGGCACTTACCGAGTGCAGTCCCCTGGATTTCCGAAGATCGTCTGTTACGGCGCTTCTGGCCTTCTTCTGTTTCGATTGTTTGAACTTTTAACTTGTCGGAAAGGAAGAAAACAGCAACAACAACAATAACAACAACAACAACAACAACAACAACAACAACAACAACAACAACAACAACAAAAACACAGCAAAAACAACAACAAAAACAACAACAAACAACAACAACAAACAAAACAACAACAACAACAACAACAACAACATCGCAGTCGTTTTATCGTCAAGCTTCGTCATTTCTTTGTGCTATGATCCAGTTCAATGTCTCTGTTCTAGTTACTAGGCTGATGCCCGATCCTGCTATACGATATTCCATGAACTACATTTGGTGACAAAAAATCCGAAACAAGAATAAATGCTAGCGTTCCAAAACAAGACCCAAACACATACTAGGTTAAAAAGAACGCTATTTATTATGACAAAAGACAACAAGCGAATTTTCGAGTTACCCCCCCACCCCTTTTTTTTTTAAACTACAAAACGACACTTAGACAATAGTTAAACGGTGAAAAATGAGATGTAGGATACTTATGTACGTTTGGTTGAGCTGCTTTCGTTATGTTGTTGTCCAGTCTGGACACTCAAACAGTTTAACGTCAACAGTTTCGTTGACGTCACCCTGTCGCCTGCGTTCCTCCACCAGCAGTGCTAACGACCCCAGGAACCAAGGCGGTCAGTTACACTGTGACGTCAAAGGCAGCCACCGGCAGTGCTGACGACCTCAGGAACCAAGGCGGTCAGTTACACTGTGACGCCAAAGGCAGCCACCGGCAGTGCTGACGACCTCAGGAACCAAGGCCGTCAGTTACACTGTGACGTCAAAGGCAGCCACCGGCAGTGCTGACGACCTCAGGAACCAAGGCGGTCAGTTACACTGTGACGTCAAAGGCAGCCACCGGCAGTGCTGACGACCTCAGGAACCAAGGCCGTCAGTTACACTGTGACGTCAAAGGCAGCCACCGGCAGTGCTGACGACCTCAGGAACCAAGGCCGTCAGTTACACTGTGACGTCAAAGTCAGCCACCGGCAGTGCTGACGACCCCAGGAACCAAGGCGGTCAGTTACACTGTGACGTCAAAGGCAGCCACCGGCAGTGCCTGCGCTGACAACCCCAGGAACCAAGGCGGTCAGTTACACTGTGACGTCAGTTACAATGTGACGTCAAAGGCAGCCGCCAGCAGTGCCTGTACTAACGACCCCAGGAAACAAGGCGGTCAGTTACACTGTGACGTCAAAGGCAGCCACCGGCAGTGCTGACGACCTCAGGAACCAAGGCGGTCAGTTACACTGTGACGCCAAAGGCAGCCACCGGCAGTGCTGACGACCTCAGGAACCAAGGCGGTCAGTTACACTGTGACGTCAAAGGCAGCCACCGGCAGTGCTGACGACCCCAGGAACCAAGGCGGTCAGTTACACTGTGACGTCAAAGGCAGCCACCGGCAGTGCTGACGACCCCAGGAACCAAGGCGGTCAGTTACACTGTGACGTCAAAGGCAGCCACCGGCAGTGCTGACGACCCCAGGAACCAAGGCGGTCAGTTACACTGTGACGTCAAAGGCAGCCACCGACACAAACTCCAAGCACTGGTTTACGACACCCTTCTTTCAACTACTGCCGTATTTAGTTACGCCATAGGGTCCAGAAAACTGTCAGCTAACGAGCAGTTTTTCGTTTGTGCTCAAACAGTAGTAAGTTTGTTACAAACAACTCACAGAAAACAAAGGCGTGTCATTTATAGCCGCCAACAAAGTTTACACCAGCACAAATAAAACCACAATCGTTTGAATCGAGACGGAACTCTCTTTCTCTGACCCGGGGTGGATGCGTCTCATGTTTACCTGCGTGCTTTGGCACTAGGTTGCTTCTACAGTCATATTAGTACCCGAACCTTTCGGAGGGCGCTGACCACGTCGCTGGACAGCT
This sequence comes from Alviniconcha strummeri, assembly GCA_963584105.1. NCBI lineage: Eukaryota > Metazoa > Mollusca > Gastropoda > Provannidae > Alviniconcha > Alviniconcha strummeri. Next base: position 2,283,698 of record OY757558.1, on the reverse strand, counting down.
GCGCGGATATAAAGAGTACCCCTTCAGTGGCATAACTAAATCTGGCAGAGTTTGGAGGAAGGTGCCGGAAAACGATCCTCGGAGTGTGCCACCGGCAATGCTGACGACCCCAGGAACCAAAGCGGTCAGTTACACTGTGACGTCAAAGGCAGCCACTGCGGTCAGGCCTCTTTAACCCCTTCACTGCCATGATGTCACTTGAAAACGACCAATCAAAGTGCGACATTTGAAAACGACCAATCAAAGTGCGACATTTGAAAACCGTTAAGTCTTTTTGTTTTCTTTTTCGCACAAGCATGTGAAAGGATTTTTATCAAAACACAAAGCATTAAAAGTAGATGTGTTATAGGACCGGAAAATATACCTTCACAGGCACGTCCGTGCATTTTCAGCCAGAAATGTACAGGCTGGGGCAGTGAAGGGCTTAACTTGAAAGCCAGAAGAAACGGTAGGGATTCCTGCAGTAACTGTTTACAAAGCAGAACAGTTGGATTTTCTTTGTTTTTTTGTTGGACTGGCTTCTGTTTGTGTGCTTCTTTAAGTGCGTATAGACAAATGCAAAACAGAAGTTTCGAGAAAAAAAAAGAAGAAGCGTTTTATTTGTCATCAGCTGCTTCGTGTTAAAAAAAAAAAAAAAAAAAAAAAAAAAAAAAAAATGAAAAAAAGAGAAAAAGAAGAAAAAAGAAGAGGAAGAAGTGCATATTGACTAAAGGGATGATTTACAGGGCATTTTCAATTTGCAAACTGTCGATTTAACTGGGCTTATCACTTCCGCCTTTGTTGAACTCCTAGGACATTACATCATAGAATGCCGCAAGTGCTGTATATATCCAATAGTGTGAAATAAAAGTAAAGCCTGTAGTTATCCAATGGTGTGAAATAACAGTAAAGCCCGTAGTTATATAATGTTGTGAAATAACAGTACAGCCTGTAGTTAACCAATGGTGTGAAATAACAGTAAAGCCTGTAGTTATCCAATGGATGTGAATAACAGTAAAGCCTGTATTATCCAATGGTGTGAAATAACAGTAAAGCCTGTAGTTATCCAGTGGTGTGAAATAACAGTAAAGCGAAAATAGACTTGACTGATCATTGCCAGGCTTTCAGATCATTTCGTGAATAAAGCATTTGATTATTTTCACAGCGAAATAATTTATGTCTGATATAATTACTCAATAGTTTGGGTCCGCAAATGTTTACTCAGTGCGTGCTTCGAAACAAGGCTTACCGGAAGTGTCGGTTCAGTCCCCTGACTGTAAATAAAGTCGACGAGGTTACTTCTGTATCATAATTGTGAAATACACAACACATCCCTCTTTTTAAGTATAAACACAAAAAGTCTGATTATCATTTTACATTATTATGATATATGTTATTTTATACCATGCTGAATCATATATCAAGAGAAGCCCTTACATGCTACCTCATACCATATTGTGTCATATATCACGAGCAACTCCTCCTAGGTGAGTGCGGGCTCCCTAGCATTGGATTTACGCCTTCTTCTGTCCATCACAAATGGATGCTGAGCACGACAGAATGTCTCCACGTGTGAGTACTTGCTCACTGAGCCAGGTTTTGAGCAGATCGAAGGCAGTAGCTTTATCCACAGGTAAAGAAATATTCGGTGAAGTGTCATCTTGAGTTGGCTCTGAGTACCTCAGCGTTTCCAGGTGTTTCAGCAAGTTCGCCTCCTGTGCCTTCCGGCGTTTCTCCATCAGCACGTTGAAGGTGTAGAGGAAGGGGTTCAGCGCGGAGTTGAAGGGCATCACGAAGATGGCCACAGCGACGTTGAGCTCGCCAGGGATGGGAGTTCCTTTGTAGGCCAGCACACCCAGCAAGCCGATAGGGAACCAGCACAGGAAGTCCGACAGAACAATGGTGGTCAGGCGACGAGCGATGGTGGCGTCTCTGGATCCCGTTTTCGTTGAAGAAGATATGGAGTTGGAGCGCACAGACCAGTAGATGAATGCCTGGCCCACAGCGATCAGCAGGAACAGCACGAAGTTGAGAATGATCATCACGCTGAAGGAGTAGTGGTAACCATGGAAACGCTCGCTGGTGGTGAACGGCAGTGGGATGCACATACCAGTCTGGCTGTAGAACTCCCACGGTGACGTCATAGGCAACAGAGGAACCGTTGCCAGGGCAATTCCAGCTACCCAGACAATTGCACAAGCCGCCAGAGCGGAGCTGCGGCTGAAGTGAAGTCGGCTAAAGGGAAAGCGCAGGGCGAGGAAGCGATCCAGAGTGATGAGGCAGATGATGAAGGCCGACACCTCACTGGACATCAGAGACAGAAAGCCAGCGATCTTACAGACCGTGCTTTCCTTCCACTGGTCGTCATACCAAAGGTATTCCCCACGGTAGATCTGATCAGCCACCCCTACAATGGCCAGGTAGACCCCCATGAAGAAGTCGGCCATGCAAAGATTGGTGACAAAGATACTGAAGCTACCCAGACCTGCGCCTCTGTTGCCGAGGTAGAGTCTGGCCACAAAGCTGCCCACGTTGCCCACCACGGACAGTGATGCAAAGAGCCACAGAAACACACGGTACACGTTGGACTTGAGAAGGTCTTTACACGACGCCAGAAGGTCTTCCTCGGCGTAACATTTTTTCCAGTCGAAGGCTTCAGGTAGCATGGCTTCACAACACAACTTGTAGTTGTCAGCATGCACCACCTTCAGAGAGACTAGATCTCTCAACAGATCACTAGGGAAGTCTTTCAACGGGGAACCTCTCACGTCCAAGTTTTCCAACAGCGGTGTGGACTGGAAGCCTTCGTCAGTTATTGTCGTTAGCACGCTCCCAGAAATGTTGAGAGTCTTGAGGTTCGGGTAGCCGGCCAGTGCACTACCGTTGAACACACGGAGAAGTGTACCCGATAGGTTGATCGTCTGAAGCACAATCGTGCCTGGGCCCCGTGACTCCGTGTTTGTTATCGCTGACAAAGGGTTACCGGATAACACAAGAACTCGCAGATTTTTCAAGGAATAGAAATGATACATGTCGATGTGAACTAGTTCATTCCCGCTGAGATCTAGGTGCTTCAAGCGGGGAAGTTCCAAAGTTGGCTGTGTGTCAATGCGGCAGTCCGACAGACGAAGATATATCAGGAAGAGGTTGTGAGTCAAGTCACTGGGCGTCATGCCAGAACCACTGGCGTCCAGGTAGCGAAGAGCAGGGTAGGAGCTGGCTGAGAAGTTAGCAGTGCAGACAAAGGCCAGACCCTGACATTGACACACTTCAGGACAGGCCATCTTCTCACACAGCAACTCGTCATCATACTGAGGACACTGGAACAAGCCGTCACACACGTGATCAGCATGCAGACACACTTTGGACCCTCGACAGCGGTAGAAACCGGAACACGTGTAGCTCTCACACGATGCCTCATCCTCACGGTTCGGACAATCATCCACGCCATTGCAACGGAGATAGATGGGCAGGCAGAATCCTTGGGAGCATTGGAAGTGAGTTAGAGGACACAGATCTGAATGATTGATCCGTCTGATGAAAGTCCGCCCCTTATCATCCACGTCGAGTACTGCCGGCGGCAGAGCTTCCATTCGAAATAAAAGTGTTTGTGACTCGCAGTCTTCATCCCAACCGTCATAACAGTCCCATGTCCCGTCGCACAGCTGGTCAGTGGTAATGCACTGACCGCTTTGGCATCGGAACCAACTAAAAGGACAAGGAAAAAACGGACAAAAGTCTTCATCCGTGTTGTCGTCGCAGTGTTGAATATGATCACACACCAGAGTGTAGTGCAGAGATTCAAGGCTACGTTCGCACAGAAACATGGCTATTGTGACGTTTCCCGAGTGACATGACGTCATAAATTCATTCGCCCCGCACTCTCCCTGAGTGTCACATGACAGGAAGTCTCTTGTCATGTGACCGGAAGGACATTGGACCATACTTACATTCCAAACCGTGTCATCAAGATCAGCGGTTACGCTGCTGACCAAATTAACTACAGTTGTGTTTACTGAAAGTGCGTTCGGTTTGCTGAATTCGCAGACTATATCTGCTTCTCGACTCTGAACACATTCGTCTGACACAACAGCCCCTATGTCCGGACTGTAGTAAGCACATTTGGGAGAAGAAGGTTTACCAGTGATGTTGAGGAAAAACGCCGTTCTGCCATCGACCCACTGCCACAAGAGTTTGTACATCGCCTCCGCAGCGAAATCAGCCTCTCTGCGAAGTAGTTGAGTTCCGATGCAAAGGCGACTCGGATTCCTCACAGAAGCCATGATGTTTCTGAATACTCTGAATTCTTCCGGTGTCGCCAGCGTGACCAGGTTCCAGTTGCTCTGAATGCATTCAGAATAGGCCTCATTCCACGATCTCGCTCCGCCACGTCGGACAAACCTGTAACATTTTGTTCCCGCGTCTACTGCTCCGTCTCCACAGTCGTTGCTATGGTAACCGCAGTCTTTCTCGTCTTCGTCCCCTTGACACTCTCTGACCATATTGCAGCTGAGCAGCGGCTTGAAGCTGTGGAAATGGGGAACGGAGCAGTTGTACAGATTGTCCGCCAGCTGCTGGGGCTCCTGGGACCTGGGGAAGATGGCGTACATCATCTTGAACCCTGTCCCCTTACCCCAACTGCTGCTGTGAAAGAAGAGGCGTACAGAGGAACGATACACCCCTGATGGTATATTTTGCGTTCCACACTTTCTCCAGGAGAGGTTGGATGCCGTAACGTTGAAATCCAAGTAATCAAAACACTGTTCTGTCTTCTTCTTGAAAGCAAAGTGAACGAAGCTAATTAACACGGATTCCTTGTCCGAAACCTGAAGGTGAAAATCCCCATCGTAACTGGTGAAATAGAGGTTATCCAGTCCGTTGAACCGAGGCGAGGTCACATAGCCGACTGTGTCCGTGAGCCGTACCACAGGCAAGTCCCTCACAATGGCGCCACGTTGAACCAGAAAATGGAATCTTATTGGTGACACAAGGTGCAAGTGCTGACCTCGGAAGCGGAAGTGGAGGGAGGAGGTGGATGTGAAGGTCACACTTCTGCTTTTCAACACTGAAGCGTTGAAGGCTAATTTTAAGTATCTGGAATCGTCATCAAGGTAGAATTGCAGGGCTGGGTACGTGCCGTTGTGATCCACCACTTCCAGCATCAGTTGCTCAATCGTCACATTAACAAAATACAAATTATTAACAGGAATGGTCCAGTTACAGACTGTCTCGGGTCTTCCGGTGATTTCATTCGTTAAGATTTCGACCGTCGTTGGTACTGTCGTGCGGATCTTAGGCGTCTCTTTCGCAGGACAGGCGGTTGTGTTGATAACAAAATACCCGGCATTCATTTTACACAGCATAACCTCACAGTCCTTTGCTGACGTCACGGGCGATCTTGGGCACGAAGACGCTACAGTGCCAGGGACAGTTGTAGTTGTGGTGGCTAACGATGTGAGGACAGTTTCTGAAGGGATATCGTCGCTGTCGTTTGTGAGGTCAACTGAACCGGGCACTGTGTCAACAGTTTCAGCGTTTTGTGAAACATCTGTGACAGTTTCATCGATCCAGTTTACGGCACTGGTCGTGCCTCTGGCAGTCTGAGAGTCGACAGCCTGTCCAGGAACACTGTCACTGTTCACGTTGGCTGGTAACGTTGTACTTTCACTGTTCACGTTGGCTGCTTTAACTGTGCGGTCTGCAGTGTCTGTAGGTGTAGGAACGCTGTGGCCGCCGCCAGATCTGTTTGTGTTGACAGCAGCCACAGTTGCCACACCGCTTCGTGTTGCTGACACACGGCTGTATGCTTGTTCACCGGCACCAAAGGTACTGGTGTAGTTGTGTTTGGGAGACACGTTTGCCGATAGGGTGGAAACATCTCGTTTTGCTGACACCGATGAACTGTCAGCAGTAGTTACAGCTCCGCTCTGTCCAGGTGATGCCAACAAGGCGACCAGAACTTGAAACACGATGGCCATGCTGAAAAACACTTGTGCTTGGTCTGTCGTACCAACACCCGCCGTCACCTACAGTGTCTGTCGTCCTACCACCATCTGTCAGCTACAGTGTCTGTCGTCCTACCACCATCTGTCAGCTACAGTGACTGTCGTCCTACCACCATCTGTCAGCTACAGTGACTGTCGTCCTACCACCATCTGTCAGCTACAGTGACTGTCGTCCTACCACCATCTGTCAGCTACAGTGACTGTCGTCCTACCACCATCTGTCAGCTACAGTGACTGTCGTCCTACCACCATCTGTCAGCTACAGTGACTGTCGTCCTACCACCATCTGTCAGCTACAGTGACTGTCGTCCTACCACCATCTGTCAGCTACAGTGACTGTCGTCCTACCACCATCTGTCAGCTACAGTGACTGTCGTCCTACCACCATCTGTCAGCTACAGTGACTGTCGTCCTACCACCATCTGTCAGCTACAGTGACTGTCGTCCTACCACCATCTGTCAGCTACAGTGACTGTCGTCCTACCACCATCTGTCAGCTACAGTGACTGTCGTCCTACCACCATCTGTCAGCTACAGTGACTGTCGTCCTACCACCATCTGTCAGCTACAGTGACTGTCGTCCTACCACCATCTGTCAGCTACAGTGACTGTCGTCCTACCACCATCTGTCACCTACAGTGTCTGTCGTCCTACCACCATCTGTCAGCTACAGTGTCTGTCGTCCTACCACCATCTGTCAGCTACAGTGACTGTCGTCCAAACACCCGAAGTCAGCTGCAGTGACTGTCGTCCTACCACCATCTGTCAGCTACAGTGACTGTCGTCCAAACACCCGAAGTCAGCTGCAGTGACTGTCGTCCTACCACCATCTGTCAGCTACAGTGACTGTCGTCCAAACACCCGAAGTCAGCTGCAGTGACTGTCGTCCTACCACCATCTGTCAGCTACAGTGACTGTCGTCCAAACACCCGAAGTCAGCTGCAGTGACTGTCGTCCTACCACCATCTGTCAGCTACAGTGACTGTCGTCCAAACACCCGAAGTCAGCTGCAGTGACTGTCGTCCTACCACCATCTGTCAGCTACAGTGACTGTCGTCCAAACACCCGAAGTCAGCTGCAGTGACTGATTCACTGATTTATTCTGCTTGAGCCCCGAACTTTGACTTATAAGCTGGTGAAAACAGGACTGAAAACCTGGAGAAAAAAACACGCGTGCTTCTGACAGGCCTGATTTATCCCAGTTCAGGGCCTCTCAAAACTGGGCTCAAACCTTGGAGAACACACACACACACACGCACGCACGCACGCACGCACGCACGCACGCACGCACACACATACACACACACACACACACAAACACACACACACACACACACGCACGCACGCACGCACGCACACACACACACACACACACACACACAGATTTATATGATGCAGGCTGGAGACAGTTGGAAAGTGTTAGGAATATGGCAAAGAAGTGAGTCTTGGAGTGTGACTTGAAGGTAGACAATGTTCGAGCGTGTCGCAAAGACTACTTAAGAGAGAATAAACAAACAAGGGAGTTAATTAGCACTCGGAAGACGTCACACAAGCGCAACAACAAAGACCTGAGTCGCCTACGTAACTCTCATCTGGCATTCGTGTCAATACAAGGTAGTAGTAGTAGTCGCCTTAGGACAGTCAAACTCGGGTCGTAAGCAAATACACGTTTCTAAACTCTTCTCACATATATATAAACCTTCTGTCAAGTCAGTTTACAAAACCAATCACTTCACAAACATAAAACATACATATATAAACATCAGACACAAATTTTCGAACAGTTAGTCCCTTCAATATTACCCTTGTTAAAAGAGCACATAAGGCTAGGACATGCTGGTATCGTCGACTATTCCGTCTAATTTATCGATACCAGGGTAAAGAAGAAGAAGAAGAAAAGAAAAAAAGAAAAAAAAAAAAAAAAAAAAAAAAAGGACAGACACAATATAAAATTAAAAAATATAAATGCATAATGGCAAATAAAAGTGCCATACGGCAGCAAGCTGCACATACCACCTACCAACTATCATCTCCTAGTTGCTCAACAAGAGCCATACAAAAAAAGCCTAACTCTTAACGAAAAATATTTGAGAGTTTTCTGGAAGAAAGTCAGGAGAATGGACCATTAGCAGAAAAATGACAAGACAGAAAGAGCAAGAGGACTAGGCAGAAAAAACAAGAGAGGAGAGATAGGAAAGGGGAATCAAATGACAGCCCTGAGATTCCAGACAGGAGGAATCCTTCGGGGGTCAATACAAGATACATAAACCAGAGGTACATATTCCGGTGGAGTTTATGTCCCTTGTATTTACACGTACAGGATGTATATCTGGTGGAGTTTATGTCCCTTGTATTTACACGCACAGGATGTACCTCTGGTGGAGTTTATGTACCTCGTATTTACACGTACAGGATGTACATCTGGTGGAATTTATGTACCTCGTACTTACACGTACAGGATGCACATCTGGTGGAATTTATGTACCTTGTATTTACACGTACAGGAAGCACATCTGGTGGAGTTTATGTACCTTGTATTTAAACATACAGGATGTACCTCTGGTGGAATTTATGTACCTTGTATTTACACGTACAGGATGTACCTCTGGTGGAGTTTATGTACCTTGTATTTACACGTACAGGATTCACATCTGGTGGAGTTAATGTACCTTGTATTTACACGTACAGGATGCACATCTGGTGGAGTTTATGTACCTTGTATTTACACGTACAGGATGTACTTCTGGTGGAGTTTATGTACCTTGTATTTACACGTACAGGATGTACCTCTGGTGGAGTTTATGTACCTTGACTTTACGCGCACGGCAGGTGAGAGTTACTGTAGGAGCTGGGCGGGGAGCTGGGGGAGCTCAGTGGCACAGCTCAGGACTCGTAACTGAAAGGTCTCGGGTTCGAATCACGGCAGAAGCGGACGGAGAGATTTCTCCTCCGGGGTCAACTTTCTGTGTTGACTCTTACTTCGGTACCTGTTCCACCCCCGTGTTACCTCGGCTGCATGTAAAAGACCCCAGTCATTCTGCCCAAAGTGCAGGTAGCTATCATAGGCGTGAACTGCTATAAGTATCATTTTTGTCGCGACAAACAAATGTTTTCGCGACAAAATATGTATTGAGACAAAAATAATTTTGTCATGACAAACATAAGTTTGTCGCGGCAAGCATACTTTTATCGCGACAAAACATTTGTCAAGGCAAACATAATTTTGTCGCGACAAGCATACGTTTGTCGCGACAAAAGACGTGTTTTGTCGCGATAAAAATGATACTTGTGTCAGCTCCCGCCAATGATAGGTGGCGAGTTGCAGCTGAACACACATGCACCCTACGCACGTGGCATTGAATGGATGAGACTGTAAACTGGTGCATAGTTGTATGGTGTACAGATCGTGTCAAAAGAAACTAGTTTATAGCAAAGCTGTTGGCAAATGGCGACACGAGCACTGCTGGAGGAATGTTAATAATTATTGACTGCTACTGTTTTCAAGTTCAAAGAAAACAAAACAAGCAAAGAAACAAACAACCGAAAGCAACAAAAACTAGGTAGACAGTTTGCCTGAGCATCCAGCAACACTGCGCTGTTATCAGTCGTAAAGAAACGACTCAAGTGGGTTTTGACAATTGTAACAGCGAATAAAACAAAACTTGTGATTTAGTGACTTGTGATCTGAAGAGGTGTACATGAAATCTGAATGTGTACTTCGTTCTGAGGTGACCCTGTGCGGTTGGCGTGACGTTAAAATCCAAGAGTTGGTTGGTTATAGTCATTGGATTTTGCGTCCCATAAACAGCAGTGGGTCACCTGAGGACAAGACAATCCAACAACTGGCTAACTGAAGGTTGTCAGCACAGTGGAAACGACACAATCCAAGAACTAACTAACCTGAAGGTTGGCAGCACAGTGAAAGGCCTTCGTGTAATGTTAGCTAACTGTTAACCAATTCTCCAGCCACTCTTACGGATGTAAGCACAATGGAAAGTCTTCCAGTAATGTGAGCTAAATGTTCACCAGTTTTTCAGCCATTCTGAAGGTTGTCAGCACAATGAAAGGCCTTCATGTAATGTTAGCTACTCTTTCACCAATTGTCCAGCTGCATTACCCACTGAGAGCGAAGTGGGAGGTCTTCCTGTTATGTTAGATAACTGTTCACCAGTTGTCCAGCCACTCTTATGGTTGTAAGCACAATGGAGGTTCTTCATGTAATGTTAGCTGTTCACCAGTTTGTTCAGTGTAGCCAGCTTTCTTCAGTAAATGTAATAATAACAACTCTTTGATAGCGCTCTAATGATAATAACAACTCTACAATAGCACTCTAATGATGATAACAACTCTTTGATAGCGCTCTAATGATAATAACAACTCTACAATAGCACTCTAATGATGATAACAACTCTTTGATAGCGCTCTAATGATAATAACAACTCTTTGATAGCGCTCTAATGATAATAACAACTCTTTGATAGCGCTCTAATGATAATAACAACTCTACAATAGCACTCTAATGATGATAACAACTCTTTGATAGCGCTCTAATGACAATAACAACTCTACAATAGCACTCTAATGATGATAACAATTCTTTGATAGCGCTATAATGATAACAACTCTACAATTGCGCTATAATGATGATGATAACAACTCTATAATAGCGCTATAATGTGAATAACAACTCTATAATAGCGCTCTATTGATGATAACAACTCTGTAATAGCGCTCTAATGATGATAACAACTCTATAATAGCGCTCTAATGATAATAACAACTCTATAATAGCACTCTAATGATGATAACCACTCTTTGATAGCGCTCTAATGATAATAACAACTCTATAATAGCGCTCTATTGATGATAACAACTCTATAATAGCGCTCTAATGATGATAACAACTCTATAATAGCGCTCTAATGATGATAGCAACTCTTTGATAGCGCTATACCCAGTGAACAGATTGCGAGCTCACGGTGCAGTTCACAAGTCACCAAATTTCAAGTACGTCTAATTCACTGTTACAACGTGAGAAACTAACTAGCCTTCTCTCACTGCAAATAACACGTGCTTTGGCATCTATTTATATTCCGTAATGCTTTGGCATCTATTTATATTCTGTAATGCTTTGGCATCTATTTATATTCCGTAATGCTTTGGCATCTATTTATATTCTGTAATGCTTTGGCATCTATTTATATTCCGTAATGCTTTGGCATCTGTTTATATTCCGTAATGCTTTGGCATCTATTTATATTCCCTAATGCTTTGGCATCTGTTAATATTCTGTAATGATTTGGCATCTATTTATATTCTGTAATGCTTTGGCATCTGTTTATATTCCGTAATGCTTTGGCATCTATTTTTATTCCCTAATGCTTTGGCATCTGTTAATATTCTGTAATTTTTTGGCATTTATTTATATTCCGTAATGCTTTGGCTTCTATTTATATTCCGTAATGCTTTGACATCTATTTATATTCCCTATTGCTTTGGCATCTGTTTATAATCCGTAATGCTTTGGCATCTATTTATATTCCGTAATAAGTAAGTAAACATGGTGCTTAACGTCCACAGAAACCATAAGGCTTATTAGGGACGGGGAGAAAGGAGAAGGGGGTATAGAGGTGGGGGGAGAGGGAGATTATATACCTATCGCTACACTGTCACCACCAGAATGACTTATGCATTGAGGTGGGTAGCGGTGAGAGCCATTTTAATGTTTTATAACTGTGAGGGACAAAGTCACAAGACAGTATCCACGGACCTCAGCCTTTGAAGTGAAAGGAGAGCCGAAGCAGATTCAAACCGAGGTCCCTCTGCTTACCAGCCTAACGCCTTACCGCTAGACCAAACCGGCCGTACGGCTTTGGCATCTGTTTATATTCCGTAGGCATTCACCTAGGGAACCTGCTTAGAGCACTTGTGACAATGAGCAGGGAGACCTATTTTATTCCGCGGGGCCTCACGGGAAATGCATTTACAAGAGGTAACGAGAAGATTTGGACAGAATGAAGGTAAATGGGCCGGGAAGATAGAAAGTAGGACAAATTAAGAAGGTGGTAGGGGTTTTAAAAAAATCAGAGTATTTTTATGGAAGGTTGGTCGGGAAGCTTGGTCCAGTGTTTTGCTTCTCTTTCGCAGTTGGTGAGCACAATAACCACTCTTCTCGAGTGAGTGCTCACTGAGATGAATCCTTTACTAACCCATTAAATCTGGTTGCAGAGCACAACACAATCGTCTTTGGTGAGCACTTGCTCACTGAGCCACTTTTTGGTCAGTTGCATTGCCGTGGATCTGTTAACAGGGTGCGATATCTTCAGCAATGCGCTGTTTTTCTCTGTACACATTCTAGATTCCAGGCGCTTGAGCAAGTTCGCCTCCTGTGCTTTCCGGCGTTTCTCCATCAGCACGTTGAAGGTGTAGAGGAAGGGGTTCAGCGCGGAGTTGAAGGGCGTCACGAAGATGGCCACAGCGACGTTGAGCTCTCCAGGGATGGGAGTTCTTTTGTAGGCCAGCACACCCAGCAAGCCGATAGGGAACCAGCACAGGAAGTCCGACAGAACAATGGTGGTCAGGCGGCGGGCGATGGTGGCGTCTCTGGACCCCGTTTTCGTTAAAGAAGATATGGAGTTGGAGCGCACTGACCAGTAGATGAACGCCTGGCCAACAGCGATCAGCAGAAACAGCGCGAAGTTGAGAATGATCATCACGCTGAAGGAGTAGTGGTAACCATGGAAACGCTCACTGGTGGTGAACGGCAGTGGGATACAGATACCAGTCTGGCTGTAGAACTCCCAGTGTGATGTCACAGGCAACAGAGGAACTATTGCCAATGCAATTCCTACTACCCAGACAATTGCACAAGCCGCCAGAGCGGAGCTGCGGCTGAAGTGAAGGCTGCTTAAGGGAAAGCGCAGGGCGAGGAAGCGATCCAGAGTGATGAGGCAGATGATGAAGGCCGACACCTCACTGGACATCAGAGACAGAAAGCCAGCCACCTTACAGACCACACCTTTCTTCCATTGGTCGTCATGCCAAAGGTATTCCCCACGGTAGATCTCATCAGCCACCACTACAATGGCCAGGTAGACCCCCATGAAAAAGTCGGCCATGGCGAGATTGGTGACCAAGATACTGAAGCTGCCCAGACCTGTGCGTTTCTTGCCGAGGTAGAGTCTGGCCACAAAGCTGCCCACGTTGCCCACAACGGACAGTGAAGCAAAGAACCACAGAGACACCCGGTACACGTTGGACCTGAGAAGGTCTTTACACGACGCCAGAAGGTCTTGCTTGGCGTGGCATTTGTTCAGGTCGAAGTCCTCAGGTAGCATGGCTTCACAACACAACTTGTAGTTGTCAGCATGCACTACCTTCAGAGAGACTAGACCTCTCAACAGATCAGTAGGGAAGTCTTTCAACGGGGACTCTCTCACGTCAAAGTTCTCCAACAGCGGTGTGGACTGGAAGCCTTCGTCAGTTATTGTCGTTAGCATGCTCCCAGAAATGTTGAGAGTCTTGAGGTTCGGGCAGCCGGCCAGTGCACTACCGTTGTACACACGGAGAAGTGTACCCGATAAGTTGATCGTCTGAAGCACCATCGTGCCTGGGCCCCGTGACTCCGTGTTTGTTATCGCTGACAAAGGATTACCGGATAACACAAGAACTCGCAGATTTTTCAAGGAATAGAAATGATGCATGTCGATGTGAACTAGTTCATTCCCGCTGAGATCTAGGTACCTCAAGCGGGGAAGTTCCAAAGTTGGCTGTGTGTCAGTGCGGCAGTCCGACAGACGAAGATATATCAGGAAGAGGTTGTGAGTCAAGTCATTGTACATCATGCCAGAACCACTGGCGTCCAGATAGCGAAGAGCAGGGTAGGAGCTGGCTGAGAAGTTAGCAGTGCAGACAAAGGTCAGACCCTGGCATTGACACACGTCAGGACAGGCCATCGTCTCACACAGCAACTCGTCATCATATTGAGGACACTGGAAATAGCTGTCACACACGTGGTCAGGATGTAGACACACTTTGGACCCTCGACAGCGGTAGAAACCGGAACACGTGTAGCTCTCACACGATGCCTCATCCTCACGGTTCGGACAATCATCCACGCCATTGCAGCGGAGATAGATGGGCAGGCAGTATCCTTGAAAACACCGAAAGTGGGTCACAGGACATTCATCTGAGTCCTTCATTTGTTTCAGGAAGGGCCGCGCTTTGCTACTCATGTCGAGGACTGCTGGGGGCAGAGTTGTAACCGAAAGAAATATTCTATGCCATTTGCAGCCTTCATCCGAACCGTCGTAACAGTCCCATTTCACATTACATACTTGGTAAAGAGGAACGCACTGACCGTTCCGGCATCGAAACCAAGAAACCGGACAAAGAGAAAACTGACAAAAATCCTCATCCGTGTTGTCGTCGCAGTGTTGAATATGATCACACACCAGAGAGTAGTGCACAGATTCACGGCTACGTTCACACACAAACATGGCTATTGTGACGCTTCCCGAGTGACATGACGTGTTGAATTCTTCCGCCCCACACTGTCCCTGAATGTCACATGACAGGAAGTCTCTTGTCACGTGACCGGAAGGACACTGAACCAATAGACTTACTTTCCAAGCTGTGTCATTAAAATCAGTGGATACGCTGCTAACCAGGCTAACTACAGTCTTGTTTACTGAAAGTGCGTTCGGTTTGCTGAATTCGCAGACTACATCTGCCTCATAACTCTTATGACATTTTTTGGACTCAAAAAATCCTGTCTCTGGACTGTAAAACGCACATGCGGGAGTAGCCGCAAGACCTATGATTTTGATCATCGCCGTTCTGCCGTCGCCCCATCGCCACAACTGTTTGTACATCAGATCCATGTTTACATGGCGCAGTTTGTCCACCAGCCGCGCCCCGAGGAAAATCAAACGCTTATTCTTCATATGAGCCATGCTCTGAACGAATCGTCTGAACTCATCGTGTGTGGGCAGCGTGAGCAGGTTCTTGTTGTCCTCAATGCACTCGGAATTGGCCTCACTCCACGTTGCACTTCCGCTACGTCGAAGGAACTTGTAACATTTTGTTCCCGTGTCCAGCGCTCCGGCACCGCATTCGTCGCTGTAATAACCGCAGTCTTTCTCGTCTTCGTCCCCTTGACACTCTTTTGCCATATTGCAGCTGAGCAGCGGCTTGAAGCTGTGGAAATGGGGAACGGAGCAGTTGTACAGATTGTCCGACAGCTGCTGGGGCTCTTGGGACCTGGGGAAGATGGCGTACATCATCTTGAACCCTCTCCGCGAACGCATATAGTCGGTATGGAAGAAGAGGTGTATAGAGGAACGATACACCCGTGTTGGCATAGTTTGCGTTCCACATTTTCTCCAAGAGTCGTTCGATGCCGTAACGTTGAAATCCAGGTAATCATTACACCTTTTCCACCACTCCTCCAAAGCAAATTCAACGAAGCTAATCATCACGGACTGTTTGTCCGAAATCTCCAGGTTAAATTCCCCATCATAGTTGCTGAAATACCAGGGATCCAAATCGCTGTACCGAGGCGAGGTCACATAGCCGAGTGTGTTGGTCAGCCTCACCACAGGCAGGAAAATGATTTCCCGTTGAAGACGAAAATGGAACGTTACCGATGACCCAGGACTCAGACCGTGGCTCCAAAAATGGACACGTACGGAGGACGTAAACATGAGGGTCACGTTACTGCTCCTCAGGACTTCAATGTCGAAGGGTAAGTTCGTGAATCCTTGGGACTCGTAAAAACCAGAGAATTGCAGGGTTAGGGTACCGTTGGGATCAGTCTCGTGCAACACCAGTTGGTCAACCGTCACATTAACGAAATGATTTTCAGGAACGATAATGCGCCAGTAACATAAGCTGTTTGGTCTTCCGTCGATTTCATTTACTAAGATTTCGACCGTGGTTGGTTCTGTCGTGTCGATCTTAGGCCTGTTTTTCGCAGAACATGCAGCTGTGTTGATAACGAAATATCCAGCCTCCATTTCACACAGCATAGCCTCACAGTCATTTGTTTGTCTTGGGCACGTAGCCGCAACATTGCCGGCATGAGTTGTGGTTGTGGTTGTGGTGGCTAACGATGTGAGGACGGTTTCTGAAGGGACATCGTCGCTATCATCTTTGATGTGAACTGAACCTGGCACGATGTCAACAGTTTCAGCGTTTTCTGAAACGTCTGTGACAGTTTCATCGATCCAGTTCACGGCACTGGTCGTGCCTCTCGCAGTCTGAGAGTCGGCAGCCTGTCCAGGAACACTCTCACTGGTCACGTTGGCTGGTAACGTTTTACTTTCACTGTTCACGTTGGCTGCTTTAACTGTGTGGTCTGCAGTGTCTGTATGTGTAGGAACGCTGTGACCGCCGCCAGATCTGTTTGTTTTGACAGCAGCCACAGTTGTCACACCGCTTCGTGTTGCTGACACACGGCTGTGCTCTTGTTCACCGGTACCAAAGGTACTGGTGTAGTTGTGTTTGGGAGACAGGTATGCCGATGGGACAGAAACGTATAGTTCCACTGACAATGATGAATTGTTAGTGGCAGTTACAGCTCCGCTCTGTCCACGTGATGCCAACAAGGCGATCAGAATTTGAAAGACGACCTCCATGCTGAAAAATACTTGTGATCTGTTTGTCGTCCCAACACCCTCTGTCAGCAACAGTGTGTGTCGTCCCAACACCCTCTGTCAGCAACACTGTGTGTCGTCCCAACACCCTCTGTCAGCAACACTGCGTGTCGTCCCAACACCCGCCGTAAGCTACATTGTCTATCGTCTCAACACCCGCCGTTAGCTAAGTGCCTGTGGTCCCAACACCCGCCGTCAGCTACAGTGTATGTCGTCCCAACACCCGCCGTCAGCTAAGTGCCTGTGGCTCCAACACCCGCCGGCAGCAATGGCGACTGGTCCACTGATCCATTTGGTGTCAACTGCAGTGAGTTATGGAAACACCCGCTGTGAACTTCGTCCGTTAATCTGGCGAAGAACCCGGACACAAAGACTAGTCCTTGTAACAAGGAGAAAAGCGCGCGTGCTTCTCTTGGGTTTGGCTGACCCCCATGTAGGGCCCCTGGAGACAGAAATTATCTCGGGATCCCTGGGACGAGCTGAAAATAACATATGACGTAATCTGTATGTAGTTATTGGTTGACTCCCATGCAGGGCCCCTGGAGACAGAAATCCTCTCGGGATCCCTGAGACGAGCTAAAAATAACATATGATGTAATATGTATGTAATTATTGGCTGACCCCCATGCAGAGCCCCAGGAGACAGGAATCCTCTGGGGATCCCTGGGACGAGCTAAAAATAAAACATGACGTAATCTGTATCGGCTATATGTAGTCTTCCCGACACTATCGTTTTAGTGTGAGCCGATCTGGCCTAGCGGTAAAGCCCGTTCTTAACTGGGCGAAAGTTTGTTCGCCCGAACATACTTCGGACACTTCGACGAATTGTGATTCGTTTCTTAATTGAACTTTTAGTTCGCCGAATATGGTTCGGACAGTCAAAACTTTACTTCATTCTCAACTGGCTTGTAATGAGATGCAAGCTTCGGCCCAAACTTGCGGCAGACGCGCAGCGGACAGCATGATCCAAAATGTAGGCTAAAGTCAAGTCAATGTACTTTAATCATCCCTCATAGGGTAATTCAACTAACTACTATCTCATTTTAGGTCTCCGAGACAAGGCTGCGCCTCCCACAAGTCAACAAATAAAATAAAAAAATCCCTCCGAAGCGAGTGAAGAACCAAGCGACACCGTCATCCATTTTTATTTTTGTTTTTTCTTCATCCACAGGAGAGCTCTGCTCTCAGCCAGTCAGAGGCAATGATCGTCCAATAGGGCGAATG
>OY757558.1:2258335-2260835 GCA_963584105.1 Alviniconcha strummeri | reverse complement strand
CCGGTGCCATATGGTAGCCAGCTGTACGTGCTACCCACCAACTGTCATCTCTTAGCTGCTCAACAAGAGCCATACAAAGAAAGAGGGAAAAAAACCGCCTACCTGTTAACGTAGATCATTGAAAGAATGAGTGGAAAAACGTCAGGAGAGTGGACTGTTAGCAGAAAGAGGACAGGACAGACAGAGCAACAGGAATAGGTAGCAGAGCAAGACAGACTGGTGAGGGGAACCAAGTGACAGCCTTGAGATTCCAGACAGGGGGGTAACATCAGACACCCCGGGCCTCCCTAGTCATTCGTGACAGATCCAGTGTTCAATGCTAGAGATGTGCCTCATTTGGTTACAGCCGACATATCCAGCGAATGCACATCATTACTTAGGCCTATGTCGAAGGCTTTGCTCCCAGTCAACCGGTCTTCTGCTTCCAGTCAACCAATCTTTTACTCCCAGTCAAGTAGTCTGTTACTCCCAGTCAACCAGTCTTTTACTCCCAGTCTACCAGTCTTTTACTCCCAGTCTACCAGTCTTCTGCTTCCAGTCTACCAGTCTTTTACTCCCAGTCTACCAGTCTTTTACTCCCAGTCTACCAATCTTCTGCTTCCAGTCAACCAGTCTTTTGCTCCCAGTCAACCAGTCTTTTACTCCCAGTCAGCCAGTCTTCTGCTTCCAGGCAACCAGTCTCTTGCTCCCAGTCAACCAGTCTGAGGCTCCCTATCAACCGGTCTTCTTCTCCCAGTCAACCAGTCTTTTACTCCAGGTCAACCAGTCTTCTCCTTCCAGTCAGCCAGTCTTGTACTCCCAGTCTTTCGCTCCGCTGCTATGTTTTAGACTGTGAGGAAAACGTGGTGGCCGTGCAGACACAGACAGTCTTGAAAGAGCCGGGACCATGGCATTGGGATCAGTGGTGACCTCACACACACAGCCTGTACACTGACAGTGGGATCAGTGGTGACCTCACACACACAGCCTGTACACTGACAGTGGGATCAGTGGTGACCTCACACACACAGCCTGTACACTGACATTGGGATCAGTGGTGAGCTCACACGCACAGCCTGTACACTGACATTGGGATCAGTGGTGACCTCACACACACAGCCTGTACACTGACATTGGGATCAGTGGTGACCTCACACACACAGCCTGTACACTGACATTGGGATCAGTGGTGACCTCACACACACAGCCTGTACACTGACATTGGGATCAGTGGTGACCTCACACACACAGCCTGTACACTGACATTGGGATCAGTGGTGAGGTCACACACACAGCCTGTACATTGACAGTGCGATCAATGGTGACTTCACACGAAGCATATATAGATTGGCAGTGGTGATTTCACACAAAGCATTTACATTGACAGTGGGATCAGTGGTGACTTCACGCACACAGCCTGTACATTGACAGTTCGATCAATGGTGACTTCACACGAAGCATATACAGACTGGCAGTGGTGATTTCAAACAAAGCATTTACATTGACAGTAGGATCAGTGGTGACTTCACACACCCACACAGCCTGTACACCGACAGTGCGATCAATGGTGACTTCACACGAAGCATATATAGACTGGCAGTGGTGATTTCACACAAAGCATTTACATTGACAGTGGGATCAGTGATGACTTCACACAAAGTATAAACATTTACAGTGGGATCAATGGTGACTTCACACACACAGCCTGTACACACTGACAGTGGGATCAATGGTGACTTCACTCAAAGCATATATTATTATTATAATATATGCTTTGAGTGAAAGCATATATTATTATTATAATATATGCTTTGAGTGAAGTCACCATTGATTTTATCGAGAGAGAGAGAGAGAGAGAGAGAGAGAGAGAGAGAGAGAGAGAGAGAGAGAGAGAGAGAGAGAGAGAGAGAGAGAGAGAGAGAGAGAGAGAGAGAGAGAGAGGGCGAGGGCTGGATGTAAAAAGACCCTGTGTCTACTCCACTACCCTCGTAAAATAAAGTTTATTCATTCATTCATTCATTCATTCATTCATTCATTCATTCATTCATTCATTCATTCATTCTCTCTCTCTCTCTCTCTCTCTCTCTCTCTCTCTCTCTCTCTCTCTCTCTCTCTCTCTCTCGGCAATGATGATTTCACACAAAGCATATACATTGACAGTGGGATCAATGATGACTTCACACAAAGCATGTACATTGACAGTGGGATCAATGATGACTTCACACAAAGCATGTACATTGACAGTGGGATCAATGATGACTTCACACAAAGCATGTACATTGACAGTGGGATCAATGATGACTTCACACAAAGCATGTACATTGACAGTGGGATCAATGATGACTGCACACACAGCATGTACATTGACAATGGGATCAATGATGACTTCACACAAAGCATGTACATTGACAATGGGATCAATGATGACTTCACACAAAGCATGTACATTGACAGTGGGATCTGTGGTGACTGCACACACAGCATGTACATTGACAGTGGGATCAGTGGTGACAGCACACAA
>OY757558.1:2253388-2255635 GCA_963584105.1 Alviniconcha strummeri | reverse complement strand
CCACACATGTCCAACAAGATGCCTGGTGTCTTGTTCTCACCACACTTGCCCACAATGTGTCTGTTCTCACCACACTTGCCCACAATGTGTCTGTTCTCACCACACTTGCCCACAATGTGTCTGTTCTCACCACACTTGCCCACAATGTGTCTGTTCTCACCACACTTGCCACAATGTGTCTGTTCCCACAACACGGGGCCCACAATGTGTGTTCTCACCACACGGGCCCCACAATGTGTCTGTTCTCACCAAAAGGGGCTCACAATGTTTCTGTTCTCTCTCTGCGCCATAAGGGGCCCCACAATGTGTCTGTTCTCACCATAAGGGGCCCCACAATGTGTCTGTTCTCACCATAAGGGGCCCCCACAATGTGTCTGTTCTCAACATACGGGGGCCCACACGATGTTCTCACCACACGGGGCCCACAATGTATCTGTTGTCTGTTCTCACCATCTAGGGCCCACACGATGTTCTCACCTTACAGGGCCCCACAAGATGTCTGTTGGCCCCCATACGATGTTCTCACCACACAAGGCCCCACACGATGTCTGTTGTCTGTTCTCACCACACAGGGCCCCACACGATGTCTGTTGTCTGTTCTCACCTCACAGGGCCCCACACGATGTCTGTTGTCTGTTCTCACCACACAGGGCCCCACACGATGTCTGTTGTCTGTTCTCACCTCACAGGGCCCACACGATGTCTGTTGTCTGTTCTCATCACACTGGGCCCCACACGATGTCTGTTGTCTGTTCTCACCACACAAGGCCCCACACTATGTTTGTTGTCTGTTCTCACCACACAGGGCCCCACACGATGTCTGTTGTCTGTTCTCACAACACAGGGCCACACACAATGTCTGTTGTCTGTTCTCACCACACAGGGCCCCACACGATGTCTGTTGTCTGTTCTCACCACACAGGGCCCACAACTATGTCTGTTTTCTGTTCTCACCACACAGGGCCCCACACGATGTTCTCACCACACAGGGCGCCCACACGATGTTTTCACCACACAGGGCCCCACACGATGTTCTCACCACACAGGGCCCCACACGATGTTCTCACCCCACAGGGCCCCACACGATTTCTGTTGTCTGTTGAAGGATCCACCGCCGTGCCCGAAACCCTCTCCGCTCATGTGGTGAATGTGGCAGGCGACGAAAAGGCCTGCAGCGATGTGTCGCTGTCGTCGCTCACTGTGGTCCGCTGTCGCCAGAGGCCTGTGGGGTCCATGGTTCGAATCCGCCTGTCGTCTGACGGCAGCTCTGGCTACAGTCTTTGTGAACTCAGGGTTTTCGGGAGACGCTATTACGGTAGTGTATGTGTGTGTGTGTGTGTGTGTGTGTGTGTGTGTGTGTGTGTGTGTGTGTGTGTGTGTGTGTGTGTGTGTGTGTGTTTGTGTTGTGTGTGTGTGTGAATCAATCAGTCAGTATTTTATTTTATGTCTGTTCACATCGAGGTGATATTAGACAACAACAACAAAAAATATATATATAATTATTATTTATACTAATTTTCCCATAGGATTATGAACGTGTGTATGTCTGTATGTGTGCGTGTGCGTTCGAGAGTGTGTGTGTATGTGATGTGTGCGTGACACAGACATATGAGAGAGAGAGAGAGAGAGAGAGAGAGAGAGAGAGAGAGAGAGAGAGAGAGAGAGAGAGAGAGAGAGAGAGAGAGAGAGAGAGAGAGAGAGAGAGAGAGAGAGAGAGAGAATGCAGACATACCTGTAAAATACTGGAAGCATATCGCGGTAAATGTCTGCAGGCACAATCAAGTGGCTTCCTCCCATGAATTCCACCAAAGCGGAGAGCACTTGTCGTAGGGACGGGGGACAACTCTTGTCCATTCACGATCAAGCGACGCAAGATGCTGCCGCACAGCTCTGTGATCAGAGTAAGCAAATGAAGCCTTGGATGTCTATATAACTGACTCACTGACTGGCTGACTGACTGTCTGTTTGCCTGACGCTTTAGGAGTGTAACTGACTGGCTGATTAATTGGCTGTCTGGTTGATTGATGCATTGCGGATTCATTGACTGACACAGTACCGGACTGGTTGATTGATTGACTGACTGACACACTGACTGACTACCTGACTGGATGGCGGAATCAGAAGGGTCCCTGTCAGGATTCTTCCTCAGCTGACCCTGTGGCTGATGCACGTTAATCCTCAGGTAATAAGTCACCATCCAACCAACCAAGCGTCTAACTAACTAACTAACTAACTAACTAACTAACT
>OY757558.1:2162084-2243188 GCA_963584105.1 Alviniconcha strummeri | reverse complement strand
GGAATGTCCTAGTTTGGGCCTAGGGGCGTCAGGTATACTTGTACAAAGAATCGAACTGCGTTGATGCTGGAATGTCCTAGTTTGGGCCTAGGGGAGTCAGGTATACTTGTACAAAGAATCGAACTGCGTTGATGCTGGAATGTCCCAGTTCTGGCCTAGGGAGTCAGGTATACTTGTAAAAAGAATCGAACTGCGTTGATGCTGGAATGTCCCAGTTCTGGCCTAGGGGAGTCAGGTATACTTGTACAAAGACTTGAACTGCGTTGATGCTGGAATGTCCCAGTTCTGGCCTAGGGGAGTCAGGTATACTTGTACAAAGACTTGAACTGCGTTGATGCTGGAATGTCCCAGTTTTGGCCTAGGGGAGTCAGGTATACTTGTACAAAGACTTGAACTGCGTTGATGCTGGAATGTACCAGTTCTGGCCTAGGGGAGTCAGGTATACTTGTACAAAGAATCGAACTGCATTGATGCTGGAATGTCCCAGTTCTGGCCTAGTCAGGCATACTTGTACAGAGAATGGAACTGCGTTGATGCTGAAATGTCTCGCATTCCAGATGACATCTGAGTCTGACCCAGATGACATTTGTTGCGGCTGAATAAAAATTGTTGCCATCATCCATTTCATGTGTGTGTGTGTGTGTGTGTGTGTGTGTGTGTGTGTGTGTGTGTGTGTGTGTGTGTGTGTGTGTGTGTGTGTGTGTGTGTGTGTGTGTGTGCATTAATCAGTGTTTGTGTGTGTGTGTGTTTGTGTGTGTGCACGGCGGTACGCGTGTATGTTTTTGAATGTGTGTGTTCGTATGTGCGTGTGTGCATGCATGCGCTATGTGCATACGTGTGTATGTGAATGTGTGCGTGTGTGTGTGTGTTTGTGTGTGTGCCTGAGTATGTGTGTGTGTGTGCGTGCATGCGTGTGAGTGTGTGCGTATGCATGTATGTGTGTGCATGTATGCGCTATGTGCATACATGTGTATGTGAATGTGTGCGTGTGTGTGTGTTTGTGTGTGTGCCTGTGTATGTGCGTGTGTGTGCGTGCATGCGTGTGAGTGTGTGCGTATGCATGTATGTGTGTGCATGTATGCGTGCATGTGTGTGAGTGTGTGCGTATGCATGTATGTGTGTGCATATATGCGTGCATGCGTGTGAGTGTGTGCGTATGCATGTATGTGTGTGCATGTATGCGTGCATGTGTGTGAGTGTGTGCGTATGCATGTATGTGTGTGCATATATTTGTGCATGCGTGTGAGTGTGTGCGTATGCATGTATGTGTGTGCATGTATGCGTGCATGTGTGTGAGTGTGTGCGTATGCATGTATGTGTGTGCATATATGCGTGCATGCGTGTGAGTGTGTGCGTATGCATGTATGTGTGTGCATATATGCGTGCATGTGTGTGCATTGCCTGTTGATGGAGTCAACAGTGACAGCAGTCTACACGTGTTCCGCAAGCTGCCTCAGCTCTTAGCTCAAATCAGTCAATGAAGAAAACAGAAACCCCAAAAACCTCTATGGAAATGTTTACTGATACAATTCAAATACAATCACGCAGAACTCCTGTAAAAACTGAATGAATGAAAAGAGTACCACGAAAATGACACAAATTTTATACAGCAGATTATTCAAAGAAATGCCAAGGAAAGAAGTCAAAACAACAACAAAACTATGTAACTAACAAATCGTGACTATACAACGAACAAATCATGATTATGTAATGAACAAATCATGATTATATAATGAACAAATCATGATTATATAATGAACAAATCATGATTATGTAATGAACAACTCATGAATATGTAATGAAAACAAACCTATCAACCTGACCAGCACCAGTCAATATACATGCATGGAAACTGCAGTCAAGCAGTCGTTGAAACCAGTCACCTCATCAGCATAAAGACTGTAGCTACCAGTTATTTGCTAACCAAGCCTTAATGTCTTTACAACTGCTAAGGGTAAACCCAGGATGACCATAATTTTTCAAAGGCAAATGCACGTTTCAGAACGCTTCTCACAAGTAAACCATTTCTCAAGGTTATCCTGTGACACTTAAAATGGGAAACGATCACCCATCACCTTGTTCCAGTCAGAAAAGAACATCAAAATAATAAAATAACACATTCTTTCTCTCTCCCTTTCTCTCTATTTCAGTTTCAACTGTTTGAGACTGCTGCCACCTTCAGATAAGGTGATGATTATTGAGTCAGTTTTGTACAAACTTTGAGTGCTTAAAAAGCTTCTTTTTTCTTTCTTTTCAAACTTCCCCAGAATATACAGTTTTGCACAAACTTTGAGTGCTAAAAATGCTTCTTTTCTTCTTTCTTTTTAAACTTCCCCAGAATATAGTTTTGCACAAACTTTGAGTGCTAAAAAAAAAAAAAAAGAGAAAAGTAAAAAAGCTTATTTTTTCTTTCTTTTTAACTTTCCCAGAATATACAGTTTTGCACAAACTCTGAGTGCTAAAAATGCTTTTTTTCTTTGTTTTTAACTTTTCCAGAATATACAGTTTCGCACAAACTTTGAGTGCTAAAAACGCTTCTTTTTTTCTTTCTTTTAAACTTCCCCAGAATATACAGTTTTGCACAAACTTTGAGTGCTAAAAATGCTTTTTTTCAACTTTCCCAGAATATACAGTTTTGCACAAACTCCGAGTGCTAGAAATGCTTTTCTTTCTTTTTAACTTTCCTAGAATATACAGTTTTGCACAAACTCTGAGTTCTAAAAAACTTCCTTTTTCTTTTTGTCCATTTGGTCTTTTCTCCCTACTACACCCCTCTCTCCCCCCCCCCCCCCCCCCCCCGGCACCTCCTCCACCCCACTGTGCCACAGTGTCTTGTATTTTGTTTTTCTCTCCTCATATTGCATGTAGTGAATTGTCACAAGAATCCTGCTTTGTGTACTGTGCTGCTCTATTGTATCTGTCCTGTAAAGGACACTTACATAATAATAATAACAGGGAACTTACTGAGCGCTTTCAGAATCTCAAAGCGCTTTACAACTTAAAGAAAAACATACAATGCACAGATACCCATAATGATACAAATCAATAGCATACAAGTGTACAAAACATACGAAAATTAACATCTCCATACAAAACACGGCAGATATAATAAATTAAACTGTAACAAACAAGTAAAATATATAGGAAAGAAAAACCAGAAAGCTGCCAAACTTTGCCCAAACAATACTGGCAACTTTTGACGTGAAAATTAAATCTGCTGCACTTGGCCTGCACCGCCTTCCTGAACTTGGAAACCTTGCCTCCATGCCGTTGACAGGGCTCGGGCGGTTACTGGTAGCACAGCTTGCTTCTCACATCAGTGCAACTTTCTTGCTCTTCTTCTTCTTTTTCTGTCTTTTTTCTCTACAGAAATATTTTTGTTACAGTTTCGTTTACTGACCTTTCAAAAAAGACGCTTCCATGGAGACGCTTCCTCCATGCCGTTGACAGGGCTAGGGCGGTTACTGGTAGCAGAGCTTGCTTCTCACATCAGTGCAACTTTCTTGCTCTTCTTCTTCTTTTTCTGTCTTTTTTCTCTACAGAAATATTTTTGTTACAGTTTCGTTTACTGACCTTTCAAAAAAGACCATGATTATGGACAGCTGCATAAATTTTCTTCTTCTTCTCCAAACCCAGATGTGACTTTTTTCTCTCTTTCTTAACACAAATATTGTTGTTAATTTCTTCAGCTGCATACTTTTTTTTCTTCTTTTTCTCTTCTTCTCCAAACCCTGATGCGACTTTTTTTTTCTCTTTCTTAACACAAATATTGTTGTTAGTTTCTTTTACTGGCCTTTCAAAAACAAACAAAGAAAGGAAGAAAAAGGAAAAAAAAGAAGAAAAAAAGTCACAACTACGAACAATTGCATACTGTTTTCCCCTCCAAACCCAGGTGTGACTTTTTTCTCTTTCTTGACACATATTGTTGTTAGTTTCTTTTATTGGCTTTTCCAAAACAAAAACAAAAACAAAAAAAGGTCACAACTGGACAATTGCATACTGTTTTTCCCTCCAAACCCAGATACTATAGATAGATAGATACTCTTGATGGCTCTGCTTTGCTAAACTGCACGCACATGTTTTTGTCACAGGTAGTTTGCACAGCACAGTGGGTTGAACTCCAGTCACCGAATGTCCAAGCTTTTTAAGAATTATGTATTATTAATTTTTATTATCATTATTATTTACAAGCATATAGGACTATACGGTAAAATCCAAGGAGATGGTTGGAAATTCCTGGACTGTTTTAAAAATTATTTTGGGTCACAACTGTCATCACAATAATTAAATGAGGTCCATATTTGCCGATTACAGCCGAAATCTGCAACAAAAGGTGATTTTTTTTGTTCATATATTTTTGTTTTTGATTGTCTC
The DNA here is from genome assembly GCA_963584105.1 of Alviniconcha strummeri. NCBI lineage: Eukaryota > Metazoa > Mollusca > Gastropoda > Provannidae > Alviniconcha > Alviniconcha strummeri. The sequence goes on along the minus strand of OY757558.1, from coordinate 2,238,814 downwards.
CTTCGATTTTACCCTAGTTTCCCAGTAATAACGTGAACGCTTCCTTTGTGCCGATTTTGGCAAGACAGTCGTGCTCATGACTGAATGTTCTCAGACTGCAATTTTTTCCATTCATTTTCCATGTTTTTTAACTGCCGTAGCTTGGTTAACAAGGCTGCTTACCTAGCAGCACTTCGTCAGCTTCATTTGGCATTTGCAATCCGTGACGCTGACTCAAAACAATCAAAGACAAAAATATGTGAAAAAAAAATCACCTTTTGTTGTGGATTTCAGCTGTAATCGGTAACTATGGACCTCATCTAATGATCGTGATATCTGTGACCCAACCGGTCCAGGAATTTTGGAACCGTCTCCATGGATTTTACCAGACTATACTATTCTAAAAGCATTCATGTTCATCAGATACACGCAACAGCCAGCTACCTCAGTGATCTGCGTTCACGCACATCAAACAGGTAATTTACACTGTCTGAGAGTGAGAGTGAGACATAATACACACACACGAAGAAGACTGATATAAAAACTAGACTGGATAGTCCAGATACTGAACAGCCAGACATTTTCATCCTTTAATTTTTTTACATTTTATATTATATATATATATAAAATGTCACAATGGAAACTAGTATCTGACATGTGATGCATAACTGTTTATTGTAAAATATGCAAAATACGTTTTCCCTGTTTAAAGGATGGTCACTTAGTAATTTTGCCTGACTGCCTACAACAGTACAAGAGGAATCTAATCTAATCTATTAACTCTATAAATTCAGAGGGATAATTTATTCTCTTTCTCATGCCAAATGACCACAAAGAAAGTCAAGCAAAAATCGAACCATCCCTAGAAATAATTAATCTACTGTTGCAAATCCTGTGCCAGATTGACACTGTCATAACTGGTACAGTTTGCGTGTGATGAAGCAAGTAAACTGACAAAACAGACTGACAAAACTGTCAGCAACTGTGTCATAACTGGTGCAGTTTGCATGCGATGAAGCAAGTAAACTGACAAAACAGACTGACAAAACTGTCAGCAACTGTGTCATAACTGGTGCAGTTTGCATGCGATGAAGCATGTAAACTGACAAAACAGACTGACAAAACTGTCAGCAGCTGTGTCATAACTGGTGCAGTTTGCATGCGATGAAGCACGTAAACTGACCAAACAGACTGACAAAACTGTCAGCAACTGTGTCGTAATTGGTGCCGTTTGTGGACGATGAAGCAAGTAAACTGATGATTCAGACAAAACTGTCAGCATTGTGTCGTAACTGTGGTATCTGCATGCAAACTAATAATATATATATATACAAGGCTCCTGCCAACTTTGCCCTCCATAATTAACAAACTTTTAACACTTAACATAACCTTCCATTTAAAAAGACAAAGAAATCAAAACCCCAATCTGCCAGATTACTTACTCATCTTGAATTGACCACATGCTATGCGTGTACGCCCTTCACTTCACAGCTCAGACATCAAAGGGCATCCACTTGACGATGATAACTTCTATGTTAGGTATACATATCACATGCCACTGACAACAAACAGAGGGATAATTTAGTATGAAATAGCTGAAGATAGCTGAAGTATGAAACTATTGCTGTGTTAGTGATTCCCAAGATCACATTGCGGAACCACGGGCTTGTTGGTTTGACTGGTGAAGTCAGACTTCGCAAACATTCAAACACCCCATAAATTCATTTTTCACAGATTTCAAAGCCTTGAAAATGGCAGATCATCCCCCCCCCCCCCCCACAACAGTCCCCCCAGCCACCACCACCACTGTACCCCAAACTCAAAAAGCCCACAGGAACCCAGACACACAACAGTGCCATAGTAGGAGGCAGGTTAGACCCAAGCTCCACGCCTACAGTGCTTTGGCTAGAGTTGATAATGGTGGAAAGTACATTTTATATATATACACAGTCTGTACATCAGCATCTTCTACAATTTGGCTATGTTTTAATGGCGACCAGTATGGTATATACAGCAATATCTATCATTATTTCACATCATTTTCCCCTGTAGCCTCCACAAAGCAAAAAAACACAAAACAAAAACAAAAAACAAAAAAGCTAAAGAAAAAAGAAAAAAAATATACAGAGGACATAATGCCTGTGGGGTTATATATATATAACAATATATTCTTCCCTTTTGCTTCTAAGGTGGTTGTTTGTTGTTATACATTTTTTTGTTGTTGCTCACAACGGGCTGAGCTCAGAGCAGGTCCACTTTCTAGTCCTGCCCTCCAGAGGAACCTACTTGGCAGCTTTCTTGAGCTTCTTTTCCATCTTCTCGTGCTTCCGTCTGTGCCGAGCGAAGCTTGATGCATCAGCGAACGTCCTGTCGCACATGGTGCACTGCCAGGGCCTCTCCCGCGTGTGCACTCGCATGTGCTTGGTGAGATCGCTCGACTGCGCAAAGGATGAGGGGCAGACCTGACACCGGAACGGCTTCTCCCCGGTGTGGACGCGCCGGTGGCGAGAGGCGCTGGAGGGGTCGGAGAAGGCCGCCGGGCAGCGGTCGCACTTGTATGGCTTCTCCCGCGTGTGGGTCCGCACGTGCTTCTTGAAGTCGCTGGGCTTGAAGATGGTTTTGCCGCAGTGAACACACAGGTAGCTCTTGAGCCGTGACCCCTTCCCTTCCCCGAACGGGATGACCACCTGGTTGCCGTCACCCGTCTTGGGCTGGGCGAACTGGATGTACAGCCCCATCAGGTCTTCGTCGTTGTCGATGCTGTTGGTTGCCCCTGATGCGCCAGCCTTACCTCCCTTGCCGGACTTGGAGCGCTTCTTGCCCTTGGGGGCAGGCTTGGACAGGGGTTCCACCGTGAAGTTCTCTCCCGCGTCAAAGAGCGGCGAGAAGTTGTTGTGCTGGGAGTTGGTGTTGGTGCTGGCGTTGCTGGAGGCAGCATTACACTTGGAGCAGGAGAGTGACAGTGGTGAGTGGCAGGTCAGGCAGTACTCCGTCGGCTGGGCGCGGTCCCAGGTGTTCTCATAACTGAAACATGGTGAAACGGTGAATCACAGTGAAACACAGTTAATCATGGTGAATCACAGTGAAACATGGTGAAACTCAGTAAATCATGGTAAATCAGTGTGAAGCATGATGAATCACATTGAATCATGGTAAAGCATGGTGAATCAGAGTAAAACATACAGAGTGAAACACAGTAAATCATTGTATTGAATCATGGTAAAGCACAGTGAAACATGGTGACTTTTTTAATCTCTACGCAAACATGTGGACCACAACTGTGATCCCAAACAGAGAAACAATATTAGAGGATACCATGCGGCTTGTCTTTTTTTCTTTTCTTTTTTAAAGAAAACGATATTTAAAGATATCAGTCTGTGCCAAAAGGTGGTCCACATATATATATGTAGTGAAAATCAAACATCAGAACTATTTATTACAGGTTAACCATGTCAAAGTACTATGTTCGAAGATTATATTTTCACTTAAAAAAAGAAAGAAAAAAAGAAGAAGGTTTTATGCCATACCTGAGGAGTATAACATAAAAACAAACAGCCAGGCCAAGCAAGAGATTGAAGCCAACTCAAGGGCACCCTTAAATGACTTAAACGATGATAACTAAGATAAACAGAAAAGGATCATTCTTACTTGGTATCAGTTTGTATCCAGCTGAAAAAACAATCACTCCCATACAAACCACAACCGTTGTCTGCCATCGATTCACACCAGCTGGCTACTCTGTTAAAGGACAAGTCCAAGGTTATGGGTGATTTTTGACACGATTTTCATTAAAGCTCGCTGAGAACGATGATGTAGGTGAAACTGTGATCTGAGGGTTATAAATGCATGAAAAAAAAAGCATTTTCTGTCGTACCGAAAGTGTTGCCATGACGCCCAAATCACATGACCATATGCCCACTACGTCACTCTGGGGAGTCGCTGCAAAATGGCCAACTCGAGCTCCGAAGATGAAACTGATACTTTGCCCACGAGACCCACAAGGAAACAGCTGTATCAGTTTGAGCCTGTCAGGCAGGATTTTGAAAGAGTACCGGAACAGTGTGTCAGCTTCGACATGCGTTATTCCATGGGGTTTGCGAAATCACGCTCACTGAAGTGCTCGCTACACAAATGGGCGTGATGCGGCGCAGCAAGAAAGTCAGCTTGTTTGAATTGTATAAATTTAATCCACTTTCGCCTCACTGCGGGTCGATTGCGCGGGAGCTCGTGCATTGTTATACCTGGGGTTGTCTGCAAATTGTTACAGTTCGTGGCAACACAGTAGGCCGGCATAGTTAATTTTTTGTCGACCACATGCATACACAGTTTACTGAAGAATCTAACATGGCAACCGCACTGACTCCCCAGACTGATGTCACTTCCGGGGAAGCCTACAGAAAATAAAATCGATTAAAAACCCAATTTAAAAAAAAAAAAAAAATCATTAAATCTGAAACTAGTGACTCATTTGTCAAACATTTCAATGGTCATTTTGCATACTTAAAAACCTTGGACTTTTACTTTAACCGACTTAAATGATGACAACTAAGATAAAGAGAAAAGGATCATTCTTACTTTGTATCAGTCTTGTATCCAGCTGAAAAACAACAACCAATCCCTCCCAATCCCATACAAACCACAACCGTTGTCTGCCACTGATTTGCACCAACTGGTTACGTTTTCTGCATATTGCATCTCACGTAAGCACGTCTGACCAACCAGCAGATGAGGAATAATCCATAATCAAATAGCCAGACAAGCAGACTGAGGGGGTGTGACTGTGAGTACTCACTGCTGAATCAGAAAGGTGGCCACCTCCAGGTCCGTGGACAGGCCCTGTGCGGACCCAATCTGGTGCCAGCGCTCCAGGATGTCACTGTTGAACGCCAGGTGCTCAAGGATCCGCTCCGCAAACTGCTGCTGCTGCTGGGCATGCTGCTGCTGCAGCAGCGAGGCCTGACACGAATACTTGTCCTCCATCTTGTCTTAGGGGCAACCCTGCCACACACACTCTGAAAACAAACAGGAAGTCGGTACATTAAGGTATGGGGGGTAGAGAACTGTTGCAAAAGTGAGGCCTAATATGAGTTACTTGTCCTCCATCTTGTCTCAACAGTAACCCCACCATACACACTCTGAAAATAAACAGAAAGTCAGTACATGCTAAGGTACAGAGGTAAAGAGCTGTTGCAAAAGTGAGCACTGACATGAGTACTTGTTCTCCATCTTGTCTCAGCATCAACCCCACCACACACACACACTTCAAGTCGGGGGTAGAGAGCTGTTGCAAAAGCAAGGCCTAACACAAACTTGTACTTGTCCTCCATCTTGTCTCCAGGGTAACCCTGCCACACACACTCTGGAAACAAACAGAAAGTTGGTACATGCTCAGGTGCAGGGGTAAAGAGCTGTTGCTGAAGCGAGGTCTGACAGGTGTACTTGTCCTCCATCTTGTTTCTGGGGCAGCCCCGCCACACACACTCTGGAAACAAACAGAAAGTCGGTACATGCTCAGGTGCAGAGGTAAAGAGCTGTTGCTGAAGCGAGGTCTGACAGGTGTACTTGTCCTCCATCTTGTGTCAGCAGCAACCCCACCACAAAATCCTGTTGGGTACATTAACAAAATTAAAAAATAAAAATAAAAATAAAATAATAATCTGTGTTTGCCCTTCTAGTTTAATGCCATCATGGGTACAAACTACAGTCCACTAGCAGTAATCAGTATTTTGCCATACCAGGAACTTCAGACAAATTTATTACACACAGTATGCACATTTTCGGGGGAAATCCCCTTTATCAAGCCACAAAACAACATTTAAAGTTAAACAGATAAACGGTCAAAAATGATGAAAAATGAAAGAAAAAGACTTATCTTGTTTTGGTTTAGTTTTTACAGCTTGTTCAGTGCTTGGAAGATTGATTCAAATTATGACTGTATTTGGTGAAAACTGACTTAAACAATCAAAATTAGAACTTATAGAAGTAAAGTTTAAATTCTCTACTTATTTTATAATATATTTATACTCAATTATTATAGTTTTAGTTTTTAGTTTTGATATTTTGATAAGCGGAATGTACTTAAATCAATTTCCGAACTTCTGAGACCGATCTGTTTGAAGTCATTTCTGATGCAAAACAAGACATAATGTACTATTTACTACTAATCTACTACTAGTACTAGTACTGGTAGTAGTATACAATAAAGAAACAAATCAAACATTACAAAAATAGATTAAATGCTTCAGTTTCTTGCAAATAACTAGTACTGTTGTAAACCTGTGCTGAGAATAACAGTCTTTAATTACTTAGAGTAAGACTGTCACAGTGTCAGACTCAGAGTGTTGGAACAGGAACTGGCTCAGCGCCTACAGAGGAACATTCCTGCAACGTTCTGTTATTCTCAAAATGTGCTTCATTTCACAGTAGCGGGTAGAGGAGGCAAAAGGAATAAACTGCCGTGACGTTCAAATAAACTTCGTGCGAGTGAAACTGGAACCACATGAATCCTTCCTTGTTCCTAACATCCACGGTCAACCATTAATTAGTCACAATTCACATACCGCCGACAAAGGACTACGGAATTTGAAAGGGGAGTAGAAAAAGAGAGGGGTCTGTAAAACTAATCAATAAAATCATCGTCTAAAGGTCTTGGCTACCAATAACTGAGAACAAACAAAAACATAGGTCATCTTGATCATCTTGGTGGCAGATTTTAAGTAGATCTATCTACTTCATGCATACTGCTCCACAATAAACGCTTCACATCAGTACATACTTACAGGTAACTGGGTCCCTGCAAATCGACCATGCGCCTTGGAAGTTCTAACTGTTCAATATTACGGGAGAGCTGAACACAGAGAAGATCCCTTTTGATTTGACTTGGTCAATTAATTGCAGTTTTGAAGCATTTGATTTCCATTCGACGTATTCTGTTTTTATTTGTCTCCTTCCAATACCGGAAGTACCATGAGCAGGCTTAGTACACAGAGCTAGCACAAATGTAGCAGCTTTGGTTTCGATATGCACATGACTGCGACATGGTTCCGTACTCCGTTTTCGCAACAAATCATAGTAATTTGCAAATCGGCGTGCATAGTTTATCTTCTGATGTTCAACCAAAGCTTGTAAGTTATATAGCTACACAATCATTGCTGGTGGAACCATGGCCGAGGACTGGCGAAACGGAGGAGCAGCGTGCCCAAGCCGCAACTAAGTCTTTCTATCGGTTTAGTGTTTTGCTTCTCATTCTTTTTCTTCGCAATGGTGTGGAGACCACTGGATGTGCCGAGGAATATTCTGCAGCGTAGGTATGCGTGGGCTTGTCGGAACAAGGGGGGGGGGGGGGGGGGGGGGAGGTAGGTGTGTGTGTGTGTGTGTGTGTGGGGGGGGGGGGTGTAACTAACCCTGTGGCAACAGACACTCGAAGCAAACGTGACACGTGTTCCCTCAGTAGCTCAGGACTGTTCCCAGTCCTTGGTGTTTGGTAAAAATGAAGATTGTCTGTACTGGATGCGGCACTGGGCCAAGGAAATCAGCTGTGTGTGGTCTAGAGTTCGATCTTCAGTGTCTTAGTGCTGGGACTAGCTTTCGTCTGTACAGATGGTCCACCTTCGCCGTCATCTTCACCTTCACCTTGCGTAGATGGTGTTGTACGCATGCGCTTTGCTGCCATCTTTAAATGATCAGTAGGCCAACCTAAAATGGGAACCGCAAAACAGTAAGTATACAGTGTGATTACACGTTGATAAGACGACTTACGATGTTTTAATCGTTCATGCACAGTTCAGTACACGACATTCTGCCAGTGCCAGCTTACACTTTACAGTATCCGGTTGAAGTAAAGTGAGCTTGAACTGGTTCAGTATGGCGGCTATGCTGTACTGGCAACAGTGTAGCATGAATGGACCCCTTCAGTGCCGCTTCAGACATCAGACGTGTATGCGAAAACACTAGACTCCTTCAAGTTCAAGTCCAGATTTAAGTCTTACCTTTCACCATTCATTTGGCTGATTAGCAAACCTAACAATTCTACCTTTTTTAGAAAATGGCTCAGTAGCTGCTCTGTGTGTGTATGACAGATGGGGGAGGGGGTGTTCATCCATCCGGTGTGTGTGTGTGTGTGTGTGTGTATTTTGTAGTAGTATATACCTTAAGGGCATGCATGACTATGAGTGTGTTTTTTTTAGGATGAAATACTGAGTATGGTAGTTGGTACTTAATAGTATCTGTTACTATTAGTAATAATAATAATACTGTAAAAAAAAAGAAAGAGAGAGAAAAAAAAAAAAGGGGGAAAAAAGGCTCTTACTGTCTTAGTCTTACAGTTAGTTTACACAGTCTTAGTCTTACAGCCTTAATCTTATTGTCTTAAAACTTGCATGGATGTGACTTTGAGGCATACAAATTGTCAAATACCATTTTCAGATTTTGTTCAGTTATTGTGCTAGACATTTTTCAAACCGGTGTGACATCTGTTACTAGTACAGTAGTAGTATTACTATTAGATGGCAAAAGTGGTTCACCCAGACTGGTCAAACAATCATTGTAACTGGGCAGATACTCATCCTTCAATATTTTATTAATACTGTAAAAAGTGTAATACTAATACTAATAGTAGTACTACCACTAGTAGTAGTAGTACAAGTTACTATTAATGAGTGCTACCAGTACCAGCAACCATCCTGCTTTCTTCCTGATCTAGAACACACACATGATGCATTGGCCATTGATGCAAATGCACAAACACTCAAGCATTCTGTCAACTGTGCTGCATGTTTGAGAATCAAACAAAATAACAACTGGTATGTCTGACTGAATCACTGATTGCTGAATTGTTTTCTGGTATACAGTAACACACTGATCTTATTCTTAACCAGTAAAATACAAAAATTTACCAGTTAACCTGAACCTTGTTTGAGTCATTTGTTCATGAAAACTGTTACTAATAGTAATACTATTAGTATTACTATTCATGGCCATATCATACATATGTTTCTCTGCAGGCCAGGGTTGAGTTGTGGTGGTGCAGGTGCTGATTGGCTCAACCCTGCTGTCTCAGCGTCAGGTGCATCTTGCCACCTGCTTGAGGTCAGTCCCCCTGCAGGACCACCACCAGAAGTTGGGCACCCACACTTCACGGGAGCTGCCTGCTGCCTGTCACGCTGTCTGGACTGGTACTCATGATCGCACAGCAGCACCGACCAGAAGTTGAGCCCCTGCTGGAACTTGGTGCTGCCTGTGGCAGTGTTAAGAGTGGTATTTGCAATGTAATCAGACAGCAGCAGTGTAATCAGACTGCAGCAGTACAATCAGACTGCAGCAGTGTAATCAGACTGCAGCAGTACAATCAGACTGCAGCAGTGTAATCAGACTGCAGCAGTATAATCAGACTGCAGCAGTACAATCAGACTGCAGCAGTGTAATCAGACTGCAGCAGTATAATCAGACTGCAGCAGTACAATCAGACTGCAGCACCGACCAGAAGTTGAACCCCTGCTGGAACTTCATGCTGCCTGTGGCAGTGTTAAGAGTGGTACTTCCAATGTGATCAGATGGCAGCAGTGTGATCCCCGTATTGCTGCAGCTCAGTGATGGAATTGCAGGCCTTGCTGTTGCTGTCTGTCAGGAAGCCAGTGTGGCGCAGTCGTTTCTCCTCGCTTCTGGACCACATGTTTTGCTGTCTCAACCTCCTTGGCATTTGAGGAACCAGTATAGTTGACACAACAGTCTAGGTATGGTTTTCTTTCCAGTCCAAAAATGCTGCGGTTTCTTTCCCCAATACTGTTGCATTCCATGTGCAAGCACCGCAGTACTTGCTCAGGACCTCAGTCTACAAGACCTGTCAGGACATCAGTCACAGCACCAAAGCCATAATTTGATGTATGGCCACGCTTGTGCCATGACCCGTCGAAGCTGACACAGTGACAGTGATGTTGCCATTGAAATTAGCGTCGGTTTCACTTTCAGTGTGTGCCTCAATGACTCAAGCCACAGTTTCACTCAGGATTGTGTCTGCACTGTGGACCATCACATCAATAATCCTGTTCTGTTTCTTCTGATAAAGTGATATGATACAGACTTTTTGCTCCTAGGCTTGATGCCAAACACAGCACAAAATTTGTTCAGGGCCGCAAGACCCAAACCAACCTCTCTCAAAAAAAGAAGGAATTGGTCGTTCACCTTGAACAGGTGGTGAACATGCTGTGTTCCAGCACGCAGTGATGATGTAAAACAGTCTGAAAACACACTGCGGCATGATGCGTACTGCAGCTGAAGGGAAAGAGAAAAGCTGTGTTTCTTCTTTGGATCCTGGGTGAACTGGCTGTACACATTCACTGTCCTGACACTGTGACAGTGACACACAGAACAGTGCAGTTTCTTCAAATTGCCACGGGCAAGGTTCATTGAGAAGCCAGAAAATTGTGTTCAAATATGATTCATGACGCTGTCTGTCTTGAAATTCTTTTGTGAGCTTCCGCAACGTCTTCTCTGTACTCCACATGCCAAACACCGCATTCACTGCTCACAGGCAGAACGTTAAAGTCCCACTTGAAGATGTAATAGGAATCAGTGACAGCAACATCATCCACTTTGGGCCATTTGAAATAGTTTTTTTCAGCTCTTTGGTTGTTCCAAGCACTGTACCATGGCACTCAGGTGGGGGTGGTGGGTTCAAGCCCTTGAGCCCCTGTCCTAAGTGAAATGTCATAGAAAGTTGCCACCCGCTGTCCCCGCATTGAAAATGAGAAGCCAGCCTCGGCAGTGGTGTCAGAAACTGTGTGAGCAGTTTCGTCTGCGCTTTGGTTGTGATGGCTTAGCTCATCATCTGGAGGACATGGAAGAGTAGTCTGTGTTGTTTTCCAGTGGCCTTTTTTTTTTTTTTTTGGCATGAAGCTGACTTCTGCTTCCTGCTCATCAGTGATGTTGGTGACACTGCCACTTAGTGCCAGCATGGAAGTTTGTATCGTTATCATAATTTCCTCAAAGGGAGGCTGGGGATGTCTGATGTTAACCCCCTGTCTGGAATCTCAGGGCTGTCATTTGATTCCCCTTTCCTGTCTCCTCTATTGTTCTCTCTGCCTAGTCTTGCATTTTCTGTCATTTTTCTACTAATGGTCAATTCTCCTGCCTTTTTTTTTCTCTCTCTCCAGAAAACTCAGAAATATTTTTTGTTACGAGTTAGGCTTTTTTGTATAGCTCTTGTTGAGCAGCTGGGAGATTGTAGGTAGTATGTGCAGCTTGCTGTCATATGACATGGGTATTTGCCATTTGCATTTAAAAACAAAATAACAAAAACATTTTTAATATAAATGCATTTATAATGGCAAAATACCAGTGCCATATGGCAGCAAGCTGTATTAAGTTGTGCCTGGAGAACAATCTTTTTTTCACTCATCTTTCCCTTTTGCTTTTCACTATGTTATTAATGTAGAGGAGTGGTGTGGGGAGTGAGGGAAGCAGGTTGGAAGCTTGAATGAAGAGTCACAAGTCAGAGGCTGCTATAACATAACTTTTATTTGCACCATCCAGGAAACAGTGTAGGCTCTCCCCTGAATCAGATGCATAGGCAGCAGCTCGAACTAATACTGACTGATGACCTGCTACTGCAGGGACACTGGGGAAAAGAGGACGCGGAGGTTGCCTACATCTATTTGTTCACATGAAGGGAATGACTGACCTCCACTGCATCTAACATGGCTGCAATGAAAGACAAATTTACTTGCCAGTCCTTTCCTGTCCAGTTCTATCAGGGAAACATTACTATGACAGAGTCCGCAAACTAACTGTGACATAATTTTCTGATTCAGAATCTCTACATCTATGATTCTATTTCCCTCCAAGTTTTCCTCCTGGTCCAGTACTAAGTCATTGTCAGAGTATTCACTGTCATTTTCACTTTGTTCTGCATCTGATTCACCACTAGAATCATCTAAAAACTTATAGATTTTATGTATCTTCTTCTCAGACCTTGACAAAGTGGGCGTGGCATTCAATTCTTTCCTTTCAAAACTTGGTTGGTCAGAAGAAATTTCAGGTTCGATGCTGCTATTACTGTATTAGTCACAGAGTTCACACAAGAAACATTTTCCTGCTCTAATTCCCTCTTTTTCTTCGCCTGAACAAACCTGTTTTCGGGTGGCACGCGCTTTCTTTTGGGAGTGTCCCTCCTTTTTGGATCTGTTGACATCTTGGTATCAGAAAACTTTTCAAATTAATAGAAATCACACTTGAATCAACTCAAACCGTGGGTGCAGCCATCTTGGTTTCAACAGTTCTTCTGGGGAACAGTTTGTATTCCGCATCTGGCAGGGAGGCGCTCATTATTAGTGTGTTGCATACAGCTGTTCGAAGCACAAAATTGTTGTCCACCATGTTTGTTTTGGTGGTTAATTTTGCTACCCCTACCCTCTTTGACACAAAATAACTACAAAACTGCTCATTTTAAAACAAAATCCTCTTAGAATTAGATAGAAAATTGATTTCTCTACAAAAATAAACCATCACGTTTTAATCATTCAGGAAACAAATCTTTTGGCTAGGCCTGCCACCTTAAGTTGCGCCTGGAGAACAGCAGTCTTTTTCTTCACTCATCTTTCCCTTTTCACTATGTTATTACTGTAGGGGAGTGGTGTGGGGAGTGAGGGAAGCAGGTCAGAAGCTTGAATGAAGAGTCGCAAGTCAGAGGTTGCTATAACGTAACTTTTATTTACACCAACCAGGAAACAGCGTGGGCTCTCCCCTGAATCAGATGCATAGGCAGCAGCTCGAACTATTACTGACGACCTGCTACTGCAGGGACACTGGGGGGAAGAGGACGCGGCAAGCCCAGCGCACAAGTTTTAACACTTTAGATAATTGGGGCCCTAAAACTCCTACCCAATCAAAAAGGAAAAGGACAGGAAAGAAAAGGTTACACGGTCATGGCCCTCGCCACACACAACATTCAAGCTTCCAACCTGCTTCCCTCACTCCCCACACCAGTCCCCACATCTGCAAGGCTACTGGAGTACTCAGCTTGCAGATTTCATATGAGTTTAGCACAGCAACGTCAAGCAGATTCCTGAAGATCTTGACCCAGTACCTCCTAGTTGACCTCTCTGCCGCGATATGACAAACTTTCTTGTCGCTCAGATCGACCCCTTCCCCCCCCCCCCCCCCCCATGTGCCTGTTGTACTCAAAGATCATAGCTGGCTCGGTCTTCTCCCTCCCTCTGACCTCCCTCTGTTCATTCCTAGCGTTGAGGAAAGTGCTGAGGCACAGAACTGGTCTCTGCTGGCTATGCTTTTCTCTAAAGGTAACACAGACTTTCTCCCCTTGGCATGCAAACAAAGTTCCCCCTGCTGGTGGTCTTGCACCCTTAACGACATCCCCTAGTCCCCTTGAGTTGGATCTGATAGTACTTGTCAGGGGAGTGTTTTGGGCAAACAGAACATCTGCCAGTCTGGGTTTTGTATAGAAATTGTCTGTGAACAAGTGGTACCCCTTGTTCAACACACCACATGCCGTCATGAGATACATGACGACACCGTGCGCCTGACTTTCATCATGGACAGAATATAGCTGTACATGCTCCACCTACTGTCAGCATGTTCAACACACCACATGCCGTCATGAGATTCATGACGACACCGTGCGCCTGACTTTCATCATGGACAGAATATAGCTATACATGCTCCACCTACTGTCAGCATAGCAGGCTAGGAATTACAGCCCCCCTCATTCCCCCCAAACCTAACAAAATACTCGATATCTGCAGAAGCCTGGAGTAGGTCAGAATATAGCTACACATGCTCCACCTACTGCCGGCATGCCAGGACTTACAGCCCCCCTCATTCCCCCCAAACCTAACAAAATACTCGATATCTGCAGAAGCCTGGAGTAGGTCAGAATATAGCTACACATGCTCCACCTACTGCCGGCATGCCAGGACTTACAGCCCCCCTCATTCCCCCAAACCTAACAAAATACTCGATATCTGCAGAAGCCTGGAGTAGGTCAGAATATAGCTACGCATGCTCCACCTACTGCCAGCATGCCAGGAGTTACAGCCATGCATGCTTTGCTCACTGGTACAATTTGCCTGTATGCCTTTTTTTTCTTCTCTTTTTATTTTTTGTTTTCTTTTCTGCAGTTTCCTTCTTTTTCTTTTGTAAACTGGTATTGATAAATCAGAATGGGTGACAATACCAGCATGTGCTAACTTTTTAGTATGATGGTTATAAAACTGTTTTAAACAAGGGACATTGAAGGAACTTACTCTTTGAAAATATCTTTCACATTGGTGCTTGTGTAGACATGCATGTTTTGTTTTACATTATAAATATATAAAATATATATATATGGATTGATTTTGTAGAAGTGGCTCGAGAAAGGGTCTACCCACACACACATGCACACACTGACATGTGATATGTAGACCCTTTCTGTAATATGTGAGAAGAGTTTTGAAATGTGCTTTGCTTATGACAGAGTTGGGTTATCGTGACATGACCCGTGCATTTTAGAGGACTTTAAAATCCAATTGCTAACTACTTGTACTTCTGGCCTGCAGCAAAGTCATAGTCAAACTTCCTTTCTTTATTGCTGGGAACACTGCTGTGAGTGTGACCCCTCAAGACTGACAGGGCACTGAAACCAAGGAACCAAGAACATTGTTCCCCAGGGAATAAAATGGGTTACTGCTTGTCATCACAAATGATTGAAGCAGGTTGTACCAAGCACATTGTCTCCTCAGGGAATAAAATGGGTCACTGCTTCTTCCACAAAGTCAAGTGGTTGAAGCCAGTTTGTTCCAGTAACATTGTTTCCCCAGGGAATAAAATGGGTTACTGCTTCTTCCACAAGTGATTGAAGCAGGTGCCAAGCACATTGCTTTCCCCAGGGAATAAAATGGGTTACTGCTTCTTCCACAAGTGATTGAAGCAGGTACCAAGCACAGTGTTTCCCCAGGGAATAAAATGGGTTACTGCTTGCCATCACGGGTGATTGAAGCTGGTTCCCATGCTGAATGTCCACAGAATGTAAACACTGCAGGCTTAAAAACAGTGTGCATTGCAACAGTGAGTCAGACACAGGCTTGTGGTTTGATAAATTGTGTTTTGACCTGGTACTGAAATAGGCTGTGAAGAGTTTGCCTCATTGTCAGTTGTGATTTATAAGTGAGATGTGAATATTGAGCTGTGTTTATTATTGACTGTTTTGATTTGCTTGTTTTTGCTGTTGACTGCCCTGAAGGGAGGCCAAGGATGTCTGATGTCACCTCCCTGTCTGTAATCTCAGGGCTGTCATTTTTTTTGTTTTTTTTTAACATGAAACTGCTTATTGTAATTGATCTGTTAACAGTATAACACACAGGACAAACAAAACACAGTCACTCTAACAAAAGTGAGTCCAACATGTGATAGTCTTGTTTTCCCTTGTCTTATTTCTTTCCTTCTAACAACTATGATAGAGACAATAGCAAATATTCAGCATAGAGTCAAAATGGACAATACTCTAAAAGAGAGCCTAAGTGAAACCCCAAAAGAATGCTGAGCCAAAGCTCACCACCTTGGCCAGTAATGCCTGATCTGTATTAACTGTTATAGTGCACGTCTACAGTGAGTGGGACATAGACATCCAAAAAATAATATGTCACCAAATTGTCAAAAACCCACATTTTTCTTGAGATGAATCATTCTTCTTTAATTTTCTTTTAGTTTGGTTAAAATATTTTGCTTAATTTTTTCATAACATGAAAGAGAATCAATGTCGTTGTATTATTTCCTGATGTAAGTTTCGTGGTTTCCACTTTGCATCTTTATCTCCTTTGAAATTATGCTTTTTATTAATTTTTATATGGACTTTAAAGTGCAACATCCAAAGAGAACTTGTAGTTGTAAAGAAAAAAGTTAAATTCTCAATGAAAACCACCAAAAAACAGTATTGAGGCAAAATGGAAACCGTAACTTACATCAGACAAAAAAGTCAATTAGAATTTAGTTACCAAATAAAACACATTAAACAAATTTATATTTGCCACTTCTTACATTCTTAAAGCATTGTTTTGGACTAATCTAACAAGCCATTGCCATCTTTGTTTGGCATTTAACCCTTTCACTGCTGTATCAGTCATATAGCTTTAGAACTGCCTGTGCCAGAGAGTTTGGACTAAAAATCGGGTATGAATTTAAAACAACTGCTGCTCTTTTGTTTCTTAACTTAGCCCCGTAAAACCTATGTTGTTGTTTTTAAAGAAAAATGATTGGTCTTTTCATTTTTATCAATTATATTTTACCAATTTAGACATGGAGCAAGATAATGATTGATAAACATGAACAAAAGTATTTTTTCGGATTGTGTGAGATACATTTTTGGCTTCACAGATTGATCCACACATGCAAATGAAAACCACAACCTTGCCTGATATCCAGGTGAATCCAGAACTCCCTAAATCTGTTCATAGAATCCAATAAAAAGTTGTTTTGTCTGGCACAATGCACTGTTGATATGATCAAATAACTTACAAGTTGACTGATTGTTGTAGAGGTCCTCTCAGTATTTACATTGTCACAAATCCCTTGAATGTGCGCAAAACTTCTGAATTCTTTCAACAAAATCATATTTACACTTATTTACAGGTCTGTTCCATGGATGGTGTCTGTGACTAATCCTTGAGGGTGTGGAACAGCTCAAAGCCAGGATACACACACACAGTGCAGGCTGCTTGGGGCATTGTGTGCACATGTAGCTGGTGTCTTTCCTTTTCCCCCTCTTGGTGCATTTCCTGCTTGACCTGGAAGCTTTCTGTGTCTGAGGAACAGGATGTGGAAAGTGACGCTCTTGTAGTCGAACCACCTCCTCAGTCCTGGGCTGCGTTGCTTCCGCCGTTCTGGTGCTTGCTGACCGGCGAAGAGAAGCGATGTAATGACCTCACACTGGAATGTGAGGAAGTCCATCTTTGACTGCAAAGTATGCCTGAAGGCGATGTCTGTGTTCAACAGGCTTACTTGCAGCAGATGCAGCATTACCTTTCTGTACCACTGCCGTGTCTTTCGCGTGGCATATGGTTGCAGCATCTGATCTGCACAATCCACCGCACCCATGTTGCTGTTGTATACGATGACACAGCTGGGTTTTGAGACATCTTTTCCACGTTTGCAGACAGTCTGCATGGACTCATCGTGCAGAGTTGACATCATGTAGACAATCCTGCTGGACTGCCATTTGACAAACAGCGGTGGCCCAGATCTGAGTGCCTTCATGGAAACACCTGCAGACGCGCACAAGAAACATATATGATAAATATGAAAAGATAACATATTTTACACACACACACACACACACACACACACACACACACACACTTATTCTGACAACACACACGCACACACACATTCTCAAAAATGCAAAGAAAATACAAATTACTCACCTTCTTCAAGCTGCAGCTGTCTGACGGTGACGGGACATCTGTTTTCTTTGATAGTACCACAGCTGACAGTGTTTTTGCTTTTGAGGTACAGGTACAGACTGACACCTGAATGCCAGTTGTCCGTGTACAACTGGTATCCTTTTCCTAACATAGGCTGTCATATATACCACTATTTTCTCTGTCATAGACAGATGGCCAGCATCAGGCGGGATTTCCCTCTCCATCTGGAAAGCAGGATCTTCCTTCACGGTGTAAATGTGGAATCTATATATGTGTAGCCTGATCTTTCACACACATCGAACAGTTTTATTCCGAATCGTGCTTGCTTCAAGGGAATATACTGCTCGAAAAGCAGTTGCCCTTTCCACAGAAGCAGGGATTCATCAATGGCAATTTCCTTTTCAGGAGTGTAGACATTTTGAAACCCGTCTTGCAGGTGGGTGATGACAGGGCGCAGCCTACGGTCCCTGTCAGGGGAGTCCCTGGGAGGTTCCTCTTCATTGTTTGTTGTTGGCGTGCCAAAAGCATAGAAATTTCTTGGAATCTGTTTCTAGGCATCACTGATGCAAAAATAGGTGTCTGGAGACTTGGAAGTTTGGACCAATATGATGCTATTGATGGTTTTTGGACCAAGCCGGTCAGGAGTTGCAACCCAATGAAATGTTGCATGGCTGTTCTATCTACAGGCACCCATCCCTTGAGGCGTGAATGTGGACTGATTGGCCCGCTTTCTCTTGCTGCTGCTTAAGTTTGTGCAGCATATCTGCTGGTTTCTGTAACCAAATAGTCAGTGAAATCATTGGTGAGGAACGGACGGTAGTAGTCAGCTGGTAGGTCACCATCAACATCTTCCTTGAGCCCAGGCTGACCAGTAAACAAAGGGACTTCAGGCTGTTGATTATTTGGGGCAACAAGTGAAGTTGCATCAAAGTTCCGAATCCCTCTCCCTCTTCCACGACCACCTGTCGATGAAATCCGTCCTCGGCCTCGGCTTCTGCCATGCACGCCGCCTCGTGTTCTAACCCTGCCATGCCCCCTCGATGCTCCACGTGGCTGGCTAAAAATAACCACTGCTGCTCCCCCCTCACCTTCCTCAGCGCTCCCACTGACCGGTGACTCACCTCCAGTGACCGGTGACTCACCTCCAGTGTCCATTGTGTCGCTGCTGGCCTCATACCCTGACTCAAGTTCAGCTCTCTCCTCTCTTTGTGCTTCGCTTCTCAAAATAGCACCAATGTCAACATCACCCATCCGCACTACACTCTCCTCCCCCTCCCTATCAAGTGAGTCATCGGATGAGTAGTAACTTTCTCGAGTCATCGGATGAGTAGTAACTTTCTCGGTCACTATCAGTATCACCTTCTAGGATGATCTGTGCAATTTCCAAAGCTGAGTAATAATCCTTGCGTTGTTTTGGAACTCGCATGCGTTTGACTCCACTCGTACTTGGCTGTGGTTCGTCCGCCATGTTGACACAGGCCTCTGACTCCACCCTCCCCACCCCACTGACCTTTCGACGTCACAAACCCCTGTTTATTGGTCTGGAAGTCCCCAGAAACATGAATATTCCTAGAAAAGAGGGATCTCCCAACATTTCTGACCAACCGTAGGGCTGCTATTTCTAAACATAACCTACCGGAAATAACAGGAAACACTTGGACGTGTAAACATGCTCTCAGCAAAACGGATGCGCTTACACAACGGCGGGTTAACCCGCTGTAAGCACTCAAGCGGTTAATATTACAGGTTATTAAAACTGACCTAAGTAACATGGAAACCATGCATATTTTCAACCATGCTTGCAAACCAATTTTTTTGTGTGTAAATTTTTATATCAAATGTATTGACGATTTAGATATCCTCTAAGGAACAATTTCAAAGGTTGATACTGAAAAAAAGGAAACTGGACATTCATACCAGAAAGTGATGTGGAAGCACCACCAGCTTTGTCTAAATGTCAACTTTGTATTGGTCCCTAAGGGAAGCAGTAGAAACAACACCAGCTTTGTCTAAATGTCAACTTTGTGTTGGTCCCAAAGGGAAGCAGTAGAAACAACACCAGCTTTGTCTAAATGTCAACTTTGTGTTGGTCCCTAAGGGAAGCAGTAGAAACAACACCAGCTTTGTCTAAATGTCAACTTTGTGTTGGTCCCTAAGGGAAGCAGTAGAAACAACACCAGCTTTGTCTAAATGTCAACTTTGTGTTGGTCCCTAAGGGAAGCAGTAGAAACAACACCAGCTTTGTCTAAATGTCAACTTTGTGTTGGTCCCTAAGGGAAGCAGTAGAAACAACACCAGCTTTGTCTAAATGTCAACTTTGTGTTGGTCCCTAAGGGAAGCAGTAGAAACAACACCAGCTTTGTCTAAATGTCAACTTTGTGTTGGTCCCTAAGGGAAGCAGTAGAAACAACACCAGCTTTGTCTAAATGTCAACTTTGTGTTGGTCCCTAAGGGAAGCAGTAGAAACAACACCAGCTTTGTCTAAATGTCAACTTTGTGTTGGTCCCTAAGGGAAGCAGTAGAAACAACACCAGCTTTGTCTAAATGTCAACTTTGTGTTGGTCCCTAAGGGAAGCAGTAGAAACAACACCAGCTTTGTCTAAATGTCAACTTTGTGTTGGTCCCTAAGGGAAGCAGTAGAAACAACACCAGCTTTGTCTAAATGTCAACTTTGTGTTGGTCCCTAAGGGAAGCAGTAGAAACAACACCAGCTTTGTCTAAATGTCAACTTTGTGTTGGTCCCTAAGGGAAGCAGTAGAAACAACACCAGCTTTGTCTAAATGTCAACTTTGTGTTGGTCCCTAAGGGAAGCAGTAGAAACAACACCAGCTTTGTCTAAATGTCAACTTTGTGTTGGTCCCTAAGGGAAGCAGTAGAAACAACACCAGCTTTGTCTAAATGTCAACTTTGTGTTGGTCCCTAAGGGAAGCAGTAGAAACAACACCAGCTTTGTCTAAATGTCAACTTTGTGTTGGTCCCTAAGGGAAGCAGTAGAAACAACACCAGCTTTGTCTAAATGTCAACTTTGTGTTGGTCCCTAAGGGAAGCAGTAGAAACAACACCAGCTTTGTCTAAATGTCAACTTTGTGTTGGTCCCTAAGGGAAGCAGTAGAAACAACACCAGCTTTGTCTAAATGTCAACTTTGTGTTGGTCCCTAAGGGAAGCAGTAGAAACAACACCAGCTTTGTCTAAATGTCAACTTTGTGTTGGTCCCTAAGGGAAGCAGTAGAAACAACACCAGCTTTGTCTAAATGTCAACTTTGTGTTGGTCCCTAAGGGAAGCAGTAGAAACAACACCAGCTTTGTCTAAATGTCAACTTTGTGTTGGTCCCTAAGGGAAGCAGTAGAAACAACACCAGCTTTGTCTAAATGTCAACTTTGTGTTGGTCCCTAAGGGAAGCAGTAGAAACAACACCAGCTTTGTCTAAATGTCAACTTTGTGTTGGTCCCTAAGGGAAGCAGTAGAAACAACACCAGCTTTGTCTAAATGTCAACTTTGTGTTGGTCCCTAAGGGAAGCAGTAGAAACAACACCAGCTTTGTCTAAATGTCAACTTTGTGTTGGTCCCTAAGGGAAGCAGTAGAAACAACACCAGCTTTGTCTAAATGTCAACTTTGTATTGGTCCCTAAGGGAAGCAGTAGAAACAACACCAGCTTTGTCTAAATGTCAACTTTGTATTGGTCCCTAAGGGAAGCAGTAGAAACAACACCAGCTTTGTCTAAATGTCAACTTTGTATTGGTCCTAAGGGAAGCAGTAGAAACAACACCAGCTTTGTCTAAATGTCAACTTTGTATTGGTCCCTAAGGGAAGCAGTAGAAACAACACCAGCTTTGTCTAAATGTCAACTTTGTATTGGTCCCTAAGGGAAGCAGTAGAAACAACACCAGCTTTGTCTAAATGTCAACTTTGTATTGGTTCCTAAGGGAAGCAGTAGAAACAACACCAGCTTTGTCTAAATGTCAACTTTGTATTGGTGCTTATGGGAAGCAGCCAGGTGGCTGAAAAACGTGTGGCACTGGCCAGAATTGGGCACAGTGCCACCACCTGATGTTCATTTCTGTCGTGGCGGAAGCAGAAACGAAGAAAATATTGAAGAATCATTGTAATTCTAGTCACATCACACGTTGTTTTGACCTGAACTTGATGCATCACTACACGAGTGAGGTCAACTGAGTGTGTTGGGCTCTGTCAGCGCCTTTGTCTGGTTGTTAGAGTTGACCTGACTTTTGTTACTGCAGGAAACGAAACCGACAGTGCTCACAAAATTTGACGAGAAAGGTTACTCGCGTGAAACATATGTCTGCAACCAATGCTTGAGTTTAATAGGTGGAATAAAAGAATTTGAAATCATGGTTGCCGAATTTGTGTTAGCAGTTAGTAGTAGTAGTACACACTTCAGCATTAGCAACCGGCGTCGGTGGAAACAATGCGCAACGAACATCATTACTTATTCATTCAAGTATAACAATAACACCTTTCTCTCCCCATATAATGCTTTGGCACTGAAATTCAATCTTTCAAGTACCATTTTAGATGCCTGTTGTTATTGTTAAGCATTTTGAAACTGTTCATTTTTGTGATGATGAACATGACTGAAAAATGTCCCACGTTCGGCGCCATTTTTCACTTACATTTTCAGGTTTTAAAAAATATTAAAAAGCAGCTACAATGAATTTTTGCAAAACAAATACTTTGATGGTGTGCATAAATTGGTTGTTTTGTGCATCCATACTGCTTTCTAGTGATAAGATGGACAGATAGTTTACTATTTGCACTTGAAGGGACCTACCCATCGATTTCACCAGGTTTTGCCAGTGTTGTAGATGTGCACACACATATATATATATACACAGTGAAACCCTGTTATAGCGAGAGCGGACGGCTCAGGCACATTTTCTCGCTATTGCCGAGTTTTCGTTATTCCCAAATGATGAATTTACCAAGGGAAACAAAGGGAAATAATCTTCGCACCGGCGCCGTCGATCTGCACGGCTTGCAATGTGATGGGGGTTGAGGTCACACTAGGCCTACGTGCGGGGCGAGAACGCCAACGGCACTGTGCGCACTCGAGCCAGACAAAGATGACAGGAGGGAGAGGGGATTACACACCGCACAAGGATGCGCCTTTTGTGGTTTTTCTTTGTTACCGGCCACCACGAGATGTGCCCTACCGGGAACTTGACAACAAGGTGGGGCGAGTGGCGAGAACATTTGTGACCAGGAAGGATAGAAAATCTCTCGTTATTACCGAGATGATTATCCACCAAATCTCATTAAACCCAGTGGTTTATTCTTAAAGATTAAGAAGGATAAAAAACGGGGATTGAAAAATGTCTCGTTACTACAGTGTTCTCGTTATTACAGTTGTCGTTATTAATGGACTCCACTGTATATACAGCCTGTGACAAAAGGTCGTGATCTAAAGTGGGACACATTGCCTCAAAATCAAACTCCCAAAAAGCAGTTTTCAGTCTTACCATTATGGTATTAGAAAGTGGTATGTTTCAAGCAGCTATTTCCATCATCATTTTTTTAATTTTTTATCCAAGTGTGTGCTGTATGGCATCAAAACTGGGGTCAGATCAGGTGGATGTTCGTAACAATGGACACAGTGAATGTCATAATAATACAGAGAAAAACCATTTGTATGCAATTTTAATGCTTCTGGTGTATTTAAGTAGCTGCTAGTAATAAAAATCAGAGCAGGCAGCACAAACAAATTCTGCTTTAAATGTAAGTATTATGTAATCACTGTGTCCACATTTTGCACTCAAGAATCTAGTGCAACAAATAATCATTTCAAACGCGGAACAATTTTAGTAAAGTTTTTAAACAAGGAACACTTTATTTCATAGTACACACTGTAATGATAAATGAAAATGAAAAAAAAAAATGAAAAAAAAAATGCAAGGCAGGAGTGTAACACTACCACACACCCGACTTACAAGACAGCTACAGTCACTCAGATAAAAGCAAGGCCACAGTGATAGTCTAGATTTTCTTTGAACTTAAGATCAACAGTCAAACAGTTCCAACATTGTTCATAAAGGAAAAATCAAATACAAGCCACAATTTCTAATCAGCTCCTGTCATGTCCCTAAAGTCCACCCCGAGCTTGTGCTCCCGTTTTCCCCACCGCTATCAGTTCATAGCTCCTGTTCCGCATGCTGTCCCTTCGCCACGCCTAAAGTCAAGCCGTGGCTAAACTGCTAGCCTGATCTGTCCCCAGTGCCAAGCCATCGCTTCAAAAGCTAGCCTGATCTGTCCCCAGTGCCAAGCCATCGCTTCAAAAGCTTCTCTAAAATGAGGTGGTTTCATTCCGTCCTGTATACTCTTTCGCCGTATCTCCTTGATCATTTCCTTGTCACGATTTATGTATGTTTCCTCAATACGAGGACGATCGTTAAAAACGTACGGCCCTGTAGGGGTGCTGATGGTAGTGGTCAGAGAGGGCATCGATCAGATGGACAGATTTAATATACGATGAGCGCTCCCGATTAGCGAGAACGGTCATCTCGAGGATGATCATTAAAACGCACGGCCCTGTAGGGGCGCCGATGGTACGGTTCAGTGGGAGCAGCGACCAGATGAACAATACTGATATACAACGAGCCCCCAACAATCAGCTATGACGGTCTTCGACCGACTAGCCCCGCAGGGTCTCCAGCACTACTTTTGGAGGGGGCACAACCTCATTGTGTTACAGGAGGCATATTCACACATTCCAACTTGTTTCAGTGGATGAACGTAACACTATGGCAGTGGACACAGTCTATGAAAACCAACATACTGTTTCACCCAGACTGAACAAACAGCACACAACTGTAGTGAATCTAGGCACAGTAACAGTATTATATGACCTGTGGAAAGAGTGACTTTCTGAACATGCAGATCACATTAAAACTTCAGGAAAATATATAAGCCCCCCCCCCCCCCCCCCCCCCACACACACACACACCCCCAAAAAAAACACACACACTTGAGTGTGTAAAACAGGGAAACAGATGCTACATATACTTTGGACTGTAACAATCCTAAAATGCCCTTACATACCAAAGGTCTTTTTTTTTATACAAGAGCAGTAAAAATGTTTATAATTTAATTGTAAGAAAATCTCTCCCCCCCCCCCCCCCCCCCCTCCCCAGTCAGCCTTCATGCAGATTGAGCAGAAACCAATCAAAGCTTTTGAACAGCCCTTGAGTTCCTGTTGGGTCAGAAGCACAAAGTTAGTGCGCTGAGTGTTGTAACACTACTACACATTTGACAACAAAACAACTGCAGTCTCTCTGACAAAATTTAAGTCAAACGCCATAATAGTCTAGAGGTTCTTATTTCTTTTTTCTACAAATACAATTCCATTTCCATAGAAAATCAAAGAGACCATCAGAGCCTAATCTGTCCCCAAATGTGAGCCATCGCTGTTGCTCTCTCGCTGTGGCTCTCTCGCTGTGGCTCTCTCGCTGGGCTTATTTCACTCCATCTTTTATACTCTTTTGCCGTGTTTTCGAAGTTAGTCCCCCGTCACGATTTTAAGATAACTTCCTCCGATACGAGACTGACCGTCCATCGTGTGGCCTTGTAGGTGACGCCGATGGCTATAGTCAGAGAGTGCACCGGCCATACCGGTCACGATTTTAAGATAACTTCCTCCAATACGAGATTGACCATCCATCGTATGGCCTTGTAGGTGACGCCGATGGCTATGGTCAGAGAGCGCATCGGCCATACCGATCACTCGTACCATCACGTTTTGTGGTACGACAACCTTCTTATCAAATATTTACATAAAAAGGGCATGTTTCTCAGAGTCAAGGAGGGGGGAGGAGGGAAAGTTCAATCGTCCCGTTCAAGGTTGGGGGAGCACTTGTGGATTCGTTGCACGTAGCGAGGACAGCCAGCGCGTGCGGTCAATCAACCGTATAACCCCACAAGGCTCTCGTCGCTATAGCCGGAGGGGGCACGACACTATTGTGTTACAGTGCTGGCTGCTATCACCCCAGCTCCATTCAGCAGCTTGCTGCTGGTCCCAGCATTATCCCATCACTAGAATGGTATGGGAAGATTGTGAACCTGATCAACGTCAAAGTCGTCGTTGGAGTCCAAAAATGGGACCAGAACCACCACGAAAATTTTGCTTCTTCTACAGTAGTAGTGCGTGTCAACATCTTACGAAAATGCCGAAGGTCTGCTTTTGGGTGCCCCTGGCAACTTGAGCAGCACCGCTATTCTGGTTTGTATATCTACCAAAAGGTCACGTAGCTGAAGTGGGGAGGTTATACTGGGTGACACTGACAGTTCACCTCACTCAGCATAAGCAGCTGTAGCTGGAGGTGTTCCACATAGATCAGAGCCTTCTGCAGAGACTGATGCATCTCCTTGACCACACTGTTCAGCTGTAACTAGTGTAAGTACGTTGGTAGCAATGTTTCCAACTGAAAAATCCGATTATCTAGTTTTTGCATTACATTGGCTATCTGTTCATTAGTGGCCCCCACTTCCGAAACTATAAAATTCAGCGTCTGTTTTCCGCTATGCGCGCCCTAGAAACATAAATCAAAGACCAACTTTCCTGAATCATGTGAGCCAGTCCCACGTGATTACCTCTCAAACTGTGCAAGTTTAACGTGATTACCTCTCAAACTGTGCAAGTTTAACGTGATTACCTCTCAAACTGTGCAAGTTTAACGTGATTACCTCTCAAACTGTGCAAGTTTAACGTGATTACCTCTCAAACTGTGCAAGTTTCGTCAAATTGTCCCTAGATCTCCCTCAGACTCGGAGACTGTTCCAAACAGGAAACGCTTGCCCGATAGAAGGAACCAACGCACAGAGCGCTTATTCCTAGCATGGACTGCAGGGCGCTCTGCTAGTCAAGTGTTCACCCCAAAATACGTTTCGTGCAAAGTTTTGATCTCATTAGATAGTCCCAGAAAATGATTCCCCAATCCATTGGACCCATGAGCATGATTTTCCACCATGGTTTGTATAACGTCCAGCAAGTGGTTTAAGTTTCCTTCCATGGTGTTCGTTACTGTGACACATGGGTTCAGATCAGTCACGGAGCTGATTGACCAACATGATATAGTTGTGGTCACCTCACTAATCTTACGGACCACTGCGTTCTGTCTAACTGGGTAGCGAGGGTCAGTCGCAGAAGGACAAGGGTAATCAAAAGCCACTGCATCTGCAGCACGGTATTAAAACACAATTACCACCCCATCTCCACTAAAAGCTGTGTTTAATTTAAAGTATGAATCTTGGTACAGATTCCGGAACTATAGATGGATTTGACCAAAGGTGGGAAGGAGGTTGTCTTTATCTGGGTCCCCGGCCATGTGGGCATTAGGGGTAATTCAGCGGCAGACTCAGCAGCTAAGGATGCCCTTGTTGGCGACATCTGGGTTGAACTCATCCCCTTCTCCGACCTAAAACCCCATACAAACTTTGACCTGTGGCAGTTGGAGTGGGATGAGTTCCCAGAAAATATAGTACATAAAATATTTCTAGATTTAAAGCAGTGTATTACTTCTCCTCAGACAAAAAAAAGAGGAAACTATGTTGACCGTGGTTGCACATTGGCCATTCTTTTATTACTTATTCCTTTATATCGAAGGGTGAGGAACAGCCAATGTGCATCAGATGTGATGAACTTTTAACTATAAAACACATTTTACTGACTTGTTCAGATTTCATTGTAGCAAGAGAGGGCCATTATACAGCTAAGTCATTATTGTTATATTTGAAGAAATTTCAGTGAAAAGATTTTTAACTATCAGAAAGCAGTAAATAATTTTTTTGAAGGATTCACATTTTCAGAACTTTCTGGGTATGCTGTATCTTAATAACTCTTAATCACCTTTTTAATTTATGTCTCTTAGATATGTCTTTATAAGTTTTAGTGCCTACATATTTAAACGTGTACTGTATGATTACAGAATATATTTCACCCAGATGTAACCATAATGGTTGACTGGGCGTAAAACACCAAGTTACTTACCATCCTCAACTTCTTCAACATCCCGGTCTAAACGGCACCAAATTAGCCTGTGTAACAGAGCCGTTAACACACAGGACAAACAAAACAAATACAGTCACTCTAACAAAGGTGAGTCCGATACGTGGTAGTCTAGCTTTCCTTTTTCATATTTCTTTTCTTCTAACAGCTGTTCTAGATACAATAGCAAATATTCAGTGTAGAGTCAAGATGGACAGTACTCTAAAAAGCCTAAATGAAACCCTAAAAGAATGCTGAGCCTGAGCTAACTAAACTGGCTGATACAGCCTGATATATACTCTCTTCTTGTATTTCTGTGATTATCTCACCATCACAGTTCCTGGTACCTACTCTATCCAGAGGCATCAGTTTCTTTGAAAGTTACTTACAAATTCAATATGAAAAGAAACAATTTCTTTGAAAATTTTGTACAGAATCGAAAGAAGCACATTTCTTTGGTTACGGGAAGCTCGGTAAGTCCAGCCATTTGTCAGTGAGCCCAATCGGACTTCAGGTGACTGTTGTCCGGCCGTACCTATCCCTCATAACAGTTATTCCCCCTATTTGTGTCGCCTTATCTGGAGGTGTAAATTGTTGTCATCAGTTCCCTTGGAAAGTGCTTACGCATTTAGTACAAGAAAAGAGGCCGCTGACAACCCATCAATAAAGTCAGTAGTAAGCCACTAACTGCTGTAAGCCACTAACTGCTGTAAGCCACTAACTGCTGTTCAGCCCCCATCCCCAGTGCTCCTGCACCATCACGATCAAATGCATCCTCCGACAGGGTGAGCAGACGCTCAGTGAACAGCTGAACTGATTCCCAGGCCCTTTGTTTGATTTTACGTAGCAAGGTCAGTGCATGTTGTTGGGCCTTTGTTTGATTTTACGTAGCAAGGTCAGTGCTGTTGTTGGGCCTTTGTTTGATTTTATGTAGCAAGGTCAGTGCATGTTGTTGGTCCACAATCTCTGTGAACCGAACGGTCAATTCCTGCTTCATTTCTCCCCAAGCAGCTTGAGGGCGTTCCCTAAGAAACCTGTTGATGAAGTCGCTAGTCAGACGCTTACTTGCCCTAAACGCTGTCAGCTTTTTCAACTCATCTTAAGCTCCCGAAAACAATTTTTTTTCTCTGTTTCCTTTATCCATTCCTTGAACTTTGAAGGGTCCCTTCAAACACCAAAACAGAGTGAAATGTCCTGTGCGGCCATAAATGTTGAAACATTCCATATTTGTGCCGCTAAGTCGGCAAAAACCTCCCCAGCGTCTTTTGCCTCCAGACAGCTAACACGGCTGCCTGCGGCATTGCCTCGCTGGTGTGGCTTCGAACCGTGGATGCTGTCTGGGGGATGTCTGAGTGGCATGGTCACAGGTCGTCAGGACTCCCCACCTTCCGGCCAGCACCTCTCTGACTGCCAAGATCCTGTCAAACCTCTGCACCCATCTGGGTTTTGCAAAGGACCTAAACAAAACTATCTTTAGGGTTTCTCTGTCTAGTGTCCTCTGCAAAATCGATGACTTCAAAATCAACTGATACCCTGCTCTGATATGATCTTTCTGATTCTCTGAAACTGTTTTTCTAACAAACTCATTCATCCTCAACCTAGAGGTGATTTGGCGGCAGACTGCAGCTAAGGATGCCCTTGTTGGCGACATCTCGGTTGAACTCATCCCCTTCTCCGACCTAAAACCCAGTGCAAACAAATATATACATGAGACCTGCGGCAGTCGAAGTGGGAAGAATTCCGGCCATTTCCCAGAAAATAAACTACGTAAAATATTTCCAGATTTAAGACAGTGTATTTATTATTTGTCCTTGGACAAACAGAAAAGAGGAAACTGTTGGCCCTGATTGCACATTGGCCATTCTTTTATTACTCATCCTTTTTATTGAAAGGTGAGGAACCACCAATGTGCATCGGATGTGATGAACTTTTAACTATAAAACACATTTTACTTGTTCAGAGTTCAAGAAATCTCAGTGGAAAAGATTTTTTAACTATCTGAAAACTATAAATATTTTTGAAGGATTTATATCTTATCTGTGTTTTAATCACCTTTTAAGCCTCTTAAAATATATTTATATCTGTGTGTTTGTTTTTAAGATTTTCTACAGCAGATTCATAGTCAAACTTCTTTCTTGTAAGGCTTCAAAGGCTTACACCAAGTTCATAGACACCCAGTCTTCCCTTTTGGATTGGCTGGATTGGAAGGTGGCCTAATTCTCAATCATTGTCAAACTTTTCTTCTTTTATTGCTTGGAAGCCCTCCAGCAAGTCATATTTGAGCCTCTTTTTTTCTTTTTTCTTTTCTCTCTCTCAAATGCTTGGAGGGCTTCTGAGCAGTATCATCAAGCTTCCTTTCTGTATTGCTTGGAAGTTCATATTCAAATTTTCCTTTTAAAGTGTTGAGAAACAAGGAAAAAATTTGCTCCCTCTTAAGCCTGGAGCTGGTTGGACTATAGCCATGCATGCTTCACCCGCTGCCAGGAATTTCTTTTTGTAAGAGGCGGCAAACAGAGCAACCCTGAGTTCTCCGTCTGAATGCCTTTACTGTGCACAGCGATACATTTACTACAGACACCAGGTGGATCACTTCCCAGGGGAGCCATTTGTGGAGTCAAGTCAGTGCCTCTTTCGTGTGACAAACCCTAGGAAACCCCACAAGTCTGATAATAGAACCAAAGTGCATTTAACTCAGCAACAATCAGACAATTTTTCAGCTGATCAAAGTACCGTTAGTAATGGTTCCTTTAGTCAGGGAAGAAGATTGAGAACAGCAGCAACAAAAAGGAAGCAGCAAAGAAAGGAGGAAGCAACAATGGAGAAGAAAATGGTCCATGGTCTACTGCTCTGGGTTATAGTCACCATGGTCTCCTGTTTGCTGCTTCCTGTTGTGTGCAGAAACCTGCTCTCTGTCCTAGCCTTGGTGTAATTGTTTGGTACAGCAACTATGATCCCAAACACCGTTGTGTAGTTCAGCAAGCTTTCAAACTTGCCGGTGTTTGATACAGCAGATGTGACCCGAAACGTCAGGTAGGGCAAGCTTTCAAACTTGCCGGTGTTTGATACAGCAGATGTGACCCGAAACGTCATGTAGAGCAAGCTTTCAAACTTGCCGGTGTTTGATACAGCAGATGTGACCCGAAACGTCATGTAGAGCAAGCTTTCAAACTTGCCGGTGTTTGATACAGCAGATGTGACCCGAAACGTCATGTAGAGCAAGCTTTCAAACTTGCCGGTGTTTGATACAGCAGATGTGACCCGAAACGTCATGTAGAGCAAGCTTTCAAATTTGCCGGTGTTTGATACAGCAGATGTGACCCGAAACGTCATGTAGAGCAAGCTTTCAAACTTGCCGGTGTTTGATACAGCAGATGTGACCCGAAATGTCATCATGTAGAACAAGCTTTCAAACTTGTTGGTGTTTGATACAGCAAATATGACCCCAAATGTCATCATGTAGAGCAAGTTTTCAAACTTGCCATTGTTTGATACAAACTTGGCGGTGCTGCCCTACTTGCTATTACAAATCCACTGGAGCATTTGGAACAGTGGGTGGAGCAAGCAAAACATTAATGACGATGTATAGCCCAGAAATTCTCTGTGAGTTTGCGTGCACTTGTACATGTATGTAAGTATGGGATGGCAGACAGCTGGCTGATTGTTACACTAGTTATGTATGTAACAGGTGCATATATATACATCCATCATGGCATTAACGTTACAAGTCTGATGTAGACGATGTGCAGTTCCTTGTCACCATGTCTAAATGTCACTGACGAAGTGTGCTGTGCTTGTATATATGTATGGGTAATGGCACCTGTAGTACCTGGTTCTGTGTTTATGACACCTGTAGTGTTTTTGTGGGTGTTTTATGTTGACCGTGTGCAAGAGTTATGGGATTTTCTTGAAGTGGAGGCAAGTGTCCGTTCATAATAACTGAATGTGAAAATTGACAAATGACTTGTTGACTAAAGGTTTGGAGATGCTGCTGCTTTGTTTGCAAAATACAGAGAACAGAAGCAATGTATTGTCTTGCGTGTGTATGTGTGCATGCACGTGTATGTGTGCCATGATCATGTGTGTTTCATGATCATGTGTGTGCGTGACGTTACTCTGTGTGTGTGTGTGTCTGTGTGTGTGTGTGAGTGTGTGTGTGTGAGTGTGTGAATGTGTGTGTGTGTGTGTGTGTGTGTGTGTGTGTGTGTGTGTGTGTGTGCCTGGAGTGTGCTGTGCGTTTTGATGAAAGTCCTTTCACATGCCAGTGCAAAAAAGAAGACAAAAATACTCAAGGGTTTCAAATTTGGCACTTTTATTGGTCGTTTCCAAATGACATCATGGCAGTCAAGGGGTTAATCAGAGGAAACAACTGATGTGACTCTTCACTGTATATGCTTATGCTGGCCTTACTCCAAACACTGAAGCCAATATCAACTCTGAAAGACAAGGCAACATTTTTTCCCAAACACTGTATAACTATAAGACTGGCTTTTAAAACAGTTTTCTCTTCAAACACAAAATGGCTGCAGGTGCATCCGGTTTATTATTAGGCTTTTGCTTGTGATTTCAGATTGGACTTTTTCACCTGACATTACCTTTAAAAACTTTTATTATCATATAAAACTTTTATTATCATTTATTATCATGTATTTATAATGTGCAAACAATAATATAACAATAAAAGTTTTTATAAAGCACAGAATCTTGTTTGTAGAGACTAAGTGCATACATGCACGCACACACAGAGGCACCTGCTCATGCGAACATTCTGACTATACAAAGCTTAACTGACACAAAGCAATATATGAACACTAGTTGGACACCTCAAGACTGACATTGGTGTGCGCATGTCATCTGTGAGTGTGTGTGTGTGTAACATGGTTATTGTTTGATAGGTGACAATGGTAGACTACAATATTTAAGATTCTGTTTGTTTGAAATGTATGTAAATGTAGTTTTTGTCATAAGACATTTGTACAGCACAGTGAGTTTAACTCTGGTTAGAGAACAGCGCTATATAAGAATTATTTATTATTTTATTAAAACCATATTCTGATGTCTTTCTGGGTGACCATAAAACCAGTAAGACAACGCAAGAAACGCACTTTGAATAATTTATTCTCACATGCATATTAACACCTGTACTGTGAAGTTTTAAAGTCAAAAACTTTTTTGCAGTTAAGAAACCAGCTTTTAGCAACAGCCAAAGTGAGTGGTTGTTGCAAATCACCACAGAGGCAAACAATCTCAAAACATGTGACTACCAGCACCAGAATTCTCTTGACAGGGAGAGGGCAAACACAAAAATCTAATTCCATTCACAATGGAAATACACACCTGTTTTGAATGACATTTCAACAATCAAAGCAGAGGTGGCACACTGTACTCTTTTGGTCTTCAAACAGTGATAAATAATATCTATATCTATATCTAGATTATGTAAACTGCATGCACGCAAACACAACTACATAGCACTTTGTTGAAAGTAAGCTAAACAAATTGTAACACTACTACCCTTCCCACTCTACACACACAGGCACATTGTGTGCGTGCACGCACACGCACACACGATTTTTCTTTTATATAAAAAAAGAAGAAGAAAAAAGAATTCTTTTGGCACACTTGACATTTTATCACAAGACTGCATGTACATCAGATCAAATTCGTCATTGTACATGACTTTGAGACCCCCTGGTCACTATCTTTCTGAATGTCATTCCAGATTCTAACTCTGACCACAAGGCACTGAGCTGTTCAGTTCAGTCCAAGACCGATGCGCTCAGAAAAGCCCATTACGTCTCTGGGAAATGTCCCAATCTTTGCAATAAGCAAAAGTTATAGAACATTTTGCGAGATTCGAAACCCTTAAGACAATAAATACAGTAGGCTGGACTGACACTAAAATACCTTTAAACGATCCAGCTTACAGTATTCATTTAAAACAGTGAGATGGGTTCAATAAACATTTGTTTTTGCTTTGCTTAAAATGGATCCCAACTAAAGCCGAGTAAAGGTTAAAACACTCCCACAACCCCAGAGGCTCATATTTGAAATGTGAATATAAAAAGTACTACTGTTCAATAAGCACCAACAGAACGACCACAAAAAGCCTGAAAATGCAAATGTTCGTACATTTCCTATGTGACATTTCCTGATTCTGACCACAACAAACCTGAAAATGCAAATATTTGTACACTTCCTCTGTGAGTGTGACCACAAAAAGCTTGAAAATGCAAATATTTGTACACTTCCTCTGTGAGTGTGACCACTAAAAGCTTGAAAACGCAAATATTTGTACACTTCCTCTGTGAGTGTGACCACAAAAAGCTTGAAAATGCAAATATTTGTACACTTCCTCTATGAGTGTGACCACAAAAAGCTTGAAAACGCAAATATTTGTACACTTCCTCTGTGAGTGTGACCGCAAAAAGCTTGAAAATGCAAATATTTGTACACTTCCTCTGTGAGTGTGACCACGAAAAGCTTGAAAATGCAAATATTTGTACATATCCTACGTTTTCAGGCCAACTTCATCTTAGATGCCTGGGGTCTCTGAAAGTGTTCACATTAACCCTCCCCCTCTCTTTAACCCTCTACTTCTCTTACACACACCTTGCCACACCAGGCATTTTTTTTCCTTTTCTTCCACCAAGACCCTGCAATATTTCACACAAAAACTCTAAGAGTACATGCTGATCAGAAAGAGATGACTTGCATTTCTGTTAGCCTGTAATAATCCTCCTGGCAGCAATTTGACATCTGCCCTTGCGTCATTAGCCCCGTTTCCAACAATGGATTCAAATGGGAATGAGTACATTTAAAGACTGTGTAAGCACTAAGGGGCCTGTGCAGGTTAGGTGCTCCAAGAATAATTTGTTTTTAAAGTGCAAAAAAAATAAAATAATTTTTGTCCCAAGACCCGTGATCAACGGCCCCCAGCATGCCATTTATGCTTCTGTTTGCTGGCCCTGTGTCCGTCTGCAGGTATCCATTATTATTATTCCCAAAGGCTCAGAAAGCAGGTCCCACTACTTGTGACACTATCTAACCAGACTTCTTTTAATTTTTTTTTACCAAAACCTGTTCAACTGCCAGCTAGCCTGCAACTGTGTGAATACAGCACCTGCATTTTACATGAACAGATTCAGACAGGTAACGTCTATGCAACTCAACAGGTATGACTCCCAAAGATTCAGAAAGCAGGTGACACTATTTAACTAGACTTCTTGTACTTGTGACACTATTTAACTAGACTTTTTTTTTTCTCTCTCTTTTTTACCAAAACCTGTTCAACTGCCAGCTCGCCTGCAACTGTGTGAATACAGCACCTGCATTTTACATGAACAGATTCAGACAGGTAACGTCTATGTTTACGTGTATATCTAGAAGTTACCCATCTACGTTTACATGTATATTTGGATTTGGAAGTTACCCATCTACGTTTACATGTATATTTGGAAGTCATCCATCTATGTTTACATGTATATTTGGATTTGGAAGTTACCCATCTACGTTTACATGTATATTTGGAAGTTACCACATCATGGAGTCTGCATTTGTGTGTAAAAATGGGCTGAATGAACAAGAGCAGAGGTCAAACCCCTGCCTGCATAATTATTTCAGTTGCATAGAAAAGGACGCTGGTCAACGTTTTCTCTTAGTGACAGTACAAAATGAATAAGTTGTTTTCTTTCTTAGCAAACCCCCAAAATTGGAGCGCTTTTGCTGTAACTGGCCTGTGCTTGTCTACAAATAGGCCTACACGTACATGTGCAGAAACGTGCGCACACACACACATATGCACCCAAACACACACACGCATGCGCACACGCACACAAACAACTGAAGCAGCTAGCAGAACTGCTGATGTCTAACAACAAAGTAGCCAACATAAAATGGTGCATGCCCCCAACCACTTTCCTTAGCTGCCCTGGCAAAATTAATGTTGATGGACAGTACCTCCAGAATGATTTTGTTACTCAAGTGAAGCTCTGGGCATGAGAAGAGATTCCAACGCATGCTGAATTACATGGCAACGGCTCCTCATCCCAAGACCACAGCAGTTGACAGCGTGTTTGGGGGAAAATAGCCAATCGGAAGGACTACCTCCAAGATATAAAACATTTGAGGAGTCAAGGCACAGGGCAAAGATTGCAAGGTTTGAGGTTCAAACCTGGTTGAGGCAGCAACCCCCCCCCCCCCCCCCCAGCCCCCTTTTTAGTCTCAGGGTGTTGGACTAAGTGTCTAGTGCTTTGGATGAGATGGCATACCAAGGTCCCATATTCCACAGGTTGCAGTGCACACAGAAAGCAACCACTGCTTGGTGGTGGACTGAGTGTCTAGTGCTTTGGATGAAAAGACGCATTAAAGTCTCATATTCCACAGGCAGCAATGTACAAAGATGAGTGCTTGGTTGTGGACTAAGTGTCTAGTGCTTTGACTGAGAAGACCCACCAAATGTCTGTGCTTCACAGGCAGCGGTTCACACACACACAAACACCACAAGGCAGTGAGTGCTTGGTTGTGGACTGAGTGTCTAGTGCTTTGACTGAGAAGACCCACCAAATGTCTGTGCTTCACAGGCAGCAGTTCACACACACACAAACACCACAAGTGCTTGGTTGGGACTGAGTGTCTAGTGCTTTGACTGAGAAGACCCACCAAATGTCTGTGCTTCACAGGCAGCAGTTCACACACACACAAACACCACAAGTGCTTGGTTGGGACTGAGTGCCTAGTGCTTTGACTGACACACCAAACTTACGTGCTTCACAGACAGCAGTGCGCACACACAAACACCACAAGGCAGTGAGTGCTTGGTTGGGGACTGAATGTCTAGTGCTTTGACTGAGGTGACGCACCAAACATCTGGCTTCACACGTAGCAGTGTGCACACATGCAGCAGTGAGTGTTTGGTGATGGCCAAAGCTCGGTTGGTTAGAGCCAGCATGTTCTGACCAAGCAAACTTATCACCAGGGCAAGGATCCAATCCTCTTAATCCTGTTTTATTTAAAGTCTGTTCACACAAGTGACATTAGATGATCTTACAAGTACCAGTATAACAATATAATTATGTTTAAAAGTTACACCAAAACAGTAACAGACCTCAAGAAAAATTTTGAGTAAAAAAAAAAAAAATCCTCTTAACAAGTGGTCCGTTTTGACCTGTAAATAATATGTGAAACTGCTGGGGGTGGGTAGAGTATTATTTCATCAAAACTCAGACTATTTTATTTATGTGGGCTTTGTACACCGTCTGTACGCTGACAATTTCAATGGCTGCGTGCATTGCTGATGCTGTCGACTATAGCTGTTACAATGTGGCAGTGTGGCAAACCTTGAACTTTGAGGGACTGGAGTGTGGGACAGAGCTTCTTTATTAAATTAACAAGCTCTGTCCTCTTCCAGTTCCTGGAAGTTGATGTTTTCATCATGTGTGTTGAAATAATAGTAATAATACTAATGTACATTTATCATGCGCTCATCAACGCCCTGAGCTCTCACAGGCTACATATTAACCTAAATATCATATTCTATACACATGCAGAGCACAGTCCTACCAAAACAATTTACATAAAGTATTATATGGAAAAACAAACACACATGCACACACACACACACACACACACACACACACACACACACACACACACACACACACATACACACACACACACACACACACACATACACACACACACACACGTACAATATATTCTAGCTTGACAGCATACAGCAAGCCTCAAACTTCGAGGAATTAGCACCATCAGAAAAAGGACGCCAGGGAGCGAGATATGATGCACGTTCACAAAGTAATCTCAGTCATAAACAGGAAGCATAAAGTCTGTGGGAATTGTGATTGTGGGTCACGTGATTATGGGAACCGTGAAGCACCATTCCTTTTGTCGCTGCCACAGCTGTACATTCCAAGCCTTGTTTTATGGCACCGTTTCTCCAGACTGCTGTAACTGGTTTCTCTATTGAGAGGCAGTTGTACAATGCTCTTCATGACAACAACACGATTTTCTTCTTCTTTTGTGATTTAAGTCTCTCTGGTCATTCCGTCTACATGTGAACCCGATTTGTCCAGACGGTCCACTGCATTCTCCACAGACCCTCCCTCAGTTATGCAGGGCAGTGTTGAAGGATGTGTTGAGGGCTGGGCCGTGTTGAAGGATGTGTTGAGGGACGGGCAGTGTTGAAGGCAGTTGTGACTGGTAGCTCTGGCCTCTGTGTAGACCATTGCCATTGGGTGTTGTATCAGTTGTGACTGGTAGCTCTGGCCTCTGTATAGACCATTGGGTGTTGTATCAGTTGTGACTGGTTGCTCTGGCTTCTGTGTAGACCACTGAGTGTTGTATCAGTTGTGACTGGTAGCTCTGGCTTCTGTGTAGCTCCGGCCTCTGTGTAGACCACTGAGTGTTGTATCAGTTGTGATTGCTAGCTCTGGCCTCTGTGTGGACCACTGAGTGTTGTATCAGTTGTGACTGCTAGCTCTGGCTTCTGTGTAGACCACTGAGTGTTGTATCAGTTGTGACTGGTAGCTCTGGCCTCTGTGTAGACCACTGAGTGCTGTATCAGTTGTGACTGGTAGCTCTGGCCTCTGTGTAGACCACTGAGTGTTATATCAGTTGTGACTGGTAGCTCTGGCTTCTGCGTAGACCACTGGGTGTTTATCAGTTGTGACTGCTAGCTCTGGCCTCTGTGTAGACCATTGGGTGTTGTATCAGTTGTGACTGCTTGCTCTGGCCTCTGTGCAGACCACCGAGTGTTGTATCAGTTGTGACTGGTAGCTCTGGCCTCTGTGTAGACCAATGAGTGTTGTATCAGTTGTGACTGGTAGCTCTGGCTTCTGTGTAGACCACTGAGTGTTCTATCAGTTGTGACTGGTAGCTCTGGCCTCTGTATAGACCACTGAGTGTTGTATCAGTTGTGACTGGTAGCTCTGGCCTCTGTGTAGACCACTGAGTGTTGTATCAGTTGTGACTGGTAGCTCTGGCTTCTGTGTAGACCACTGGGTGACTGTAGAGATGAACTGCTCCAACTGGCTACAGTCTACCTTCTCATTTCCAGCAATCCCGCAGTGGGACGGCAGCCAGGGATGTGTGACAAGTAATGCCCATCCTTCAGGCATCTCGGAGTGCCGACTTGACGACAGTGTAACCAACTATGGCTGGGTTGCACAGAAGTCAAAGCGGGTGAGAAGCTTGGAAAGTCAGCAGCTGTTGGTGGGATCCGCATTCAGCTCAAAGCTCTGCCTCCGGCAGTTACAATCCCACAAGCTTCCGATCTGACCACCATGTTGTGCAGCATTGGCTGGTGGGACGCGCGATGGCTTGTCTGATTCCAGCATTCAAACTGATACGCCTTGCATCATCTGATTGCAGCGGACCTCTCTCGCTATGAGTGAGCATGTGTCGCTACTCATCATGAAGGTCTGAATCAGAAACCACCTGTCACTCGGTCTGATGCTACGCTTTAGTATATGGGTCAAACACAGCCACCACTCTTTGGGCTTTTCACACACAATGTTACCTCTGACATCCTGATCGGCTGAAGCTAGTTGACGCACCAAACCCTCTATTTCGCCAATGCTGGGGATTACTCTGGTGACGCAGCGTGACTCTGTGACCGCCAGCTTTTTGTCGGGACAATGCCGCTTTACTGCTGGTAGTAGTAACTAAGGGCCGCGGCGCTGAAGTAGGGCAGTGTGGACGCCTGCTCATCACCCACGCCGCAGCCACTGTCGCTGCTGCTGCTGACTCGCACATCTTGGAATGCAACCGCCGCCACGGAGGGGTGCGGCTCCACGCTGCCCACTGCGATGAACGACCGGTCGAGGCTGGAGTGCAGCCCTTGGGAGTGCTTGGCCAGGACGCTGGGGTCAGCGAAGCTCGCCGGGCAGTCCTCGCACTTCAATGTCAAGCTGTCGGACCTGACCTCCTCACTCAGCACCGCTGCCGCTGCCGGTTTGGCCCCGCTGACCAAGCTGCCGCCCCCGTCAAACGCTGGTGGAAAAGCACCGCCCCTCTCCGTCAGCGCGCTGGCCACGCTCAGGGCGGAGGGAGCTTGGCTCAAGGAACTGTAGCTTGCAGGCAGAGAGTTGCATCTGTTGGGGGGTAAAGCATCGCACCCAACGAGCGCCGAACCAGAGTCCTCACCGCCCAGCCCTAGGCTCTGCGGTGCAAGTAGAGCAGAATTCTGAGCAAATGCTGGCATCGAGGTGGGTGGAGCCGTTTGAGGCAGCGTCAGCTGACTGGGCAGGGTCAGGTCGGGGAAGTCCGTGCCAGGGGGGAAACCTGCAACGGCCGGTGCCTCCATGGATGGCGCTTTGTCCGACTTCCGCCCGGTCCCCCCATGACTGGTGCGACGATGCTTGCAAAGGTTGCCGGAATCGGAGAAGCGCTTGCCGCACTCATCACACTCAAACGGCTTGTCGCCGGTGTGGATGCGGAAGTGCACCGTCAAGTTGCTGGCCCGAGCAAAAGCCGCGCCGCACACGGTGCAGAGATAAGGCTTGTCCCCAGTGTGGCTGCGCATGTGTGCCGTCAGCCGGTGGGGAAAGGGGAACTTCTTGTGGCACTCGGAGCACTCGAACGGCTTGTCCCCGGTGTGCGTGCGTTTGTGCTTGGTCAGGTCGCTGGACGAGGCAAAGCGCTTCCCGCAGTCATGGCACAGGAAAGGCTTCAGACCGGTGTGCACTCTCATGTGGGATGTCAGGTCGCCAGACCGTGAAAATGTCTTGTGGCAGTCGATGCAGGAGAAGGGGCGCTCTCCTGAGTGGATCCTGGCATGCTGCTTCAGCGTGCTGGCGAGAGGAAAGGTGGCGCCACACTCTGGAACACAAAAGCATCCACTGCTGGCATGATGGCAGCTACCAAAGACATTTTGAAAAAAACAAAAACAATTCAAGCACACTCTGAAACACAAGACCATTCATGCACACTCTGAAACACAAGACCATTCATGTACACCCTGAAACACAAGACCAGTCATGTACACTCTGAAACACAAAAACATTCACGCTCAATCTGAAACAAAACCATTTGTGCACACTCTAAAACACCAGACCATTCATGCACACTCTCAAACACAAGACCATTCATGCACACTTTCAAACACAAGACCATTCACACACAATCTGAAACACAAGACCATTCATATACACTTTCAAACACAAGACCATTCACACACACTCTGAAACACAAGACCATTCACGCACAATCTAAAACACAAGACCATTCATGCACACTCTGAAACACAAGACCATTCATGCACAATCTGAAACACAAGACCATTCATTCACACTCTGAAACACATTCACACTCTGAAACACAAGACCATTCACGCACCCTCTGAAACACAAGACCATTCATGCACAATCTGAAACATAAGACCATTCATTCACACTCTGAAACACATTCACACTCTGAAACACAAGACCATTCACGCACACTCTGAAACACAAGACCATTCATGCACCCTCTGAAACACAAAACCATTCACGCACCCTCTGAAACACAAGACCATCCATGCACACTCTGAAACACAAGACCAGTCATAAACACTTTCAAACATATGACCATCCATGCACCCTCTGAAACACGAGACCATTCATGCACCCTCTGAAACACAAGACCATTCATGCACATTCTCAAACACAAGACCGTTTATGACTGGCATGATGGCAGCAACCAAAGACATGCTCTGAAACACAAGATGCTTCATGACTGGCATAGTTTTGGCATGCTGACCAGAAGAAACACCCTGAAGACAATTCATAACTGGCATATAGTTCTGGCAACTTGGTACACTTTGCCAAAAAACAGAAAAGCAAACAAACACAAAGCCAGAAATCTTTGTCCATGAATTAAACACGCCATTTATGAGAACCCTACCTAAACTTGTGCCTTTTTTCCTTGCTGCCCCAACCCCACTCCCGCCACTGATGTGCTAGCAAAAAGATTTATATATGAACATTTACGACGTATGAACATTTACGACGTATGAACATTTTGTGGCATTTGTCTATTACGGTGAAGATGACTCACATTTTTAGTTAGTTTCAGAACTCAGAAACAGTCCTTTGACCTTTCTCGACCGGGAGTTGAACTCACAGTAGCTGCTTTCACTGGATCAACTGAGCAAGTGCACTAAACTACTGAGCTAGGGCCCACTTAGACTGTTGCGTTCAGACTCAAGCTGTTAAAGGCCCAAAGGTACTAACCTGTACGTGCGTAGGCTTCATAGTGCACTAAACCACTGAACTGTGGACACTTTGATGGTACTTTAATTCTGACTCAAGCCGTTAAAGGCCCAAAGGTACTAACCTGTACGTGCGTAGGCTTCATAGTGCACTAAACCACTGAACTGTGGACACTTTGATGGTACTTTAATTCTGACTCAAGCCGTTAAAGGCCCAAAGGTACTAACCTGTACATGCGTAGGCTTCATAATGCACTAAACCACTGAACTGTGGACACTTTGATGGTACTTTAATTCTGACTCAAGCCGTTAAAGGCCCAAAGGTACTAACCTGTACGTGCGTAGGCTTCATAGTGCACTAAACCACTGAACTGTGGACACTTTGATGGTACTTTAATTCTGACTCAAGCCGTTA
The DNA here is from genome assembly GCA_963584105.1 of Alviniconcha strummeri. Lineage (NCBI taxonomy): Eukaryota > Metazoa > Mollusca > Gastropoda > Provannidae > Alviniconcha > Alviniconcha strummeri. The sequence continues at coordinate 2,196,809 of OY757558.1, read as the reverse complement.
AAGGCCCAAAGGTACTAACCTGTACATGCGTAGGCTTCATAATGCACTAAACCACTGAACTGTGGACACTTTGATGGTACTTTAATTCTGACTCAAGCCGTTAAAGGCCCAAAGGTACTAACCTGTACATGCGTAGGCTTCATAGTGCACTAAACCACTGAACTGTGGACACTTTGATGATACTTTAATTCTGACTCAAGCCATTAAAGGCCCAAAGGTACTAACCTGTACATGTGTAGGCTTCATAATGCACTAAACCACTGAACTATGGACATGTTGACTGGTACATTCAGACTCAAGCCATTAAGGCCCAAAGGAACTAACCTGTATATAATAATAATAATGTACATTTATCGCACGCTCATCAACGCCCTGAGCGCTCACATAATACATATTAACCTAAGTATGCTTAGGCTTCATCATGCACTAAACCACCGAATTATGGACACTTTGACTGGTACTTTAATTCAGACTCAAGCCGTTAAAGGCCCAAAGGAACTAACCTGTACTTGCGTAGGCTTCATAGTGCGCTAAACCACTGAACTATGGACACTTCAACTGGTATGTTCAGACTTAAACTGTTAAAGGCCCAAAGGTACTAACCTGTACATGCGTAGGCTTCACAGTGCACTAAACCACTGAACTATGGACACTTCAACTGGTATGTTCAGACTTAAACTGTTAAAGGCCCAAAGGTACTAACCTGTACATGCGTAGGCTTCACAGTGCACTAAACCACTGAACTATGGACACTTCAACTGGTACATTCAGACTTAAACTGTTAAAGGCCCAAAGGAACTAATCTGTAAAGGTGTAGGCTTCACTGTGCACTAAACCACTGAACTACGTCCCACTTGCACCGGTACGTCGAGACTCAAGCTGTCGAAGGCCCCAAAGGAACTAACCTGTACAGGCGTAGGGTCTCTCGCCGGAGTGTTTGCGCTTGTGCACGATGAGGCTGACCGTCTGGTTGAAGGCCATGCCGCAGTCCTCACACTTGTAAGGCTTTTCCCCTGTGTGGATTCTCATGTGAACCTTCAGGCCCCCGGAGCGGGTGAAGGTGGCGCCGCACTCCCCGCAGATGTGGCGCCTGGGCACGGTGGACAGCTGCGGCGCACTGCCTGAAGGTGCATTGTTTTCTTTCAGGCTCGCACTCCTGTTGGCTGCCGTTGCATCCTCTGGTGCTGGGAGCCGGGGGGGTTCCGGTCTGGCCTGCTGATTTGGGAGCCGTGCTCGAGGTGCCGGATGCAGCTTTCTCTTGCGTTTCCTACGTTTACGTCCTTGCGGCAACTTCACCGACACCTGCGAAAAGACCGATGACTCCTGCCTGAACCAGTCCATTCCTAAGTGATACTGACAGTAACCCTATTCTGCCGTGTGACTTGCCATTGCTGTGTTTGGCTTTTGGCCTGGGGTTGCCATGGCGATATCACAGGAAACGGGCTATTTTCCCATATCTTTGCTCAGTTTTCACTGAAATAACAAACAACAAACACAGAACGGCAGAGAAACATTGTCAGAAGTCTGGGGAAGCAAGGGAAACAACTCTAATGGCCTGGCTGTTGGCATGAGCTTGCCATGGCGATAACACACGAAAGAGGCGATCTGTCCACATCTTCACTCAACTTTTGTTCAAAACAACAAAAATAGAAATTCTGAGAAACATTGCAAGCAGGCTCGAGAAGCAAGGGAAACAACTCTATTGGCTTAAAGACAGAAAAGAAAAAACTAACCTGGCCATAGGAAGCATTTGGCTCTTATTTGTATACAAGTATTTTGGCCACAGCAAGCATTCGCCTCTTATTTGTATACAAGTATTTTGGCCACAGCAAGCATTCGCCTCTTATTTGTATACAAGTATTTTGGCCACAGCAAGCATTCACCTCTTATTTGTATACAAGTATTTTGGCCACAGCAAGCATTCGCCTCTTATTTGTATACAAGTATTTTGGCCACAGCAAGCATTCGCCTCTTATTTGTATACAAGTATTTTGGCCACAGCAAGCATTCGCCTCTTATTTGTATACAAGTATTTTGGCCACAGCAAGCATTCGCCTCTTATTTGTATACAAGTATTTTGGTCACAGCAAGCATTTAGCTCTTACTTGTATACAAGAATTTTGGCCACCGCAAGCATTCGGCTCTTGTTACTTGTATACAAGTATTTTGGTCACAGCAAGCATTTAGCTCTTACTTGTATACAAGAATTTTGGCCACCGCAAGCATTCGGCTCTTGTTACTTGTATACAAGTAACCTGGCTCCAAAATGTTTTGTGTCAACACGGCATCACCTCACCACAAGCAAGCACCACAAGTCAAGTGTGTTTGGTCTGTGAAACTATCACAGTTCCCCCTGTCCCTGTATGTTTACGGTCACTGTCTGCTAACAGCTCCACTCTTGGAAGGGAGTGGGGGGGGGGGGGGGGGCAGTTTCTGTATGAAATCATACTGCTCTGCAACTGTTTTCTTTTGTATTTCTAGCAATACGTCTCAAGCTGTACTTGATTCAGACCAACAAACTCAGTCGAAACACAGGCACAGCTGGGTGGGTGGGGGGGTTGTTTTGTTTTTTGACCGCATTTCTGTGTGAAATCATACTGCTCAGCAACTCTCTCCTTTTCTGTTGCTAGCATTCAAGTCTCAAGCTATACTTGATTCAGACCAACAAACTCGGGGGGGGAGTCTAAACACCAACACAACTAGGTAATGAAGCGCTGTCAAACAACAACTGTAACAGCTAAATCAAAATGACAACTTGCCTTTTCAAAGCCAGGACCAACCGAACAAAATGATCGCAATAAATGGCAAAACAAAATGGTAAAAAACTAAATCTGCCAGAAAACAAAAGACACATGCATGCTCAAACACGAACGCAACATACAAAATGGACACACACACACACACATTCACACCCCCACCCCACCACCACCACCGCCATCCCCCCAACCACCACATGCACACAGTCACTCAGGTGGGCAAAAGAAATCTTACCCGAAAATCCTTCCTTTTTTTCTCACTGTTCTTCATCACAGGTTCCTCCACTCTGTCATCTATGCCATCCACCCTGTCACCTTCGCCATCCATTCTGTCACCTTCGCCATCCACCCTGTCACCTTCGTCATCCACCCTGTCACCTTTGTCATCCACCCTGTCACCTTTGCCATCCACACTGTCACCTTTGCCATCCATCCTGTCACCTTCGTCATCCATCATGTCACCTTTGTCATCTACCCTGCCACCTTCATTGTCCACCCTGTCACTGACGTCAGCTTGTCCAGGATGAGGAAGGACAGTGACATGACGTGGCGGCACTAGGGTGCGACCGTTGGTGGGGTTACACCTGATGCAGGTCAGAGCCAACGGAGCGCGACATGACGAACACTGCACGGCTGACTGGAGCCCAGACAGCGTGTCTTCGTAACTGAAAAACAAGGCGGTGTGTAAGTCCTGAGCATTACAGCTTGTATGTTGATTAGACAGCAGAATAGGGAAGGTGTGTGTGTGGGGGGTGGGGGGAGGGGGGGGTACTTTCAATTATATCCTACAATGAACAAAGCTCTGATAACGATGGCATACAGAAAGGTCTATCAAACACAGTTTACAAAGTAAAGAGAACTCAAGAGGGACAGAAAAAATATTTAAATGTGTGTGTGTGTGTGTGTGTGTGTGTGTCTGTGTGTGTGTGTGTGTGTGTGTGTGTGTGTGTGCATGCGTGTGTGTGCATGCGTGCGTGCATGCGTGAATACATGCATGCATATGTGTACTCTCGCATACATGTATTTACCCAGAGTGAATGTTTTTGGCACAAAAAGCATGGGACAGGTGAGAGAGAGTTAGAATGGAAAAATGAGAAAATAAACTCCTTATTTCACAACCAGTCTTCACCCACAAGGGAAAAATGCACACACTGAGCAGAAAAGAACACCAGACAGAAGAAGAACAAAAAAGTTGAGTCCAGACAGAAAACTATAAACAGAAAAGGCTGAAGAAAAACAGACCGCCCCCAAAAAGGATACAGAGACATGATGTTAGGAATGTCAAATAAGATGTGTGCATGCTCACGTGTGTGTGTGTGTGTGTGTGTGTGTGTGAGTGTGTGTGTGTGTACACGTGTGTGTGTATGTGTAAGTGTGTGTGTGTGTGTACATGTGTGTGTGTGTGTGTGTGAGCCTGTGAGAGAGAGAGTTGGGGGGGGGGGGGGGGGAGTAATCACATTTAATTACAGATGCTTGTGTAAATACTTACTTATCAAAGCTGTGATAATAATACGTTGCGTGTGTTTGGTGTATTTTTAGCTTTTGTTGCTGTGTTAAGATGTTAGTCTATTATGTACTCTGTTCCTACTGTGCACCGTAAGACAAATTTCCTTGTAAACTTGTATGGGGACAGTAAATACAGTGATTCTGATTCTGAACATGCCCTTAAATATTACTGTTGCATGAGGAAGGAAGCGATCTCGGTGTCGGTGCGCAGCCCCTTTGAAGCTCCAATCCGTCGCCAGCGATCGAAGGCCCCACCCACAATGTCCAGACGCCAGACGCGCTGCGTGAACTGCGGCTTTCTGGTCATGCGGTGTGTGGCTCTGCCGCCAGACTGGGGTGGGGAATGCCCAGGCATCAGTGCCCCTTTGTTTTGTGTCTGGGCAAAAAGAAGAGAAAAGAACAGTATTGTGTGGGTCCTTTCGCTACAAAGAGGGGTGGGGGGGGGGGGGGGGAGATAGATGGAGAAGGGGGGGGAGGGGGAGAGAGAGAGAGAGGGACACACAGAGAGAGAAAGGGGTGAGGGAGAGAGAGAGGGACAGAGAGAGAGAGAAAGGGGTTACAGAGACAGAGGGACACAGAGAGAGAGGGGGAATAAGAGAGAGAGAGAGGGACAGAGAGAGAGGGGGAATAAGAGAGAGAGAGAGAGAGAGAGAGAGAGAGAGAGAGAGAGAGAGAGAGAGAGAGAGAGAGAGAGAGAGAGAGAGAGAAAGGGATGAGAGAAAGAGAGGGACAGAGACAGAGAGAGAAGGAGAGAGAGATACACAAAGAAAGAAGTGGATGAGCGAGACAGAGAAAGAGATAGAAGTAGATACGAGAGACAGACAGAGAGGCCCAGGGAGAGAGAGTCTGTCTCTGTGCATCCCTGCGTGTGTTTGCATGCACATTTCTGCGTATTATATACATGTGTGTCTCAATGAATGCCATGACTTTTACTTGCGTAGTCTTCATCCCACTCTGAACTCACAGTCCTGGTCTAGCGATACTGGCTTCAACATGCTGCTTTGCTACCAAGGCCACTTGTTTGAAATTTTACTGAAAATGGGAAGTCATAGACATGGTACCATGAAACCTGCCTCATGTCTTTCACGTCTTTAGTTCCAATCTAAAGAGTGTCCCAACTCCTACTGCGTGTTTTGAGAACAAAGGTGAAAGACATGAGGCAGGTTTCATGGTACCATGACTATGACTTCCCATTTTCAGTAAAATTCAGAACGCAACACAAACACTCCCATGGTGTTGTTTTTTCAAAGTTTGATATCCATGTCATTTAACAAATTAACACACAAAAAAGGGACAAGAAAAATATGTTGTTGTGTTGCTTTTGTTTTGTTTTTATTTATTTTTATTTATTTTTATTCTGGGGGCATAAAAATGGCTTGATAAGGCTAGTCAGTCACAAAAGAGAATGACTGTGCTACACCACAAAACATCTTCCACCATTTGCTTTGGTGATGGCTCCCACATCAGTCACGCAGCACAATGATTGCACGGTTTGGCTGATTTCTTCATGATTTGCAGTTGTGCAAAACATCCATTTCAAACCGTTACAAAAGGGTGACGGTAGGCAAAGCAAATGTCTTGCTATACGTACATGCATCCAGTTGAACACAACACATAATTTGTGAAGTAATGGGTTTTTTGCTGACTAATGCTTTTCCACAAACATACAACACTCCTCACTTTGTATAGATTACTCAGGGTTCTGCATCAAACAATGAAGGGGAAAAAAGAAGAAGAAAAAAAGCAACATATATTTTGGCAAAGGAAATCATTGCAATGTCTCGATCACAAATATCATAAAATCTGCCATGAGTATTTTATAACCAAACTACATGACCTAGGGACACCGACCTGCTCACTGGCATCAACAAGGTCACACTCCTGATGATTCACCTCCACCTCTGACAGTTTCTCAAACTTGACAGGCACGTTGTAGGAATCCTCGTCCTTTTCCTCTCTTGAAGAGGGCGCTGTCCACTCCCCTTTTGCTGTGTCCATCCTGGTCTTTACCACCACCAGGGCCTGTCGCCATGGTTCCACTCCCGCCACCTTCATAATAAGAAAAGTCTTATAAAGCACAAAATCATGTCCATATAGACTATTCTAAGTGCATATACGCACACAAACACACACAGGCACCCACACACATGAGCATATGCTGATTATTCAAAGCATAGTTTATAAACAACTTAAGTGGGCAGCAAACAGAGATCTGAGATGGATTAAGACAACAGCTCAGAACAGACAACATGGCAGTCTATAGTTTTGGGAAACGAAATATTCTGAGGTTTGATTTGAATGAGTCCAGAGAGGGTTTCCATGTAGAGGGACAGCAGACAGAAACGGCACAGGAACCAACAGTGGAAAGTCTGGTGCAAGGAATCTGAGGGCTGAGAGTATCAGTAGCAGCATAAATCACACTGCCACTGTCTGCTGGGCTAGCACAGTGTTTAGCCTGAAATGGCACCATAGCACCACAGTGTTTAGCCTGAAACAGCACCACAGCACCACAGTGTTTAGCCTGAAATGGCAATGCAGCACCACAGTGTTTAGCTTGAAATGCCAACGCAGCACCATAGTGTTTAACCTGAAATGCCCACGCAGCACCACAGTGTTTAACCTGAAATGCCAATGCAGCACCACAGTGTTTAACCTGAAATGCCAACACAGCACCACAGTGTTTAACCTGAAATGCCAACACAGCACCATAGTGTTTAACCTAAAATGCCAACACAGCACCACAGTGTTTAGCCTGAAATGCCAGTGTTTAACCTGAAATGCCAACACAGCACCACAGTGTTTAGCCTGAAATGCCAACACAGCACCACAGTGTTTAACCTGAAATGCCAACACAGCACCAGTTTTCAGCCTGAAATGCCAATGCAGCACAAGGAGTTAACCATGCCCACATGTTAGTTTTCAGTGTTTGTTTTTTTCCCCTGCTCATGTCGTCTATTGTTTTAATTTACTGATTTAAACTGCCAAAAACTTCCAGTATTATTCTCAGGTGCGCTTAAGTGCAAATTAAAGCCAAAAATAAAACTGTCTTTTTATGTTGGAACATTTTAAATCTAAGTTTAATGAATGTTATTACTAATAAGTAATATTACTGATTCCAAAAGAGGACAAACTACATTTGTTAGCAAAATAAAATATATCATTAGTTCAAATTAAAGTATTTATGCACATTATCACACACACACACACACACACACACACACGCACGCATGCACGCACGCACACACACACGCACACACACAAACTGAGTTGTCTGTTACAAATGTGAGCAAGTGCTCTTTGTACGTTTTACAATAATCCCGCCCCGCTTAACGGATCAATGCAATTTCATTACTGTACTTTAGGGATGTGAGCAAGTGCTCTTTGTACGTTTTACAATAATCCCGCCCCGCTTAACAGATCAATGCAATTTCATTACTGTACTTTAGTAACCCGGGAACCGGAGCAGACGACGCTTTTGTTTTGAAGCGCGGCGTGTGGCGTAACGCCACATGGCCTTCACACAGCCGACCGGCGATAGCCGCCAGTGCGCGCCCTTTTCAAATCTGTTTTTCTCCCTTAACATTTTGACCGCTTGTTTGTTTACCTACTCTTTGTCTATCTAGTCCTTTTTATGCACTAAGCTATGTATAATATAATTTGGCATCTTAGAATGTTTATTTAACGTTTATTCAGACGCCGGATCGAGCTTAATTAGTAGCCGATGCCTCTCTAGGTCCATTCTTTTATAGCCGTCGTCTGCATGGCGCGCTTTGTTTAGTACTAGTAAATAGTAGTGAAACGTTGTTTTGATTCGATTAAAGTAATTCTGTGTCGATCAATGCGTTGTCGTATAGTATTTTGCTTAGCTGACTTCATGTTTAGTGTTTATTTTGGGTTGAAATTAACTTATTAAGTATTGTGTACTGTAGAAGCTAAGTTGTATTCATAGACTACTTAATCTCACTATCAGCGCTGCTGCGACTAAGGTTACGCGCCCCAGGCGAAAGTTCGCACCGATTGTTTTAATGCTAGTCTTTGAGTTTGTCTTGCTTCTCTTACAGAGCGTTGTATTGTAATTGTTATGTACCATTTTAACCGTGGGAGCGTGCTCTTTATTCCGATGTAAGTTTTAGTGACGTTTATATTTTGTACATTGTGTTAGTTGTGATTTAGCTGTACGAATCTGTATATAGGCAGGCGCAAGCCACGCCTCCCACTCTTTGTGTAAATAAAATAAGTCATGTGTGTACATTTTGTTTATACGGTTTAAAAGATGGTAACTGTAGCTTTCATTTGATGTTTTTCATGTTTTAATTGGTTTAGTTATTGTAGAGGAAAGTGTATTTGTGCGGGCCAGGGAAACACAATTGTCAGCCATTTTGTGGTCCAGAGGGGCGATTTTACTGTAGCGATAGCGTGTGTTCCCTGTGGCCCGCGCCGTTCTCTTATCTATGCGTGAGCGTGATGATTTTGTGTGTGTGCTGAAAACTGTCTGCGGCTGAACAAGTAAAAACTGATTGCTGCCATACGCCTGCTGTGGTCTCCACTTTATTGACTCCGCTGCCTCAGTGTGTCTTGTCCTTTGACCACTCCGCGCCATTACACAAACTTATGGTCATTTGATTTTGAGCAGCAGCTGACAGTTTTAGGAGACTTATGGAGAAATCAGCTATGACAGTGATTGGAGAAAGAATGTCATAAACCAGTGCATGGACTTTGAGCAAATACCTCAGTCTTGACTGTGCTGGTGGCACCACTGGTCTCCATTCCAGACTTGGTGAGCCCCCGGTCCCCCACTGTGGGCCAGTGTGGGTCTAGTGGTTGAAGGTTTGTTTCTGTCATGCCTTGGATTTGCCACTTAAACTGAACCACAGCCTCTGCAGCTGTGCTGGAAGTCTACATCTTCTGCCAAAGAACAAACTGTTGCAAAATAGATTATCAATCCTGAAATCAAGCTGTTACCTTCAGTGTATCTGCTTGAACATATAATTAGTGCATAATTATACATGTATACAACTTTACAAGTGATTAATAACAATAATAAATTAGCTATGCTATCATTGACATTGTATCAATGCATGTGTGTGTGTATGTGCAGTGGAGGATTTCAGAGCTTATTTTTTTAATGAGAAAGAAAAACAGAAAAGCATTCAATGACTCAGGGCCATAGAATTACCCCCCCCCCCCCCCAAAAAAAAAAAAAAAAAATCCAGGCAGTATTCTGTTTTCTAAGACTAAGCGAGTTTTTTCTTTGACAACAAAGTTACACCTTAGGGGCGTGGGAAGTTTAGTACCGTGATAAAGTAATTCCCAAACGTGAGCATTTTATCACAGAAGACGACATTTTGAATGAATCCTTTATGTCTTTAGTTTACGTTAGCTGCACGAAGTGGGTATAAAAAGGTGGGATCAAGGAGACGTTAATAGTTAATATCATTCGTATCAATTATTGCACCGAAGTGAGAATCTAAAATCAGTTGCCTTACTAATAAATGTACGACTACAGATCTAATAATAATAGTAATATAATAATGATAAAGACGCATATTGTTGACTGCTCTGAACTACCTTCAATTTTGCGATCTGACGCACAACAAATGATATACCTGCTAAATATACAACACGTAAAGTTGTAGAAGTGCAGTTTATCCTCTGACGGAACCTCTGCAGACGGAAAACGCCGGAAGCCACTGTGAGTCTAAAGTTTAGTTTCGCATTTAAGCAAACCTTCGACGATTCTGCAACTAATTGACAACAGGTGCATAGAAGCGCATCGTCTAGAAAATTCTTATAACGGTCAAAGCGTGAGCTTATTGTGCCATGGTACAGTCAGTACAAAAAACCAAACTCAAAGCATAACAAACAAAGTATTAGCTTTGCATATTTGTCTCACATTAAATAATACGAGTCGTCCACGATGGCTCTGTGGATTAAAGCAAGTCAGTACACGGGGTGAGGGAGGCCGGTGCGTGTGTGCGTGTGTGTGTGAGTGTGTATGCGTGCATGTCAGTGTGTGAATGAGTGTGTGTGTGTGTGTGTGTGTGTGTGTGTGTGTGTGTGTGTGCGCGCGCGCGCGCGCGCGTCAGTGTGGCTGAGATGATAGAGACTTGCGACCACTGCCAAAATGCTAAAGCTTTTTTTTTTTTTTTAATACTTTATAAGCAGACATAATACAGATATATAATATTTATAAAAGGTAGACCGTAGTGTTATGATAATTGATACTAACATTATGTTTGGTGTATGCCAGATATGTGTATGTGCATATATGCGTTGTACAAGGCTGCACCTCTCTCTCTCTCTGTATGAATTAGTGTGCCATAAGATTGCAATCCACAGGGCCTGTGTGTGTGTGTGTGTGTGTGTGTGTGTGTGTGTGTGTGTGTGTGTGTGTGTGTGTGTGTGTGTGTGTGTGTGTGTGTGTGTTTTGTTCTGTTTCATTGTGGGTCCTTTGTATAATGGGAGTAGAGGTGGGGCATTAGTTCTTAATACATTTATACCTTAAATTTATTTTCCTTTATTTTCTATTTTGCCCATGCAGACAGCCATTTTTTCCCCCTGTGAAACTACCATATATAACTTTATTATGCAAGGAAATCTGGGTGTGAGTTAAAGGTATACTGTAAATGATGGATGCATTTTTTAAAAATTTTTTTAATAAATAATTTAAATCCCCACATTGGTGCGCTTGTAATTTTAGAAAGAAACAAAAACAAAAACAAAACAAAAAACGATTGTCAAGGAACTGACTCAACATTCACACGTCTAGAGTGGTGAAATCAATCTGTCAATCTAAATAATCAAGTGGAAACAAAAAGAAAACATGTGAAACAAAGTGCCTATTGAATTTATTTTTATTTTTTTAATTCTTTCGTTTTAATCAAGCCTTTAATTATTGCAGTTTTTTCTGTAACTTTTGGTGTCAGCTTATTCATTACAGTACGGGCGCCCATCAAGAGACGGACAGTGCTTTCTCGGCGTTTCCGTTTCCTTTGTACACTGCAGACTGTCAGAAGTCATTACCAGAAAACACACCAATCAGAAATTTTGCGGACAGTGCACTGACTTACTGGACTAGTCAATGACGATGACGACTCCCACGACCCACTGCCAGCGAGTTTGTGGACAGGTGTGACGAGAACTACCTCCAGTTAAACTATGGGAAAGGGAATAATGACTGATTTTAGGAGGACCGCATCAAAGAGTATAACTGATGAGATCAAAATTAAAGGAGAAACTACTGAAAGAGTAAAAGTTTATAAATACCTAGGAATAACACTTGACCACCGACCAACTGTATCAGTTGGAAATGCCACATAGATGCAGTAATTAAGACAGAAAGTTCACAGCAGGCTATATCGCTTGAGCTCAGCCTGGGTCCTTTGATGTCCGTGGAGAAATTTTACAGATGTTTTATACAGAGCTCTACTATTAGCAGTGTTTTAACTCTTGGACTGACTTGCTGGGGTGGGAATACATTCAAACCTGACAAAAACAGACTGAGTCTACTGGGGTGGGAATACATTCAAACCTGACAAAAACAGACTGAGTCTACTAGGGTGGGAATACATTTAAACCTGACAAAAACAGACTGAGTCTACTGGGGTGGGAATACATTCAAACCTGACAAAAACAGACTGAGTCTACTAGGGTGGGAATACATTCAAACCTGACAAAAACAGACTGAGTCTACTGGGGTGGGAATACATTCAAACCTGACAAAAACAGACTGAGTCTACTGGGGTGGGAATACATTTAAACCTGACAAAAACAGACTGAGTCTACTGGGGTGGAAATACATTCAAACCTGACAAAAACAGACTGAGTCTACTGGGGTGGGAATACATTCAAACCTGACAAAAACAGACTGAGTCGACAAAACAATCAGAAGGCAGGTGAGTTGGTGGGGAGAAGGCAAGAAAGTATAGACACAGTTTATCATCGATTGATGACAAAACCCTGAGGACAATTTTGGCTGAAAACACCAAATAATAAAAAATGGCTAAAAACAGTCTTAGTCTCTGTTTAGTTCTGATGAGCCGAGTGGCGGAGGTCTTTAATATGTGAATTTGGGGTGCATGTTTTCCGGTCTCACAATCCTGTGGGAAGCCACTGTTTTTGTATATATAAACAATTATATATGTCTGTCTTGCTGCATCAGTTCAACTTTAAAGCAGCAGTGCAAGTTTTTTTCTTGTCAAAATGCGCTACAGTGTTCTAGCTCTTGTTCCTGACAGGGCTGAGTGTAGTCCTCTGCTAGAATAGCTGGGAACTGTCCAGTGACTGCCTTGTACATGAGGAGCAGCCATTGTTGCTGTCTTCGAACTCTGTTATAGAGATTTCAGATCAAGTTCAGACACTTCCTGTTGGTTGTGACACTTCCTGTTGTTTCTGTATATTTATGTCTTTGTGACTGCATTCCCTTTAACTGTTGAAATATTAATTTAATTTGTCGTCGAGCTGGTTTTAGTAAGGAGTTTCTCTTATTCTCCTCGAGGTGGTTTTAGTAAAGATTTTCTCTTACACTCCTCGAGCTGGTTTTAGTGAGGAGTTTCTCTTACACTCCTCAAGCTGGTTTTAGTAAGGAGTTTCCCTTACACTCATCGAGCTGGTTCTAGTGAGGAGTTTCTCTTATACTCCTTGAGCTGGTTTTAGTGAGGAGTTTCTCTTACACTCCTCGGGCTGCTTTAGTGAGGAGTTTCTTTTACTCTCCTGATACTAGTTTTAATGAAGAGTTTTTCTTACACCCCCGACGCTAGTTTTAGTAAGGAGTTTCTCTTACACTCCTCGAGCTGGTTTTAGTGAGGAGTTTCTCTTACACTCCTCGAGCTGGTTTCAGTGAGGAGTTTCTCTTACACTCCTCGAACTGGTTTTAGTGAGGAGTTTCTCGTGCACTCCTTGAGCTGATTTTAGTGAGGAGTTTCTCTTACACTCCACGAGCTGGTTCTAGTGAGGAGTTTCTCTTACACTCCTCGAGTGTTTTAGTGAGGAGTTTCTCTTACACTCCTCGGGCTGGTTTAGTGACGAGTTTCTTTTACACTCCTGATACTAGTTTTATTGAAGAGTTTCGCTTACACTCCTGATGCTAGTTTTAGTCAGGAGTTTCTCTTACACTCATGATGCTAGTTTTAATCAGGAGTTTCTCTTACACACCTGAGGCTAGTTTTGGTCAGGAGTTTCTCTTACACTCCTGATGCTAGTTTTAGTGAGGAGTTTCTCTTACACTCCTCGAGCTGGTTTTAGTGAGGAGTTTCTCTTACACTCCTCGAGATGGTTTTAGTGAGGAGTTTCTCTTACACTCCTGGAGCTGTTTTAGTGAGGAGTTTCTCTTACACTCCTGGAGCTGGTTTAGTGATGAGGTTCTTTTACACTCCTGATACTAGTTTTAGTGAGGAGTTTTCCTTACACTCTTGATGCTAGTTTTAGTTCATTAGTTTTTATTAATTTGTGGTGGAGCAAATTACACTAGTTATTCTGTACACGCTGAGTTTGCGAGTTCCCCGCCACCTTCTTCTTTTGTCGGTATAGTGTCCAGCGGCTTTAACACTCTGAAGATTCCAACACTTTTAGTTCATGCTGGCTTATTTGGGCGTTTTCATAAACCAACGAACTCTGACATGAACCACAGCAGCTTTAAAGTGCGTATGTGATCTTTTTACATGCGTGTACACAAAGGGGATCTCTCGGATTAATTCGTCTCATCCGAAGGACTTTTGTAGAGCAGGCACATATTGACTCCGTGAGCTGCTTTTACTGAAGAGTTTCCCTTACACTCCCGATGCCAGTTTCAGTGAGGAGTTTCTCTTACACTCTTGAGGCTAGTTTCAGTGAGGAGTTTCTCTTACACTCCTGATGCTCGTTTTAGTCAGGAGTTTCTCTTACATTCCTGATGCTAGTTTTAGTCAGGAGATTCTCTTACACTCCTTGAGCTGGTTTTAATGAGGTGTTTCTCTTACACTCCTCGGACTGGTTTACTGAGGAGTTTGTCTTTCACTCCTGGAGCTTTTTTAGTGAGGAGTTTCTCTGACAAGTTTCTCTGATGCTAGTTTTAGTCAGGAGTTTCGCTTACACTCCTGATGCTAGTTTTAATCAGGAGTTTCTCTTACACTCCTGTTGCTAGTTTTGGTCAGGAGTTTCTCTTACACTCCTTGAGCTGGTTTTAGTGAGGAGTTTTCTTTTTCATTCCTCGAGCTGATTTTAGTGAGGAGTTTCTCTTCCACTCCTCGAGCTTGTTCTAGTGAGGAGTTTCTCTTACACTCCTTGAGCTGGTTTTAGTTAGGAGTTTCTCTTACACTCCTCGGGCTGGTTCAGTGAGGAGTTTCTTTTACACTCTTGATAATAGTTTTATTGAAGATTGTCGCTTAAACTCCTGATGCTAGTTTTAGTGAGGAGTTTCTCTTACACTCCTGATACTAGTTTTAGTCAGGAGTTTCTCTTACACTCCTGATGCTAGTTTTAGTCAGGAGTTTCTCTTACACTCCTGATGCTAGTTTTAGTCAGGAGTTTCTCTTACACTCCTGATGCTAGTTTTAGTGAGGAGTTTCTCTTACACTCCTCGGGCTGGTTTAGTGACGAGTTTCTTTTACACTCCTGATACTAGTTTTATTGAAGAGTTTCGCTTACACTCCTAATGCTAGTTTTAGTCAGGAGTTTCTCTTACACTCATGATGCTAGTTTTAATCAGGAGTTTCTCTTACACACCTGAGGCTAGTTTTGGTCAGGAGTTTCTCTTACACTCCTGATGCTAGTTTTAGTGAGGAGTTTCTCTTACACTCCTCGAGCTGGTTTTAGTGAGGAGTTTCTCTTACTCTCCTCCAGCTGGTTTTAGTCAGGAGTTTCTCTTGCACTCCTGGAGCTGTTTTAGTGAGGAGTTTCTCTTACACTCCTGGAGCTGGTTTAGTGATGAGGTTCTTTTACACTCCTGATACTAGTTTTAGTGAGGAGTTTTCCTTACACTCCTGATGCTAGTTTTAGTTCATTAGTTTTTATTAATTTGTGGTGGAGCAAATTACACTAGTTATTCTGTACACGCTGAGTTTGCGAGTTCCCCGCCACCTTCTTCTTTTGTCGGTATAGTGTCCAGCGGCTTTAACACTCTGATGATTCCAACACTTTTAGTTCATGCTGGCTTATTTGGGCGTTTCCAAAATCCAACGAACTCTGACATGAACCACAGGAGATTTAAAGTGCGTATGTGATCTTTTTACATGCGTGTACACAAAGGGGATCTCTCGGCTTAATTCGTCTCATCCGAAGGACTTTTGTAGAGCAGGCACATATTGACTCCGTGAGCTGCTTTTACTGAAGAGTTTTCCTTACACTCCCGATGCCAGTTTTAGTGAGGAGTTTCTCTTACACTCCTGATGCTAGTTTCAGTGAGGAGTTTCTCTTACACTCCTGATGCTAGTTTTTGTGAGGGTTTTTTCTTGCACTACGCGAGCTGGTTTTAGTGAGGAGTTTCCCTTACACTCCCGATGTCAGTTTTAGTGAGGAGTTTCTCTTACACTCCTTATGCTAATTTTAGCGAGGAGTAATCAGTTCGCATGACAATCATCATGCTAGTTTTAGTGAGGAGTTTCTCTTACTGTCCCCATGCTGATTATAGAGAGGATGTTTTGAAACACTTTGTATCAGTGCTGGATTGGTGGGAATCGTCTCTTACACTGAGGTGCACATCTCGTGCTGGAGTTAATTAGGACATGCGTTTCTCTTATACTGTAGTATTAACGACTACACAGAAATAATGCCAGATGTTATCCATTGTCCAAACAAAGACGCAAGAGCAAGGTCTGACAGGTTACAGCTCGGTACGGCTCACATCCAGAGCTTCACACAGACTAGGCAAGTGTCGGTTGTCATGGGTATGACTCGGTTTTGGGCTGCTACTGGCTCTTAGCGAGTGCAGTGCATGCTCAGGGCGCGGCAGCCACCGACACGCCTCGTCTGGCTTCGTCTCGGTACAGACTGACCCGGCAGCTCAGTCCTGACATGACCTCGTCCGTACATCTGTCTTTCTTTTTACACTCATCGTGCTGTTTAGTGAGGAGTTGCTCTTACACTCCTCGGGTCATTTGTTTTATTGAGGAGTTTCTCTTACACTCCTCGAGCTGGTTTTATTGAGGAGTTTCCCTTACACTCCTCGAGCTTGTGTTTGTGAGGAGTTTCTCTTACACTCCTCGAGCTGGTTTTAGTGAGGAGTTTCTCTTACACTCCTCGAGCTAGTTTTAGTAAGGAGTTTCTCTTATTCTCCTCGAACTGGTTTTAGTGAGGAGTTTCTCTTACACTCCTCGAGCTGGTTTTAGTGAGGAGTTTCTCTTACACTCCTCGAGCTGGTTCTAGTGAGGAGTTTCTCTTACACTCCTCGAGCTGGTTTTAGTGAGGAGTTTCTCTTACACTCCTCGAGCTGGTTTTAGTGAGGAGTTTCTCTTACACTCTTCGGGCTGGTTTCGTGAGGAGTGTCTTTAACTCTCGTGATACTAGTTCTATTGAGGAGTTTCTCTTACACTCCTGATGCTAGTTTTAATGAGGAACTCTTCTTACACTCCCGATGCTAGTTTTGGTCAGGAGTTTCTCTTACACTCCTGATGTTAGTTTTGGTCAGGAGTTTCTCGTACACTCCTCGAGCTGGTTTTAGTGGGGAGTTTCTCTTACATACCTCCAGCTGGTTTTAGTGAGTAGTTTCTCTTACACTCCTCGAGCTGATTTTAGTGGGGAGATTCTCTTACACTCCTCGAGCTGGTTCTAGTGAGGAGTTTCTCTTACACTCCTCGAGCTGATTTTAGTGAGGAGTTTCTCGTACACTCCTCGGTCTGGTTTAGTGAGGAGTTTCTTTTACACTCCTGATACTAGTTTTATTGAAGAGTGTCTCTTACACTCCTGATGCTAGTTTTAGTGAGGAGTTTCTCTTACACTCCTCCAGCTGGTTTTAGTGAGGAGTTTCTCTTACACTCCTCGAGCTGATTTTAGTGAGGAGTTTCTCTTACACTCCTCGAGCTGGTTCTAGTGTGGAGTTTCTCTTACACTGCTCGAGTTGGTTTGAGTCAGGATTTTTGCTTACATTCCTCGGGCTCGTTTAGTGAGGAATTTCTTTTACACTCCTGATACTAGTTTTACTGAAGAGCTTCGCTTACACTCACTCCTGATGCTAGTTTTAGTGAGGAGTTTCTCTTACACTCCTGATGCTAGTTTTAATCAGGAGTTTCTCTTACACTCCTGATGCTAGTTTTAGTCAGGAGTGTCTCTTACACTCCTTATGCTAGTTTTAGTCAGGAGTTTCTCTTACACTCCTCGAGCTGGTTTAATGAGTAGTTTCTCTTACACTCCTGGAGCTGTTTTAGTGAGGAGTTTCTCTTACACTCCTGATGCTAGTTTTAGTCAGGAGTTTGTCTTACACTGCTGATGCTAGGTTTAGTCAGGAGTTTCTCTTACACTCCTGATGATAGTTTTGGTCAGGAGTTTATCTTACACTTCTGATGCTAGTTTTAGTGAGGAGTTTCTCTTACACTCCTCGAGCTGGTTTTAGTTAGGATTTTCTCTTACACTCCTCGATCTGGTTTTAGTCAGGAGTTTCTGTTACACTTCTCGAGCTGGTTTTAGTCAGGAGTTTCTCTTGCACTCCTGGAGCTGGTTTAGTGATGAGGTTCTTTTACACCCCTGATACTAGTTTTAGTAAGGAGTTTTCCTTAGACTCCTAATGCTAGTTTTAGTTAATTAGTTTTTATTAATTGGTGGTGGAACAAATTACACAAGTTTGCTAGTTCCTCGCCACCTTCTTCTTTAGTCGGTATAGTGTCCAGCGGCTTTAACACTCTGAAGATTCCAACACTTTTAGTTCATGCTGGCTTATTTGGGCGTTTTCAAAATCCAACGAACTCTGACATGAACCACAGGAGATTTAAAGTGCGTATGCGATCTTTTTACATGCGTGTACACAAAGGGGATCTCTCGGCTTAATTCGTCTCATCCGAAGGACTTTTGTAGAGCAGGCACATATTGACTCCGTGAGCTGCTTTTACTGAAGAGTTTCCCTTACACTCCCGATGCCAGTTTCAGTGAGGAGTTTCCCTTACACTCCCGATGCCAGTTTCAGTGAGGAGTTTCTCTTACACTTTTGATGCTAGTTTTTGTGAGGAGTTTTTCTTGCACTGCGCGAGCTGGTTTTAGTGAGGAGTTTCACTTACACTCCCGATGCCAGTTTTAGTGAGGAGTTTCTCTTACACTCCTGAGGCTAGTTTTAGTGAGGAATTTCTATTACAATGCAGATACTAATTTTAGTCAAGAGTTTCTCTTACACTCCTCGAGCTGGTTTTAGTGTGGAGTTTCTCTTACATTCCTCGAGTTGGTTTTAGTGAGGTGTTTCTCTTACATTCCTCGGGCTGGTTTAGTGAGGAGTTTCTTTAACTCTCCTGATACTAGTTTTATTGAGGAGTTTCTCTTACACTCCTTGAGCTGGTTTTAGTGAGGAGTTTTCTTTTTCATTCCTCGAGCTGATTTTAGTGAGGAGTTTCTCTTCCACTCCTCGAGCTTGTTCTAGTGAGGAGTTTCTCTTACACTCCTTGAGCTGGTTTTAGTTAGGAGTTTCTCTTACACTCCTCGGGCTGGTTCAGTGAGGAGTTTCTTTTACACTCTTGATACTAGTTTTATTGAAGAGTGTCGCTTAAACTCCTGATGCTAGTTTTAGTCAGGAGTTTCTCTTACACTCCTGATGCTAGTTTTAGTCAGGAGTTTCTCTTATACTCCTCATGCTAGTTTTAGTCAGGAGTTTCTCTTACACTCCTGATGCTAGTTTTAGTGAGGAGTTTCTCTTACACTCCTCGGGCTGGTTTAGTGACGAGTTTCTTTTACACTCCTGATACTAGTTTTATTGAAGAGTTTCGCTTACACTCCTGAAGCTAGTTTTAGTCAGGAGTTTCTCTTACACTCCTCATGACGCTAGTTTTAATCAGGAGTTTCTCTTACACACCTGAGGCTAGTTTTGGTCAGGAGTTTCTCTTACACTCCTGATGCTAGTTTTAGTGAGGAGTTTCTCTTACACTCCTCGAGCTGGTTTTAGTGAGGAGTTTCTCTTACACTCCTCGAGCTGGTTTTAGTCAGGAGTTTCTCTACACTCCTGGAGCTGTTTTAGTGAGGAGTTTCTCTTACACTCCTGGATCTGGTTTAGTGATGAGGTTCTTTTACACTCCTGATACTAGTTTTAGTGAGGAGTTTTCCTTACACTCCTGATGCTAGTTTTAGTTCATTAGTTTTTATTAATTTGTGGTGGAGCAAATTACACTAGTTATTCTGTACACGCTGAGTTTGCGAGTTCCCCGCCACCTTCTTCTTTTGTCGGTATAGTGTCCAGCGGCTTTAACACTCTGAAGATTCCAACACTTTTAGTTCATGCTGGCTTATTTGGGCGTTTCCATAATTCAACGAACTCTGACATGAACCACAGGAGATTTAAAGTGCGTATGTGATCCTTTTACGTGCGTGTACACAAAGGGGATCTCTCGGATTAATTCGTCTCATCCGAAGGACTTTTGTAGAGCAGGCACATATTGACTCCGTGAGCTGCTTTTACTGAAGAGTTTCCCTTACACTCCCGATGCCAGTTTCAGTGAGGAGTTTCTCTTCCACTTCTGATGCTAGTTTTTGTGAGGGTTTTTTCTTGCACTACGCGAGCTGGTTTTAGTGAGGAGTTTCCCTTACACTCCCGATGTCAGTTTTAGTGAGGAGTTTCTCTTACACTCCTGAGGCTAGTTTTAGTGAGGAATTTCTATTACACTGCAGATACTAATTTTAGTCAAGAGTTTTTCTTACACTCCTCATACTAGTTTTTACCTCATGCTGGAACGCAACACTCATCATGGCGTATTTGCGAGGAGCTTTTGTTACTCTCCTCGGCCTGGTTTTTGTGAAGAGTTTCTTATAGAATCCTCTTAGTGAGAAGTTCCTCTTACACTCCTGATGCTAATTTGAGTGAGGAGTCTCTCTTACGCTGCTCATGCTAGTTTTAGTGAGGAGTCTCTCTTACGCTGCTCATGCTAGTTTTAGTGAGGAGTCTCTCTTACGCTGCTCATGCTAGTTTTAGTGAAGTGTTTCTCTTACACACCTCATGCTAGTTTTAGTGAAGTGTTTCTCTTACACACCTCATGCTAGTTTTAGTGAAGTGTTTCTCTTACACACCTCATGCTAGTTTTAGTGAAGTGTTTCTCTTACACACCTCATGCTAGTTTTAGTGAAGTGTTTCTCTTACACACCTCATGCTAGTTTTAGTGAAGTGTTTCTCTTACACACCTCATGCTAATTTTAGTGAAGTGTTTCTCTTACACACCTCATGCTAGTTTTAGTGAAGTGTTCTCTTACACACCTCATGCTAGTTTTAGTGAAGTGTTTCTCTTACACACCTCATGCTAGTTTTAGTGAAGTGTTTCTCTTACACACCTCATGCTAGTTTTAGTGAAGTGTTTCTCTTACACACCTCATGCTAGTTTTAGTGAGGTGTTTCTCTTAACACCTCATGCTAGTTTTAGTGAGGTGTTTCTCTTACACACCTCATGCTAGTTTTAGTGAGGTGTTTTTCTTACACACCTCATGCTAGTTTTAGTGAGGTGTTTCTCTTACACACCTCATGCTAGTTTTAGTGAGGTGTTTCTCTTACACACCTCATGCTAGTTTCAGTGAGGTGTTTCTCTTACACACCTCATGCTAGTTTCAGTGAGGTGTTTCTCTTACACACCTCATGCTAGTTTCAGTGAGGTGTTTCTCTTACACACCTCATGCTAGTTTCAGTGAGGTGTTTCTCTTACACACCTCATGCTAGTTTCAGTGAGGTGTTTCTCTTACACACCTCATGCTAGTTTCAGTGAGGTGTTTCTCTGAAACACGTCATGCTAGTTTTAATGAGGTGTTTCTCTTACACACCTCATGCTACTTTTAGTGAGGTGTTACTCTTGCACTCTTGATGATACTTCTAGTGAGATGTTTCTCTTTTACAACTCATGCTAGTTTTAAGGAGGTGTTTCTCTTACACATCTCATGCTAATTGTAGTGAGGTGTTTCTCTTACACACGTCATGCTAGTTTTAATGAGGTGTTTCTCTTACACACCTCATGCTACTTTTAGTGAGGTGTTACTCTTGCACTCATGATGATACTTCTAGTGAGGTGTTTCTCTTACACACCTCTTGCTAGGTTTAGTGAGGTTTTTCTCTTGCACTCCTGATGATACTTCTTGTGAGGTGTTTCTCTTACACACCTCATGCTAATTGTAGTGAGGTGTTTCTCTTACACACGTCATGCTAGTTTTAGTGAGGTGTTTCTCCTACACACCTCATGCTACTTTTAGTGAGGTGTTACTGTTGCACTCATGGTGATACTTCTAGTGAGGTGTTTCTCTTACACACCTCATGCTAGTTTTAAGGAAGTGTTTCTGTTGCACTCCTGATGATACTTCTTGTGAGGTGTTTCTCTTACACACCTCATTCTAATTTTAGTGAGGTGTTTCTCTTACACTCCTCATGCTAGTTTTAGTGAGGTGTTTCTCTTGCACTCCTGGTGATACTTTTTGTGAGGTGTTTCTCTTACACATCTCATGCTAATTTTAGTGAAGTGTTTCTCTTACACACCTGATGC
This sequence comes from Alviniconcha strummeri, assembly GCA_963584105.1. Classification (NCBI taxonomy): domain Eukaryota; kingdom Metazoa; phylum Mollusca; class Gastropoda; family Provannidae; genus Alviniconcha; species Alviniconcha strummeri. Next base: position 2,174,932 of record OY757558.1, on the reverse strand, counting down.
TAGTTTTAGTTAAATGTTTCTCTTGCACGCCTGATGATACTTGCACGCCTGATGATGCTAGTTTTAGTGAGGTGTTTCTCTTACACATCTCATGCTAGTTTTAGTGAGGTGTTTCTCTTACACACCTCATGCTAGTTTCAATGATGTGTTTCTGTTGCACTCCTGATGATACTTCTTGTGAGGTGTTTCTCTTACACACCTCATGCTAATTGTAGTGAAGTGTTTCTCTTACACACCTCATGCTAGTTTTACTGAGGTGTTACTCTTGAACTCTTGATGATACTTCTAGTGAGGTGCTTCTCTTACACATCTCATGCTAGTTTTAGTGAGGTGTTTCTCTTACACACCTTATGCTAGTTTTAGTGAGGTGATTCTCTTGCACTCCTGATGAAACCTCTAATGATTTGTTTCTCTTACAAACCTCATGATACTTCTAGTAAAGTTTGTCTCTTACACACCTGATGCTAGTTTTAGTGAGGTATTTGTCTTACACACCTCATGCTAGTTTTATTGAGGTGTTTCTCTTACACATCTCATGCTATTTTTTAGTGAGGTGTTTCTCTTACACAGCTCATGCTAGTTTTAGTGAGGTGTTTTTGTCAGTTACACTCCTGATGCTAGTTTTTGTGAGGTGTTTTTCTTACACACCGCATGCTAGTTTTAAGGAGGTGTTTCTTTTACGCGCCTCATGCTACTTTTAGTGATGAGTTTCTCTATGAATCATGATGATAATTTTAGCATGGTGTTTCTGTTAGTTACACTCCTGATGCTAGTTTCAGTGATGAGTTTCTCTTGCACTCCTTATGCTAATTTTAGCGAGGAGTAATCAGTCCGCATGACAATCATCATGCTAGTTTTAGTGAGGAGTTTCTCTTACTGTCCCCATGCTGATTATAGAGAGGATGTTTTGAAACACTTTATATCAGTGCTGGATTGGTGGGAATCGTCTCTTACACTGAGGTGCACATCTCGTGCTGGAGTTAATTAGGACATGCGTTTCTCTTATACTGTAGTATTAACGACTACACAGAAATAATGCCAGATGTTATCCATTGTCCAAACAAAGACGCAAGAGCAAGGTCTGACAGGTTACAGCTCGGTACGGCTCACATCCAGAGCTTCACACAGACTAGGCAAGTGTCGGTTGTCATGGGTATGACTCGGTTTTGGGCTGCTATTGGCTCTTAGCGAGTGCAGTGCATGCTCAGGGCGCGGCAGCCACCGACACGCCTCGTCTGGCTTCGTCTCGGTACAGACTGACCCGGCAGCTCAGTCCTGACATGACCTCGTCCGTACATCTGTCTTTCTTTTTACACTCATCGTGCTGTTTAGTGAGGAGTTTCTCTTACACTCCTCGGGTCATTTGTTTTATTGAGGAGTTTCTCTTACACTCCTCGAGCTGGTTTTATTGAGGAGTTTCCCTTACACTCCTCGAGCTTGTGTTTGTGAGGAGTTTCTCTTACACTCCTCGAGCTGGTTTTAGTGAGGAGTTTCTCTTACACTCCTCGAGCTAGTTTTAGTAAGGAGTTTCTCTTATTCTCCTCGAACTGGTTTTAGTGGGGAGTTTCTCTTACACTCCTCGAGCTGGTTTTAGTGAGGAGTTTCTCTTACACTCCTCGAGCTGGTTTTAGTGAGGAGTTTCTCTTACACTCCTCGAGCTGGTTTTAGTGAGGAGTTTCTCTTACACTCCTCGAGCTGGTTTTAGTGAGGAGTTTCTCTTACACTCTTTGGGCTGGTTTCGTGAGGAGTGTCTTTAACTCTCGTGATACTAGTTTTACTGAGGAGTTTCTCTTACACTCCTGATGCTAGTTTTAATGAGGAATTCTTCTTACACTCCCGATGCTAGTTTTGGTCAGGAGTTTCTCTTACACTCCTGATGTTAGTTTTGGTCAGGAGTTTCTCGTACACTCCTCGAGCTGGTTTTAGTGGGGAGTTTCTCTTACATACCTCCAGCTGGTTTTAGTGAGGAGTTTCTCTTACACTCCTCGAGCTGATTTTAGTGGGGAGATTCTCTTACACTCCTCGAGCTGGTTCTAGTGAGGAGTTTCTCTTACACTCCTCGAGCTGGTTTTAGTGAGGAGTTTCTCTTACACTCCTCGGTCTGGTTTAGTGAGGAGTTTCTTTTACACTCCTGATACTAGTTTTATTGAAGAGTGTCTCTTACACTCCTGATGCTAGTTTTAGTCAGGAGTTTCTCCTACACTCCTCCAGCTGGTTTTAGTGAGGAGTTTCTCTTACACTCCTCGAGCTGATTTTAGTGAGGAGTTTCTCTTACACTCCTCGAGCTGGTTCTAGTGTGGAGTTTCTCTTACACTGCTCGAGCTGGTTTGAGTCAGGATTTTTGCTTACATTCCTCGGGCTCGTTTAGTGAGGAATTTCTTTTACACTCCTGATACTAGTTTTACTGAAGAGCTTCGCTTACACACACTCCTGATGCTAGTTTTAGTCAGGAGTTTCTCTTACACTCCTCGAGCTGGTTTAATGAGTAGTTTCTCTTACACTCCTGGAGATGTTTTAGTGAGGAGTTTCTCTTACACTCCTGATGCTAGTTTTAGTCAGGAGTTTCTCTTACACTCCTGATGCTAGGTTTAGTCAGGAGTTTCTCTTACACTCCTGATGATAGTTTTGGTCAGGAGTTTATCTTACACTTCTGATGCTAGTTTTAGTGAGGAGTTTCTCTTACACTCCTCGAGCTGGTTTTAGTTAGGATTTTCTCTTACACTCCTCGATCTGGTTTTAGTGATGAGTTTCTGTTACACTTCTCGAGCTGGTTTTAGTCAGGAGTTTCTCTTGCACTCCTGGAGCTGGTTTAGTGATGAGGTTCTTTTACACCCCTGATACTAGTTTTAGTAAGGAGTTTTCCTTAGACTCCTAATGCTAGTTTTAGTTAATTAGTTTTTATTAATTGGTGGTGGAGCAAATTACACAAGTTTGCTAGTTCCTCGCCACCTTCTTCTTTTGTCGGTATAGTGTCCAGCGGCTTTAACACTCTGAAGATTCCAACACTTTTAGTTCATGCTGGCTTATTTGGGCGTTTTCAAAATCCAACGAACTCTGACATGAACCACAGGAGATTTAAAGTGCGTATGTGATCTTTTTACATGCGTGTACACAAATGGGATCTCTCGGCTTAATTCGTCTCATCCGAAGGACTTTTGTAGAGCAGGCACATATTGACTCCGTGAGCTGCTTTTACTGAAGAGTTTCCCTTACACTCCCGTTGCCAGTTTCAGTGAGGAGTTTCCCTTACACTCCCGATGCCAGTTTTAGTGAGGAGTTTCCCTTACACTCCCGATGCCAGTTTTAGTGAGGAGTTTCCCTTACACTCCCGATGCCAGTTTTACTGAAGAGTTTCCCTTACACTCCCGATGCCAGTTTTACTGAAGAGTTTCCCTTACACTCCCGATGCCAATTTCAGTGAGGAGTTTCCCTTACACTCCCGATGCCAGTTTTAGTGAGGAGTTTCTCTTACACTCCTGATGCTAGTTTTTGTGAGGAGTTTTTCTTGCACTGCGCGAGCTGGTTTTAGTGAGGAGTTTCCCTTACACTCCCGATGCCAGTTTTAGTGACGAGTTTCTCTTACACTCCTGAGGCTAGTTTTAGTGAGGAATTTCTATTACAATGCAGATACTAATTTTAGTCAAGAGTTTCTCTTACACTCCTCGAGCTGGTTTTAGTGTGGAGTTTCTCTTACATTCCTCGAGTTGGTTTTAGTGAGGTGTTTCTCTTACATTCCTCGGGCTGGTTTAGTGAGGAGTTTCTTTAACTCTCCTGATACTAGTTTTATTGAGGAGTTTCTCTTACACGCCTAATGCTAGTTTTAATGAGGAGTTTTTCTTACACTCCCGATGCTAGTTTTGGTCAGGAGTTTCTCTTACACTCCTGATGCTAGTTTTGGTCAGGAGTTTCTCTTACACTCCTCCAGCTGGTTTAAGTGGGGAGTTTCTCTTACACTGCTCGAGCTGGTTTTAGTGGGGAGTTTCTCTAACACCCCTCGAGCTGATTTTAGTGAGGAGATTCTCTTACACTCCTCGAGCTGGTTATAGTGAGGAGTTTCTCTTACACTCCTCGAGCTGGTTTTAGTAAGGAGTTTTTCTTACACTCTTCGGGCTGGTTTAGTGAGGAGTTTTTTTACACTCCTGATACTAGTTTGATTGAAGAGTTTCGCTTACACTCCTGATGCTAGTTTTAGTGAGGAGTTTCTCTTACACTCCTGATGCTAGTTTTAGTCAGGAGTTTCTCTTACACCCCTCGAGCTGGTTTTAGTCAGGAGTTTCTCTTACACTCCTGATGCTAGTTTTAGTCAGGAGTTTCTCTTACACCCCCCGAGCTGGTTTTAGTGAGGTGTTTCTCTTACACTCCTTGAGCTGGTTTTAGTGAGGAGTTTCTCTTACACTCTTGGAGCTGTTTTAGTGAGGAGTTTCTCTTACACTACTGATGCTAGTTTTAGTGAAGAGGTTATCTTACACTTCTCGAGCTGGTTTTAGTGAGGAGTTTCTCTTACACTCCTGGAGCTGGTTTAGTGATTAGGTTCTTTTACACTCGTGATACTAGTTTTGGTGAGGAGTTTTCCTTACACTCCTGATGCTAGTGTTAGTGAGGAGTATCCCTTACACTTCTGATGCTAGTTTTATTGAGGAGTTTCTCTTTCGCTCCTCGAGCTGGTTTTAGTGAAGAGTTTCTTTTAGACTCCTGATATTAATTTTAGTGAGGAGTTTCCCTTACAGTCCTGATGCTAGATTTAGTGAGGAGTTTACTTTACCCTGCTGATGCTTTTGGAGTTTCCTTTATACTCCTGGTGCTTTTGGTGAGAAATTTCTCTTACACTCCTGATGCTAGTTTTACATGAGGAGTTTCTCGTATATTCCCTGAGCTGGTTTTAGTGAAGAGTTTCTCTAATATTCCTTAAGCTGGTTTTAGTGAGGAATTTCTCTGATACTCTTAAGTTTCTCTAATACTCCTCTAACACCCCTGAAGCTTGCTGATAGCGAGGAGTTCCCCTTACACTCCTGATGCTAGTTTTTGTGAGGAGGGTACCTTTGACTCCTTGTGTCATTTTTAGTATGGAGTTTGTCATACATTTCTCTTGCTGGTTCAGTTTAGTGAGGAGTTTCTCTTACACACCTCATGCTTTGTTTATTCGTGAGGAGTTTCTCTTACACACCTCATGCTATGCGTTTTCGTGAGGAGTTTCTCTTACACTCCTGATGCTATGTTTATTCGTGAGGAGATTTTCTTACACTCCTGATGCTACTTTTAATGAGGAGTTTCTCTTACCCTACTCATACTAGTTTTAGTGAGGAGCTTCTCTTACACTCCCTATACTAGTTTCAATGAGGTTTTCATATAATCCTGGTGCTTATTTTAGTGAGAAATTTATCTGATCTCTTCATGCTAGTTTTAGTGAGAAGTTTTCTTCGTACATTCCTCTTGCTAGTTTTACCGATGAATTGTACACTCCCGATGTTACTTTTAGTGAGGAATTTCTCTTACACTCTTGATGCTAGTTTTAGTGAGGAGTTCCGCTCCTGATGTTAGTTTATAAAGGAGATATTCTTACACTCCTCATATTCGTTTAGCGTGGAGTTTCTCTTACACTCTTCATGCTAGTTTTAGTGAAGAGTTTCTCTGACACTCCTGATGCCAGTTTTAGTCAGGAGTTCCCCTTACACTCCTGATGCTAGTTTTTGTGAGGAGGGTACCTTTGACTCCTTGTGTCATTTTTAGTATGGAGTTTGTCATACATTTCTCTTGCTGGTTCAGTTTAGTGAGGAGTTTCTCTTACACACCTCATGCTTTGTTTATTCGTGAGGAGTTTCTCTTACACACCTCATGCTATGCGTTTTCGTGAGGAGTTTCTCTTACACTCCTGATGCTATGTTTATTCGTGAGGAGATTTTCTTACACTCCTGATGCTACTTTTAATGAGGAGTTTCTCTTACCCTACTCATACTAGTTTTAGTGAGGAGCTTCTCTTACACTCCCTATACTAGTTTCAATGAGGTTTTCATATAATCCTGGTGCTTATTTTAGTGAGAAATTTATCTGATCTCTTCATGCTAGTTTTAGTGAGAAGTTTTCTTCGTACATTCCTCTTGCTAGTTTTACCGATGAATTGTACACTCCCGATGTTACTTTTAGTGAGGAATTTCTCTTACACTCTTGATGCTAGTTTTAGTGAGGAGTTCCGCTCCTGATGTTAGTTTATAAAGGAGATATTCTTACACTCCTCATATTCGTTTAGCGTGGAGTTTCTCTTACACTCTTCATGCTAGTTTTAGTGAAGAGTTTCTCTGACACTCCTGATGCCAGTTTTAGTCAGGAGTTTCTCTAACACTCCTGATGTTGGTTTTAGTGAAGAATGTCTCTTACACTCCTGATGTTAGTTTTAGTGAAGTTTCTCTTACACCCCTGATGCCAGTTTAGTCAGGAGTTTCTCTTACACTCCTCATCCAAGATTTAATGAGTTGTTTTAGCGAGGAGTATCTTTTGCAGACATCGTGCTCAATCAGTGGTTTTAGTGAGGAGTTTTTCTTGCACTCCTGATGCTAGTTTTGTTGAGAGGGTTCTCTTACACCCCTGATGCCATTTTTAATGAGAAGTTTCTCATACAGTCCTCTTGCTGCTTCAGTTTAGTTAGGAGATTTTTTTTCACTACACACCTCATTTGATGTTTAGTGAGGAGTTTCAGTTACGTTCCTGATGCTAGTTTTAGTGAGTCTACACTTTTCCTCCTAGTGTAAGTCTGGAGTTTCTCTGACACTCCTGATGCTAGTCAAATTTTGATGAGTTTCACTTACACTGATCGTGTTCAATGGTTTTAGTGAAGGCTTTCTCTTACAGTCATAATGCTGACTGAGTTTAATGGGGAGTTTCTCTTACACTCCGGATGCTAGTTTTAGTGAGAAGTTGACTCTCCTGATGCCAGTTTTAATGTGGAATTTGTTTTACAGTCTTCATGCTAGTTTTAGCCAGGAGGAGTTTCTCTTAAGCCTGCAATGAATTTCATTTACATCCCTGATGATGATCGTTTTAGCGAGAAGTAGCAGTCTTGACAACTGACCAGAAACAAAAAACAGAAGAAAAATACCCCATAAACTACCCCCCAAAATGAGTGGGTTGGGTAGGGGTGAGGGTGGGACATTTACATACACAAGAATACCATCATTCTGGTAGATCAGCTCTATGCAAGTTTACAAATAATAATCCATTCTTTACCTACTGTAAAGTAGTGTCTAATTGCTTTCTTCTGTTTATAACATGGAAAACAAGTTCTCAACCATTTAGACACAGACGTTTATTTCAGTCTTGCTTCAATTCGGTGCTGATTTTACTGGATATGGCGTTAAGTTGTGTAGTGCTCCAAACTCTAGTCTAGCCTGTGATAGCTTTACTCTAGAGCAATACATGCACACACACACACACACACACACACACACACACACACACACACACACACACACACACACACACACACACACACACACACACACACACACACTCACGCACGCACGCACGCACGCACGCACACAAACACACTCAATAGACGATTTCCGGAAATAACAGACAAAGATAATTTGACAGTGTTTTCTTACTCCGGGAGAGTGAAGTCCCCTGAATGGAGGCGGCAGCTCAGAAGAGCCGATCTGCGAAAGTTCTAGATCTTCAGGCATGGACCTATTATAATTTATACTAGACTACCAGCTGGGGGAACCTACTATCCGATCTGCATGTTCCCCACGAACAGTGAACGCTTGATCGGCATTTCTGATGCCTTTTCTGCCTTTGTTTACGGGTATCCGTCATCTTGCCCACGTGCTTGCTGTACCCCCAACAAAAGTGCGCCTACTCTGCGCTACACCCACAGGCATGGACCTAGATATACAGGCCATGCCTGTAGGCACTTACCGAGTGCAGTCCCCTGGATTTCCGAAGATCGTCTATTATAGAGATATACAATGGATTCAATTCTTGAAATATACTCGATGAGAGAGAGAGACTGAGAGAGAGAGAGAGAGAGAGAGAGAGAGAGAGAGAGAGAGAGAGAGAGAGAGAGAGAGAGAGAGACACACACACACACACACACACACACACACACACACACACACACACACACACACACACACACACACACACACACACACACACACACACACACACACACACACACTCAAACACAGAGAGAGAGAGAGAGAGAGAGAGAGAGAGAGAGAGAGAGAGAGAGAGAGAGAGAGAGAGAGAGAGAGAGAGAGAGAGAGAGAGAAAGCTGCACGGTACTCACAACTGATGGAGTCGTTCCGCATCAAAACTTGATCGCGGTCACAGTCCACTGAAACCCCGCTTTTCTGACGGATGTGGTCAACGGCCGATGCGGCTTGGAATTTAACTTGATACAATTTTAAAGAGTCATGTATGGGCCTAATCGCCAGCAGAAAAACGGACCGCTGAGACTGAGCTGAATGCAGAGAAAACCAAGTCCTACTGACTGTGACAAAACCGGCAACTGATGATGCGGGCGAAGGCGACGACTACCGGACCATTGGACCTCCATGTGCGGGAACTGCGGCGGCGTGAAGAGACTGACACGGAAGAGGGACATGGTAAATGATGGTTCAGATACTAAGTATCAGTCTTGTTCTGAACTTCGCCTTGACGGAGGTGTTTGTTCCTCAGTGGGAATTAGCACTCACTGAGTGACTGGCCGGGGAGACTTGGAGACTTAACTAAGTGTTCACAAGTGAACTGTGTTAAAATCCAGTACGGAAAAGCATGAGAACTACTCACGCCCAGTCAGTAACGATTGGAGCTGTCACACTCAGTGACTGGACAGTGCTGTACCGTGAGTAAAATCGGTCGGAAAATTAACTCAATCCATGAGCGGAGAGAAAAGCTCAAGTGTTTCCGCTATTCAAACACACACGCACGCACGCACGCACGCACGCACGCACGCATGCACGCAGGCGCGCGCGCACGCAAGCACGCACACACACACACACACACAAACACACACACACACACACACACACACACACACACACACACACACACACACACACACACACACACACACACACACACACACACACACACACACACACACACGCGCGCGCGCTCTCAATGACAAACTCGAAGCACTGGTTTACGATATCCTTCTTTCAGCCCCTGGCGTATTTAGTTACACCATAGGGACAAAAAACTGTCAGCTAACGAGCAGTTTTTTTGTTGGTGCTCAAACAGTAGTAAGTTTGTTACAAACAACTCAAATTATGTCAGACGTTTGTGCTATGACTGATCATGCTGCTTACGCCAGCTCAGATAAAACCAAAATCGTTTGAATCGAGATGGAATTTCTTCTTTTTTAACCCAGGGTGGATGCGTCTCCTGTTTACGGTGCGTGCTTGAGCGCTAGGTTGCTTCCACAGTCTTACTAGTACCCAAACTCCAAGCACTGGTTAACGACATCCTTCGGATATTAATAATACGCGCTATAAAAGGATACAGTCACTCATTCAGAATCACATGCCAGTGTGCGCAGTGAGTCTTCTCGACAGCAGAGAACAGCGCTATATAAAAGCTATGAATAATAATAATCCTTCCTTCAGCTTTGGAGGAAGGTGCCGGAAAGCGGTGTTCGGGGGTGTGGTAAGAGGTGTAGGGGTGGGAAGAGGTAGGGGGTAGGTAGGGGTGGAATAGGTAGGGGTAGGCTGGGGTGGGAAGGGGTAGGTTGGGGTGGGAAGGGGTAGGGGTAGGTTGGGGTGGGAAGGGGTAGGGGTAGGTTGGGGTGAGAAGGGGTAGGTTGGGGGTGGGAAGGGGTAGGTTGGGGTGGGAAGGGGTAAGGGTAGGTTGGGGTGGGAAGGGTTAGGGGTAGGTTGGGGTGGGGAGGGGTTGGGGGTAGGTTGGGGTGGGAAGAGGTTGGGGTAGGTTGGGGTGGGAAGAGGTAGGGGTAGGTTGGGGTGGGAAGGGGTAGGGGTAGGTTGGGGGTGGGAAGGGGTAGGTTGGGGTGGGAAGGGGTAGGGGTAGGTTGGGGGTGGGAAGGGGTAGATTGGGGTGGGAAGGGGTAGGGGTAGGTTGGGGTGGGAAGAGGTTGGGGTAGGTTGGGGTGGGAAGGGGTAGGTTGGGGGTGGGAAGGGGTAGGTGGGGAATCAGGGTGTAGGAGAAGGGTGGGAGGTGTATGTTGTGTTGGGAAGTATAGGTGATGTGAACACGAATTGGAGAAGGTCGGGGAAAAGGGTAGAGGAGTGGGGGAAACGGAAGGATAGATGGGGGTGGTGGGGAGGTGACGGAGGGTTAGAGGGGGGGGGGGGTTAGAGGGATAGATGGGGGGGGGGGGTAGAGGGATAGATGGGGGGGGGGGGGTAGAGGTGATAGATGGGAGGGTAGAGGGATAGATGGGGATGTGGGTAGAGGGATGATGGGGAGGGGGTAGAGGAACAGATGGGGGAGGGTAGAAGGATAGATGGGGGGGGGGGGTTAGAGGGATAAATAGGGGGAGGTAGAGGGATAGATGGGGGAGGGAGGTAGAGGGATAGATGTGGGGGGGGTGGGGATAGGGATAAATGGGGGAGGTAGAGGGATAGATGGGGGAGGGATAGATGGGGAAGGGGGGTAGAGGGATAGATGGGGGGGTAGAGGGATAGATGGGGGGGGGGTAGAGGGATAGATGAGGAGGTTGATGAAGGGAGAGATTGGGGAGGGGAGAGGGGGGAGGGTAGTGCGGTAGATCGACATGCAGAGAAGCGACAGAGAAGTGACAGGTACAGACGGAAAGAAGGACTGGCAGAGCAACAGGAACAATAATTTATTACATCCAGGCATACGACTCACCGTCAAGTGTAAAACTGGAGGAGGGGGGGAAAAAAGCAAGTTTATTGTCTCCCTTGAACGTATACGACATAAAGTAATTCTCTGCATGATCTTTATAATACATGTAACAGCCACACAACGTTAAACCTACATCAGACTAGAAAAGAAATCACATTTTGTAGGTCCTACTTTGGGTTGTGGTATAAAGTAGGATTTTTTCGTTGATACTTAATGATTTGGGGGCGCTGTGTTCAAACCTGTCGTCTGCCGCCAAACGACACCTTGAGGCTGTGTCTAACACACACACACACACGCACGCACGCACGCACGCACGCACATACACACACACGCGCGCACACACACACACACACACACACACACACACACACACACACACGCACGCACTCCACACACGCACACACACACACACACGCGCGCGCGCACGCACACACGCACACGCGCGCGCACGCACGCACACATACACACACACACGCACGCACGCATGCACGCACACACCACGCACGCACGCACGCACGAACGAACGCACGCACGCACGCACGCACACACACACACACACACACACACACACACACACACACACACACACACACACACTTCAAGCGTGGTACATGTTAAAAAATATGTTATAGTGCATACATGAGTTTGCGACTCATTCAATATAGTCACCCTAAATAAAATTTGAATAGTAAATTACTCTGAACCAGGCAACGTTCTAGAATTACTCTTCAAACTTCATTTCCACCATCAGGTCAAGATGTCACGAAGGCCATGGTATTCAAAATATACATTGCATTCTCAGTTCAGTAGTTCAGTTTGAAAAGCCAGGCGCAATGCTGACGCGGGTTAGAGTCCCCAATGCGTCAAGGGATTTTGCTCCAAGAGTCAGATTCAGTGCAGACTCTCTCACGGTGCTCGTACAGCCCCTGCGTGCAATCGCGTGCATCAACATCTGTGCCCAAGTTAACAATCCCAAACAGTTTGTGCTGACTCTTATTTCCGTATCCGTTCCACTCCCCTTGTTACCGCAGTAGCAGGTGAGAGATCCCGGTCATTCTTCCAAAAGTGCAGGTGGAAGGTTATAGCTAAACAAGCATGCGCCTTACGTATGTGGCTTTTTTGCATGAGGTTACATGGTGCATGGTTGTATGGTGTACACAGAACTTGCGCCGAGACGGCAGCAGTTTCACGTGGCACCAGCCATGCCAGCGCTATAAGTACACCACTTCGGTGGACATAAAAAGTGAGCCGGTCTGGCCTAGCGGTAAGGCGTTAGGCTGGTAAGCGGAAGGACCTTGGTTCGATACCGCTTCGGCTCTCCTTCCTCTTCAAAAAGGTTGTGGTTTGTGGACACTGTCTTGTGACTTTGTCCATCACTTCCTACTGAAACATTAAAATGGCTCTCTTCGCTGCCCATCTTAATGCAGAAGTCATTCTGGTGGTGACAGTGTAGCGATAGGTATTTAATCTCCCTCTCCTCCCACCTCAGTACCCCCTTCCGCACCTTCTCCCCGTCCCTAATAAGCCGTACGGTTTCTGTGGACGTTAAGCACCCTGTTTACTTACTTACTGGACATAAACATAATTTTTTTTTTAAAGCGCTATAAAAAGCTAGTCACTCATGCAGAATCACATGCGAGCGCAGTGAGTCTGCTCGAGAGCGGAGAATAGCGCTATAGAAAGGTGATCATCATCATCAAACACTGGACACACGCAAACACTGCACGCACTGGCAGGAATGGGTAGCGCTGCTCTTGCGGCTGCCGGCTGGTCGTCACCAAGAAGAGGCGACTAAATTTCCCGCAAGTGTGGTACAATTTCGTTACCGTGTCACGGTTCACCGCTAATGAACCCCGGATAATTACAGACAACAGTTTATGAAGATCGGTAAAGGTCACACCAACGTCAGGTATTAGTAACAGACACGTCCTTCAAAACGTGTCCAAACCGTGACTTTCTAAAGGCCAAAATAAATCGGTAAGAATTCGAAACCTTCAGTTTGTGAAATGATATAATACACTCCGTTC
>OY757558.1:2126612-2161884 GCA_963584105.1 Alviniconcha strummeri | reverse complement strand
GTCCTCAGATGACATATTAGGGACAAGCTGAGACCAATGCCGAAGCACCGTTCAGTAAATCTGTACGTCCACGGAAACCAGAAGGCTCATTAGAACGGACAGCCGGAACGGCCACCTCAACTCTCACACAGCTCCTGAACTATGATAGCACGTAGTTCTGTGCCTCAGTCCATATAATGACTCGTTTCAGCGGACCCCCGTTCTAAGGCCAATAATTACAGTTGTCACGGTGTGCCTGTACGCGGTGTGTGTGACGCTTAGTCTTACAGCTACTTCGGTCAGTTACATACCGAGCGGTAATTACCCGTATAAATAAACGGCCAGTCCTTGAAATGCTGGTGGAAGGAGCCGCTGACCCGGCTACACGACAGATTGGCCAACGTTGCTCTCTGCGATCCAACCCGGTGACCCCCGGGCTCCGTGCTGCGTGTTCTGACATTTGGGGTCAAGGTCGAGTTGTTTTCATTCGCCCAGTGTCGGTCCCGGCCAAAAGGGTTCTCTCGGGTTGGGTGGTGACGCGTACTGAAAGGCTTTTTTTCACCCTTTTGCGGAGATTTCAGAGTTCAGGAGTTGTGTGAGAGTCGAGGTGGCCGTCCTGGCTTTCCGACCTAATGAGCCTTACGGTTTCTGTGGACGTAAAGCGACATTGAGCCATGCCGAGAGCGTTCTTGTGTGGTCAGTTTAGCTTGTTAGTATGCATCACTGATGTGCTACCATACGGTGTGTCAGTCACTGAGTCAGTCACTAGTGTGTGTGTGTGTGTGGTGTATAATAATAATAATAAAGAGGATTTCTAGAGCGCCCATCTACCACACTACTAGGTGGCAGCACAGAGCGCTTACAATAACACTAACCACTCACTCACTCACACACACACACACACACACACACACACACACACACACACACACACACACACCGTGACAAGCCCAGCAGTGGAAAAATCATGGCGCTAGCGACATGTCATACAGTCCTGCAGGTCTATAGGAAAACTACCGCCCCCTCAAGTCCTTGTAAGGGGCCGTGAAGACTGGCCTGCCTAGCGCACTGGCTTAATTTCATTGGCCCGCTCTTTTGGGTCTACTGCCGCTCGTCTGCCTCGTGGCTGGCCATCATAGTCCTGGCCTAACGGCAACGGGCGGCGGTAGACAATAAATGTAGACGCTCTGTGCGTTAGACCGGTAAACCCACGTACCTGCCAGGTCAAACCGACTTTTTACAACAGGCGGCGGTAGACAATAAATGTAGACGCTCTATGCGTTAGACCGGTAAACCCACGTACCTGCCGGGTCAAACCGACTTTTTACAACAGGCGGCGGTAGACAATAAATGTAGACGCTCTGTGCGTTAGACCGGTAAACCCACGTACCTGCCGGGTCAAACCGACTTTTTACAACAGGCGGCGGTAGACCATAAGGATAGACTCGCTATGGGTTAGGCCGGCAAACCTATGGACCTGCCATGTCAAACCGCTGACATTTTTACAACAGGCGGCGGTAGACCATAAGTGTAGACGCTCTGTGCGTTAGACCGGTAAACCTACGGACCTGTCATATCAAGCCCAACTTGTTACAAGAGACGGCAGTAGACCATGAGTATAGACGCTCTGTGGGTTAGACCGGTAAACCCACGTACCTGCCATGTCAAACCCAACTTGTTAAAGAGGCGGCGGTAGACAATAACAGAAATAGTTGTTGCATGCCGCAAAACATACACTGTATCACACGTACCACAGCAAAACATACACTGTGTCACACGTACCACAGCAAAACATACACTGTGTCACACGTACCACAGCAAAACATACACTCTGTCACACGTACCACAGCAAAACATACACTGTCACACGTACCACAGCAAAACATACACTGTGTACGCACATACCACAGCAAAACATACACTGTATCACACGTACCACAGCAAAACATACACTATATCACACGTACCACAGCATAACATACACTGTGTCACACGTACCACAGCAAAACATACAGTGTCACACGTACCACAGCAAATCATACACTGTGTCACACGTACCACACGTACCACAGCAAAACATACACTGTATCACACGTGCTACAGTCCACAGTAGCCTATGACACACTGCATTTAAAAAAAAAAAGCAAAAGAATAAAAACAAACAAAAAACAAAACAACAACAAAAACAAAAAACAAACAAAAAATAAACTAATGTGTGTGTGTGTGTGTGTGTGTGTGTGTGTGTGTGTGTGTGTGTGTGTGTGTGTGTGTGTGTGTGTGTGTAGGATTCTGTTGCTCGTCATCGTAAGTTTTTATCAATCTGATGATGCTTAATTATCATTGTCATGTCATTATTGTTCGCTATTATGTAGCGCTATTCATTGCTCTCGAGCAGATTCACTGCGCTCTTGTCGCATGTGTTTCCAAATAAATGACTTTCTATGGCGAGTTTTGAACATCCACCGAGGTGGTATATTTTCAGCGTTATGTGGTTGTTACATTGCTGATGCTACGTGAAACTGCTGCCTTCTCGGCGCGCGTTCTGTGTACGCCAGTGCATACAACTGACCATGCACTAGTTTAGTCATCAGTGTCTGTTCATTTGAAGACACATGCATACTGTGCATGTGTGTTTAACTTTGACCTGCCACCTGCACTTTTGGCAGAATGACCAGGACCTTTTACGTGCTATTGCGGTAACACGGAGGTGGAACGGATACCGAAATAAGAGTCAGCAGAGAAAGTTGACCCCGGGGAAGAAAATCTCCCGCCGCTCCTGCTGGGACTCGAACCAGGGACCTTTCGATCACGTGTCCGATTCTCCGTAGGCCTAGCACTGAGCTGTCCCTGGTCCTAAATGCAGCGTGATGTGCTACATGCTGCTTGCTGAGTTGCATGGTGCTCAGTTAATGTGTTGCACTGTCGTATTATGGTTGTCTCGAACGGACTAGACTCGAACCATCTGAAACAGGAGCGCGAGGCCCGCAGCGCCTATGTAGAATCCGCAAACACGGGAGTTAATTAGCGCTCGAAAGGCGTCGCACAACACAACAAGACACAAGGTACATAAACTCCACCAGAAGTACATTCTCAAAAAGGATGCCCCCCAGTGACATATAAACTCTCTCTCTCTCTCTCTCTCTCTCTCTCTCTCTCTCTCTCTCTCTCTCTCTCTCTCTCTCTCTCTCCCTCTCCCTCCCTCCCTCCCTCCCTCCCTCCCCCTCTCTCTCTCTCTCTCTCTCTCCCTCCCTCCCTCCCTCCCTCTCTCTCTCCCTCCCTCCCTCTCTCTCTCCCTCCCCCTCTCTCTCTCTCTCTCTCTCTCTCTCTCTCTCTCTCTCTCTCTCTCTCTCTCTCTCTCTCTCTCTCTCTCTCTCTCTCTCTCTCTCTCTCTCTCTCTCTATATATATATATATGCCAAGTGACATTTACCGTAGGCGACTCGGGTCTTTGATTCTAGCTCTGATGTGAGCCGGTTTGGCCTAGCGGTAAGGCGCTATGGTGGTAAGCGGAAGGACCTCGGCTCTCCTTTCTCTTCCTTTCTCTTCAAAAAGGTTGGGTTTGTGGACATTGTCTTGTGACTTTGTCCATCACTTTCTACTGAGACACAGAAATGGCTCTCATCGCTGCCCATCTTAATGCAGGAATCATTCTGGTGGTGACAGCGTAGCGATAGGTATATAATCGCCCTCCTCCCCCCCCTCCATACCCCCTTCCCCCTTCTCCCTGTCCCTAATAAGCCTTATGGTTTCTGTGGACGTTAAGCACCATGTCTACTTACTTAGCACTAATTAACTTCCTTGTTTGTTGATTTCACTGGAACCAGAAGTACCAGTATCCGGGTCGAATAAAATCTAGATTTTAACTCGAGGAAAAACTGGCGGAACTGTCGAAAACACCTCCACTGAAAGAAGACGTTGCTGTCAGCAGGGCCAGCAGTTCTGTTGTGACCGAGTTCGGACGGTGACTGAGACTGGAACCTGCTGACTGTGGCTGTGACCGTGCCTTTGAATCGGAGTGTGTTTCAAAGGGTCCGTGACAACGTGGGGCCTGAGAACGCGGGTCCTGTGTGCTGGCTCCATGGACCTATATAGGGTATATAGGTCCATGGCTAGTATATAGGGTATATAGGTCCATGAAATGTTGCTTTACGTCACAGAAACCGTAGGCTTATTAGGGACGGGAATAGGTCCATGGCTAGTATATAGGCTATATAGGGTATAAGGTCCATGGCTAGTATATAGGCTATATAGGGTATATAGGTCCATGGCTAGTATATAGGCTATATAGGGTATATAGGTCCATGGCTAGTATATAGGCTATATAGGGTATATAGGTCCATGGCTGGCTCAGTGTGAGTCCTCCCGGGGACTAAACTTGTGCTAAACTTGCTGTACTCTCTCGGTCCGTCTTCAGCACGGGGACAATTAGTCTTTGCCCGAACGACTGACAAACTGTATATAATTATATATATATATACACTGAGGTGGCAGCGAGGTCGTTGACCTCGCGGTCCCTGAACACGGTTGGGACCATCCTCTCTCTCTCTCTCTGTCTGTGTCACACACACACACACACACACACACACACACACACACACACACACACACACACACACACACACACACACACACACACACACACACACACACACACACACTCTCTCTCTCACACACACACACACACACACACACACACACACACACACACACACACACACACACACACACACAAATCATGTCTATGAGAACTCAGCTCCACGCGTGTTCACAGTTTAAAAAAAAAAAAAAAAAGTGCATTGACTAAAGCGACTACAGGGCTGACACAAGTCTCTGGTACAGTTCTGTTCAGTTCAAGATGTATCTATGCGCTCGTAAAGCCCATATGCGCTCTACCCCAAAGTTTCCCCAAAGTTGCCTCTGACTGACGATGGCCCTCTCTCGTCCTTTCAAGGAAGATCGTCTAGCGCTTCCTCTCTCATGCCTCTCTCCTCCAGGCGATCGATGGTGTGATGCCCTTGGCTTTGTGCCCGCAGGTAGTGTCTCAAGCTTCTCAACACTTCAGAACTTCCGAAAGGCAAGCCACTTGTGACGATTGCTTTGCACTGGTACAGAACTAGTACGAGTAATTGTAACCGTTCATTGGCCTAGTTGCCACAGGATTCACGGGCACGCTAACGTGGAAGCGTTGACCATACGGACTGGCACTTACACACAGGAAGCGTTGACCATACAGACGGGCCACTTACACAGGGAAGCCTTGACATACAGACGGGCACTTACACAGGGAAGCCTTGACCATACAGACGGGCACTTACGGGAAGCCTTGACCATACAGACGGGCACTTACACAGGGAAGCCTTGACCATACAGACGGGCACTTACACAGGGAAGCCTTGACCATGCAGTAGCATGACGATTGTAAAAGGTCCCAGTCATTCTGCCAAAAGTGCAGGTGGCAGGTTACAGCTAAACACACAAACACCCTACCTGTGTGCCACTGAATGAAGTGCCACGGTAAACTGGTGCGTGGTTGAATGGTGTATACAAAACTTGCGCCGAGACAGCAGCAGTTTCACGTGGCAACAGCCATGCAGCAATCAAAGAGCGCTGTCAGTACACCACATCCGTGACATTAATCATACGCGCGCCATAAAAGGATATAGTCGCTCATTCAGAATCGCATGCGACCTGTGCGCAGTGAGTCTACTCGAGAGCAAAGAATAGCGCTGTATAAAAGCTGTGAATAATAATAAACGTTGACGATACGCGGGACGGGCGGGCATTCACACGAACTGAAGGGAAGCGATGGCGGTGCCGTCGGTACTAATACCAAAGGCGTTATTCACACTGTATGCCTTGCTTTTGCCAGCGTCACACAGACATATTCCCAGTTGGCATATTATTTCCGTGCGTGCGTGCGTGCGTGCGTGCGTGCGTGCGTGTGTGTGTGTGTGTGTGTGTGTGTGTGTGTGTGTGTGTGTGTACGCACGTATGTGTGTGTCTGTACTTGGAGGGGCATGTTTGATGACATTAAATTGTGTGTGTGTTAATACTGTGTGCAGTGATATCGGTGGTATGTTAGCATGATGTGAAATTAATGTGCCCGCCAGTCTCACTTGGGAAAGGGCGCCCTTATACCCCAGTGTCATTATTATTCACACTAAATGCGTTTGTTTTGCAATCAAACGACAAACACATAACTCTAGCTGGCAGAATGTCATAACACTGAATGCGTCAGTTGGTGGTGTACGTGAGGCCAGTGTCCTCAGATGTCTGGCTTAGTGATTTATTCGGGACAACTGAACGCTCTGGCCTTTTAAACAGTTTATACATCACATTCACAGACACAGACACACGCTAAACCCTGCGGCTGCAGTGCATTGACAACCAGTTCGTTGGTTTTGCAAAACGTTATCAGGAGCAGACGGTTATGGGTTATTTAGTTCTTGGGCTGCTTTTAACGTGTCGTCAACCAATCCTGAACTGCCACAACGTAACGACACTGAGTACACTGGCCTTGCAGACTTGTCTTGGTGTAAATACAACTGACAATGAGTTCGTTGACCTCCTTGCAGACTTCTTGTTGCAAATACAACTGACACTTTGTTGATCGATCTCGTTGCAGACTTGAGTCTTGATGTAATTATACAACTGACACTGCGATCGTTGACTTCGTTGCAGTGTTCAATCTTGATGTAATTATACAACTGACACTGAGTTTGTTGACCACGTTGCAGACTTCAGTCTTGATGTAATTATACAACTGACACTGACACTGTTTACGTTACCGCACTCCTGGTCACTGGGCAGCGGCACATACCGCAAAAAAGAAAACTCTCCTTAGCGTTGCATTTTTAACTGGCTCTCTGCATAAGGCAGAATAAAACTTCAATCAGCAAAGACTGAATGCAGCATAAAATGCCCGCTGTTTCTAAGTAGATTTACTGTCAGTTATGTCTAATGAACATTTGTAATGACCGTGTATGGCTTGTTTAATGCTCATGCGCTCATTTCGTTTGTACAGGTTTTACTTGACATGAATAAACTTTAGTTAAACCCGAAGGCAGAGTGCAATATGCATGCACTTCAGTCGGCACCTTCATACGTGTATGCTGTAATCTAACTTTTGTTATTTTTGTTTGTTTGTTTAATGCCTTGCGATAATACGAATAATTCATTTGAGTCCCATATCAGCAGTTTAGTTTCAGAAATGACTGATTTTACTGAGTCCACACAGTACTTTCAAGTCATCCTTTCTTTCTTCATAAAATAATCAGTATTGACTTCCCTTCTTTATAATATATATATACACCAACTACACCGCATTAGACCCGTATTAAGAAACAAAAATTTAGTCTTAGTGCAGGATCATTGTACAGTGCAATTATGACTAAGATTGCTGACTACGTTGCAGACTTCAGTCTTGATGTATTTATACAACTGACACCTAGTGAGTTTGTTGACTTCGTTACAGACTTCAGCCTTAATGTAATTATTTAACTGACGCTGAGGTTGTTGACTTGGTTGCAGACGACATTGGTCTCCACCGGGTGGAGAACCCGAGTCACGTGGACAAGGCCGTGACCCTTCACCTCTACAGCCCGCCCTTCGACGAGTGTCTGTGCTTCGACCAGCGGACCGGCAGAAAGGTCACCTCCAAGGTCACCTTCTGGAGCAAGTTTGGCAAGCGAACCCCCTACGTACGTCGAGAGTATCAACAACAACCATCATCATCATCATCGTCATCATCACCATCATCGTCGTCGTCGTCATCATCATCGTCATCATCATCACCATCGTCGTCGTCATCATCGTCGTCGTCGTCGTCGTCGAGTCATCATCATTGTGGTCGTCATCGTTGTTGTCATTATCATCGTCAACATCTAACAAAATTGCCCATTGTGGGATAAACTAAACTGAAATCATTGTCGTCGTCGTCATCGTCATCATCATCATCATCATCGTCATCATTAGTCTTTTGCCACCTGCGGGCATTGATTTTTAGCTGCATCAGTTTTCCTTTGTCCGGAGGTGGGCGTTGTTGTTTGGTTCAGTGTCAGTGTAGCTGTTGGTGGTGGTGGTGTAATGTTGTTCACTGTACTTCATGCTCACAAGGCACAACCTTTGTACACTCAGTGACATCACCGGTTTCACAGCAGATGGGACAGATTTTTGCGTCCCTAGTACCCCATCGCGTTTGGGAGTGTGGTGAATGTGTGTGTGTGTGTGTGTGTGTGTGTGTGTGTGTGTGTGTGTGTGTGTGTGTGTGTGTGTGTGTGTGTGTGTGTGTGTGGCAGCGTAGAGAGAGAGAGAGAGAGAGAGAGAGAGAGAGAGTGTGTGTGTGTGTGTGAGTGTGTGTGTGTGTGTGTGCGTGTGCGTGTGTCAATGTAGACAGAGAGTGTGTGTGTATGTATGTGACAGTGTAGAAAGTGTGTGTGTCGTGTGTGTGTGTGTGTGTGTGTGTGTGTGTGTGTGTGTGTGTGTGTGTGTGTGTGAGAGAGAGAGAGAGAGAGAGAGAGAGAGAGAGAGAGAGAGAGAGAGAGAGAGGAGAGAGAGAGAGAGAGAGAGAGAAAATGTAGCCGGAGTGTGTGTGTGTGTGTGTGTGTGTGTGTGTGTGTGTGTGTGTGTGTGTGTGTGTGTGTGTGTGTGTGTGTGTGTGAGAGAGAGACAGACAGACAGACAGATGGGCACAAGCGTGACCTATCATATCGGAGTCACTACTCGTGAAGTTAATTTTGCTCTCTTCTGTCTGTTTCCAGGGAAAGGACCCAAACTTTGCCAACACGTGCCAAATGGAAAACAACTAACGCTCTGGAAATCCATGTTCTGGTGAAGACTGTACAGCTAAAAGAAAGAAGCACCGGGTAGCTGATGTACGGTCTTTGGTCTGCAGCCGACAAGGCAGTGAAGTGGAACAGGAGAGGGCACCGATGCTTTGTCGCGCCCTCGGCCACCAGTGCTCTCCCCTGGAGTGGCGAACCGCATAGCGACAATCATGCCGTGAAACACAACCAGATGCATGCACCGCCACACACACACACACACACACACACACACACACACACACACACACACACACACACACACACACACACACACACACACACACACACACACGGCCATTTATTTTTTATCTTTACGGCCATTTATTTGCCCATTTGCTTGATTTCGGGTCATGTACGCTAATTTGTTGACTAAAAAAAAAAAAAAAAATCTATAAAAAAGGAAAAAGACAAATAAACATACTGGTTTGGTTAAAAACTAAATTACGAGCGTCACTTAAAAAAATATGTTTATACAATCAGCATTTGCTTTTCTTACTGATTTATACTGTTAACTATTCATCTACTTTAGTTTACTTCAGTTTTTTTTTTTTTTTTTTATGCACACTATGAATGGATTTGTTTGTTGCCGATTTATTCAATTTTGTTGTTGTTTTTCCGACGGCTTTGATTTCCCCCCATTAGGTCCGCACCTGTTGAACTGGCCGCCGTGACACTCGGCGTGTGATGCCAAAGATAGTTTTGTCTGTCTATTTGTTTACTGTTTTTCCCGCTCTAGCACTCTTTTTCCGGTAGGCTGCTAGTTTTGTCTGTCTATTTGTTTACTGTTTTTCCCGCTCTAGCACTCTTTTTCCGGTAGGCTGCTAGTTTTGTCTGTCTATTTGTTTACTGTTTTTCCCGCTCTAGCACTCTTTTTCCGGTAGGCTGCTAGTTTTGTCTGTCTATTTGTTTACTGTTTTTCCCGCTCTAGCACTCTTTTTCCGGTAGGCTGCTAGTTTTGTCTGTCTATTTGTTTACTGTTTTTCCCGCTCTAGCACTCTTTTTCCGGTAGGCTGCTAGTTTTGTCTGTCTATTTGTTTACTGTTTTTCCCGCTCTAGCACTCTTTTTCCGGTAGGCTGCTAGTTTTGTCTGTCTATTTGTTTACTGTTTTTCCCGCTCTAGCACTCTTTTTCCGGTAGGCTGCTAGTTTTGTCTGTCTATTTGTTTACTGTTTTTCCCGCTCTAGCACTCTTTTTCCGGTAGGCTGCTAGTTTTGTCTGTCTATTTGTTTACTGTTTTTCCCGCTCTAGCACTCTTTTTCCGGTAGGCTGCTAGTTTTGTCTGTCTATTTGTTTACTGTTTTTCCCGCTCTAGCACTCTTTTTCCGGTAGGCTGCTAGTTTTGTCTGTCTATTTGTTTACTGTTTTTCCCGCTCTAGCACTCTTTTTCCGGTAGGCTGCTAGTTTTGTCTGTCTATTTGTTTACTGTTTTTCCCGCTCTAGCACTCTTTTTCCGGTAGGCTGCTAGTTTTGTCTGTCTATTTGTTTACTGTTTTTCCCGCTCTAGCACTCTTTTTCCGGTAGGCTGCTAGTTTTGTCTGTCTATTTGTTTACTGTTTTTCCCGCTCTAGCACTCTTTTTCCGGTAGGCTGCTAGTTTTGTCTGTCTATTTGTTTACTGTTTTTCCCGCTCTAGCACTCTTTTTCCGGTAGGCTGCTAGTTTTGTCTGTCTATTTGTTTACTGTTTTTCCCGCTCTAGCACTCTTTTTCCGGTAGGCTGCTAGTTTTGTCTGTCTATTTGTTTACTGTTTTTCCCGCTCTAGCACTCTTTTTCCGGTAGGCTGCTAGTTTTGTCTGTCTATTTGTTTACTGTTTTTCCCGCTCTAGCACTCTTTTTCCGGTAGGCTGCTAGTTTTGTCTGTCTATTTGTTTACTGTTTTTCCCGCTCTAGCACTCTTTTTCCGGTAGGCTGCTAGTTTTGTCTGTCTATTTGTTTACTGTTTTTCCCGCTCTAGCACTCTTTTTCCGGTAGGCTGCTAGTTTTGTCTGTCTATTTGTTTACTGTTTTTCCCGCTCTAGCACTCTTTTTCCGGTAGGCTGCTAGTTTTGTCTGTCTATTTGTTTACTGTTTTTCCCGCTCTAGCACTCTTTTTCCGGTAGGCTGCTAGTTTTGTCTGTCTATTTGTTTACTGTTTTTCCCGCTCTAGCACTCTTTTTCCGGTAGGCTGCTAGTTTTGTCTGTCTATTTGTTTACTGTTTTTCCCGCTCTAGCACTCTTTTTCCGGTAGGCTGCTAGTTTTGTCTGTCTATTTGTTTACTGTTTTTCCCGCTCTAGCACTCTTTTTCCGGTAGGCTGCTAGTTTTGTCTGTCTATTTGTTTACTGTTTTTCCCGCTCTAGCACTCTTTTTCCGGTAGGCTGCTAGTTTTGTCTGTCTATTTGTTTACTGTTTTTCCCGCTCTAGCACTCTTTTTCCGGTAGGCTGCTAGTTTTGTCTGTCTATTTGTTTACTGTTTTTCCCGCTCTAGCACTCTTTTTCCGGTAGGCTGCTAGTTTTGTCTGTCTATTTGTTTACTGTTTTTCCCGCTCTAGCACTCTTTTTCCGGTAGGCTGCTAGTTTTGTCTGTCTATTTGTTTACTGTTTTTCCCGCTCTAGCACTCTTTTTCCGGTAGGCTGCTAGTTTTGTCTGTCTATTTGTTTACTGTTTTTCCCGCTCTAGCACTCTTTTTCCGGTAGGCTGCTAGTTTTGTCTGTCTATTTGTTTACTGTTTTTCCCGCTCTAGCACTCTTTTTCCGGTAGGCTGCTAGTTTTGTCTGTCTATTTGTTTACTGTTTTTCCCGCTCTAGCACTCTTTTTCCGGTAGGCTGCTAGTTTTGTCTGTCTATTTGTTTACTGTTTTTCCCGCTCTAGCACTCTTTTTCCGGTAGGCTGCTAGTTTTGTCTGTCTATTTGTTTACTGTTTTTCCCGCTCTAGCACTCTTTTTCCGGTAGGCTGCTAGTTTTGTCTGTCTATTTGTTTACTGTTTTTCCCGCTCTAGCACTCTTTTTCCGGTAGGCTGCTAGTTTTGTCTGTCTATTTGTTTACTGTTTTTCCCGCTCTAGCACTCTTTTTCCGGTAGGCTGCTAGTTTTGTCTGTCTATTTGTTTACTGTTTTTCCCGCTCTAGCACTCTTTTTCCGGTAGGCTGCTAGTTTTGTCTGTCTATTTGTTTACTGTTTTTCCCGCTCTAGCACTCTTTTTCCGGTAGGCTGCTAGTTTTGTCTGTCTATTTGTTTACTGTTTTTCCCGCTCTAGCACTCTTTTTCCGGTAGGCTGCTCTGTCAGTTGTGCTTTTATTTTACATATATATAATTTAAAGTAACTGTTTCCCCTACTCTCTGTCTGTCTGTCTCTGTCTCTCCCCCTCCCTCCCTCCCTCCCTCCCTTTCTCCCCCTCTCTCTCTGTGCCCCTGATTCAGTTCCGGACTGTGCGACTGGGCTTTTTCTTCTTGGAGGGCGTAATGTCCTGACAGTTATATCGTGCTGACACGGATACTAGTGACGATCAGTGGTCTGGTCAAAGAGTAGAGATGGGGGGCAGGGAGAGAGAGAGAAGGGGGGTGGGAGAGTACAGAAAGGGGAGGGGGGAGAGAGAGAGAGACTGCATAGAAAGTGGAGGGGGGAGAGAGAAAGGGGGTGGGCGTGGAGAGAGAGAGTACAAAAAGGGAGGGGGGGGGAGAGCGGGGTGGACAGAGAGAGAGTACAGAATGGGAGGGAGGAGAGAGGGGGTGGGTGGGTGGAAAGAGATTATGGAAAGGGAGAGTAAAGAAGGAGGGGGGGGGGAGAGTACGGAAAAGGGAGGGAGAGACACACACAGTAGATGAAGGGGGTGGGGAGTAGAGAAGTGGGGGGGGGGGGGGATAGTTGAGATTTGGAGGGGGCGGGGGGAAGATGGTATGGAGAGAGAGAGAGAGAGAGACTGAGAGAGAGGCAGGATAAAGACTAAGAAAGGATGACGGTGGTAGGAAGACTCAGATTTGCATTGAGCATCTCGGCTGATTTGCTCCTCACTGTCACATTCCGTTTGCAGGAGAAATGGACGTCAGGGAGCACAGCTTCTGTTAATCTGCTCAACGGATTTATTTCAGTGTAACATGTATTACAGAGTCAGGTGCGCTCTTCAGTCCTGCTCAACAATAATGCCACATTTCCCCATTTTTTTATTTTTTAGTGTTTCCATATTAAGGTTACAATCGGCTTTCTCACGTTTTCGAAGCTTGTTCAATTTTGAATCGTTATTTTTCATATTTTCTGTAAATTCCTTCTGTAGGTATTAATTTTGTGGGTGATTTTCCATGGTTATGCAGCTTCAATCCTGGTTTTAGGGCAGTGTTTAATTCTTTGTTTTAAGTATGTCAATGTTTGCTTGTCATGTTTAAACTAACTAAAGCCATTTTTTTCTTTGTATAGTGATGTTCTGGTGGAGGCTATTGCTGCTAATAATTATTCCCGAAACAGCTGATTGTTTTGTATGCATGTGCATGTAAAAATGAAGCCAGGAAAAAATAAGGCTGTGTGTGTGTGTGTGTGTGTGTGTGTGTGTGTGTGTGTGTGTGTGTGTGTGTGTGTGTGTGTGTGTGTGTGTGTGTGTGTGATAAACAGCCGGCGTTTTTTCACCAAACTATGTTAAGCAGTTTACTGTTTCGTTTCGGTCGAGACTAGAGGAAAGCGTTGTAAGGTCAGTTTCGTATTTCAGGTTAGTGCTACAGTTGTAGTGCAAACTGCAAAATGTATACTTTGAATTAAATTACTGCATTGTTCGCCTCTAACTCCCGCAGGTCCTTTAGCACACTCGAAGCTTTCAGGTACCATCCGTAAACAGTGCTTGGAGATTGGCCCTTTATTACACTCAAAACCTTGCTTTCCGGCACCGTCCCGAAACCAGTACTTGGAGTTTGGCTCTTTAGTACACTCGAAGCCTCGCTTTCCGGCACCCTTTCTCCAGCACATGAAAGAAAGGTGTCGTAAACCGGTACGGTGCCTGAAGTTTGTTTGGGTCCTCGGTAAAAGGATTCTGACTGGCGTGGTGAGATACTTCACAATCATTTCCTTCTGGTGATCACTACTTATTGATTTGGTAAGAAACTTCAGAATGACCACAGTTTAATGAAGTATGGTGAAACCTTTCAAAATTATTGCATTTTAATAATGATGTAGGATAAAACCTTCAGATTGATTGCATTTTAATGAAGAAGTAGGTAAAACCTTTGAGAATGATTGCATTTTAATGAAGAAGTAGGGTAAAACCTTCAGATTGATTGCATTTTAATGAAGAAGTAGGGTAAAACCCTTGAGAATGATTGCATTTTAATGAAGAAGTAAGGTAAAACCTTCAGATTGATTGCATTTTAATGAAGAAGTAGGGTAAAACTCTTGAGAATGATTGCATTTTAATGAAGAAGTAGGGTAAAACCTTCAGATTGATTGCATTTTAATGAAGAAGTAGAGTAAAACCCTTGAGAATGATTGCATTGTAATGAAGAAGTAGGGTAAAACCTTCAGATTGATTGCATTTTAATGAAGAAGTAGGGTAAAACCCTTCAGAATGCTTCAGGATTGCATTTTAATGAAGAAGTAGGGTAAAACCCTTGAGAATGATTGCGTTTTAATGAAAAAGTAGGGTAAAACCCTTCAGAATGATTCAGGATTGCATTTTAATGAAGAAGTAGGTAAAACCCTTGAGAATGATTGCCTTTTGACGAAGAAGTAGGGTAAAACCCTTCAGAATGATTCAGGATTGCATTTTAATGAAGAAGTAGGGTAAAACCTTCAGATTGATTACATTTTAATGAAGAAGTAGGGTAAAACCCTTGAGAATGATTGCCTTTTAATGAAGAAGCAGGGTGAAACCCTTCAGAATGATTGCATTTTAATGAAGAAGTATGGTAAAACCTTCAGATTGATTGCATTATAATGAAGAAGTAGGGTAAAACCCTTCAGATTGCATTTTAATGAAGAAGCAAGGTGAAACCCTTCAGAATGATTGCATTATAATGAAGAAGTATGGTAAAACCTTCAGATTGATTGCATTATAATGAAGAAGTAGGGTAAAACCCTTCAGATTGCATTTTAATGAAGAAGCAAGGCGAAACCCTTCAGAATGATTGCATTATAATGAAGAATAGGGTAAAACCCTTTAGACTGCATTTTAATGAAGAAGCAGGGTGAAACCCTTCAGAATGATTGCCGCTTTTAATGAAGAAGAGGGGTCTAATAAAACCCTTCGGATTGATTGCATTTTTTTTTAAGAAATAGAGTAAAACCCTTCATAATGACTGTATTTTAATTAAGAGGTAGGCCAAGACCGTTCAGAATGATTGCATTTTAAAGGGAAGCGAAACCAGGGACGGGCGGTCGGAACCGACATGGTCAGTCCATATCGTCATCCTCAGTAACACCTTACCCGCTCGGCCAAAGCGGCTCACCCAACAACAACAACATATACTTTATTCATCCCAGCGGGAAATTAAAGCTGTCGTTCGATCGCACAACGAAGAACATATCTCAGTAATTCTAAGTCATGAAACACTCGCACATACACACTCTTAGACATACGCCCTCTTTCTCCGAGTCTGCATACACTAATAGCAAACCCCAAATTACCTGGAATAATGCTTTCTCTGTCAAACCAAAACGTAAAAACTCTCAAAGTAAATAAAAATCATTAGGTTTTAATTTAATTTTAATTAACCCACACTCTGGCCAGGAGTTCAAGAGTTCACATCTGATTTTAATCATATGCGGAGTCGAATGTTTGGGCACATGAGTAAAATAATGCATGCTTACAAGGGTCAAGGTTGACATTTGAGTATTTTTCAATTGCTACACAGCGAAAGGTAATGCAGAATAGTGCCTTAGAAAAAAATAATGTTGTGGTATTGCACTGCGATATGACGTTTGTCTTTGTGTGTCCGTCTCTACGTCACCGTCTGTCTGTTTCACCCCCACCCCACATCAAATCTCAGTCCAGCGTCCTTTTTACCCCTCCCCCACCCCCACTCCTTCACCCCCATTCTCTCTCCCCTCCCCATATATAGATAGACAGATAGATATTAGAATGACAGAAAACTAAACTATGAAAAACAGATTTAAAAAAAAAATAATAAAAAATGTGTGGATAGTCTTGTCTGAACTGAGTTTGACATGGTTGTTAGGCATTTGAAGTGATGGTAAATTCATGTCTTCCAGTTTGTGTTGCACTATGAATCGTTTCGAAAACTTTACGCACTTTGATGCACTGAATACAATGCCACAGTAGCAGACTCGTTTTTGTTGTTGGTTTTAAAATAAATATTTCCCATACTCGACGACAAAAATAAAGACACTAACACACTGAATTTTCTTTCCGTGTGTCTGCATGCGTGTGCGCGCGTCGGCTGTGTGTGTGTGTGTGTGTGTGTGTGTGTGCGCGCGCGCGCGCGCGTCTCACGTGGGCTGTTTGTGTGTGTGTGTTAATGTGTGTGTGTGTGTGTGTGTGTGTGTGTGTGTGTGTGTGTGTGTGTGCGTGTGTGTTTGTGTGTGTGTGTGTGTGTGCGCGCGCGTCGCACGTGGGCTGTGTGTGTGTGTGTGTGTGTGTGTGTGTGTGTGTGTGTGTGTGTGTATGAGGTACGTGCGTGAGCACTGTTAGTGTTTATAGGCCTAGACTGTGATGTAGTGTAGTGTGTGTGTGTGTATTTTAGTGTGACTGAGGTGCGTCAATCTCAGTGTGGGTGTGTGCAGGTCGGTGCCGGTTTTGTCTAAATAATTAAATGTGACCTGACTTGCACTGCACACACACACACACACACACACACACACACACACACACACACACACACACACACACACATACCTTGCCGGCTCTCCTCGTGTTCTCCTTGATAAAATTCAAAGAGTAATCAACTGCTCGGCTCGCCTCATCTGCAAAGCTCCTAAATCTGCTCACATCACTCCTTTACTCTCGATCTCCACTGGCTACCAATCGGTAGCCGGATTGAATATTAAATAGCTCTCATCTGCTTCCACAATTTCTCTGGTACAGCTCCTCCATACCTCTCCGAGTTGCTTCTTCTCGGCTGCTCTACCGCGGATATTCGGATATTCCGTGTTCCTGGGATGGACAGGAGGACCCTGGAGGAGAGCTTTTCAATGCAGCGGACCAGTGATCTGGAACTCTCTTCCTCTCTGTCAGGCATTCGTCTTCACTCTCTTCTTTTAAGTCAAAACTCAAAACCCACCTCTTCTCCCTTCTGCATGCTGATCTGTCGTTTTCTTTCTTCTCATTCTGCCAACCCATCACCAGTAATGCGTATATATTTGTTGTAATAGTAGCAGTAGTAGTAGTAGTAGTAGTAGTAGTAGTAGTAGTAGTTTGTGCGGGGGTGGGGTTGGTGGCTGGATGAGAGCGAGACAGAGGGACAGAGAGAGAGAGGGAGAGCGAGAGAGCATGCAGATGTGACAGACGGACTATGACAGACTGAGGCAGGCGCGCGTCAGTCACATTCGTCACTGAATAAACCTCACTACGTGCGAGTTAAAACGGGGAGAACTTGGAGTGACTGAAAAAAAGAAGAGAGAGAGAGAGAACTGAGAATAAAACAAAACAAAAAGCCCGTACAGACACTGAATCAAACACGCCAACACCCAAAACGCTCACGAGTTACAACATCGGAAATACAGACAAGGCGGCAAACCTAAACACAAGCGCGGATGGAAACTCCGTCACATCAAATCCTTGTACGTGAACATAATTTATAAGCGGCATTACCAGTGACGTCTAGTCTCTTTCTTCTTCTGCTTCCATACACAGTCCAGCCGGCAGACTCAGTGACACTTTTAGTGCATCAGTGATGGGTCATTCAGTTTAGTCAGTGTTTCCATAGTCCACCGAACTCTGACATGGACTACATTGAGGAACTTTAACATGCGCATGTGATCTTCAGTTGCATGCTTACACTGAACGGGAGACCTCGGTTTATCATCTGTACGGTTTATTGTTATAAACTCCCCCCCCCCCTCTCCCGGCGAAGGCGGCTCTTCCCCCCTCCCCCGCAACTAAACACACATACACACACAAGCGCACACTCACATAGTTACAGACGTCCCCCCAAAACACACACACAATCACGTGACAGTCCCTTCAGCGGCCGCGTCATCGTCACTGTCCTCACTGCGGGCTGACCGCTCAGTGCGGGTTCCTCACATCATGACTGACCGTGTGTGTGTGTGTGAGAGAGTGTGTGTGTGTGAGAGAGAGTGTGTGTGAGTCAGTGTGCGTGTCAGTGTGTGTGTGTGTGTGTGTGTGTGTGTGTGTGTGTGTGTGTGTGTGTGTGTGAGTGTCAGTATGTGTCTTCTCTCTCCGTTCATGGATTGAGTTAATGTTCCGACTGATTTTACTCACGGCACAGCACTGTCCAGTCACTCAGTGTGACAGCTTCAATCGTTACTGACTGGGCGTGAGTAGTTCTCATGCTTTTTCAGTCGTGCCGAGTTCACTGGCCGGGTTCAATATTTTGAGTACAGGACAGAGTGCAGAATCGACTGTTGGCTGGATTTTAACACAGTTCACATGTGAACACTTATTAAGTCTGCAAGTCTCCCCGGCCAGTCACACAGTGAGTGCTCCCCACTGAGTAACCAACACCTACGTCAAGGCGAAGTTCAGAACAATACTGATACTTAGTATCTGAACCATCATTTAATTACCATGTCCCTCTTCCGTGTCAGTCTCTTCACGCCGCCGCAGTTCCCGCACATGGAGGTCCAATGGTCCGGTAGTCGTCGCCTTCGCCCGCGTCGTCAGTTGCCGGTTTTGTCACAGTCAGTAGGACTTGGTTTTCTCTGCATTCAGCTCAGTCTCAGCGGTCCGTTTTTCTGCTGGCGATTAGGCCCATACCGACTCTTTATAAAAAAATTTTTTATGCCAACGTATTAAAATTGTATCAAGTTAAATTCCAAGCCGCATCGGCCGTTGACCACATCCGTCAGAAAAGCGGGGTTTCAGTGGACTGTGACCGCGATCAAGTTTTGATGCGGAACGACTCCATCAGTTGTGAGTACCGTGCAGCTCTTCTCTGTGAGTCTGTCTCTCTCTCATCCAGTATATTTCAAGAATTGAATCCATTGTGTGTGTGTGTGTGTATATATATATTATATATTGGGACCTTTTATGCAAACTTGTTGTTTTTCTTTGATTTATATATATATATATAGAGAGAGAGAGAGAGAGAGAGAGAGAGAGAGAGAGAGAGAGAGAGAGAGAGAGAGAGAGAGAGTTGTACGTCATTGTGTGTGTGTGTGTGTGTGTGCATGTATTGCTCTAGAGTAAAGCTATCACAGGCTAGACTAGAGTTTGGAGCACTACACAACTTAACGCCATATCCAGTAAAATTAGCACCGAATTGAAGCAAGACTGAAATAAACGTCTGTGTCTAAATGGTTCAGAACTTGTTTTCCATGTTATAAACAGAAGAAAGCAATTAGACACTACTTTACAGCAGGTAAAGAATGGATTATTATTTGTAAACTTGCATAGAGCTGATCTACCAGGATGACGGTATTCTTGTGTATGTAAAAGCCCCACCCTCACCCCTACCCAACCCACCCATTTTGGGGGGTAGTTTATGGGGATTTTTTCTACTGTTTTGTTGTTGTTGTTGTTGTTTCTGGTCAGTTGTCAAGACTGCTACTCCTCGCTAAAACGATCATCATCAGGGATGTAAATGAAACTCATTGCAAAACTAGCAGGAGGAGTCTTAAGAGAAACTCCTCCAGGCTAAAACTAGCGTGAAGACTGTAACACAAACTCCACATTAAAACTGGCATCGGGAGTGTCAACTTCTCACTAAAACTAGCATCCGGAGTGTAAGAGAAACTCCCCATTAGTCCTCACTAAAACCATTGAACACGAAGAGTGTAAGTGAAACTTATCAAAATTTGTCTAGCATCAGGAGCGTCAGAGAAACCCCAAACTAAACCTGGGAGGAAAAATGTAGACTGACTAAAACTAGCATCAGGATTGTAACTGAAATTCCTCACTAAACATCACATGAGGTGTGTAATGAAAAAAAGTCTCCTAACTGAAGCAACAAGAGGACTGTATCAGAAACTTCTCATTAAAAATGGCATCAGGGGTGTAAGAGAAACCCCTCACTAAAACTAGCATCAGGAGTGCAAGAAAGACTCCTCACTAAAATCACTGCTAGAGCACGATGTCTGCAAAAGAAACTCCTCGCTAAAACACCTCACTAAATCTAGCATGAGGAGTGTAAGAGAAACACCTGACTAAAACTGGCATCAGGAGTGAAAGAGAAATTCCTCACTAAAATTAACACCAGGGGTGTAAAAATATTCCTCACTAAAACTAACATCAGGAGTGTAAGAGAAACTCCTAAAACTGGCATCAGAAGTGTAAGAGAAACTCTTCACTAAAATTAGCATGAGGAGTGTAAGAGAAACTCCTCACTAAACTAATATGAGGAGTGTAAAAGTATCTCCTCTATAAAACTAGCATCAGGAGTGGAACTCCTCACTAAAACTAGCATCAAGGGTGTAAGAGAAACTCCTCACTAAAATTAGCATCGGGAGTGTACAAGTCATCAGTAAAACTAGCAAGAGGAATGTACGAGAAACTCCTCACTAAAACTAGCATGAACTCCGATACATTCCTCACCAAATCTAGCACCAGAAATATATGAAAACCTCACTAAAACAAGTATGGGGAGTGTAAGAGAAGCTCCTCACTAAAACTAGCATGAGCAGTGCAAGAGAAACACTTCCCTAAAACTACCATGAGGAGTGTATGAGAAACACCTCACTAGAAGTATCATCAAGAGTGCAAGAGAAACACCTCACTAAAACTAGCATGAGGTGTGTAAGAGTAACACCTCACTAAAACTAGCATGAGGTGTGTAAGAGAAACACATCAATAGAAGTATCATCAGGTGTGTAAGAGAAACACTTCACTAGAAGTATCATCAGGTGTGTAAGAGAAACGCTTCACTAGAAGTATCATCAGGTGTGTAAGAGAAACGCTTCACTAGAAGTATCATCAGGTGTGCAAGAGAAAAACTTCACTAAAACTGGCATGATGTGTGTCAGAGAAACACTTTACTAAAAAAACACCTCACTAAAACTAGCATAACGTGTTTAAGAGAAACACCTCACTAAAACTAGCATGAGGTGTGTAAGAGAAACAGCATGAAGTGTGTAAGAGAAACACTTCACTAAAAGCAGCATGTGGTGCATAAAAGAAACACTTCACTAGACGTATCATCAGGAGTGCAAAAGAAACACCTGATTAAAACTAGCATGAGGCATGTAAGAGAAACACTTCACTGGAAGTATCATCAGGTGTACAAAAGAAAAACTTCACTAAAACTAGCATGATGTGTGTAAGAGAAACACTTCATTAAAACTAGCATCAGGCATGTTAGAGAAACACTTCACTGGAAGTATCATCAGGTGTGCAAGAGAAACACTTCACTAAAACTAGCATGAGGAGTGTAAGAGAGAGACACTTCACTAGAAGTATTATCAGGACTGCAAGAGAAACACCTCATTAAAACTAGCATGAGGGTGTAAGAGAAACACCTCATTAAAACTAGCATGAGAGGTGTAAGAGAAACACCTCACTAAAACTAGCATGGGGTATGTAATCAAACACCTCACTAGAACTGGCATGAGGTGTGTAAGAGAAACACCTCATTGAAGCTATCATGAAGTGCAAGAGAAACATCTCACTAAAACTAGCATGAGGTGTGTCAGACCTTGCTCTTGCGTCTTTGTTTGTACAATGGATAACATGTGGCATTATTTCTGTGTAGTCGTTACTATGACAATAACAGTATAACAAAGCTGGCATGACCTGTGCAAGAGAAACACATCATTAAATTAGCAGGAGGTGTGTAAGAGAAATACCTCACTAGAAGTAGCATCAGGAGTGCAAGAGAAACATCTCACTAAAACTAGCATGAGGTGTGTAAGAGAAACACCTCATTAAAACTAGCATGAGGTGAGTAAACAAAACAAAAATCAAAATTAAAAATTAAAACTAGCATGCTGTGTGTAAGAGAACACCTCACTAAAACTAGCATGAGGTGTGTAAGACAAACACTTCGGTAGAAGTATCATCAAGTGTGCAAGAGAAATATTTCACTAAAACTAGAATGAGGTGTGTAAGAGAAACACCTCATTAAAACTAGCATGGGATCGGTAAGAGAAACACTTCACTAGAACTGGTATGATGTGTGGAAGATAAATACATTACTAAAGTAGTCCGAGGTGTGTAAGAGATAACACCTCACTAGAATTATCAGGAGTGCAAGAGAAACACTTCACTAAAACTAGCATGAGGTGCGTAAGAGAAACACGTCACTAAAACTAGCATGAGGTGTGTAAGAGAAACACGTCACTAAAACTAGCATGAGGTGTGTAACAGAAACACCTCACAAAACCTAGCATGTGTGTGCAAGAGAAACACTTCACTAAACCTAGCAGCAGGTGTGTAAGAAAAACACCTCACTAAAACTAGCATGAGGTGTGTAAGAGAAACAACTCACTAGAAGTATCATCAAGAGTTCCAAAGAAACACCTCACTAAAACTAGCATGATATGTGTAAGAGTAACATCTCACTGAAACTAGCATGTGTGTGTAAGAGAAACACCTCACTAAAACTAGCATGAGGTGTGTAAGAGAAACACCTCACTAAAACTAGCATCAGGTGTTTCAGAGAAACACCTCACTAAAACTAGTATGAGGTGTGTAAAAGATACACTCACTAGAAGTAGCATCAGGAGTGCAAGAGAAACACGTGACTAAAACTAGCATGATGTGTGTAAGAGAAACACTTCACTAGAAGTATCATCAGGTGTGCAAGAGAAACACTTCACTAAAACAAGCATAACGTGTGTCAGAGAAACACTTTACTAAAACTAGCATGAGGTGTGTAAGAGAAACACCTCAGTTTAAGTATCATCAAGAGTGACTGAAAAACACCTCACTAAAACTAGCATGAGGTGTGTAAGAGAAACACCTCACTGAAGCTAGCACGAGGTGTGTAAGAGAAACACCTCACTAGCAGTATCATCAGGACTGCAAGAGAAACACTTCACTAAAACTAGCATGAGGTGTGTAAGAGAAACACCTCACTAGCACTGGCATGATGTGTGTAAGAGAAACACCTCACTAAACTAGCATGAGGTGTGTAAGAGAAACACCTCACAAGAATGATCAGGAGTGCAAGAGAAACACCTCACTAAAAGTAGCAAGAGGCGTGTAAGAGAAATACCTCATTAAACTAGCATGAGGTGTGTAAAAGACACACCTCACAAAAACTAGAATGAGGTGTGTAAGAGAAACACCTCACAAGATGTAGCATCAGGAGTGCAAGAGAAAAACGTCACTAAAACTAGCATGAGGTGTGTAAGAGAAACACATCACTAAAACTAGCATGAGGTGTGTAAGAAATACTCTTGACAAAAAGTAGCATCAGGAGTGTAAGAGAAACTCCTCACTAAAAGTAGCATCAGGAATGTAAAGGAAACTCCTCATTAAAAGTTGCACCAGCAGTATAAAAGAAACTCCTCACTAAAACTAGCATCAGGAGTCTAAGGGAAACTCATCACTAAAACTAGTATCAGGAATGTAAAAGAAACTCCTCATTAAACCAGCTCTAGGAGTGCAAGAGAAGCTCCTCACTAAAACCAGCTCGAAGAACATAAGAGAAGCTCCTCACTAAAACCAGCTCAAGGAGTGTAGGAGCAACTCTTCAATAAAACCAGCTCGAGGAGTGTAAGAGAAACTCCTTAATAAAACCAGCTTGAGGAGTGTAAGAGAAACTCCTCAATAAAACTGCATGATCCAAGGAGTGTAAGAGAAACTCCTCAATAAACAGCACGATGAGTGTAAAAAGAAAGACAGATGTACAGACGAGGTCATGTCAGGACTGAGCTGTCGGGTCAGTCTGTACCGAGACGAAGCCAGATGAGGCGTGTCGGTGGCTGCCGTGCCCTGAGCATGCACTGCACTCGCTAAGAGCTGATAGCAGCCCAAAACAGAGTCATACCCATGACAACCGACACTTGCCTAGTCTGTGTGAAGCTCTGGATGTGAGCCGTACCGAGCTGTAACCTGTCAGACCTTGCTCTTGCGTCTTTGTTTGGACAATGGATAACACCTGGGATTATTTCTGTGTAGTCGTTACTATTACAATAACAGTATAACAAAACTGGAATGACGTGTGCAAGAGAAACACCTCATTAAATTAGCAGGAGGTGTGTAAGAGAAACACCTCACTAGAAGTAGCACCAGGAGAACAAGAGAAACATCTCACTAAAATTAGCATGAGGTGTGTAAGAGAAACACCTCATTAAAACTAGCATGAGGTGTGTAACAGAAACACTCAGTAGAAGTATCATCAGGTGCGCAAGAGAAATATTTCACTAAAACTAGCATGAGGTGTGTAAGAGAAACACCTCACTAAAACTGGTATGAAGTGTGTAAGAGAAACACCGCACTAAACTAGTACAATATGTGTAAGAGAAAACACCTCACTAGAATTATCAGGAGAAACACTTCACTAAAACTAGCATGTGGTGTGTAAGAAAAACACCTGACTAAAACTAGCATGAGATGTGTACGAGAAACACCTCATGAAAACTAGCACGAGGTGTGTAAAAGAAACACTTCGGTACAAGTATCATCAGGTGCACAAAAGAAATATTTCACTAAAACTAGCATGAGGTGTGTAAGAGAAACACCTGACTAGAAGTGTTATCAGGACTGCAAGAGAAACAGCTCACTATAATTAGCATGAAGTATGTAAGAGACCTCATTCAAACTAGCATGGGGTGTGTAAGAGAAACACCTGACTAAAACTGGTATGAAGTGTGTAAGAGAAACACCTCACTAAACTAGTATGATATGTGTAAGAGAAAACACCTCACTAGAATTATCAGGAGTGCAAGAGAAACACTTCACTAAAACTAGCATGAGGTGTGTAAGAGAAACACCTCACAAACCTAGCATGTGTGTGTAAGAGAAACACTTCACTAGAAGTATCATCAGGTGTGCAAGAGAAACACTTCACTAAACCTAGCATGAGGTGTGTAAGAAAAACACCTCACTAAAACTAGCATGAGGTATGTAAGAGAAACACTGACTAGAAGTAGCATGAGGAGTGCAAGAAAACACTTCACTAAAACTAGCATGAGGAGTGTAAGAGAAACACCTCACTAGAAGTATCATCAAGAGTGCAAGAGAAACACCTACCTAAAACTAGCATGAGGTGTGTAAGAGAAACACCTCATTAGAAGTATTATCAGGACTGCAAGAGAAACACCTCATTAAAACTAGCATGAGGAGGTAAGAGAAACACCTCACTAAAACTAGCATGAGATGTGTAAGAGAAACACCTTACTAAAACTAGCATGGCGTATGTAATCAAACACCTCACTAGAACTGGCATGAGGTGTGTAAGAGAAACACCTCACTGAAGCCAGCATAAGGTGTGCAAGAGAAACATCTCACTAAAACTAGCAATAGGTATGTAAGAGAAACACCTCACTAGAACTGGCATGAGGTGTGTAAGAGAAACACCTCACGAAAACTAGCATGTCATGTGTAAGAGAAACACTTCACTAAAACTAGCATGAGGTGTGTAAGAGAAACACCTCACTAGAAGCATCATCAGGTGTGCAAGAGAAGCATCTCACTAAAACTAGCATGAGGTGTGTAAGAGAAACACCTCACAAACCTAGCATGTGTGTGTAAGAGAAACACTTCACTAGAAGTATCATCAGGTGTGCAAGAGAAACACTTCACTAAAACTAGCATGAGGTGTGTAAGAGAGATACCTCACTAGAAGTATTATCAGGACTGCAAGGGAAAGACCTCACTAAAGCTAGCATGAGGTGTGTAAGAGAAACACCTCACTAAAATTAGCATGAAGTGTGTAAAACACCTCACTAAAACTAGCATGAGGTGTGTTAGAGAAACACCTCATTAAAAGGAGCATGAGGTGTGTAAGAGAAACACCTCACTAAAACTGGCATGAAGTGTGTGAGAGAAACACCTCACTAAAACTAGCATGAGGTGTGTAAAAGAAACACCTCACTAAAACTAGCATGAGGTGTGTAAGAGAAACACCTCACTAAAACTAGCCTGATGTGTGTAAGAGAAACTCCTCACTAAAACTAGCATAAGGTGTGTAAGAGAAACATGACCTTAAAACTACCACTAGGTGCATTAAGGAAACTTCTCACTAAAACTAGCTTGAGGGGTGTAACTGTAAGAGAGACTCCTCACTAAAACTAGCATCAGGATTAAAAGAGAAACTTTTCACTAAAACTATCACAAGCAGCATAAGAGACACTCCTCACTAAAATTAGCACCACGAGTTTAAGAGAAACTCCTCACTAAGTGGACTGTATAAGAAACTCCTCATTAAAACCACTTGACCAGTCAGTGAGATGAGAGTAACAAAAGCTCCTTGCAAATACGTCATGATGAGTGTTGCATTCTAGCATGAGGTAAAAATTAGTATCAGGAGTGTAAGAGAAACTCTACACTAAAATTAGTATCAGCAGTGTAATAGTTAAACTCCTCACTAAAACTAGTCTCAGGAGTGTAAGAGAAACTCCTCACTAAAACCAGCTTGCGGAGTGCAACAGAAACTCCTCACAAAAACTAGCATCAGGAGTGTAAGAGAAACTCCTCACTAAAACTGGCATCGGGAGTGTAAGGGAAACTCCTCACTAAAACTGGCATCGGGAGTGTAAGGGAAACTCCTCAGTAAAACTGGCATTGGGAGTGTAAGGGAAACTCCTCACTAAAACTGGCATTGGGAGTGTAAGGGAAACTCCTCACTAAAACTGGCATTGGGAGTGTAAGGGAAACTCCTCACTAAAACTGGCATTGGGAGTGTAAGGGAAACTCCTCACTAAAACTGGCATTGGGAGCGTAAGGGAAACTCCTCAGTAAAACCAGCTCGCAGAGTCAATAATTATGTGCCTTCTCTGCAAAAGTCCTTTGGATGAGACTAATAAAGCTGAGATCGAGGTCCCCCTTGTGTACATACACTTAAAAAGATCACATACGCACTTTAAAGCTCCTGTGGTTCATGTCAGAGTTTGCTGGATTATGGAAACACCCAAATAACCCAGCATGAACTAGAAGTGTTGGAATCTTCAGAGTGTTAAAGCCGCTGGACACTATGCTGACAAAAGAATAAGGTGCCGGGGAACTCGCAAACTCAGCATGTACAGAATAACTTGTGTAGCCAGTGTTCCACTGCAAATTAATATTTCAACAGCTAAAGGGAATGCAGTCACAAAGACATAAAAGATACAGAAACAACAAGAAGTGTCACAATCAACAGGAAGTGTCTGAACTTGATCTGAAACCTCTATAACTGAGTTCAAAGACAGCAACAATGGCTGCTCCTCATGTACAAGGCAGTCACTGGACAGTTCCCAGCTATTCTAGCAGAGGACTACACTCAGCCCTGTCAGAAACAAGAGCCAGAACATTGCAGCACATTTTGCCAAGAAACAGCTTGCACTGCTGCTTTAAAGTTGAACGTGGCAAGACAGACATATGTACACGAAAACAGCAGCTTTCCACAGGATTGTGAGACTGGAAAACATGCACCCCAAATCCACATTTTAAAGACCTCCACCACTTGGGTCATCAGAACTAAAGAGAGACTTTATATATAAATATAAAAGACATTTTAAAACATTTTTTTTATTTTTATTATTTGGTGTTTTCAGCCAAAATTGTCCTAATTCTTTTTTTGTCATCATCTGATGATAAACTGCGTCTGTTTCTTGCCTTCTCTCCACCAACCCACCTCAGTGCCTTCTGATTGTTTTGACCAGTCTGTTTTTATGGTCTGGTTTGAATGCATTAATTCCCACCCCAGCAACCGAGTCATTCCAAAAGTTAAAACATTGCTAATGGTAGAGCTCGGTATGGATGAATTTACTGAATCTGGTTAGTCAGGCTGATGGCCAGGTAACTACATAAAACAAAACACGCTGGACTTATAAGGCTGAGAGAGTGAGAGAGTAAAAAAAAAAAAAAAAACAACAACTGAAGAGCTTAAAAACTGACCAGGAGAAGTAGATCAATTTTGAGTGGAAAAAGCGGACTGATATAGCCTATGACATGATTTCACTGAGGGTCAGTCAAACAAACCAACAACAAAAATATGCTGTTGGCTAGGCTACTTGATATGCAGTATTTTTTTATGATTACTAGCTAGGAGTCAAGGGTATTAAACTGAAAAACTACTTACAGTATCCCCCCCCCCCCACCACCACCCCATAGTATTACCCCCCACTTCACCCCTCCCCCACATCCCCCATTCTGTTTTATTATTTTTATGTCGGACCAGTACTACTGTAACTACAGCGAACACCCCCAATTATAATTATAGGCGCCAGAATAATCGACATGTTGTTTGCGTGAAAGAAGAAGTAGGCTTATAATAATTTCATTAATTCGTTTTGATTGTTTTACTTTTAATGTAGCCGGTTGAAAGTATCACTAATCGTTAGTGATTGAAACCGTTCCAACCGCGCGCGCGCGCGCGCGAGAGAGAGAGAGTGACAAATAAATGAATAAACTTTATTTTACGAGGGTAGTGGAGAAGACTCGACTGAGGTCTTTTCGCATCCAGCCCTCGCCCATGAGGGAAACTGCTATTAACTAAGGATACAACTATGTTGAGTACATGTACATTTATACAAACCATGTTGAAATGCCGGACACCAGTAAACCGAGAAACAAGTAAATAACTTGATATGAGAGAGAGAGAGAGAGAGAGAGAGAGAGACGGGAGAAAGAAATCAAGGGAAGTGACTCTGCCACTACAACCAGACGCAATGAACAAGATGGCGCTATTATTTAGCATAACAAATCCTAAAATCGAGTATCAAACCGTGAAATCACCAAATCAAAAAAATCAAAAAAATCGACAGAACATTCTTTCCCAGAATTTTTTGTTCTCATCATGCCATGTCCAGACAGGATTTTTGCTGCCTTCAGCCCACACACAAAATACGCCTTTGATATCTATTAGTCAGAGTGTCTGCTGCGGAGTGAGCCGGTGCTTCATCCTCGCGCGGCGAGCCAGATCATTATGATAATCAGCCTCGAAGAAAGATGGCGGTGGAACTGTGATTCCAGAGCGTCGACAATGTGTTGTAGAACTCGCTAATGTTAATGGATAATATGTTTTGTTGGGATCACAGTTTACGGCCAAAGGTAAGCTTGTTCAAATGTGCTGTCATTCATTCGTTTGGGTTCGACAGGGTGTCGTAATCCTGCCGGTCTTGGCGGACCAGCAGAACAACTTGGGGTGAATGAAAGATGCTAATGGCACCACGCTCAGAGTCAGAGAGACAGATGTCTACCATGAGGAGGTTCAGATCTTGAGCAGTTTTCATTCATGGACCGTTAATAGTGGCATTTTACTTCAGTCTTTCGCAACACAGCAGCTCACGACAGTGAACTGCAAGAAGAACAACAGCCAAAAAGCATTTGCTGAGCTATGTGAAACCACGTCTGTCTTCTCCAAACCAAACGACCACAGCAACATCGTAGTAGCACCAGTACTGGTAGAGTCAAGCGCATTGCTATCAATTCACGAATGCATCTAATGATCAATTCTATCGGGCACTTATATTGCCACTTGGTCATTCGATAATGTCACTAGTCGTCAAATAGAAATTGAACTGTCATTACTGACAATTACTGAATTAGCATATTATTCAGCTAATAAATGTATTAATTTATAAGCAACAATAATAATTTTAAAAAGTGGGCATTTAGTGCACTGCCTGACCATGGACAGCCATGAGCACTTGCAATTTTGTAAGCATAGTTAGAATCTAGATCAAACACACACACACACACACACACACACACACACAAATACACACACACACACACACCACACCACAGACACAACACACTGTGACACACACACACACACACACACACACATGTACACACACACACACACACACACACACACACACACACACACACACACACACATGATGTATACATACACACACACACACACACACACACACACACACACACACACACACACACACACACACACACACACACACACCTGTGCATGCATCTTGGGGCATGGAATTGGAACATGAATTTTTAACTTATTTATAATTTAAAAGTCAAAAAGAGAAAGGTTTTCTTTTTTAATTTTATGGAGGAAATGTGATGATGATAATTGATACTGATAGTTAATACAATGGATTGTGCAATATATTATAACGTTACACTACAGTATACACTGTTAATGGTTTGGTTAGTGCAATGTGCAGGTTAGACAAATAGTAATACCATAAGACAAAGAGAGAGAGAGAGAGAGAGAGAGAGAGAGAGAGAGAGAGAGAGAGAGAAAGAATAACGAAACATATAATCGTGTGTTTTTTGTTTTAGTTTGATTAATTACTGTTTTTATTGTTGTTTTTACTTTTTACTCTATTACAGAGTTAGTACAAGTAGTTTAGTATTGTAAATTCTATTAATTTTCATTATAATTATGTATAATCTGGGTATGTAGCTGATTGGCTAATTTACTAGACTGTAAACTTGTGTAAACTGTGTAAAGCCACTCAGTTTGGCTAATGTGCTAGACTGTAAATAATGTAAATGTAACTTGTAAGTGTAAGTGTAATCTGTGTAAAGCCACCCAGTGGCCAAAGGTTTGAATTCAGCTCCTTAATGCGACAGGGTGAGGACAGTTTTTCAGCTCTTCTGTCGGTTGCAGTATGTCTACTCAGTACTTGTTCAAGTGCCTGTCTCACCTTTGAATGCATAACATGCACTAAAGTATAAGATAACAATAATATACTACAAAGTCATTGGACATTGCACACATATATATTACGTTTAAAGTTTTATATTATTATTAATATTAATTATTATGCTAAAGAAAGGTACAAAAACCTGATTTTTTTTTGAGCATTTTAAATAAGAGTTAATACCAGCAATCTGAAACTAGCGACAGGATAGCTTTTAAAAATCTCTTGAAAGTTGAAATCTTTCATTTACTGGTTTGAATCACAATTGATACTATTACTGTTATACTAATGACAAATGTTTCTAATCATTAATGCTGAAAAAGCCAAGCAAACAAACAAAACAAAACAGTTATACCAACACACCTGTGTTTACATTACAAGTACACTTGCAGTGGTTTATTCTAATTTACATTGTACACTTGCAGTGGTTCATTCTAATCAATGTAATTTTTGTAAAGAGGAACATTTATTGATTTAGCAATAGCAGTGACCAATGTGAAGTGAGTTGTGATTAAGGGAACTAGGTATTAAGATTATCACTTGAGTATACTAATCGTAACACTAACAGTAACACTGTGTAACAGTGGTCAGTGTGTCACTCATTGACATGGAAACACAGAAATATTGCATAATACTTATGATTGTGATTAAATTATGATTGTGGCTACGTTTCTATTGTTCCAAAGGATTGGAAGATGAAGTTAACCAGTAATTTCTGGTATATTACCAGTTACAATCAGCATTTAATAATGTAATTATCAGTACCGGGGAAAAAAATCAGCAGTTGGTTAGACATACTGCTGTTATTTTTGAAGTGGACAGTTCTCCCCCCCCCCCCCCCCAACCTGCCCCCCACCACAAAAACAAAACAAAAACAAACTAAACAAAAAAGAAACAATGCAGCACAGTGAGAGTGAGACTGAGAGAGTGCTTGTGATGTGTGTGTGTGTGTGTGTGTGTGTGTGTGTGTGTGTGTGTGTGTGTGTGTGTGTGTGTGTGTGTGTGTGTGTGTGTGAGTGAGTGAGTGAGTGTGTGTGCAAATGTGTGTGTGTGTACAAACGTGTGTGTGTGTGTGTGTGTGTGTGTGTGTGTGTGTGTGTGTGTGTGTGTGTGAACATAGCATTAACCATT
Source organism: Alviniconcha strummeri (assembly GCA_963584105.1). Classification (NCBI taxonomy): domain Eukaryota; kingdom Metazoa; phylum Mollusca; class Gastropoda; family Provannidae; genus Alviniconcha; species Alviniconcha strummeri. The sequence continues at coordinate 2,130,151 of OY757558.1, read as the reverse complement.
GTACTGGACATGGCCAAATCGGCAAATGGGTCATTTAAACATGATGTCATGCAGCTTTCTGGAGATTCTACGCTGTGCCCACAGGTATTGATGTAATATGTTTAGGAACTTTCTTGGAGGGTTTGTGGTTTATGAAATTGATCGCTTAGCGTGGCATTAGTTTGTATCACTATCAGGAATCAAAACTGAGTGAAATCAAAATCTTCAGTGATTGCAGCAAATTTGGCAAAATCAGCATTGTTTATCAGATTTTCAGTATGGTTTATTATTTGTGTATCTAAATATGACATATGAGCCCAGGTACTTAAATATGAGCCCAAGTACTGAAGTAGTCACTGTACTGGTCATTTTCCTCTGCTTTTCCATGTTGTAAGTTGTTGCAAAATCATGACTGCATAATTTCTGCGAGGTTCCAAGTGGAACTGGAAGTGAAAGTAACAAGTTAAGTACTACTTTACTATATTTAGATCTTGGATTTAAGCTGCATAGGGTGATAGGGTCACCTCAAAATGAAAAAAAGAAAGAAAAATCATTATAAATTCTTTGGCACCAGTTCAAAATACAAGTCGCTAAAGTTCAACAAGTTTGTCTAATTTACTGTTACAGTGTCAAAACCCGACCACCTATCACATGTATGGATTCGACTAACACTTGTAACAGTGCACAATAACAGTTAACACATGTACGGGACATTCCACAGACACTCACCACAGGAGTAAGTAAGTAAATTGGTATTTTACGCCCACTCAGCCAGACTCACCACAGGAACATGCATAAATCACTTGTGACTGTGAGTATGACAGTATTAGCGGAGTGACCAGTTTTATTCTGTGGGTTTACAGGAAACTGCATGAACCAAAACTAAGCCAGTAAAAATGTGAGAGGATTTGGAAAAAATGAAAGTGAATGGACCAAGAAGGTTGAATTAATGTAGTGAGAGGATTTGGAAAAAATGAAGGTGAATGGACCAGGAAGGTTGAATTTAGCATTTGTGAGGAAGAAATTCCTGGCTGTGGGTGAAGCATGTGTGGCTATAAATTATTCTGACCTACTCCAGGCCTTAAACTTAAATGGAGAACATAAATTTTATATCTGTGGGTTCTCAATGGAGGGAACTTAATGCCTGTGTCCACAGTATCCCACTGTGGGAGAATACATGTGTACCTGTAACAAATGACATACCTTTCTGAAGGTTTCTTCTGTATCTTTGATGGGAGCTGCCACAAGTTAAAAAAAAATTCAGGACAAAAGTTTAGTTGCAACAAATGTGACAAACACATGTTTTGTCACAACAAAACATGTCTTTTGTCATGACAAAAGTATGTTTGCCATGACAAAACCATATTCACGACAAAATTATGTTTGTTTTGACAAGGTTATGTTTGTATTTGTCGCAACAAAAATATATGTTTGCTGTGACAAAACAAGCACATTTGTGTTGTGACAAGATTATGTTTGTATTTGTCGCAACAAAAATATATGTTTGCTGTGACGAAACAAGCACATGTGTGTTGTGACAAACATGTGTTTGTTGTGACAAACACGTGTTTGTTGTGACAAAACTTTTGTCATGACAAGAATGATTCTTGTGGCAGGAGCTGCCACAAGTATAATTCTTGTCATGACAAAAGTTTTGCCAGTGACACCTCTGAAGATCAGTTGAAAAATAAAACCTCTTTAAAATTGTTGTTGTTTGCACATTTGTTCCCAAGGTAAAGCTGGATACTATTAGCATTACTGTACTAACTACTAAATTAGTATTATGGTCATGTGGTCTCTTACGTTACAGTCTTAGTAATGGTCTTATATGAAGGTTATTATATAATATATAATATAAATTTGAGGACATGTGTACTGATGTAGTATGTGAGCAAGCATTGTAAAATGTGGTGCAGTTCACATCTCACTTTCCTCTCCCTGTCCCAGTGCTGTTTGGATTACAAACTTTGACAGGAAAAAAGCTACAACTTTATTTCAACAGTAAACATCACGTACCTTGTGTACCGTATCAACAAAAAGGTACAAGATGGAATGAATGTTGCATTATTTTTATTGTCCTTTAAACAATGAAAGGTGAGTGAGCACCTCTAGACTTTTCATGTTGTTCCCAGAATTATGCACATGTAGTATGTATGTGTAATAAAACTAATATTATATAATATTTAAATAATAACTGATACAAATTGAGCAAATTCTTTTATCGTAACATGTATGCTTGTGGCTTGCTATTATTTAAATATATTTAATATATTATTAATATTATATCATATATTATATATATATCATTATGATATATAAATTATAATGTGTATACCATACATGTATCTTTACATGTCCCAATGTTTGTAATTTTTTCTGACTTGACGGTGTTGCTTGTGCCATGTCAACTCGACATTGCTGTTGATTTTACAGATGCGGTGATCAGTGGGCCACTGAGTGGCTATGCTGACAGCCAATCGTAGAGGCTTCTGCTTAGGTTTGACGATGGATTCGAATGACAACGTGACTGGAGCAATCCCGCAGTCAAGAACACTAGGCAGTCCAAAGGTGAGCATTAATTTTGTAGTTGGTCTTTGTTGACAAACTTGTACTTATGGTAAGTTATACTTTTATACATCATAATGCTTCATACATTCCTTCGTCCTTGTCCCAAATATGTCATCTGACATCCAAGGACATTGAGAATCAAAGAACGAATGTCATGCACTTGGACCCAGTATTTATAATTATAGTACTCAAGCTATAGAAAGGTGAATGTTTTTGTTTTTGTTTTTTTAGGCGATCTTTGTTGACAAGTACTTACAGCATCATGATGCTGTCATGCACTCAGACCCAGTATTTATAGTAAGCTATTATACAGAGGCATTTTGTAGGTGATCTTTCTTTACAACTACTTACACTAGTTACAGCATCATGATGCTGTCATGCACCCAGACCTAGTATTAGTAAGCTATATCACTACACTGTCACCACCAGAATGACTCATGCATTAAGGTGGGCAGTGATGAGAGCCATTTTAATGTTTCATAAACTGCAAAGCCAAAGGACAAAGTCACAAGACAGTGTCCACAGACTACAACCTTTGAAGAGAAAGGAGAGCCAAAGCAAATTCGAACCAAGGCCCATCCTCTTACCAGCCTAACACCTTACCACTAGGCCAAACTGGCTCACCCTTGTTTAATGTGGAGTTGTCTCTGAAGAGGTTCTAGCGAGGATCAAGATCCCAGGAGGTGGGGGCAGAGGGATACTATACCTGTCCTCACTACGCTGTCACCACCAGAATGGTTTCTGCAGTAAGATAGGCAGCAGTGAGAGCCATTTTAATGCTTCATTAGCTGTGGGGGACAAAGTCACAAGATAGTGTCCACAGACCACAACTTTTGAAGAGAATGGAGAGCCAAAGTGGAATTGAACTGAGGGCAAGGCCCTTGTAGAAGTCATCACCAGAATGTTTTTTGCATTAAGATAGGCAGCAGGGAGAGCTGTTTTAATGTTTCATTGGCTGTGACAGTGTGAGGGACAAAGTCGCAAGACAGTGT
>OY757558.1:2079792-2126412 GCA_963584105.1 Alviniconcha strummeri | reverse complement strand
GTAAGTGATACTGGTCCCTTGCAGTGAATTGATTGGTTGGAGAGGAGAGACTCAACCACAAAGGCAAGGCCAGAGAGGAGTGAGTGTGTGTGTGTGGGGGGGGGGGGGGGGGGGGCGGTTTGCAGTGACCTCACAGGAAAAAATTGGGCCCCCTAAACTGACTGGGGTATTAGGACTGTGCTGTGTGTCTTTGTGCATGGGTTACATACATGTGGGAGGGAACCACAGGAAATGACTCGCTGGTTGGTTGAGTGTTGCTGTTGGTTGAGTGTTGCTTTAGGTCCACAGAAGCTGTAGGTTTATTAGGGACGGGAGTCCAGGACGTCCACCTCCACTTTCACACAGCTCCTGAGTTCTGTGACTCACTGTATAAGTAAGTGAACATGGTGCTTAATGTCCGCAGAAACCACAAGGCTTATTAGGGACGGGGAGAAGGTGGGGGAAAGTGGTGTGGAGGTGGGGGGGGGGGGTTGGGGGGGGGGAGAGGGAGATTATACTTACCGCAACACTGTCACCACCAGAATGACTCCTGCATTAAGATGGACAGCGATGAGAGCCATTTTAATGTTTCATAATTGTGAGGGACAGGGTCACAAGACAGTGTGCACGGACCACAACTTTTGAAGAGAAAGGAGAGCTGAAGCAGGCCCTCTGCCTCACTGCTAGGCCAGACTGGCTCATGTGACTCACTGTCAGAAGTTGTCCCTTTTATACCAGTGCCCTAAGTGTCAGTTGTCAGTTTTATGCTGGGTGAGGTGCTTCACCTGTCAGCTGTCAGTTTTATGCTGGGTGAGGTGCTTCACCTGTCAGCTGTCAGTTTTATACCTGGTGAGGTGCTAACTGTCAGCTGTTAGTTTTATACCTGGTGAGGTGCTTTAACTGTCATCTGTTTTATACGTGGTGAGGTGCTTTAACTGTCAGCTGTCAGTTTTATACTGGGTGAGGTGCTTTAACTGTCAGCTGTTAGTTTTATACCTGGTGAGGTGCTTTAACTGTCAGCTGTTAGTTTTATACCTGGTGAGGTGCTTTAACTGTCAGCTGTTTTATACCTGGTGAGGTGCTTTAACTGTCAGCTGTCAGTTTTATACCTGGTGAGGTGCTAACTGTCAGCTGTTAGTTTTATACCTGGTGAGGTGCTTTAACTGTCAGCTGTTTTATACGTGGTGAGGTGCTTTAACTGTCAGTTGTCAGTTTTATACCTGCTGAGGTGCTTTAAGTTTGACTGTCAGTTGTCAGTTTTATACCTGCTGTGGTGCTTTAAGTTTTACTGTCAGTTGTCAGTTTTAGACCTGCTGAGGTGCTTTAAGTGTCTGTTTTATACCTGGTGAGGTGCTTTAAGTGTCAGTTTTATACCTGCTGAGGTGCTTTGAGTTTAACTGTCAGTTGTCAGTTTTATGCTTACCATCAGTTTTATACCTGCTGAGGTGCTTTAAGTTTAACTGTCCGTTGTCAGTTTTATACTTACCATCAGCTGTCAGTTGACAGTTTTATACCCACTGAGGTGTTTTAACTGTCCGTTGTCAGTTTTATACTTACCATCAGCTGTCCGTTGACAGTTTTATACCCACTGAGGTGTTTTAACTGTCAGTTGTCAGTTTTATACTTACCATCAGCTGTCAGTTGACAGTTTTATACCCACCGAGGTGTTTTAACTGTCCGTTGTCAGTTTTATACTTACCATCAGCTGTCCGTTGTCAGTTTTATACCCACCGAGGTGTTTTAACTGTCAGTTTTATACTTACCATCAGCTGTCAGTTGACAGTTTTATACCCGCTGAGGTGTTTTAACTGTCAGTTGTCAGTTTTATACTTACTGTCAGCTGTCAGTTTTATACCTGCTGAGGTGTTTTTAACTGTCAATTGTCAGTTTTATACCTGCTGTCAGTTGTCAATTTTATACAGGTCTGCTGAAGTACTTCAAGTTTAATTCTCAGTTGTCAGTTTTATACTTACCGTCAGCTGTCAGTTGTATACCTGCTGAGGTGTTTTAACTGTCAACTGTCAGTTTTATACTTACCGTCAGCTGTCAGTTGTATACCTGCTGAGGTGTTTTAACTGTCAACTGTCAATTTTATACTCATTGTCAGCTGTCAGTTGTATACCTGCTGAGGTGTTTTAACTGTCAACTGTCAATTTTATACTCATTGTCAGCTGTCAGTTGTATACCTGCTGAAGTGTTTTAACTGTCAGTTGTCCGTTTTATACTTGCCATCAGCTGTAAGTTTACCTGCTGAGGTGTTCTAACTGTCAATTGTCAGTTTTATACCTGCTGAGGTACTTCAAGTTAACTGTCAGTTGTCAGTTTCATACTTGCTGTCAGTTTTGTACATGGAGAAGTACTATTAAGTATTATTCACTAAGATTAGGAATTTTGTAAATTCAAATCAGAAGTGCGTTTAAAAACCCAAATGCTGATTCTGAGTTGTTATACATTTTGGTCTTTTCATGAAAATTTAAATCAGAAGAGCATTTAAAAACAAAATCCCTGATTTTAAGTTATAAATGTTGGTCTTTTCTGCCACTGTAGGACTGAAAGGCATAGTCCTTTCGGTCATCTTGACAAGCAATGTTCTGCCACTCTAGCACCAAACCTAGGTTTTAGTCTTTGTGCTTGCAGTCTTTGTGTCTTTGTGCTTGCAGTCTTTCAGTCTTTGTCTTTCTAGAACTGAGACAGACACATTATAAAACAAATTCATTAAATCAGCTTGACAAGCATTTGCATGCGGCATGGCAGCATGGCATTCAGGTGGTCAGTCATTCACATTTTGTACAAACTGTTCATTCAAACAAAATTGTTAACGCATACTTGTATCCAGTTACTGTTACTCATACACTACTGTAACTGGATGCAAGTATACATGTACTAACCAATCTACATAATATATTTGATGCATTCTTGGGAGAAAAACATCATCAGACCCACCTTTGGGTCCTTTCAAGATCAGTCAATCCAGTTACACTTTACAGTGGCCGTTCCATCAAACACACCCACAGGCAATCAGTCTCATCCAATCACAGAAGCTGTTCCATCAAACACACCCACAGGCAGTCAGTCTCATCCATTCACAGCAGTCGTTCCATCAAACACACCCACAGGCAGTCAGTCTCATCCAGTCACAGCAGCCATTCCATCACACCCACAGGCAACCCACTTCCACAGCACACAATCCGATCTCTCAGTCCACCAGGCCGACATCCAGGAGTGTGAAAACCTGTAAGCATTGAACCTGTTGTGACTGTTGCAGAAGACGTGGAAAGACTTCTCCCCACCCTCCTCGGTCATCACAACAGACACCACCACCATGGCTGAGAGTGGAAACGCCAACAGCAGGACCACCACCAGGCACTCCAACATCGGTGGCGGTGGAGATGACGGCGGAGGGGAAGACTCCTACAGCAGCAGCGGCAGCAGCAGCAGTAGACTGGACCAGAAAATACAGATCATTGAGGGCCCCGTCATTCGCATGGGAACGGGCGCTCTTACTGCCCGGCGAGAGGCGCACGGCCACCCGGACTCCCTCCCTGTGAAAGGTCAGGGGGTCATGGCTACGTGGAAGGACATGTCGCCACCCAAGGAGAAGAGGAATCTCTTGGACATCTCGCCCAAGGAGAGGAGATCGGACGGCACGAAGCAGGAGGACGGGGTGTGCGAGGAGAAGAATCGGAACCCGATCCGGACAAACCCTTTCCACGAAGGGGCGGTCATGTATCGAGGAACAGATGGAAGTTTCCAGAGTGTGAAGCGCATCAAAACGGACTCCGCGGCCGTCACGAACAGCAGCTCAGGGGATCGACATTCGCTGACTCACTCAGGTCAGCAGGTCGACTCGGAGGCGGCGGTAGTAGCCATTGTGGCCGAAGCGGCGGCGGCCATGACAACGTGGCGAGATGTGTCACCCACTAAGCCACAGGATGGGCGGAAGAAGCGGCCGGAAAGTGGATACTTCTCCAACGACGTGCAGAGCGAAGGGGGCCAGGAGTCTCGGGAGGAGATTGACAGTTCTCTGTCGGACAGTGACTCTGGGCGGAAGGATCGGTCCCACTCCTCAGGGACAGGGGGAGAAGACGGCTGCTTTCACAGCAGTGACTACTTTTACGAGGACGAGTTCAGCGTTCAGTTTGACACAAACCTGCGGGAGGCTGTGGCGGCCGGGGAGCAGGGGGTATCAGAGGAGGTGCTGCCGCAGGCCCTCAACGGAAGCTACACCAAATTTCGAGACTCCCTCCTCCAGACTGACCTCTACCTCGGCCCCTACGAGTCTGAGCTGTCTGGGAGCCGCACGTCCATGGAGATCTCATCCAGCGAGCGTGAGATGATGTGCTCCAGCGACATGCTGAACTTCAGCAACGACCCCCTCTTCACCCCCACCCCTCCTCTGGTGGAACAGCAGCAGGCTGAGCAGCAGAACGTATCAGTGGACAGCCTGTCTCACCACGGCCAGGGGCCCGAGATGGCCAACAGCCGATCCTCCAATGACCCCAGCCACGTGGTGGATTGCTGTATCCGCAAAGATGCCTACTTCCTGTCATTCAGCGGCTCGCAGAACCGCAGCACCTCAGAGAGCGACATTTCCTACGTTTCTCAGGTATTGCAGCAGATGCTGTGCTTAGGTTTTACTCTGAAAGATCACATGCTTTACTCGCATGCATGTGTACATTTTGTGTGTGTGTGCGTGCATGTGCACTCACACTTACACAAGTTACAGTGTTGATGTTTGTACTTTAAAATGTTATACTTTTCTTAATTCTTATGAACTTAAAATGCAAATAAGACCTGTAAGCATGTCACTGCACACACGCACGCACGCACGCACGCACGCACACACGCACGCACGCATGCATGTACACACACACACACATTCACATGCACACATGCAGGCGCACACACACATACACACACATGCATTCACACACACAAACACACACACACACACACACACACGCATGCGCACACACAGAAGATACAAGCAAACAGAAGCCTTGTTCGACATCAGCAAACAGGTTCATTGCCTTACTTGACATCAGCATACAAGTCCTTCGCTTTACTTGGCATCAGCATACAAGTCCATTGCCTTACTTGACATCAGCATACAAGTCCATTGCCTTACTTGACATCAGCATACAAGTCCATTGCCATCACATCCATTGCCTTGACAGCATGCAAGCATATTACCTTGACATCAGCATACAAGTCCATTGCCTTACTTGACATCAGCATACAAGTCCATTGCCATCACATCCATTGCCTTGACAGCATGCAAGCATATTACCTTGACATCAGCATACAAGTCCATTGCCTTACTTGACATCAGCATACAAGTCCATTGCCATCACATCCATTGCCTTGACAGCATGCAAGCATATTACCTTGACATCAGCATACAAGTCCATTGCCTTGACATCAGCATACAAGTCCATTGCCATCACATCCATTGCCTTGACAGCATGCAAGCATATTACCTTGACATCAGCATACAAGTCCATTGCCTTGACATCAGCATACAAGTCCATTGCCATCACATCCATTGCCTTGACAGCATGCAAGCATATTACCTTGACATCAGCAGGCAAGCCCATTACCTTGACATTAGCGGACAAGTCCTTGGGTGGCATTGTGGAGCCATTCTGTATACAGTTCACACCTGAATGCTGGTGCACTTTCTGACATCCAGGTGTCATCCCAGGAGGGTCACCAGGGTGGCTCCGGCAACCAGAGTGACAGCTCCCACGGGCAGGACGCGGAGGACGAAGGCTCCAACAGCTTTCCCGGACAGGAGGATAATGACGATGGGAAGTCCCCCTCCCAGCAGAACCCCTCACCGCCCGCCACTTTCTTCCGCCCCACCCGGAACCTGCTGCTCTCACGCTACCCAGGTGAGTCAGATTTCCTGATGAAGAGCAGAAGATGTATTATTGGTGGGAACTGCCACAAGCATCATTTTTGTCAGACAAACGTTTTGTCGCGACAAACGTGTTTAACATAACATAACACACACACACACACACACACACACACACACACACACACACACACACACACACACACACAGAGTACACGCACACATGCACACATGCATGCACACACACACACACACACACACTCTCACACACACACACAGTACATGCACACACACACACACACTGCACGCACACACACACACACACACACACACACACACACACACACACACATACACACACACACACACACACACACACACACACACACACACACACACACACACACACACACACAGTCAATAGGATAGCTTGAAGAGGTGAGATTTCAAAGATGTGAGTGTGTTTGATGGGAGACTGTTCCAGACAGACAGTGTGGCATAAGAAAAATATCTAGGACTAGATGCTCAGTCCTTAAGCAACAACTGTTGCATTCCGGTTCCACACGGTTGATGTGTTTGGAAGTGTTGCAGGACTAGATGCTCAGTCCTTACAGATGTAAACAGCAACTGTTTGATTCCACAGGGATGGTATGTCTGGAAGCAGGACTAGATGCTCAGTCCTTACAGATGTAAACAGCAGCTGTTGCATTCCACAGGGATGGTGTGTCTGGAAGCAGGACTAGATGCTCAGTCCTTACAGACATAAACAGCAGCTGTTGCATTCCACAGGGTTGATGTGTCTGGAAGAAGGACTAGATGCTCAGTCCTTACAGATGTAAACAGCAGCTGTTGCATTCCGCTGGGATGGTGTGTCTGGAAGCAGGACTAGATGCTCAGTCCTTACAGACGTAAACAGCGACTTTTTGATGCCATAGGGATGGTGTGTCTGGAAGCAGGACTAGATGCTCAGTCCTTACAGATGTAAACAACAACTGTTGCATTCCACAGGGATGGTGTGTCTGGAAGCGCTGCAGGACTACCTCCTGAGTCGTTCCTCCAGCACTCGAAGCCCCGGGTCATCGCGCCACTCATGCTCCAGCCACTGCAAGTTGTCTCCCCTCTGTGGCACTCTCCTGTCCAGCGGGGACCTGTTCATGTCAGGCGGTCACCTCAAAGGCTTGCGCCGTAGCAGTAACCTTACCACGTGGAAACAGGTGAGCATGGGTTTCTCTCCCCCCTGAGTCAGGGTTATGTTCATGATCTTCCCTCCGAATTCCTTTACTTACTGACTTGCCCCTTGGAACTCACCTGACCCTGTGACTTACCCCTCAGAACTGACCTGACCCTGTGACTTACCCCTCAGGACTGACCTGACCCTGTGATGTGCCCCTCAGAACTGACCTGACCCTGTGACTTACCCCTCAGGACTGACTTGCCCCTCAGAACCAACCTGACCCTGTGACTTACCCCTCAGGACTGACCTGATGCTGTGTTGTACCCCTCAGGACTGACCTGATGCTGTGTTGTACCCCTCAGGACTGACCTTACCCTGTGACGTACCCCTCAGGACTGGCCTGACCCTGTGACTTACCCTCAGTAGTGGCCTGAACCTGTGACTTACCCCTCAGAACTGCTGTGACCCTATGTAATTGACAGGACTCTGAAATCCTTTGCTTTCTGACTTACCCTTCAGAACTGATGTGACCCTGTGACTTACCCTCAGAACTGACATGACCCTGTGACGTACCTCTTAGACTTGATGTGACCCTGTGACTTAACCCTCAGAACTGACATGACTCGGTGACCTACCCTTTAGACCTGAAGTGACCCTGGGACATACCCCTCAGAACCGACATGACCCTATGACTTACCCCTCAGAACTGATGTGACCCTGTGTGGCTGACAGGACTTTAAAATCTTTTAGTCTTTACTTGCTGACTTACCCTTCAGAACTTGTTCAAACCTGCTGTCTCATTTACAGGTCCCTTTGTCCCTGTTGCATGTGTGTGTGTGCAGGTGTATGCACATGTATGTGTGTGTGTGTGTGCAGGTGTATGCATGTGTGTGTGTGTGTGTGTGTGTGTGTGTGTGTGTGTGTGTGTGCAGGTGTATGCATGTGTGTGTGTGGGTGTGTCTGCAGGTGTATGTGCATGTGTATGTGTGTGTTTGTGTATAGACCTGATGTAACTGGAAGCCCTTCAAACAACCATAACAGTAGATGGTTCTCCTAAAACTCTGCCCTCCAACCAGACCTTTAAGCTGACTGTGCTGAATGAAAACCCATTCAACAGGTGAAGAACCTGAAGAAGCTGGGCAGGGAGCAGAACCTTCATGAGCGCTCCAACAGTCTGCCCAACCTCACCGCCGAGGACGTCAAGGTGATCCGCCGGGAACACCCGCCCCGCAACGTGGAGTCCATGGCCGACAGTTTCCACAAGAAGCGCCACTCCGCCTACATCCTGGAGCTGTACCAGCGCATGATGATGGGTTCCAACCCCCCCTCCCCCACCACCCTCAGCCGTGTGGACCAGATCCTCTTCCAGGAGGGCCTCGGGCAGAGCAAGCCTGCTCGCGAGGAGAGCACCAAGAATGACTGCACCGCCTGCCCCTCCTGCGGAGCTCGCGGCGGGAAACAGGATTTCCACCTGGAGTTACAGCGAGATGCTCAGTGCGGGAGGTCGGTGTGTTCCGCCTCGACGGGGATGTCTCCGCAGACGCTGACGCTGTGGTACGGACAGAAAAACTTCTCGTCACAGTTTCCCCCCAACACGACAGACTGCGGTGTGCAAGCGTCCATCGGCGGCGATGAAGGGCCGTCCCTGAACAGCCGCTCCATGCAAACCTCACCCGGCTCCCCGGGAGCGGAGATATTGAACGTCCTCCACGAGCTGCAGGCCAAAGAGCTGAGGGAATCCCGAGAGGCCAGGACGCAGAAGCGAGAAAAGCCGCCCCTGACGCGCGCCAAGTCCGCGACGGAGTGCAGGGACACGCACGCTGAGCGGCTGAAAGCCCAGATGAGGCGCACGGTGAGCTTGTCGCCCTCCCGCATCGGCATGAACTCTTTCTACACCCACCAGTCCCTGCCCGACCTCAGCTTTCTCTCGGGGTCGTCCAGGCTCCTGTCCAAATCTCGCGACTCCTCCTCATCAGCCACCTCTCTGTTTGACCCAGTTCAGATCCCCATCATCCTTACCCCTGTCTTGGAGGATGCAGGGGCCAGGTCTTCACATTCGCAGTCACGGTCTTCCACTTCCAGTGGTTGTGTGTGTGGAAAAGAACACCAGCAGGGCCCAGCCCCACCCAGGCGTCGCAGACGAAGCTCATCGGGACGATCGGGAGAAGTAACCTCAAGCGGAAGTAACTTCAGCCTCAGTTCGTCATCTGGGATCGAGCTGGGCTACATGGAACCGCGTTCTCTCGCCGGATTGGCTCCCGAGCTGGAACATCTCTTGTTCTACCCGCCCCACCTGGAGAGCGCCTACCACCAGTTAGGGTTCTCAGAGATGCGCAGCAGAACGGGCCAGAACAGCGAGACGAAGAACCCAGAGGAGGCTGCTCCGGAGCCTGGGCAGGAGTCCCCAACAAAGCGGTGCCCCAACGCCAAAATCAGCCGTTATGCAAACGAGGCGCACCCGTGTGCCGGCCAGGGGGCACGGCCTGTCCGACAGAACCAGCGGCATGGTAGCAACGCAGGGTCTTCCACGGGATCGCTGAATGCTGATCGCCTGGATGCTCTGAAGGAGGAGAAGACCCCATCGCCAGAGCCCTCCAAGTGCCACTACCCACCCCGCGACTACACCGACTACCACTGCTTCAGCTGCCAAGACACCTCGGAAGGGGAGAGCAGCCAAGAGACGGACGAGGAGAAGTTCATGATGTACCAGCGCTGGCTCCAGGACCGCAAGCCCCCGCTCAAGTCCTGCCTGCGCAAACGCTACGAGCGCGACCACCGCGCCCGCTCGCTGTCCAACCTGAACTACCAGGAGAAGCCCGAGGTCCCTCCGGAGAAACCCCCCAGGAAACAGAATCGCCACTCCATCGCCTGTGATGGGATGATGCCTGTGCTGGTGGATGAGGAGGGGTTCGAGTACGCCCCCATCTCCCCGTGCCCTCAGTGCTCCCCGCCCCAGTACTGCCACCATGCCCCCGTGGTGCAGGAATACGCCGGGGAGAAAGTAGTGCTGCGGAGGAAGAAGCCCGCCCCCACCATCAGTGAGGGGTCGGCAGAAGGGTCCGTCGACGACAGCACGCGTGCCAAGAGGGTGAGCTTTGCCTCGGAGGTGTCCTTCCATTCCCCCAACTACACTCCCCAGAGCTCGCCCAGAAGGCAGCCAGCAGACGGGGAGATCACCGCCGTGCAGATGGAGGATGACATCTTGACCCTGCATGTCGTCCGCAGAAGTGAGTGTGGTCTTATTGTTTGTTGGTGGTCTGAGGTTAATGGTGTGCTCAGGTGTTGGTGGTCTGAAGTTAAAGGTTTGCTCAGGTGTTGATGGTGGTCTCACTCAGGTGTTGTTGGTGGTCTGAAGATAATGGTCTTGCTCAGGTGTTATTGGAGGTCCGAAGTTAATGGTTTGCCCAGGTGTTGATTAGCTAATCCATCCACCTGTTGGTCTGTATCTATATTATGTGCATGCATGCGTGATGTGAAAAAGCATGTTGAGCTCGTTCAGCAGGGAATAGCTCTACAGAAAATGTATGTATATATGTATTATTATTATTATCTTTCTCTCAGTCTCATGTCTATCAGCATTTGTCTACCCCTCCCCTCTCTGCCTTCCAACTTCTGGCCTCCCCCACCCCCACCCCCACCCCCACCCCCATCCTTCAGGACATGGTATTCCTGTACCCATAGCTACAACAGTGGATCCTTTGTTTACCAATCCTTCTACTTTTCTAATGAGAGAATGTTCCCCTATGTGGAGGCAAAAGTGCCCTGGACTGACAGTGTTTGGTTTGCTCTGTACTGACAGTGTTTGGTTTGCTCTGTACTGACAGTGTTTGGTTTGCTCTGTACTGACAGTGTTTGGTTTGCTCTGTACTGACTGTGTTTGGTTTGCCCTGTACTGACTGTGTTTGATTTGCCCTGTACTGACAGTGTGTTTGGTTTGCCCTGTACTGACAGCATGTTTGGTTTGCCCTGTACTGACAGTGTGTTTGGTTTGCCCTGTACTGACAGTGTGTTTGGTTTGTTGTGTACTGACAGTGTATTTGCCCTGTACTGACTGTATTTGGTTTGCCCTGTACAGTGCATTTGGTTTGTCGTGTACTGACAGTGTGTTTGCCCTGTACTGACAGTGTGTTTGGTTTGCCCTGTACTGACAGTGTGTTTGGTCTGCCCTGTACTGACAGGTGTTTGATTTGTCCTGTACTGACAGTGTGTTTGGTTTGTTGTGTACTGACAGTGTGTTTGTTGTGTACTGACAGTGTGTTTGCCCTGTACTGACTGTGTTTGGTTTGCCCTGTACTGACAGTGTGTTTGGTTTGCCCTGTACTGACAGTGTGTTTGGTTTGCCCTGTACTGACAGTGTTTGGTTTGCCCTGTACTGACAGTGTGTTTGGTTTGCCCTGTACTGACAGTGTGTTTGGTTTGCCCTGTACTGACAGTGTGTTTGGTTTGTCGTGTACTGACAGTGTGTTTGCCCTGTACTGATAGTGTGTTTGGTTTGCCCTGTACTGACTGTGTTTGGTTTGCCCTGTACTGACAGTGTGTTTGGTTTGCCCTGTACTGACGGGTGTTTGATTTGCCCTGTATTGACAGTGTGTTTGGTTTGTCGTGTACTGACAGTGTGTTTGCCCAGTACTGACAGTGTGTTTGGTTTGTCAGATCGGTCGCTGCCCCACTGCGTTGACCCAGACAAGGAGGTGACAGCAGCCCCTGCGCAGACCACGGCTCCTGTCTGTCCAGAGCCGGGCACCGCTGCACCACTGTCTCCCCTGGACCACAAGGCTTGTGAGTGTGCTGTCTCCTACTGTCCTAGTCCTACTTGTGGAGGCAGTCAGTATCTGTGTATTAAAAACTATTATTGTTTTAACAGAGGAGAGCTATTTATGTTTTCCCCGACAGCTGTGATTAGAGGACAGCTATGTATGTTTTCCTTGACAGCTGTGATCAGAGAAGAGCTGTTTATGTTTTCCCCAACAGCTGTGATCAGAGGAGAGCTGTTTATGTTTTCCCCAACAGCTGTGATCAGAGGAGAGCTGTTTATGTTTTCCCCTACAGCTGTGATCAGAGGAGAGCTGTTTATGTTTTCCCCAACAGCTGTGATCAGAGGAGAGCTGTTTATGTTTTCCCCAACAGCTGTGATCAGAGGAGAGCTGTTTATGTTTTCCCCAGCAGCTGTGATCAGAGGAGACCTGTTTATGTTTTCCCCAGCAGCTGTGATGAGAGGGGCTGTTTGTGTTTTCCCCAACAACTGTGATCAGAGAAGACCTGTTTATGTTTTCCCCAACAATTGTGATCAGAGAAGACCTGTTTATGTTTTCCCCAACAGCTGTGATCAGAGAAGAGCTATTTATCTGTTTTCCCCAACAGCTGTGATCAGAGGAGTGATGCAAGCAGCCGAGGCTTTGGTTCAACACTTTGCTCAGGCGAGGGATCCCTTTGAAAAGGTAATGTCTTCTTTCTCAGCTGCTGGCTTCTTGTTTCTCCTTCACCCTGAAAAAAAGATTGTGACTGACTGGGCGTTAAGTGACAGTCATTTGTCTGTATCTCAGTGACAGTTATCTATGTCTGTCTCCTTTTCTTAGTGACAGTTATCCCTCTATATCTATCTCCATGTTTGTTCTGTCTTGTGGCTGAATAGCCAAAGTGAATAATTATGTATAGTTTATGTATAATGTAATAGCTTCTTCCCTTCTTTGTAGTATGTATTTAAAGAGAATTCAGTGCTCATGAAAGACTTCGTCACTGCTTCTTGAGTTGGTTTCTTCTGCACATCCACGAATAACTTACTTAGCTGTGGGCTGCCTTACTCAGAGCAGCTGCAAATTATCACCCCTATGCTAGCAAGGTGGCGCTGGATATAATTAGTTATCTGCATATCAGTGCTCAAGCCAGCAAAGTAACCCACAGAGCTTGAGTGAAAGTTGAAGTGGCTGTCCTGGGCTCCCCATCCCTAATAAGCCCTGTGTTTGCAGTCATTGATAAGTAGTGTTGCCAGAGTTGCCTGGAGAGTAGAAAAGGTTGATGTGCATTAGGCCTTACGTACCAGTTGGCTCAGAACACCCCAGGCAATTCTTCATCCTGGTCAGAATGGCAGCTCAGCGACCATGACCACACTGTTGACCAGGATGTAGTTAGTTAGTCAGTTAATTAGATAGTTAATTACTTTGTGTGTGTGTGCTTGTTTGTGTGCATGTGTGTGTGATGAAATGAGCATATTCTTATGTCTTTGTAAGCTCTCAGGCTTGTACTGGATAGGGTGCCATAAATAATCTATGATTATTATTATCTGTAGTCAGTGCTTTGGTAGAAATTATTGTATCATCCACTCTAACCCTGTCCTTTCTGTGGTGCAGGTGCGTTTGGGCAGCTCTCAGGAGACGTCCGAAGTAGGCTCCCTGGTGGTGACCTCCCTTTGTCCCGCCATTGAGCGGGTGGTGCGTGATGGAATGAAGCCGTGCCTGACTGGTCTGCACATCTTCGGCAAGATTCAGCTCAGCCCTTGGAGGATGACAGAGAGTTCTGCAGAAATCGGTGAGCCGGAACAGAGGATTTTCAGAATACAGTGCAATACAACTTTATTGCCAAGTGTCAATACAATTGTGCTAGGAATGTTTTGTGGTGCCAGGTACACTCATCACATGGTTGACTGGGTGTAAAGCACCAATTTACTTACTTACACTCATCACCCATTCACACAAATCATAAAACATCATTAAATGACAACAACAGCAAACGTCAAACATCTAGGTAAAAAGTAATTCATAAATAAGTCTGAGAAATCCAACTGACATCAAGCGTGACCTGTCACATAAAAATTGCCTCTTTACTAGGTCTACCCCTTAAAAATTACTGTCCTAAAAAGAGCAGTTATAAAAATAAAAATAGAAAACGGAATGGAATTGGTGAACTTTCTGTTCAAGCTAGGAGTCAGAGAGTTGTTCTGCTGAATGGTACTTGGTAGAACAACCTCGCTGGTTCTTTCGCCATTGGATAATTGCTTGTTTCTCAGTTTGTTGCTTTGGTAAGAGCAGTTTCTGGGCCTTCTGGTCGGACAGCTGTCCTTGCAGATAGTCTTCATGCCAGGTCTTATCACTTTGTTGATTCAGTGAGGGCAGTTTCTGGGCCTTCTGGTCGGACAGCTGTCCTTGCAGATAGTCTTCATGCCAGGTCTTATCACTTTGTTGATTCAGTGAGGGCAGTTTCTGGGCCTTCTGGTAGGACAGCTGTACTCACTGATTCAAATTGTCTTCCTGTGGAATAATTCTCATCATAATTGTCTTATTTACCTTTATCTGGGGGTAAGGGTGTCAGTATTTTTCTCACTTAGTGTCTCTCTGCCTCTTTTTCTTCTGTGTGTGTGTGTGTGTGTGTGTGTGTGTGTGTGTGTGTGTGTGTGTGTGTGTGTGTGTGTGTGTTAGTACTGTTACTGTTGTGATTTTGAAGTGCTCTGTGCTTCCACTTGATGTGGAAGGTCCCTGTCCTCCACTCACCTGTGTGTCCTTGTCCTCTCACCTGTGTATCCCTGTCCTCCACTTACCTGTGTGTCCCTGTCCACTCACCTGTGTCCCCGTCCACTCACCTGTATGTCCCTGTCCACTCACCTGTGTGTCCCTGTCCTCCACTCACCTGTGTGTCCCTGTCCACTCACCTCTGTGTCCCCATCCACTCACCTGTGTGTCCCTGTCCACTCACCTGTGTCCCTGTCCACTCACCTGTGTGTCCCTGTCCTCCACTCACCTGTGTGTCCCTGTCCTCCACTCACCTGTGTGTCCCTGTCCACTCACCTGTGTGTCCCTGTCCTCCACTCACCTGTGTGTCCCTGTCCTCCACTCACCTGTGTGGGACTGTCCACTCACCTGTGCCTCCCTGTCCTCCAGGTCCCTACACACGGGCCATCAATGAGCTGGTCAAGCAGCTGAAGGTGCGACCAAACCTCGTCTCCCACCGACAGAAGTTCTACGCTTTCCTGGCCGGCCTCCTCAAGTGAGTGACACTGGGCTCTTATCGTTCCTTTCTCAGTACTGAGTGAAGCCGATGTGTCTTCCATCAGTGGGAGTTTGTGAGCCACACACCGTCCATGCAATTAAATTAAAGGACAAAAATAAGAACTTGGCAGAGCGTTAAGACGATTGGTTTAAAGTAAATGCTGCCTGATAGTATAGAAAAGTAACGCACATGTAAATGAATATAAAGTAAGTGCTGCCTGATAGTATAGAAAAGTAACGCACATGTAAATGAATATAAAGTAAATGCTGCCTGATAGTATAGAAAAGTAACGCACATGTAAATGAATATAAAGTAAGTGCTGCCTGATAGTATAGAAAAGTAACGCACATGTAAATGAATATAAAGTAAATGCTGCCTGATAGTATAGAAAAGTAACGCACATGTAAATGAATATAATTAAGTGCTGCCTGATAGTATAGAAAAGTAACGCACATGTAAATGAATATAATTAAGTGCTGCCTGATAGTATAGAAAAGTAACGCACATGTAAATGAATATAATTAAGTGCTGCCTGATAGTATAGAAAAGTAACGCACATGTAAATGAATATAATAAAGTGCTGCCTGATAGGAAAGTAATGCACATGTAAATAAAATAAACACTGCCTGATAGAAAAGTAACACACATGTAAACAAAATGAACACTGCCTGATATTGTGATAGAAAAGTAATGCACATGTAAATACAGTTTTAAATTTTTTGTGGTCAAGCAGAACAGGTTTGTTGCTTTGATAAATGTATGCTTGACAACAGACTGTTTTGTGTGTGTGTGTGTGGGGGGGGGGGTGTTGCTTTGATAAATGTGTGCTTGACAAAAGACTTGTGTGTGAGTGTGCGTGGGTGCATGCCTCTGTGTGTGTGTGCATGCTTAATTTCAGGATGTATTTATCATCATGATAATAAACTGTATTACTACATATTAGTCTACTACTTTTTCATATAAAAGAAAGAAAGTCTGATGCAGCAGGGTATTTTTCTCCCTGGCAGTTTCCAGTGCAGACTCTACAGTGTCTGTAAAGCCCCCACGTGCAGTCGCATGCCTGAACATAATATGTGCGCACATTAAAGATCTCAAACACTGGAAGCCATGCCGTCATTTGGACACCAGAAAATACTGCACACACTGATAGGAATGAGTAACGCTGCTCTTGCAGCTGCTGTACCTTACCCACAAACGGTGACCCACTTTTCCTGCAGGGACAAAGAACTAAAAAAACAATTGGGGCCAAAAAAAGCTTAGCTTAACAGAGGCTTCGGGAGGGATCTGCAAGAAAATGCTAAAGACAAGAGATAATAATAATTATAATAATAATTATAAATTCTTATAAAGCAGAGTTAAACTCACTGCGCTGTACAAACATCTTATGACAAAAACCACATTAACATACATTTCAAACAAACAGAATCTTAGATATTGTAGTCTAGCCACCATTATCGCATGTCAAACAATAACCTTGTTACAGAGAGAAAGAGAGAGAGAGAAAGAGACAGACAGGCAGACAGATGGACAAAAACCACATTAACATACATTTCAAACAAATAGAATCTTAAATACTGTCACCTGTCAAACAATACACACACGCATGCATGCACACACACACACACACACACACACACACACACACACACACAGATCGGTCCATGACATAAAGCTGACAATTGATCTTGATGGAGATGCTGGTGATGTGTGTTTCAGTCTGAGACTGCTGGACTTCTGGATGGGCTACATCAGCACCAAAGAGAGCATCACTGGACGTTTCTATGATGACGGGGCCATCCTGCGCCTCAGCCAGTCAGCTTTGGAGCGACAGTACCAGGACATGCTGCTGGCGCTGCAGCCTCTGGCGGTCCTCCCCTTCCAGGTGGAGCATGAGATCGTTGCCGGCTACTCCCTTGCCGACAGCTCCTACATGGGAGAGTCCGACATCGAACCCAACTCACCCAAGAAACAGGAGCTGTCTTCGTCTCCAAAAATTGTCATTGCTCGCGCGAAGACCAGCGCCGGGACCTCCCCTAACCGCGCATCGTGGGCTGGTCAAACTGACCATCAGGATTCGTCCTTCACCAAGTCCGATCGAATGGATTTCAGCGCCACCTGGGATTGGATCAAAACTACGACCCTCCCGAAGGCGAGGTCGTTGATGTCTGATATGGGTCTGTTGTCGTCGACGACGACAACAACGACAACAAGCACAGGCAGTGTAGCAGGGCCTACTCCCAGCAGCTCCAGCGTCAAAATCTCACGTCTGAGTCAGGACCTGGCCAGTGTGGGAATTGTTTCTTCCAGGCAGAATCTCTCCGTCACAGCTTCCTCGTCCACCCCCAACCTCTCCCAGAACTGCCCAGAGGTCAACAACGCAGAGCAGGAGAAGAAAGAGGAGGAGACGAGACCTGCGTCCTTCCCAGGGGAGCGGTGCCAGCAGGCGTTGCCCGCCGTGGTGGTTGACCACGGGACCATGAGGACAGTGGAGGCCAACTCGGCGAGGCAGAGAGCGGAAGAGATTCTTCGGAGGAAGAATGAGACTTCGCCGCAGAGAGGTCGCTCCCAGGGCTCGCCCCTGAAAGCAAAACTGTCGGAGAAAAAGGAGACGGTTGACCAAGCCAACAAGGGATCGCCCAGTCAGACCAAGCCTGATGTGGAAACAAGGGGCGACTTGCATGGAAATGTGTCCAGCTCACCCCAGACGATAGTGGCTGGCTCTCCACAAAGAAGGTCCGAGAGCTCACCCATCCGTATCCATGACTCTCCGACACGACAGTCTGGCTCACCGAACTGCCATTCCGGCTCACCAAACCGCCATTCTGGCTCACCGAACCGCCATTCTGGCTCACCGAACCGGCAGTCTGGCTCACCAAACCGTGGACCTCTCATTAATCCAGGCTCACCCAAATTCACCGTTGCTGGAGCCAGAGAAAGTGAGTGCGTTGAAGTGGTCAGCCGCCGAGTTGCCAAAGTCACCTTGGACGACTTCCCTGAAGATGACAATGACGGCAGCAAGGCGAGCACCATAGCAGCTCTTCAGTCTCCTTTGGTGACCGTTTCCAGTGCTGCTCAGAAGTTGCTGCCAAAGAAGGAAGAGAAGGCCTACAGAGAAGGGAAAACGGATTACGCCTTTGACTCAACCGCTCCATCTCCCCAGTGTCAGAACACACCACCTGCTGCCACTGTCGCTGCCACTGCCACTGCCACTGCCACTGTCACTGCCACTGTCACTGCCACTGCCACTGCCAGCCAGGCAGCACTGGCAGCACAGCCCCAAAATGCAAATTCCAGTCAAGCCACAGGGCGATCACGTCTGAGCGGACTGAAGAGGCTGTCCCCGAGAGGCTCCTTCAACATCATTTCTTTCTTTGACCGTCTCCTGCTGCCGTCAGAGAAAGCTGCCGCTAATACCACCTCGTCCCCAGCACCTGCCGCCGCCATCAAGACTCCCAGCGTCAGGGAAAATCCCGCAAGCGAGTGGGACAGCACGGACCAGGGTTCGAGCACCGCCACAGGAACGAGTTCCACCACATCGAGCTCAGCGCCGTCGCCGACACCTCCAGAGTCCGTGCAGACGTCGTCATCCACTTCCGCCAACAGCTCTCCAAGAGCCAAGCAGCCCAAGCCGCAGTCAAAAGGGAGCGTGGGAAGAGGGAGCCGCATCCCCAAGCGACAGACGGAGTCTCAAGTTGCCAGGAATGCTGAAAACAACAGTCTGCGGAAAGGGAGCTGCAAAGGGGCAGAGAGGAGAACGGCCGTCTCCAACTCCACCCGCGTAAGCCGGCTGAACCAAACGCCACCACCCATCCCCATCACCTCCACGCAGAGGATCGAAGAAAACGAGACGCCCGAAGTCGACATCAACGCAAACTCCCCAGAGTTCCACCCCATCAGTGCTGAGGAGATGTTTGTGGAGCATAACCCCATCAGGCAGTGGGGGGACAGCAGCAGCGAGACCGGCCAATCGGATGGCTCGGGACAGTCAGTCAGCATGGAGGAGGACCAATCACGATGCGTGTTACAAGCTGCGTCAAGCAGAGGTGGCCCACTGAAAGTGCCGGCCTTCAAGTGAGTGAAGGTCAGGTGTAGTATTCCTTCTGTTTGTTGATCTCTGTATTAGTCCTCACTTTGTAGATCTCTATCTGAGTCCTCACTTTGTAGATCTCTGAGTCCTCCCCTTTGTAGATTTGTCTAAGTCCTCTCCGTTGTAGATTTCTGATTCCTCCCATTTGTAGATCTCTGAGTCTTCTCCTTTGTAGATTTGTCTGAGTCCTATCCTTTGTAGATTTGTCTGAGTTCTATTCTTTGTAGAGTTGTCTGAGTCCTATTCTTTGTAGATTTGTCTAAGTCCTCTCCTCTGTAGATTTCTGAGTCCTTCCCTTTGTGGATCTGCCTGGGTCCTCCCACCAAGTCCTCTCCTGTGCAGATCTGTCTGAGCCCTTCCCTTTGTAGATCTGTCTGAGCCCTTCCCTTTGTAGATCTGTCTGAGACCCTTCCCTTTGTAGGTCTGTTGGAGAGCCATCTTTGTAGAGCTGTATGCAAATCCTCCCCTTTGTAGAACTCGGTCTGAGCCCTGTTTTTGATGTTTTCAACAGAGGGTGGTGTTGAAGCAGCGAAGGCCTGTGATTAGGTACTCTCTTTCTCTCTCTGTCAGGCATTCATCTTCACGCGCTTCTTTTAAGTCAGAACTGAAAACATATCTCTTTCTGCATACTGATCTGCTGTTTTCTTTCTGCATACTGATCTGTCGTTTTCTTCTCACTGTACCAACCCATCACCAGTAATGCTTGTATTTGTAGTGCGCGTGTGTGTGTGCGTGTGTGTGTGTGCATGCATGCATGTTTGTGTGGTGTGTGTGTGTGTGTGAGCGTGTGTAAGAGAGAGAGAGAGATGAAATAAGCGTATCCTTGTGCCTCTGGAAGTGCTCCTTGCTCCTAAGAGATGGGGCACCATAAATAATCTGTTAATATTATTATTATTCTTAAGACAGTTTTAAAGTGCATCTTAAAATTCTCACCTCATGTGTCTCTCTTCGTTTGACAGGTATGTCCAGACGCTGGTCTCCTGTGACCCTGATGATGCCGACCTCTTGGCCTATGACCTTGGTGATCGCTTGGAGGTGCGGGCAGAGGTGAACAGTGATTGGCTGTTTTGTGTCAATGGGCGATTGGAGGGGCTTGTTCGGGCAGCTGCTGTGCAGCCCCTCTCAGCTGACCAAGGAACACTGTGAGCGCCATGGCAACACCGTAGAAGTGGGTCAAGGTCAGGAGGCTTGACCTTGGGTCAAGGGCGTTTGAAGGGCGTGGCTGCCAGACAGAGCTGAGGTTAATCTGAAGACAGTATCTTTAGCGGTCATATTTCGTAGTGTTGATAATAAGAATAATTTGCACTTTTCAAGAGCAGTCTGAAAAAAGCATGTCAGTATTTTTCTGTATGAACAGAAACAAAAGCATGTCATACAGACACACACACACAGACACACACACACCCACACACATGATGTTTGTGTTGTTTGAAGGAAGATGGCATTGAAGGTGAGATTAGTATTTGTGTCTTCTCCATTAGAACAGTTTTAGTGGTGGAGTTTACATTGTTGACACAGTACTTAAAAGAAATGCATTTAGAAAGTAAAATGTTAGTGTGCTTCAAGAAAGTAGTGCAACACAACAGTTAGAGTTCTATTTATACAAATGGCCATTGCTTACCAGCAGCCCAGCTTCTACTGGAAAGTTACATGTGTGTGAAATGTTCTTTGCAGAACTGAATAGTTGCCAAACAAAAGTGCAGATCATTTGAGTGAAAAAAAGAAAGAGAGACATTTGAAAGAAAAATGTACAGCTAGGTGCAAGTGTTATTGTGATGTTTTCTTGTTTGAAAACAGTATTTTTTTATTTTTCACTGAAGCACTTCGAGGGAGAGTTGAACATAATACATTGATAATTTTGGTTTGTTGATCAAGTGTGCCAATCTGGAGTTTTGTCCGCCCTTGATCGCAAACGTCATTCATCAATCTCAATTTCATTGTACTGTCAGCATGTAGTTCTCAGTGACCGAAGAATTATTTTCCTTGTCAGGAATTGTTCAGCTAAAATCAGTATGAATTCGATACCAAATTTTAACAGCTGCAGGGCCTGGAAGGACGGCTGCCGTACATTTTGAATCATCGCATTTGGCTGTTTGCCATATGATTGTGTGACATAATTAATTATTTGTGCTATGTTTAATTGTTATTGCCATAAAATCATGTGTCGTCATCGGTACTATAAAGTATAAGCTTATGGGAAAGTGCAAGTCTGTGGCTGTGTTGATTTATAATGTTCTAATGTTCTGACATTGAGCTAATTATTAATGTTCTAATGTTCTGACATTTGCGTAAAGGGGAAAGGTTTTCCTTTTGGCCCGTTTCTGGTTTAATTTTCTCTGAGGTTTTTTTCTCTTTTTTTTCTTCTTCTTCTTCATTTTGTTAGGAGTGTTGTTGAAAAATAAGTGAACGCCACTGAAAGCTGTGCAATAGAACATTCAGGGCTGTTGTTTTTGATTCAGAAATGGTTCTTTGGGGTTGAATCTCGTCTTTCATATCTTTGTCATGACAGTCAGTGCCACTTTTATCTTCATACTGTCCATCAGTGAAAGCAAGATGTGTGTCATGTTACATCTGAAACACTTACCTACCTGGACTTTGTAATTTGATGGACTTTTTTCTCAGTGTGTGGTAGTAAACAGCCTATGTATAGTTCATAAAAATGCCTGTTTTACCAGTTCACAGTTGTTGTTTTTAAATTTTATTTGTCTTCAGTGTCAACGCTCAAAGTTACTATGAAATGGGCAACGACCACATGTTTTGTGGGAGGAACAAATGATGCTGAACAGAAACCCAGTGTTGTACGTGTATGTGTTTGTGTATCATTTGCATAATGGTTTGATGCTGAACAGAAACCCAGTGTTGTACATGTATGTGTTTGTGTATCATTTGCATCATGGTTTGATGCCGGGCTGATGGTGATGGGGAGCCTATAAGTTGTAACTCGCTGCTGAAGTGAAACTGTGAAGACAAGCATTGCAGTGCTGATCTGGCGGTCAGTTCGGGAGATGATGGCTGCAGGAACTGGGTGGAGGGCACAGTGCCTGACAGGCCCGAGGGTGGGTGAAATGCTGTTGGGCTGTTTAGTGCTTGGGTGAAGGAAGTAGTTATTGCCTGTTGATTCAACTGGAGATTATTCTCTTAGTCTTACTACTCTGTGTGTGTTTGTGTGTGTGCACACATGAGAGAGTGAGTGAGCCTTTGTGTGCATGTGAGAGAGAGAGAGAGAGAGACTGTGTGCATGAGAGAAACAGAGAGAGAGAGAGATCTTGAACTCGAACTTGAAAATTTTATTTTACAAGGATTGTAGTTTAGGTTCAGTCAAAAACCTGTCTATCAACTAGTCCTTGCTAAGCTACTGATGAATAGACAGGGGTGTGTGGCAGAAGCGTCTAATAAGAGAGACTGTGTGCATGAAACAGACAGAGAGACTGTGTGTGTATGAGAGAGAGAAATCGAACTCAAACTGGAAAATTTAACCTTTATTTTACAATGATTGTAGTTTAGGTTCAGTCAAAAACCTAACAACTAGTCCTTGCTAAGTTATTGATGAGTAAATGTAAAATTACAGGCATCATTTATATACATATAGGCATGAATGAGTAAGTGAAATTTTATCTCTCTCAGCGGCAAGAGAGGGAGACTGTGTGTGGTGAGTTTATTGGGAAGCATATTTTCATCAGAAAAAAGAAGAAATAAATAAACTAGAAGTCAAGCTGGTCTAAACAGATTGTGACAGTCATTCCATCTCACCAACCAACTCTGGCACCTGTGGCTCCTGGGAATAACACCTGCCCCCTTCTTTGTTACAGCATCTGCTGTTGTCTCCCCTTCTCACCTCACTGCATGGTCAGTGGACAAATAGTGCAAATGTTGATACAGAACAGAGAACTGGAAGTATTTAGGAACCAAAGTGAATCAGCCTCATCAATAAGGATTCACTTTTTTTAACCTTTTTTTTTTTTTTTGCGACAGCAATTTTTCTCAGGATTTCTGGTCCTGTTTGTTAAACAGTGAAAGTCATGAAGATGACCATGAGTGCAGCCATTTTGGGGCCCAATGGTGTGTGTCAGTGACATCATCAAGAAGGCTGGGGAGTGTGGCAGAAGTGTTTAATAAGTCACCAACCAGACTTTCTGCTCGTCATTGGTAAAGAGCAGTCCAACATGGCTGCCCATTGAGCAGCTCTGATTTGAAGCAACAACAAAAAAAGTACTTCTATAAATCACTTCTGTTCAGTTCAGTTCAGTTCAAGATGGTATTTATGTGCTCGGAAAAGCCTATGTGCGCTTCACCCCGTCTCTCAGAAATTTCCCCAGCTTTGCCTTTAAAACTGCTCCAGTTGTCATAAATAATGGTAGAACCACCACATGAAACCTGCAGATAGAAATTGCAGATTGTCCGTTTTTAGGCCAACTTGTGTCTTCCTTCAGTTCTCTTTTTAAGCAAACTGGACATTTTCTACATATATATAGGCAGACGTTTATAGATACGTTGGCAAAATATAAGCACTTGTAAATTTACAACTTGTATGGAGCAAGGTAGCACATGAGAGTCACACTGATTAACATTGAACAGTAGGTTTGGGAAACAAACAAATGCTTGAGAGGTACAGAGATTCGGATAACTTTCAGCTTTTGATACATCCAGCCTTCTGGTGAATGATACTCACCTTACTTTCCAGTAAAGCAGCTGTCATTGTGGTGCATAACAGTCACCATCAGGCAGATGTTGTTTTGGTGAATGATAAAGTCCAAGTAAAACAGCTGCCTTTTTGGTGAATGATGCTCATTACTTTCCAGTAAAACAGCTGCCTTTTTAGTGAATGGTACTCGTTACTTTCCAGTAAAACAGCTGCCTTTTTGGTAAATGGTACTCATTACTTTCCAGTAAAACAGCTGCCTTTTTGGTCAATGGTACTCATTACTTTCCAGTAAAACAGCTGCCTTTTTGGTGAATGTACTCACAACTTCCCAGTAAAGCAGCTGTGGTGAGTGATATTCACCATTAGGCAGCTATAATTTTGGTGAATAATACCCGCAACTTTCCCAGCAGAGCAGGTGTCATTTTCGTATGCATTCTCCCGGAGGAGAATGTTAGTGTTGTGTGATGGAATGACCTGTCCTCCTGATGGGGACTGACTTAAGACTGTTAACTTTCTTCCACCGTGATGCACAGTTACGCTTACAGGTGCTGGAGGTTTTTCACTTATTGAGTTGTTCCTCCTTTTCTCTCTCTCTCTGTCTATGAGGTGGTGGGTCATTGTTCTGACTATATTGGGTCCTGTTGTGAGATGCCATGGGGTAGGATGTTCTGAGCTCTTGAGGTTAAAATGAAATTCAGCAGCAAGTAGTTTACAACAGTTAAAATGAGGCATCCATTCAGTTGATTGAGTGTGTGTGTGTGCTACAGTTTGTTTTGCAATTTTTGTAAACTGGACAAATCGTCATAGTCTTTATGCACATCATATTGGATGTAAACACACACACACACACACACGCACACACACACACACACACACACACACACACACACACACACACACACACACACACACACACACACACACACACACACACATGAAACTGAAGCATAAGATTCTTTCTTTTATAATACCTTCTGAGCTCTTTTGGAAAATGTTGATGAAAAGTTTATAGCCAAAAGGCTGGTAAAACAAAACAAAAACACACACATGAAGTGAAAGTGACGGAGCTGCTGTGAGTGCACCGACTGACAGCCAATGCGTGGGTACAGTTTCAAGGCAGCCAGGTCTTTGGGGATCCCATGGGATTCTGCCTACTGGACAGTACATGCAGTGATTGCCTGCGTGCTGTCTTCACAGTCTCTGTTCAGCGAAAACAAACTGCTGCAGGAATAACTGACCTTTTCCATGGATCTGAACCTTGAGCATTTCATCTCTGAGTGTGTGTGTGTGAGTGTGCGCTCTAGTCATCCTGTCTATTTTGAACCTGTTTTGTGGTTTGTGGTGTTGTATGTGCAAACCGTGATCATTTCCGTCTGTATAACTCATGATACTGATGTACATAATTGCGACAACAGTGCAATATTGTTGCTACATTGTGACGCATTCATTCTGAAATGTTTTTTGAATGTGTGGTTTGTGGTGAATCTGAAAATATGGGTGTTCACTTTTTGTTTTGTTTTACTTTTTTGTTTTTTCTTCTTCTTTTTTCAAGTAGAGGGATAGAGTTGACACATCTGTGCCAACTTAACAATGCATGAACATTTCAGGATCCAAAGAGACTGAATACATTGTATGCATGTGCTTTGGGGGAAGGCCTCATTTTCTATGTGAACTGAAAAAAAACTAATGCTGCATTTGATTACGACGGTCATCTCACAATAGGGCAAGTTTACTCGAGGCATTATACAACTTTGCTTTGGCAGGGGACTCCAGTTTGCACATGTGACCTTGTTTTTTTGTTTAGTTTTTTGATTGTTTTTTGCTCTGGGGTTGTTAAGTATATGTTGTGACTTTTTCCAGTCTTTTCAGAGGTTGATTTTGTTAGCGACGATTTCAGCCTTTCTCTTGGCACAGTTGTGGATGTGAGACCCCCCCCTTACCCCATGTCTCTGCTGTCGTGTGGACTGATGAAGGTGGACAGGCTCGCTGTTGTCCCTTTTGACGCCGTAGGAACTGGGGACATGGAACCCTTCAGGGACAAGGACCCAGTAAGCCGTCCAAATGGATAGCTTGGCGGGGCAGTGCGGAGCTAGACCGTGAAAACAGAGGAGGGGGGTGGGTGGGAGGTTCTGTACCTTGTAAAGTGTGCCACTACACACATATTATCATGGTCGTTTGCAGGCGTACTTTGCACATTTGCTTGTCATTAACCTTTGCTTTTTAATATCACTGGGCTCAAGACACCAACTTAACTAACTTTTAAACAGTATCCAAAAGCAAGCATGTAACAGTACAATGGCCTGATGGACAGTACAACGGTGTGATGGTCATCTAATCTGTGGTGAGTTGTTTTCAGCTGAGGGTGGCCTGACGTGGAGGTGGGCATGCCCTGTGACTGACGTCAGTGTTTGACAGCTGATGAGGTGTCACTCACAGACCAGCAGGCCATCTCTCCTTTGATTGGCCACTCGCTCGGGCTTGTGGGTCAGGGTTCATGGTGCCAGCACACCTCCGCACTGCTGTCACTCTGCTGCGTGACAAGTGCAGATACAGAGGGTCATTTATACATCAAGGGTTATTTATATGTCAAGGGTCATTTATACGTTAAGGGTCATTTACATCAAGGGTGTCATTCCTGAACCTAGTAACCAGACTGACAGCTGGTTTCGCTCATACCCAGTTTCAAACTGCACAAAGCCCTGCATGGTGAGATACTGTAGCCAAGAATGGTGTCACCACAGTCGACCCCTCCATGTTTGGGTTCCCGTGCAGTAAGCCATCAGTAAGCCTCACAGAGCATTAGCGAGTTCTGAACGATTCACTGAGGTGCAAGGGCGTAAGTTTAAATGACTCACTGAGTGCACAAGTGAGTTTTTGAACAGCTCACTGAGTGAGTTTAAGCGGCTCACTGACTTGTGCAAGTGAGTTTAAATGACTCACCGAGTGTGTGAGTAAATCTGAATGACTTGCTGAGCTTTACAATACAATACAACTTTATTTTCTCTTTGTAGAGAAATTTGCTTTCTGGCTTATCATTTAAATAAAAACATTCAATAAATGAGCCACAGGTCACCCACAGAGTTGCGCCCCTCGGCCAAGTGTGCAAGTGAGTTTAAATTTCACAACTCATGGAGTTTTACTGGGAGTTGGTTGTACTTTGTGGTGCAAGGATCCCAAGGTCACCCAAGCTGCACCCCAAAACCAGTGAATCAAAACCAGCCTGTCACAGCTCTCTCTCTCTCTCTCTCTCTCTCTCTCTCTCTCTCTCTCTCTCTCTCTCTCTCTCTCTCTCTCTCTCTCTGTACATATACTCAACATACTGTAGCTCATTGTATCCTTAGTTAATAGTGGTTTCCCTCATGGGCGAGGGCTGGATGTAAAAAGACCTTGTGTCTTCTCCACTACCCTGGTAAAATATAGTTTATTCATTCATGCATTTCCTCTCTCTCCCCCTCTCTCTCTCCCTCTCTCTCTCATTCATTCATTCTCTGTCTGTCTGTATGTCTGTCTCTCCCTCCCTATCTCTCTGTACATGGTACAAGGACACAAAGGTCCCTAAGCTGTGCCCCAAAGCCACAGTGAATCAAAACTAGTCTAACTGCGGGTGGAGGGGTCAGAACTGAAAAGTGCAACAGTCATCAAAGGGACATTTTAGTCGCAGGGAGAAAGAGCGGTAGGTAACGTAGCGTGTAGCTTCAGTTTTGTCTTCTCTGCCCGTTCCCTTCAGCTTGGATGGTGCTCTCTTCAGGCATTGCCATGTCAGTCTGTGCGAATGTGTGGTCATCAAAAAATTGGTATTGTTCTGTGCATGCTGTTTGAAAGTGGTCATTTCATTGGTTGCTGCCTGTTTAAAATTGGGCCCAGGCTTCTGCTTGTGTGCTTATCTGTGCAGTACAGCATCTGAATATATTGAACTTTTTCTTTCCTTCTTCAGTTCAGTGGCCTCCGTTACCTACCACTCGTCACCAAAAGTGCAGGTGGCAGGTTACAGCTAAACACCCATACACCCGTATCTGTCAACCTGTTTTGGGAGTAGATCTTAGTCCAGAGTCTATGAACCTGTATTCCCCTTCTGCAGGCCGGGGTCTTTTGTTTTTTCACTGGTAGCAGCGGCACTTTGAATTTCAACTGGCACATGTGGCAGTGGAAGGAAGAAGCAATGTTGTGCTAAATACACATGCTCGACCTCAAATCTCACTTCCGACAAGATTTCTTAGCCTATTTCACTAGCCCTGTCAGTGTGCATTTGGTGATGGCATACGTTGGCTGCTCGTTCAACAGTTTTTCAATCTTTTTGCTCAGTTTAAAATAACAATAAAATATCATGAAAATAATGCTTTTCTGTATCCATTTTCCTGTATGGGCATATTGCCCCAAAACAATGAATGTTTTAAAATTTTATACTGGTAAATTGTACAGGTTGACAGGTATGACCACTAATCACCAAACATGCAGGTTACAGCTAAACGCACACACACTCTACATATAGTGACACTGTAAACTGGTGCATGGTTGTATGGTGGACACAGAACTTGCGCCAAAGCGGCAGCAGTTTCACAGGGCACCAGGCATGGATCAGTTAAAACAGTGCTCCAACCACTTTAGTAGATATTCAAAATGTGCTGTGTGAAGCTAAGTTCACTCATGCAGAGTCGCACACGACTAGAATGCAGTGGGTCTGCTCAGATGAAGAGAATGGCACCATGGTTGCCATTGAGAAGCGCTCACAGCTCACCTTGAGATGTGCTCAGCAAGTATTCATATTAATAAATGAATAAAGTTAAATAAAGATTGACAAGCAGACTGTTTCTTACAGGACTTTTGAAGCAGAGCGACATGGTTGCTTTAGTCATTGCTGTTCTGCGTTGGCTGTTTTTCGGTCAATAGCTGAGACTCCATGCAAACAGTTTGATAAAAACAGACATTCAGATGTGTTGTTGATTTTTTTTCTTTCCCTCATGTACTTGGTCCTATTGGCATGCGACTTTGTTTTCCTTCTGCTTTTTTGAGGAGGCATTTTTTAACCTGTTATTATTTGGTGATTGTGATCGTGCTTTTTATGCTTGGGCTTCATTATGCCTGAATGTTTTGTTGTGATTTTTGACCAGCTTTACTTACTGTTTGTTATTTTACTCTGAAGTCTTGTGCTTCAGCTTCTAGACTAGACATCACTGTGTATCAAGATGTAAATAGTTTACATACGTATATATACACGCTTCTAACCATGTTTTTGGTGTTTTTAACAAGCCTTGAATGCTTGATGTGCCAGATCTAACCGAACAAGGTCTCTGAAAAATTGAGCTCAAAACTTTACGGCGACTCAGTTGTTAATCTTTACTGACTCAATGGAACCGTCAGTCTGCATGTATTGGTTGACTGTCATGGTGTCATGAGCAATATTGGTTGACTGTTGCGGTGTTGACAGCGATGGAATCTCCAGCAGGGTTTGGTGAGATGGGTTCCAATCATACAATTATGATATAGTGAGTTGCAGGATTTGATGTATGTAGTGAACTCTGATAATGGCGGATTACTGTCGTGGCCCACATTTCTGGTTGGACATCATTGTACAGACGGTCTTGGGACTTTTTGCAGTGGTGTTTCATAACTGTTTTTTTGTCTGTGTTTTTTGTTTTGTTTATATGGGTAGGTGGGGTGGGGGTGCAGGGGCATTCTTGTTTGTTTTTTTGATAATTATTGATATTGTGATACTGGCGCACTGATGATGCATTGCAATTGAATCTCAAAAATTGTTGTAGATTTACATGTTGTCCATTTGTGGTTCGCGAGCTGATGTTTGTATTTTTCCTGTAACACCCCCAGCCCCATGATGTGTCTGTCGCTCCACTCCCTCCCTTTCTTCACCAACTCTCTTCATCACCCCCTCCACCCACCCCCCACCTTTTCACCTGTCCCCACTACACACCTATTGAACCAACACTCCTTCCATTCGGGACCGTGCAGTCAGCATCAGGGCTGCCTCTGGTCACCATTTCCTGTCTCGTTGACCGTCTACTATACTGTCTACTGCTCTTGAAAAATCAAACTAGTGATTTTTTTTTTTTTAACTCCTATTAATTTGTCAACGTACATCAGTGGCTATAAGTAAATAGCTACGTCTTTCGTGTGTCGTTATTTTTTTACTGTAATGTCAAACATGACATGCATCACTAATCTTCCTCGCCATGTGGTTCCATTGGTTTGTGATTCTGCCACGTCTCCCTCCCTCCCCCCCCCCCAACACACACACACACCTGATGTAGAAAATAGGTCTGCCATTTAAATCATCTGCCTTTCTTTTTTATGTATGGGTCTGTTGACTCAGTTGTGTGAATTTTGTCATGTTTGTTTTGTCAGTATGACCACAGGTATGGCCCAGTGGCTTTTCCGTTTGTGTGAGGGAGGTTGGGGTGCTTTTTGCGCCATGGGGGGGGGGGGGGGGGGAGGGAGGGAGGGAGGAGTAAACTATTTCTTTACTTGCCATTGGGAAAATTCTGTTGATCATCATAAATACTGTGTAATCTGTACCTGTAACCCTTTGCTCTCATCCGTAACATTTATTCCACTGGATTTCTGTGGCTATGTCTTTTTTCTAGATCTCTGAATGTTGCTATTGAAGAGCATGTGTTCTCGCTCATCGCCTCATCCTCCGTATGGTGGGGAATAGCAATGAAGCTCAGTGTTTTGAGCTAATGGTGGGAGAGGTTTGACCCGGGGCAAAATACATTGCCCCCTACCTTTCCTGTAGTAAGAAAAAAGAAAAAAAATGCTGTGTTTGCATTGTTCCTATTTCAGTTTTAATACTTTTGCGGTATTTGTACGCATTTAGCCATGCTATTTTTTTTTTTTTTTCCAGCAATTCTTCTGTGGTTTGTTTTGCATCCAGTGAAATTATTTTGTTTTCACCATCAGAATTTTCACAAAATACTTGGATCCATGTAGGACTGTAAATAAATCAGTCTCTTTCTTTTTTTTCTCTCTCTCTCTTCTTTTTTAAATAATTATATATATATTTTTTTTTTTTAAAGTAAAACAGGGTTCATAGGGGAATCCGTTTTATTATATGAACTTTATAATGAACAAAAGATCAAAATGTGCATAATTACTCCTGTCTCATCAAAGTAGTGCTTTACAGTGTATAATACATTTACTTGGCTAAAATAAAATACTTATTAACTTGGAGTCAGTCATATACATTTACTTGGCTAAATTAAAATTCTTATTCACTTGGAGTCAGTCATATACATTTACTTGGCTAAAATAAAATTCTCATTAACTTGGAGTCACTAACAAATACTAAATCATGAAAAAAGAAGTAGCACAAAACCACCATTTGATATGTTTTGTAATGGATCACGTTAGAAAAAAATCCCCACAAACTTCAGGAGTGGAGAAAAGCGTAGAATTTGCTCATAAAAATAATGTTGGCCCCTCCTCTCCCTCTTCCCAGCCAATTTGTACCTCCAACTTTCCGTGTAACCCTGCATTGCTAGGAATTTGGACAAATTGCATTCTACCTGTTGATACTTTAAGCGTGCAGTCGAAAGAAGAGACATTTACTGCACTTACACATGCGTTGCTAGGAATTTGGACAAATTGCATTCTACCTGTTGACGCTTGAAGCCTGCAGTCGAAAGAAGAGACGTATACTGCACTTGCAGCCCATCAGTTGCTCTGTGCTGTAACGAGCAGAGCGTGTGCAAGTTGATGCAGCAGCTCCAACCCCATCATCACACCTTGTCCCTACCATGCTCAACTTTTTTTTTAAGCTCCCCCCCCCCCCCCCCCCCTGCATTTGTTTAGCATATGAACCAAAGTCTCTCTGATAACATGAGGGTGTATAAATCTCCCCATAATTCTTGACAGGAATCCATTTACAGTTCAGACAAATCATAAATAATCAAAACAGTCACTTGCCCGAGATATTTTGTTTGACGTTTGTCGTCTTAGCAATACTACGCACTGCCAACAATGTGATTTAACTTCAGAGTGCTTGTGCAGATAGTGGTCCAATCAAAGGCATTTTACGCCACCACTACATCTTTGTAGTTTTTTGTTACTCTTTCTTGCATTACTTTTTTTGTTTGTTTACATTTTATTTGTGTTTTGTACAGCCAGTTTGTCCTTTAACTGATGGTTAACAATCGTCAAATCCATCGTGCAGGTTTGATTGAAATCAGATCTGTACATTCAGCTGTTGTTGATATTTATGGATGTTTGGTTGAAATCAGTTCTGTCATGGATGTTCTGTTGAAATCAGTTCTGTACAGTCAGCTGTCATGGCCATTGAAATCAGTTCTGTACAGTCAGCTGTCATGGCCATTGAAATCAGTTCTGTACAGTCAGCTGTCACGGCCATTGAAATCAGTTCTGTACAGTCAGCTGTCATGGCCGTTTGGTTGAAATCAGTTCTGTACAGTCAGCTGTCATGGCCATTGAAATCAGTTCTGTACAGTCAGCTGTCATGGCCATTGAAATCAGTTCTGTACAGTCAGCTGTCATGGCCATTGAAATCAGTTCTGTACAGTCAGCTGTCATGGCCATTGAAATCAGTTCTGTACAGTCAGCTGTCATGGCCATTGAAATCAGTTCTGTACAGTCAGCTGTCATGGCCATTGAAATCAGTTCTGTACAGTCAGCTGTCATGGCCATTGAAATCAGTTCTGTACAGTCAGCTGTCATGGCCATTGAAATCAGTTCTGTACAGTCAGCTGTCATGGCCATTGAAATCAGTTCTGTACAGTCAGCTGTCACGGCCATTGAAATCAGTTCTGTACAGTCAGCTGTCATGGCCATTGAAATCAGTTCTGTACAGTCAGCTGTCACGGCCATTGAAATCAGTTCTGTACAGTCACCTGTCATGGCCATTGAAATCAGTTCTGTACAGTCAGCTGTCACGGCCATTGAAATCAGTTCTGTACAGTCAGCTGTCACGGCCATTGAAATCAGTTCTGTACAGTCAGCTGTCATGGCCGTTTGGTTGAAATCAGTTCTGTACATTCAGTCACTTGCATCCAGAATAGACACCGCAAGAGTGGAGGCAGATAGAGAGCTTTTGCCTTCATGGAGAGGATTGTCAAATGCCGTAGGTGCAAACTGCAAGATCTGATGAGACAGAGATGCCGACTGTTACCTCTGATTGCACCATCTTCATTATTATCACATTACCCAAGGACTGGCAGGTGATGGTCATTTTGAATGCCCAGTTACAGTGCTGATACCGAAAATAATCAGTTTTCTAATCGCTGGGAACCTGTTTCAAGTTCTGTGAAATGTTGCAGGTTCTTTTCTCAACATGTGCTTGTTTCCCAGACTATGATTTTCTCCATGCTAATGTTATCGGCTGCCGTAACTGCTTTAGCCCTCAGGTGTGCCAGCATGTGAGCCGTTATCAGCACTTTCACGTCAAAGTCTACGGTATGACCACGACTGAATGCATGAATATCACAGCATCAGAGTTTAAAAAAAGTTTAACCAAACCCCAAAAAGCAAGTTTGACCAAACCTGAACCACTCTGCTCAGACATTTTTATTAATTTTTTAAAAATAGTTTTTATTGGGCTTTAAATTAGAGTTTAAAAAAACAAAAAAACAAAAATGGGGTGTGGGGGTGTGGGTGAAGATTTGTATCACCTGAAGGAAAAGACTGAAGCCAAAGTGGCCTTGGTGTGAACTGATCCAGCTGTACTATGAGGCAGGCCTGGTCTACCGTTGTTTAGTGCCATGATAAGATATCCCCACTCTGAACAGTACGACAATCTGACGGTCTAGCACCATGACAAGATATCCCCATTCTGAATTTTATGACTGATGGTCTGCTGTTGTTTAGCGCCAAGAGAAGATATTCCCATTCCAAATTTTATGACTATCTGCGCATTTTCAAATTGACTGAGATTGGAAAGAAGTTAAGGACGTTATTCTCCCCATTTTGTGTTGTGGTACCCCTTTAAGAACACCCTGAATGCCAGGCAGTCCCCAGTCTGCAGAAATATGAAGGGAGGGTTTCTGAAAAAGCAGTCTTAAAACAGGAACCACCATTTAACACCTTTTGTGATGGGGCATGCTAGAAAAAGACTGGACTTTGGGAATGGAGAAACGGTTAGGTTCTTTTTCTTCAGGGATTCCACAGTACATACTGTACGTAAGAAGCAGGAGTAGGATGTTGATTTGAAGAGCTTAGCATAAGAGATGGTCAGTAGCATTGGGAAGTGTAGATTACTGCAATCTACTTGATTAAACATCGTTTGGCTTTTAACACCCCCCCCCCCCCATTTTTTGTGTTTCTGTTAAAATGGTAAATTATGCATGGAACAGTATTAATTATTGTTCTCTGATTTTTGTTGACCGTTTAAGTGCAAACATGAATGCGTTAAAAAAACAACTTTTTGTGAGCTTCATAAGTCTGCCGTTTTGCTTCTGTGATGAACTGTATGTTGTAAGCTACGTCCCCTCCCTGTCATGAAGAAATTGACAATAGTTTAGACTTTTCGTTCATTGGTCCATTAAGCTTTTCTTTTCTTTCTCTTTTAACATCTGTTTTGAACACACTCACACAAAGAGTTTTACACAACATTCTGTGCAATGATGTATCTATACATTTAATTTGGAATAGCCTCTCTCTTTAATTTCAAGCTTGGCAAGTTCTGTGCCAATACACCGTCAGTTCCTGCTTGTATATTGACGGCAGTGAGTTGACGTGCCCCAGTAGTGTTCAGTATCATATCTGGTTTGGAAACTACAATTTACAGAGCGCTGAATGATAAAGAGGATACAATCTTAGCCAGTACATCCAATTGAGAAGCTTACTACTAGATGTTACATTTCAACACCAGGATAAAGTTTTAACAAACAGGGTTTTGGACATCTCGTTACAGAGAAATGTTCTTGTGGAAGTCGGAATTTGGGGTCAAGAAAATAATGAATGGTGGAATTGGGTCACAAACGTGCAACACCCAGTTGTTATATTTACAGTTGGTTTGTACAAGGCATGTGTGAGCGCACCATGCTAACGCTTGTGACTGCAGTGCTCATTGTACTTACACTGGTGTCTGGTGAGAGGAGTGGTAGGTTCTCAGTCCGTCGGAGGAATGACTGTTGTTTATGATTATACCCAGTGAACTGCATTTGATTAGGTCTGCTGTTACAGTTGTTAGAGACTGTCTCTGTCGTAGTTTTCATCATGTTCCAATCATCTAGGTGTTTTGTGTCTGTGGTTTTACTAGTACAATAAAACAGCATTGATTTCAACTTAGTGTGGGGTTTGTCTGTGTGCGTGTGCCTGTTTGTACATGTATATGTGTGTTATAGAGCTATAACGCTATCTGTTTGTACATGTATATGTGTGTTATAGAACTGTAATGCTGTCACGTGTCTTGTGTGCATGTGCCTGTTTGTACATGAATACATGTGTCATAGAACTATAACACTGTTAGTGTCTGTGTGTGTGTGTGTGTGTGTGCCTGTTTGTACATGGCGAATATGTGTGTTATAGAACTTTAACAATGTCGTGTGTCTGTGTACCTGTTTGTACGTGATGAATATGTGCTATAGCACTGTCATGCGTCTGTGTGCGTTTGTATGTGACAAATATACAACTGTCATGCTATAGCACTGTCATGCTTCGGACCTGTTTGTACATGACGAATGTGCTATAGAACTGTAACACTGTAGTGAGTGTGCCAGTTTGTACATGATGAATATGTGCCATAGCACTGTCAAGTGTCCTGCATCTGTGTGAGTGGATCTGTTTGTACATGATGAATATGTGCCATAACACTGTCAAGTGTCCTGCATCTGTGTGAGTGGATCTGTTTGTACATGATGAATATGTGCCATAACGCTGTTGTTTGCTGATTTCTTAATTGTGCAACTGCACTGGAAAACTTACAAAAGAAAGATCTGACTCACAGGTATTGTAACCTGCCAAACTGAACTTCTGGTCATGGAAGAAGTGGTTTTAAAGTGGCAGTCACCCAAAATTTTATTTTAAAAACGTATATAAAAAGTTGCAAAAAAGAAAAAAAAGAATAGAGTAGTGTAATCCATAAAAATACTGACTGGAAGTCAGGAGTGGAGTAACAGTCTTTTTTTAACCTCATTCTGTTTTTAACTACATGGTAGGTTCATCAGTGCAGTCACACTTAAAGGGGACCAGAAGCAAAACAGCATCAGAGGCTTTATCAAAAGGAACTAATTTTGTTTTAAACAGACCCAGTTTTTCACTAAATTTCTGGTCCAGTCTGATGAAAACTGATGTTTGACAGTCGTGAAAATGCGACTGAGAGTGCTGCCCTTTAGTGCCCAGCTGTTTGTATTGGTGACGTCACGAATAAGGACAGCATGTTCGACAACAGTAGCGACTGTGTCACCGGCCAGCCTGTCTCTGCTGCCTTTCAGTATCATTGGCAGGAGCTGCACAAGTATCATTACTGTCGCAACATACATGTGTTCGTCGTGACAAAAGACATGTTTTGTCATGACAAAAGCATGCTTGTCATGACAAAAGTGTTGTCGTTAAAAACATTACGTTTGTCACAACAAAATATTTGTCGTGACAAACATATTTTTGTCACGACAAAACGTTTATCACAACAAGCATACTTTTGTCATGACAAAACATGTCTTTTGTCATGACAAAAGTATGCCTGTCGAGACAAAACTTTTATTGTGACAAAAATGATACTTGTGGTGACAGAACTTTCGTCACGAGTGATACTTGTAGCAGATCCCACCAATGATATTTTAGTGCCCAGCTGTTTGTATCCGTGATGTCTCAAACAAGGCCACCATGCATGGCAACTGTGTCACCAGCCAGCCTTTCTCTGCACTTCACTGCTGAAGAGTGAACCAACATGGCCGTGCCCTGTGACACTGAAATTGGAAGTAAAAAAATACTGCTTTTGGTCGAATACAGATAGAACCACGAAATGAAGTTCTCTGATGGAAATATTTACACCTGTTCAGGCCAACATGCACTTTTGCTTCAGGTTTCCTTTAACTGTTAGATGACAAAATGCTTGAAAAAGTTGCGGACAAAGACAACAGATTTATTGGCATGGCATCAATGGAATTGTACAGTTCATGAACAAACACAATACCTGAACACACTGTCACTGGCAATGCTTACCTACAGATCAACACAGCAACACCCCAAATGCTGCTTGAGCAGCTTCCGTATCATACTGTGCTTGAATCCAGGGAATTAACAGCAACACTCCACATGCTGGTTCTATACCATACTGGGCTTGAATCCAGGGAATTAACAGCAACACTCCAGATGCTGGTTCTATACCATACTGGGCTTGAATCCAGGGAATTAACAGCAACACTCCAAAGGCTGGTTCTATACCATACTGGGCTTGAATCCAGGGAATTAACAGCAACACTCCAAAGGCTGGTTCTGTACCATACTGGGCTTGAATCCAGGAAATTAACAGCAACACTCCAAATGCTGGTTCTGTACCATACTGGGCTTGAATCCAGGGAATTACCAGCAACACTCCAAAGGCTGGTTCTGTACCATACTGGGCTTGAATCCAGGGAATTACCAGCAACACTCCAAAGGCTGGTTCTATACCATACTGGGCTTGAATCCAGGGAATTAACAGCAACACTCCAAAGGCTGGTTCTATACCATACTGGGCTTGAATCCAGGGAATTAACAGCAACACTCCAAAGGCTGGTTCTATACCATACTGGGCTTGAATCCAGGGAATTAACAGCAACACTCCAAAGGCTGGTTCTATACCATATTGGGCTTGAATCCAGGGAATTAACAGCAACACTCCAAAGGCTGGTTCTATACCATACTGGGCTTGAATCCAGGGAATTAACAGCAACACTCCAGATGCTGGTTCTATACCATACTGGGCTTGAATCCAGGGAATTACCAGCAACACTCCACAGGCTGCTTCCCTATCCTTATACTCATTACTGTGCTTGAATCCAGGAAATGAACATGGCAACAGTCCACAGGCTGCTTCCCTATCCTTATACTCATTACTGTGCTTGAATCCAGGAAATGAACATGGCAACATTCCAAACGCTGCTTTCATGTCCTTATGTCATAATATGTGCTTGACTCCAGGGAACAAGGTGCAGGCTGAACATCAACAGGTGAAGGTAGTGAGCTCTAGAACAGGGACTTCTGCTGGATACACATTTGGGCAGTCTGTGCGGCAAACAAAATCCAAACCTACCCAGTGAAGATGCCGGATCCAATTTAAAAGCATCCTGGTTAGGGTAAGTTATGGCCAGTACAGGCAACATGCAGCCAGAATTGGGCTGGATCGTGCATGCCAGATCCAACTTCCTGCATCTGATTCAGTTCCATTCTTCCAAAGAAGGCCTGGATTCTATTGCACAAAGCCGACCCAGATCCGATCTGGACGGCCTGATCAGGTTTTGGCCAAACACATCTGATCCAGAAGCAAGCTGGTGTGCAAGAATCAGCGGGCCCGGTTTCTGGCAGAATGAAACCGTCCCGCTGGTTAGCTCTTTACCAGTGAAAGGCAAAAAAGGCTGGCTCATAATGGACATTGTGTTTCTGCCACATGCTGGTCTTGTTCTAGGATCACTGATACACACTTCTGGGCACAAGATGGCAGGATGCACAGTTGTGTCTTCAGAACTTTCAACAAACAGGATGAGAAATGCTGTGAATTTCCTTTTTCTTTCTTTCTTTCTCTTTTGGATTCCATGCCTACGAATAGGGACCCTAGTGTTTATTCATTTGTTCCCCTTTAATACTTGATAATGATGGCTTAAGTAATAATAGCAGTAGACGTTGTACGGTGCAAAATCTCACGGACACAACACACAACACTTTACAAAATCTTTTCAAACATATTTTATAAACTTCAAAAATAATATCCTTTTTGTAGTATTGCCCTTTATGTAGTATTCTTCACACACACAAATGCACACAGAAGGAACGCAACAGTGACACAGTGATGAGAAGTGGGGGGGGGGGGGTAGGGGTTGGCAAAAGACTGTATTCCCCTCCCCCCCATCCCCCACTCTCAATCATGACCCCTTCTCTCAGCTTAACTTTCTCCCTTTCTCTTTACCCCCCTCCCCCACCCACCCTCTTTCCATAGTATCCTCCCCCCCCCCACCCCCCAAACCACTCCGTGCCCTGTTGAGCCAGACACAGAGGTAGACATCTTCAGGCCATGTGAACACATGCCATCACTTTCTTTCAAGTGCACGGTTTTGATCTAGTGTCTGTCTCTCCGTTCAGGTGAGCGGTCTCTGTACTGTCTGTGGTCTCTGTCACGGTGGTCGTCACGACGACCCCAACTGTGGCCTCTGTCACGGTGGTCATCACGACGATCCCAACTGTCCTCCCGCTGACGACCCTGGTATCTGTTGTCGTGGTGACCGTGTGACCTCTGCTGATAATCGCCTCGGTCTTGGTAGTCCCTCCTGTCAGAGTGACCTCTGCCCCAGCCACGACCCCTGCCCCAGCCTTGACCTCCACGACCTCTAGACCTGTAGGCAAAAAAGAAAAGCTTGAACTTTAAGCACACAGTTCAATTTTAAATGCAGATTTCCTCTAAAAGCTCCGCTAACATGGCCTCTATCAGATCAGGCAAAAGTTTAAAATAATAATAGAGGAATACTGTTTGACGCATAGCCATAGCTTCATAAAGTATATCATAATTTTCATGTATAGAACTGTGTATGCATAATACTGAAGGAGGAGTGGCCAAGGGTTGTGGCCAATATTTGGGGTGTGGGGAAGGTGTCCCCAGTCAGTTCATCTAGAATCACTGGAGTACCAAGGATTGACACAAGGAAGCAGGACTGTGGGTGTGGCCAATATTTGCGGTGTGGGGAAGGTGTTCCCAGTCAGTTCATCTAGAATCACTGGAGTACCAAGGATTGACACAAGGAAGAACTGTGGGTGTGGCCAATATTTGGGGTGTGGGGAAGGAGGTGTCACCAGTCAGTTTATCTAGAATCACTGGAGTACCAAGAATTGATACAAGGAAGCAGGACTGTGGGTGTGGCCACTGTTTCAGTGTCTGGGATATGAAGAAGAGGTGTCACCAGTCAGTTTACCTTCACCTCATCACTGGAGGTAGCAGTCAAGAGGTTGACAGAATGACCTCACCTGTCAGTGTGTCCCCTCTGTCACTGGAGTTAGTGGTCAGGAGGCTGACAGATTAACTCACCTGTCACCTCTGTCATCAGAGGAGTGGTTTGGACTATAGGAGGCTGACAGATTAACTCACCTGTCCCCTCCGTCAGTAGTGTCATGGGAGTGAGTGTTTAGGAGGTTGACAGATTAACTCTCCTGTCCCCTCTGTCATTGGACTGTGCTGTTAGGAGACTCACCTGTCCCTTTTGTCATTGGATTGTGCGGTTAGGAGACTGACAGATTAACTCACCTGTCCCCTCTGTCATTGGACTGTGCAGTTAGGAGACTGACAGATTAACTCACCTGTCCCCTCTGTCATTGGACCACCAGGGGGTGACACAAGGAGGAGGGTGTGTGGGCGTGGCCAGAGTCTTGGCAAACTCCTCATCGTGTTTGGTGTATCGGTCGGCAAACTCCTCCTCCAGGGCTGACAGACGCTCGCTGCTGCACATGGTCAGGATGTCAGCACTGAAGCCTGTGCCTGCCAGGTCTGGAACAATCAGCCAGGTTCTGACATTACTGGGGACTGAAGCGGATCACGTGCAAACATTTCTCTCTTCTTTTTTAATGAATCAACTTTAAATCTGAAAAACTGCAACTTGTGCAGCTTACTACAAGTACAAGGCCAAAAACTGAGCCCTCTTTCTGCCGCCTATCTGTAACCTGTGTCTCTCTAGTCTGTCCAGATCATTCTTGCATAATAAATGGGACTTTCTCTCTAAAGAGAAATTCTTACCCATGTTATGTATTTCAAGCGCTAATTAACTCCCTTGTGTTTCGATCTGGACTTTCTCTGTGTCCCTCTCTCGGTAAACACCCTGTTCTGTTTGGTTTTGGTACGTGTAAACACCCTGTTCTGTTTGGTTTTGATATGTGTAAACACCCTGTTCTGTTTGGTTTTGATACGTGTAAACACCCTGTTCTGTTTGGTTTTGATACGCGTTATTCCTCAGATTCAGAAGATAAACAGTCACTGACTTGCTTTTTTGGTGAATGATAATTGATAT
The DNA here is from genome assembly GCA_963584105.1 of Alviniconcha strummeri. Taxonomy (NCBI): domain Eukaryota; kingdom Metazoa; phylum Mollusca; class Gastropoda; family Provannidae; genus Alviniconcha; species Alviniconcha strummeri. The sequence continues at coordinate 2,085,540 of OY757558.1, read as the reverse complement.
GACACAAGACAAGCATCCTCTCTGGAGCTGAACTCTGACATTCTACAACAGTAAACACACTAAGTGTGAGCCAAAAGTAGACCCAAAAAATAGACATCAAAGCATATTATACAATATATATACACACACACGTTATTAATACATAAAGCATACGTATCATATGTAATATGTAAAACATATTTACGTTATTAATACATAAAGCATATGTATTGTATGTATTATGTAACATATAAATCAGTAAATTTGGGGCATAAAAGCATTAAAACTAAAAGCTAGATTTAAAACAGGAAATTACCAATACCATAGTAGTTTAGTACTTACATAGTTACAAACACAACTTAGTAGGCTGGACAAATTTTCTGAATAAAAACAAAACAAAGAAGCAGGCTATACTTATACTGTTTTAACGTCTGTTAAAGTGTTAGACTTTGTTTTTAATTTGATTTTACTTTTAGTTCTTAATATTCTTACTACAGTCTTAGTTTGTGTAGTAAGTTTCACTTTCAGTTTCACTTCAATTTCAACACTCAGAAAATGGTGCCAGACAAGTTGATTTTTCTTCTAGTTCTACCTGCCCTACACGGCTACAGTGAAACTGAAAGGCAGGTGGGAAATAAAGTTAAACCCTGAAGCTGACACACCTATGCAGACATAAACACACAAACGTACACACACATGCACATACGCACACTTACCCACACATGCACACTCACACACACACACACTAAAAACCACATGGGCCATAGCTAGTTACTGGATTTTAACATCATGTCAACCACACACTGGGCCAGGATGCATACCAAACTCTGTCATGCTCACACAGTCATAGGCAAATGTACGCTTCTAAGTTCTTCTCATACGATATATTACAATATACATAACAATAGACCTCTTTCATTTATCTCACTGTCAAACAGTGACAACCAATCAGAGTTGGCTACAAAGTTCTACAACTCCTTCAAAGCGGATGTAAGGGGGAATGTGCTGACACTGACTTAGAGCGTATGGGCTTTATACGCCCACAGACTTCATAAAATTTCCAGTTAATCCAATCCCTTGACTGACAAAGAAGCTCCGGCACCTGGCTGGCTTTTTTTTTTTTTTTTTTTAATCCCTTCGCGGTCAGCCAGCTGGGTGGGGAAGGGGGTGGTGGGCATTTAGTGTACGCCAGCACAAGTGCACGTGATCCACCTAGGTGTGTGTGTGGGGGGGGTTGGTGTGCGTGCGTGTATGTGTGTGTCGGCACATGCATGGAAACCTGTGAACACACGTGTGTGTGTGTGTGTGTGTGTGTGTGTGTGTGTGTGTGTGTGTGTGTGTGTGTGCATCAGACTGATCAGTGCAAGCACGTGTGCAGGTGACTCTATGAGTGCATGGTGTTTGTGTTTCAGTGTGCGTCAGTTTCACTTTGTTTTGTATGAACTGCACACGTGCTTGCGTTTCAGTGTTTGTCAGTTTCACTTTGTTTTGTATGACTAAGTATGTGTAGTGATGTATTATTATGCTATTGCTTTTGCGTGTGAGTATTTATGCATTCCATACTTTAATTAAATGACAAAGCTCTTTGAGTCGCTCAACTCCTACCCATTATTTATTTGCTGCAGGCTTAGTCTTTGGACTGTAGTGGTTTGGTGGTGTGTTTACCATTAGGTTTGTCGGTAGTCCGTCGTTTCTATTAATTTTGTCAGGTCAAGCTAAATACTTCTTTATTTATGGATTGATTTTGTGGATTTGACTTGAGAAAGGGATATTAATAGACCCCTTTCACTTACATTTTTGCATGTGGACTGGCATGTAAAATCTGCCGGAATTAAGGGGTCTATTAATATCCCTTTCTCAAGTCAAATCCACAAAATCAATCCATAAATAAACTCAAATATAAAACAGAACATACATAATTGTTCAATTTTGTTACAGTATTACAAATACATTCAACACAGACATGAAAGATTCAATCACATTTCTAACTAGTCCATTCATACTACCGTTGTTAAAATCATTTTAAAAAGCACACATCTGGCTAGGAACAGGACATTCTGGTATACTAATTACTATCATTAGCCATTCTGTCTAATTTATCAATACCAGATTAAACAAAACAAGAAAACAGAAATTGAAAGAAATGACAAAAGATTTAAAAACACCGTATTAAATTTATGCATAGTCATGATAGTGGTAAACATCAGTGCCACGTGGCAGCAAGCAGCACATATCGCCTATCATCTAGTTTCTCAACACAAGCCTTATAAAAAAAGCCCTTCTTAATTTTTTTTTTAAATGAAGAAATTTTACAGAAAAAAAGAAGAAGAAAAGTCAAGAGAACGAACCATCAGCAGATAGTGACAAGACAGAAAAATAATGAGGATAAGCAGGGGAAAAAAAGAGGAATATTTTTTTTTATATATATATAGATATATATAAACATAGGAAAGGGGAATCAAATAACAGCCCTGAGACTCCACTGATGTGGTAAGGCTATGCAAATTTATACATGTATAGATTGCCTCAGATGTGACATGAAATGCAAATAGGTGCTCAGTCCGCAACCTGAAACAAACTTTCAAAGTCCACAGACTAGCACTTGGTGGTCTGGCATGCAGTAAACATTGGTAAACCACAGTCAACATTGGTAAACCATACTGTAAGTGTAACAGTCTGGCATGCAGTCAACATTGGTAAACCACACCGTAACAGGCTGGTAGAGGTATGCAGTCAGCATAATGGTAAACCACATTGTAACAGTCTGGCATGCAGTCAGAGTCAGCAATGGTCAACAACATCATAACAGTCTGGTAAGTGGTATGCAGTCAACATTGGTAAACAACACTGTAACTTAGTATAAGTGTAACAGTCTGGCATGCAGTCAGCATTGGTCAACCACACCACAGCAGTCTGGTATGCAGCCAGCATTGGTAAACCACATTGTAACAGTCTGGTATGCAGTCAGCATAATGGTAAACCACACTGTAACACTAACAGTCTGGCATGCAGTCAGCATAATGGTAAACCACACTGTAAGTGTAACACTAACAGTCTGGCATGCAGTCAGCATAATGGTAAACCACACTGTAACAGTCTGGCATGTAGTCAACCTTGGTAAACCACATCATAACAGTCTGGCATGCAGTCAGCATTGGTAAACCACACTGTAACAATCTGGCACTTGGAAGCCGAGCATCATTCCGTTTGTGTGTCTTCCCAAGGGCAATTCCACTATGGAACACCGTATAATAAAAATGTACACCATTAATTACCATCACTAGCAGAACCTCCCAGTGCCCCTCTGGCATCATCAAAGCAGGAGTCTTGCAAATTGTCTTTAAAAAAAAAAAAAAAAAATTGAGGATGTACCTCTGGTCACTGGTGGAGTTTATGTACCTTGTATTTACATGCATGCTAGGTAAGAGTTACTGTAGGCAACTCAGGTCTTTGATGTTTACTTGTGTTACATATTTCAAGCACTAATTAACTCCCTTATACTTTTCATTTAATTTTATATAGTGTGTTTTCTTTTTAAAAGTGTTGGTTCCTCAATTAACTTTATTCTGACGCTGAGTACAGTATGCCAGGAACTGTGGCAGTCAGGACTTGCCCCAAGGACCAGATACTGTTGCTTGAATACCTTGTTTATCAGCATGTGTCATACTCATACTTAACTGAATAACATGTACACAAACAGCAAAGCCAAATAGGTGTCACTGTTGACAGCCTGACTTCAAAATTTGAAGACCAGAGATCAGATTCACAGCCACTACTTAACTACTAACTAGTCTAGTACTATTGTATTTTTTTGTTTTTGTTTTTATAAAAAAAATTAGACCTTGATCATAGGTCATAGATCTAATAATGTAAATATCTATGACTATCATATGACCCGTACATCACATGTAATGATGTATCGCATTCGCAAGTGATCTGTGGCTGCCTCCGAGTCTGATGGCAAAGGTGGGGAGAGATCACACATCCCTCATCTGTTCGGTCGCAGAATGGATCTCACCATTCCAAAGTGTTACACTTCGACTGGCAGCCAAATAGCCGATTATAATTACCGTTTTTGCGACGATTACTTGGAACGTAAATTCGCCGATGTGTTTTGTATCAGAATTCAGATTAGCAATATTGCAGTAGACAGCTTAACGAAATTGAGGCTTGGCTGTCCTGATGAAAAACAACACGTCAGTGAAGGAAGCAAATCAAAAAGCGATCGTCGCAAAACCAGCATCTACATTAAGTAACCTTACAACTGACTCTGCTGCCAGACCTAACCCACCCTACCGAGTGTCGATGCAGTTGTTGATGGCCGTGACCGCTACGTTTGCCATCCTCCTTACCTTCACACTCTCCGATTCCAGGCTGTGCAATTGTCGGTCGATCAGGTGTATGTGGTGGCTGTTGTTCTGGTTCCTCTGACACGGCTTTACAAGTACCGTCTGTCACAATTTCTATGCCAACAAGAGCAGCAATGTCTTCAACTTCTGATGTTGCCATTTTGAAGTCTTCGCCGCAGAACATGCCGGAAGTTGCGCGCTTTCTTCTTTTCTTTCGTTTATAACATTATGAGAGAGTGACTTCCCTTACCCTCGTTGCAGGTTTTTATATTTTTTATAATGTTGTTAAAGTTTTAGGAGTGTTGCTTTATGTCCACTGAAACCATAGGCCATAGGCTTATTAGGGCCGGGAGCCCCAAGACGGCCACCTCGACTTTCACACAGCTCATGAGCTCTAATTATGGGTAAAATCAGTGACTGAGGAGACGGTGGGACTGAACAGTTCCTGGACCGTTTCGTTTAAAGTTATTTTGGGTCATAAATATCATCACAGTCGTTAAATGAGGTCCAAATCTACCGATTACAGCCAAAATCCGCAACAAAAGGTGTGTTTTTTTCTTCTTCTTTTTTTTCTCCATTTTTTTCATTTTCGATTGTTTCGAGTCGGCGTCACCAATTGGCAAATGGCCCGCGTCGGAACCGCGAAGCCGACGTCAGTCGGAAGTGCTGGCGGCTAGGCCCGGTAAGCGGCGCGGCCTCGTTAATAACTTGAACTACGGCAATTAAAACCCCACTGAAAATGTACGGGGAAAATTGCAACCTGAGAACGTTGAGTCGTGAGTACTATTGCCTTGCCAACATCGGCACCTTAGGAAGCGTTCACGTTGTTCCTGGGAAATTACGCCGATCGGCAACTACTGAAAGTGTCAAAGGGCAAGACTACTCGCCGACTCGAAACACTGAATCAAAGACAAAAAATAAATTAAAAAATCACCTTTTGTTGCGGATTTTGACTGTAATCGGTATATTTGGACCTCATTTGACGATTGTGATGACTGTATATTTGTGACCAAGAATAACGCGGGCTTGAAATTGCGGAACGGTCCAGGAATTTCCGACCGTCTCAGTCAGTGGAGTTTTACCCTGATTATCAGTGTTGTCATGTTGTTAATCGTTTTTATATAGCGCCATTTTCCGCTTTCGAGCAGACTCACTGCGCTTGCATGTGATTCACCATGAGTGACTAGATTTTTATAGGCGGCGTTTTTGAATATCCACCGACGTGGTATACTCGAGTTACAGGCGTTGGGTTGCACTGACGGCTGGTACCGCTACGTGAAACTACTACCACTGATCTCGGCGCGTTCTGTGTACATCATCCACTGAGCTAGTGACATCATCATACAACTTTTACATGGTTGGTTCTTACCCAGTCTTTGACGAGAATGACTCTTTCTTGGTTTGCTCTGTGTCAAGTTCT
>OY757558.1:2072100-2077092 GCA_963584105.1 Alviniconcha strummeri | reverse complement strand
AGAACGAACAAATAGCCGGGTCAGGCAGCGCAGTAGCCCAGTCAGTGAAAAGATGTGTGTGTGTGTATGTGTGTGTGTGTGTGTGTGTGTGTGTGTGTGTGTGTGTGTGTGTGTGTGTGTGTGTGTGTGTGTGTGTGTGTGTGTAACATGGTTATTGTTTGATAGGTGATAATGGTAGACAATCTTTAAGATTCTGTTTGTTTGAAATGTATGTTAGTATGTGGTTTTTGTGGTAAGATACCTGTACAGCGCAGTGAGTTTAACTCTGGTTAGAGAACATCGCTTTATAAGAATGATTATCATTATTAGTTATTATTAGTTAATATTCGAATTTTGTACAGCGCGCTGAGGTCCGTTTGTATGTTAGGGGTTCGTACTTTATCAATAGTTTTCTTCTTTTTTGTCTTATTAACTTAGCTGAACGACCGGAACCTATCCGGACCAGTATACACTCGTGAACACAAGGTACCATGGAGAAATCATTGACCATTTGCCAGCTGAAGACATGGCATAACGCCCCCCCCCCCCCCCCCCCCCGCCCCCCCCCCAAAAAAAAGAGAGAGAGAGAAAAAAAAAAAAACTTTCGTCGCCCCCCCCCCCTTTTTTTTTCTTCTACTTTTTTTTAAAATCGGCTTTATGGCATTAGAAAGCATGGCAAAAATCGACACCGACGACCAAACGGTGACTTTGCCAAGGGAGCAAACTAGTCCGTGTGCAGTGTGTTGTTCTCTCGGTGTTATTTCCCTTTAAAAGTCCTGTGTCACCATGTGACCAACACAGCACAGGTAAATAACGAGTTTCTCTGACTGAAACGAAGCAGAGTTTTTTCTTGGATACATCTTATTCTTTCCTAACCCTTCATCAAACAAAACTGGCGATTTCAAACAAAACTTGCTGAAAATTAGAAACTATGTCACATGTCATTTGGCAGTCTGTCTGTGGTGCCCGTGGCAATTTTGAGGCCTCTTCAGGGTTTGACATTTACCGGAACTGTAGCAATTTTTTTTAAAGTCATTGCAAACTTGCGCACAGGATCCATATATTACTAGTAACAATTTTGAATTTACAAACGCTTGTGAAAAACTGTGTTACAAATTTGTACACCCTCTAACATGCTCATCGGGACGTATAGAGGATACATATTTCTATGTTTCGAAAACTTACCAGAACCTCAGCGGAGTCGCATGCTGAGAGTTCAAGGACAATTGTCACTTCCGTCATGGGGCAACCAGTGGTCGTGCCGATCGTCTCAAACTTTGTGTTGACACTAAAATATTTCTTCAAATAGCCGAGATCGGCGGACAAATTTGGAGAAGGAACGTAAATCAGGTAAGTCTTTACATGATCAGGGTTTCTTATCGAGTTTCTGTGGCTTTTAGAATAAGTTTTGTGAACTTTCTGTAGTAAAATCATTGATGCGGTAACTCGCTCGTCGCAAAGAAATGGGCGTGCTGGGTCGCGCAGCGAAGCGGTATGTCCAGTTTGGAATGTCACCGTGCTCGGGGGTTGGCACGTGATATCACGACCGCTGGACGTGGGGAGGAAGAAATCGCGTTCTTCTTCTTAGGTTTGCTGCATTTTTCAATGTGGAAAGTAGAAGGTTCATGGCGCGCTGTGTGATGTTGCGTGTGGTGGTTTTGTGCATTCTTTCTGCGGCCGAAGTAGGCCAGACGACATGATGGCGTGTCGCACGTGTCTGCACAAACTGCGCGTGACTGCTGCGTGCGGGGCCACGTCACGAGAACTTATTTTTACCGCTGGCAGTGGAATGCGCTTGTGATTTGATATTTCACAGACAAATTTTAGCTGGTGAGAGGGCATGGGCCATGGTAATGTGTTAAGGGACGCACGTGTTTGGCCATTGTGTGTAGTCGAGGACTAGATCAGTAGATGTTGATAACACCTGAGTTGTGTATAGCCCTGGTATACATGTAGATGCATTGAACAGAACCGTGGTTTGATTTTTGAGTCCCTATTCTTTGTGTATTTTTGTGCCTGGCCAGACAAGTATTTTTAAACCCAGTGTACTTGATACTGGAGGACTGCATCAAATCAAAAACTCTTTGCCATGGTCTCCCTCAGGGTATGTGATTCTCAGTTAACATGAAATCTATAATGGACCAGAAATAATTGTGCAGCCTCTAGTTCAAAGGTGGATTTGTTATATTTTAACGAAGAAGAAGGAGTGGGTGGGGGGGGGGGGGGGGGGGGGGGGAGTGAACAGAGAGAAAAAGAGTATACATGTATAGTGATTATGGAGGTATAGTTTCACAGATAAAAAACAAACAAAAACAACAACAGCAACTGTTATGACTTTTGGTGTGCTGTATTGCACTCGCCAGTCTCAGGGATAAAAACCAAAATGAACAGCAATAAAAACTAAAATGAACATCCACAATCATTTCTTTTTGTCCATCCTAAATTCTGAAAAGGATTTTATTTTTTATTTTTATAATTTCATTGGCATTGTTATGTAACCCTCAACCATAATGCAGTTTAACACATTTTTATCTGCAGCGTGAAATCCCTTATTTAATTAAGCTGTTTACTGCACCTGATCTCCTGACCTCTGTGTCTGAGGGTACATTTGAAAGGTCTCTGATCATTGCTGTCAGTTTTGGTTATTAACTAGCTATGTGTGATGCCCAACCCAACTACAGTCAGTGGCACAGGTTTCTTGGTGTATTTATTATTTTAATATTGTGTACAAGTGTGTGTGTGTGTCTTTTTTTCTCTTTTTTGGGGGGGGGGGGGGGGGGGGATGCATTCAGTGGAATAAGCTTTTGTAAAATTTATGTTGCCATTCATGTTGACCATAGATAAATAAAATATGCACATTTACTATATATATATAATATAAAACTTAAAAGAAAGAAAAAGAAGAAAAACAAACAAAAAAACGGTAAGGGGGGAGGGGGGTCTGCACAAACCAGAGTAAGGTATCTCCCCAAACAACAATACTTACAGCTCTCAAACACAGCCATGTAAGACTAAGAACAACCATGTTGTAAAATATAGATTTTAGACTTCTTTTTTTTTTTTACAGTTTTACTTTTAGAGTGAAAGCCAGACTTAAAGATTCCCCTTCCTACCAACCCACAACCCCAGTCTCACACACATACTTGTGTACATGAACGCCTTTTCTTTCACATAACCAAGGAAAAGCAACTTCTTGTCTGCCTTTCCAAAACAGCACATCAGTGTATCTTGGAATAGAGAAAAAAAGTAGACTGATCCAGCCTAAAATATGACAATGACCACATGTATAGCTCGCATAATTTTGCATAATTTTTCCAGCATTGGAATTGTACTTGAGTCACCGTGCAAAAAGAGAGATATTGTTTCATAATGCTCCCCTGACTCCATTTAATGAAATATAAAAATATTATTCTCATTTTTTTTAAATCAGCAAAGAAGGAGGGTTAATTAGCACCGCATCCTCAGACCATGTAAAACTCAAAATTGAAAGAGGATACACCTTTGGGGAAATATGTGCCCCTTGTATTTACTTGCACGCCAGGTGAGAGTTTCCATAGTTGATCACTGACATTGAGGTCTTTGTTGTGTTGGGGAATGTGAAATCCTTTAAGCGTAGATTAACTCCCTTTTTTGTTGTTGCTAGTGTAGTACTGTAGAACTGCTCTAGGCCTTAATAAGTTTCACTTTGAGTTTGATGGTTTGACATTTAAACTCATTTACGTCCCAGCTGCCCTAAAAGTTGATTGCTCACAACCCCCAGTAAACCAGATCTTGAGTCTGAGGGTAACCCCATGGCCAGCTGTGGGACTTGGTGGTGTTTTCTGTGTACAGCTGAGATCCACTGCCTGTGTTGCCAATGGGGTGGGTGGGGGGAGGGGGGGGGGGGTTCTAGATTGAAACTAATAAGTAAGTAAACATGGTGCTTAACATCCACAGAACCATAAGGCTTGTTAGGGACAGGTATTGAAACTAAAATCAACAGAGCAGTTTGAAACAAAATCCCCAGCAGCACTTATTAATTTAATACATTATTTTTAAAAAAAATCAAAAAAACCTTGTTATCTGTTGGAGAAAGGCCAACATGAACAAACAATGTTTGGATAATCTTGATATTATGTCTAGTCTTAAAAAAATGAACATAAGCAAGTGCCTGTTATTGTATTAAATGGCTAACTTCCATAGCAAACACTCCTAGCATGAAGATGGTAAAGTCCAGACTGACTGGACATATAACAACCATATATATATAGACAATGCTCGATTGATATACTCCAAGGTTCCTGCCACTACAGCATTCCCAGGGCGAGCCATTGTCTACAAGAGACAGCTTCCTTCCTCCTTGTTGCCTGTAGAATCATTCTGTCTAAATTTTAATAAAGTACTGTGTAACTGATCCAGTTGTGTTATGTCAGTTTGAATGATGCAAACATGACACTTGAATAGTTCCTTTAGAGTGGAAATTGAAAGGTTTTCCCCTATAGTCTGTCAGTTTCAAGATGTTGAAATTATACATTTACTACCCTGTCATTTGATATGTTGAAAACCAGGACTTGAATCAAGTTGTTTTTGGGAAAATTACAATAATGTTGTTGATTTTTATGTGACATGAGAAGCAAGTAAGTAATTTGGTGTTTTACTCCCAGTCACCCAGTAACTTTTCAAGACAGGGTTTGCAGTCTTTGAAAGTTTGGGGAAAAATGGGATAAGCTTTTCAAGGCCTTGAAAGTCTGGGAAAACTGAGTGGGGTCTGTGAAAGTTTGTGAATTTTGTGGTCTTCAGAATGCTATGGTAAAACTATCAGCTTATCACTATCAGTCAGAAACTGCATTTCCCAAGACTGAACAGTAGTTTAAAAAAATCAAAAAAAAAATCACTGTGAAATCACAAAGAATGCACTTCCCATCAGTTTTGACTGGTAAAGTGCATCAACCATAATAAGGGCTGTGCCCCTTTACCTTTGTGTTGATTTTCCGCACTATATTGCAAAAGTTTGTGAATTTTGAAATAATTTTT
>OY757558.1:2057100-2067100 GCA_963584105.1 Alviniconcha strummeri | reverse complement strand
GTATGATGTTCCCAATTCCAGCCTCTTTCAGTCTTTGTTGTACTGTGGCTCTGAGAGAGAGAGAGAGAGAGAGAGAGAGAGAGAGAGAGAGAGAGAGAGAGAGAGAGAGAATTGGCTTGGGATTTTTGGAATGTACATGGGACTTTGATAAATTTGTTTTCTTTCTCCAAATATGTTTTCTCTGATGCCAACTGGATTTTTAGAATGTTTACAGGGGAGAAGCTCAGCGTCAGTCTCATTTTTCTTCTTCTCTCTCCTGTCAGGTTTCTGACTGATGTTTGTATGTTTACAGGGGAGAACCTCAGCATCAGTGTCATTTTTCTTCTTCTCTCTCCTGTCAGGTTTCTGACTGATGTTTGTATGTTTACAGGGGAGAACCTCAGCATCAGTGTCATTTTTCTTCTTCTCTCTCCTGTCAGGTTTCTGACTGATGTTTGTATGTTTACAGGGGAGAACCTCAGCATCAGTGTCATTTTTCTTCTTCTCTCTCCTGTCAGGTTTCTGACTGATGTTTGTATGTTTACAGGGGAGAAGCTCAGCATCAGTGTCATTTTTCTTCTTCTCTCTCCTGTCAGGTTTCTGACTGATGTTTGTATGTTTACAGGGGAGAAGCCGTTCCAGTGCCCGCTGTGCCACAAGCGATTTTCTCAGAAGTCCAACATCTATCAGCACATGAACACACACACCCAGCAGCGGCCCTTCCGCTGCAACGACTGTGGCAAGGACTTCATGTACCGTGGCTCCCTCTACAAGCACAAGCGCCTGCACACTGGTGAGCGACCCTACACCTGCGGGATCTGTGAGCGCCGTTTCACCCACGCCTCGCAGCTGTTTGAGCACCTGCGCACACACACCAACGAGCGCCCTTTCAAGTGCAGCGTGTGCGGGCGGGCGTTCGCCCACAGCGGCACCATGCACCGCCATCAGCGCAATCATTTCAGTCAGGTCAAGGGGAAGGGGGTGAAAGGTCAAAAGGGTCAGGAGGCTGAGGTCACTGAGGTGGAGGTCATAGATGTCAAGGCAGGTCAGTGGGTTGAGAGTGAGGATCTGGTCAGTGTTTTTAAGGGAGGGAAGGACATCAACCACAACTCTGAACTGTACACTCCCCGCATGGATCAAGAAATGGAGAGTGGCAGATCAAACTGCCACACAAGAGCAGATGCAGAAAATCAAAATACAGGTGAATCTGCTGAGGATTCAGAAGCCGTGGCGCTTGCATCCACAGGTGGAGATGTAGACGAGAGAACGCTGTCAGCAGCGGGCCCAGATCAGCGACACCAGCAAAGTGTTCATGTCAGAATCAGCAAAACTGGAGGTGAGTCTGGAGAACTTGGTGCCGGAGAGTTCTGTGACAATGTTTCTAGCACAAGTGAAGTCATGGAAACCACCACATCAGTAGACCAGGTGACAAGTAGTGTAGATACGGAAGCTGATTTGCCAGTGACTGTGCAGAAAGCAGCTTCCACTGATGGTGACAGTGGGGTTAAGCATCCTTCGATCTCAAAACTAAAGGCAAAAGTGAAACTTCCCAGAGCAGAGCCATATTCTTCCAAGCATAAATCAAAAGTGGGCCCTAAAGACCCCAGCAAGCCTAAACGAACTCGGATAGAAACTCCGGACAGGAAGGTCTTCTCCTGCAACATCTGCGGCCACTCCTTCTGCCACAAGCGGTCAGTGAAACGCCACAAACTGGACAAACACCCGGATGCCATGGAGGACGACCCACTTGGCGCGGAGTCTGTGGACAAGGACAGTCTGTCAGTGGAGATGCCGGAAGTCAGTGATCAGGGTGTTCCAGAGGAGGCTGAGGAGGGCAAGGAGCCAGTGGACAGCAAGGAAACGGTCAGGTACGAAGCCAGCCTGCTCAAGTCCCTGCTGACCATGAGCAGGATGAACTGCCACACCAACAATCACCAAGGCTCCAACGTCCCTGACCTGGCGGCGCTGGGAATAAGGGCTCTGGGAGGAGCGTCTGCCAGTCTTCAAGCCATCGCCCAAATCTGCTCTCAGGAGCAAAGCAAGGATGGCTCTGGCACCGCCTCAACAGCTTCTCAAAGTAGATCTCTGCCCAAGGGACGTGCTGAGAGTCCTCATCAGGGCAGTCCAAATGTGCAGTCTGCCGGTGAGAGCAGTCCACCCAAACTCCCCAAACTATGCATCAAAGTGGAACCCGATTCCGGTGAGCTGCCAGAATATTCCGTCAGCACTCTAGCAGAATCTACAACAGCGATGGTGCTTGAAGGTGCTCTCCCGGAGTCAGGCGACCAGACTGCCATGCAAAGTGTCATTGTTAAGATGGAGCCTGATGATGATTATTAATGCGCATAATTTGAATGTATTTTGTACACCTGCCTGAGTGCTGATGGTGGCAGCAGACAGGAATCTGCTTTGTAAATGTAATATCTGCACATACACAGTACAAGCAGGATTTTTTTATTTTATTGTTAACGTTTTTGGATTGGGAGGGAAAAACAGACGAAGCACAGATTTATTATATTCATGCACAAAGGTTGTGACGGCCATGGTCTTGACTGTTTTTGGGTGAATTTGTTGCAACTGAGACTTTAGTGATGCAGGTTGGTTCACCAACACATGCTTCTATCATACATGTGTTATGAATAGTCATCCATTTTAACCGTCGTGTCCAGTGTTTTCTCAGATGGGCAGCTCTGTTTTGTTGCATCTTGACATTGCTGAAAATGAGAAATAGAATTGATAATGACAAATACTATGTCCTGAGTACAGAAATGAGTCTGTATATGTAACAACTGATAATTCACAGTTGCAGACCAGTTTACTCGTATGATTTGGGCATATATGGATTCCTACATTTTTAGCATGCAAAAATACGAGAGAGAGAGAGAAAAAAAGGAAACTCCCCATTAATATTCTAATTTCTAGACATGTTTTGCAGTTGTTTTATTTTCTAGTCTGGAACATGCCCATCTCTGGGTTTTCAATGGCACATGTGTAAATCTTGTGACCTCGCACAGCTATAGCATCAGTTTCTGTATTGTGCTTTGTGTAGTTTGACCCTGAATTCTCAGGCTACTTAAAGCGAGGCTTACATTTCTGCCACAAAGTACAAGCATTCGCCATTTTTCCAGAAGTCGTATTGAAGTTATTTTCAGATTATTTTCACTGAAAACAACATGGAAAAGAATTGACAGGGAAAGTGCCAAAGTAGTTGAGTGAACAAGTGTTCCTGTTGAGATGCGTATCTGAGCCAGCATAGTGGAGTCTTCTGTTTCCAAATCTTCTGCATGCTACCAGTGTTGCCGCTCATACTTTCAATAGCCCATGGTAGCAAAAATGACATGGATACCAAATTATAAAAAGAAGAAGATTGTCCTGCAGTTGTGACAGGAAGATGGGAGAGAAAAAGTGGATGTGTGCACAGTGAGCTATTAGGGATGGAGTAAAGTCATTGCCATAGGGGTGGGACAGCTCAGTTGCTGAGTTGGTAGAACATCCGTTTGAAAAGCCCAGCACAATACGGATGCCGGTTCGATTCCCCAGTGCAGCAAGGGATTTTTCTCCCAGAGTCCAGTCAGTGCAGACTCTGTTCCGGTGTCCAGACAGCCCCTGTGTGTAGTTGCCTGAATCAACATCCGTGCGCATGTTAAAGATCCTGAACACTGGCAGCCATACCATTGTTCGGACACACGAAAATGCTGCACACACCGATAGGAATGGGTAGCACTGCTTCTGCAGCAGCTGTGCCCTACTCGAGTAAGATGACCCAGATTTCCCTCAAGGGACAAAGAATTAAGATACTGACACTGTGACAGTGACTTTTGAAATGGATGATGCTAACTGCCGGTGTGGACCTGTTTTTAACCACCCTCAACTGATTCTTAAAGCATTCCAATGGAATTTTATATCAAAATATCTACCATTTTTATGTAGCAGTAGTAGTTAGACTATTTGTGATTTCTGTTCTTGTGCTGTTTTAGTGTGTTTAAGCATGTGCATGCATGTGTGTGTGTGTGTGTGTGTGTGTGTGTGTGTGTGTGTGTGTGTGTGTGTGAATGAATACATTAGCTGTACATATTTCCGTGCTGTTTTGTACTACTCAGCTGTCATTTGGTTTCATTTTGTGCCATTTTTGGCATGCATAAAAAAAATTATAAAAAAAATAAATAAAAAATGTGGGTATCTGTAATGATTAGTACTGGGCCAGCCAGACAGACTGTCATCTCTTTGAGCGTCCAGCATGTTGAAAACTTTATTGTCCAGATTTCCACTAACCCCCCAAAACAACAACAACAAACAAACAAACAACAGCAAACAAACAAACAACAGCAACAAAAACTGATGAATGTCAAACTTTGAATGCTGGTAATTTATGTGCTTATTGAGCGTTACCTGTATAGTATACATACCTGTCAACCCATATGGTTTACCAGTATAAAATACAGTTTTTTTTCTCATTATTTTTGGGGGATATAGTCATATTGGAAAAGGGATACAGGAAAACATTATTTTCATGAGATTTTATTGGTGTTTTAAACTGAGTGAAAAGATTGAAAAACTGTTGAACGAGGAGCCGACACATACCATCGCCAAATGCACACTAACTTGCCTTGTGCAATAGGCTAAGAAATCTTGTCAGAAGTGAGATTTGAAGTTGCGTGTATTTCGCACAACATTGTTTCTTCCTGCCAATGGAAGTGCGGCACATGCCAGTTGGAATTCAAAATGCTGCTGCCACCAGCAAAAAATCTAAAGTCCCTGGCCTGCATAAGGGAAACACAAGTTCACAAACTCTGGACTAAGGTTTACTGCCAAAAGGGGTTGACAGTCTGATTATACCATATGCAGGTACTGTCGTCATATTTTCTGAACCCAGCAGTGGGAAAAAAGTTTTAATGGACAATTTTATGTTCTTAACAAATTACGTTAAAACGTTGTATGATTGCCATTGACTTTGTAGTCAAGGGAGATAACTCAGCACATTTTCTGATTTGAGAAAAATGACAGCTCTTTTTTCCTTCTGATTTTGTTTTTGACATGGAAAATTGGCAAAAATGGATTAATTATGTAATAATTATAAGAAATAAATGGATTAATTATATAATAATTATAAGAAATGGTGTTGCATGAGTCTATGCAGATATGTGCCAGTTTTTATTTAAAGTCTCATGTCTGTCAAAAACAAATGTCAAACTGTGTTTTGTGATATGTCCATTGTAGTTCAGACATTGTACAGTGGCTACACACATACATTTTCACCTTTTTTGCAGTTTTCACCCGAATGTGAGTTGTCTGACTACAGTTACTCTAATTCTTATTTGTAGAGTTGTCGTGGTCATGATTTTCCAGTTGTAGGGTTTGTAGTGAGTTGTAGCATGTGCAATGTACTGGCCAGATAGTTTCTTTGATCTTTGAGTAGAAAATTACTGAAAATGTGCAGTACGCAAAAAGCTTTCACTTACACGGAAGTGGTATATAATGAGGAAGTGATGTATATATGCCCCCCACCCCCGTAATCCCATTCCTGTAAAAAAGCACTCAAAAGTAATACATTTGTGCTGCCTTTAATTTTTTTAATTTTTTTTTTTTAAATGCCTCTCATCATTAAGAATTGTTTAGTGCAAGGGAAGCAATCCACTAGGACTTTTGTACGAGGCATAGTGCCCAGTCAGGTCATTATCTTTTAATCGTCCCTCACAGGGCAGTTCAGTTAACTACGTAGGCTTGGTAATTTAAAACAACATGTAAACAGAAGAGCAGAGCAATATCAGAAGCTTTTAAACTGATAGTAATATTAATAAACAGACATTGGATTAAAATGAACCCAAAACAAACCACCTGGAGTTCAGTCCCTTTGCATGTGATCTGCCTGTGTTGAACAGGGGCAACCACAAATTGCGGAACTCGTCCTCAAGCGTGTTGTGGTTAGCAGTTCAGAATGCACTCTGGAGGTCTGTGTAGCACATGGAATTTTGTGGTTTAAATCCCATCAGAGAACATATGGGATTTTTGTGGTTTAAATCCCATCAGAGTAAACATGGAATTTTTGTGGTTTAAATCCCATCAGAGTAAACACATGGATTTTTGTGTGGTTTAAGTCCCATCAAACATGGAATTTTTGTGGTTTAAATCCCATCAGAGTAATGTGGGAATTTTGTGGTTTAAATCCCATCAGAGTAACACATGGATATTTTTGTGTGATTTAAATCCGATCAGATTAAACTCATGAATTTTTTGTGGTTTAAATCCCATGAGAGTAACATGCAATTTTTATGGTTTAAATCCCATCAGAGTAAATGCATGGACATTTTGTGGTTTAAATCCCATCAGAGTAATACATGGAATTTTGGGCAGTGCTTCCTCAGCACTGTGTTAAAAAACTTTTTTTTAATTACTATTTTTAATCAGATTTGTAACTGCCAGCACTCTGTCATTGTTGACAGTCACAAAATTATAAAAGTTAGAAAATTGTTTGCATGATCTGTAGAATATGTAGTTTGTGTTGAGCTGTTCTGTTGGAGTTTTGGATTAATTTTTTGCTTCTTTGTAATTTTGATGTGTATAAGTACTGAACTTGGAGTTCCTTTGATTTGTTTGTGTTTCCTATATATGCTGCTCTCCTGTGTCCTGCCATATCACTCCGAACGTATGCATTTTTAAGCTGGATTGCCTTTTATCTGCATGCTGATCTGATTGACAGACTTACATGGCTGCCTGGGCCTCTGAAGCGTCCATTTATTTTATGGCAGTGTTGATTTGGATAATCCTTTTATTTTTATAACTTGTGAATGAAGAAGTGCATTCCACTTTGGCCTGAACATTTTGATTGTTTGTGTGTGAACAAGATTAGTGCCACTCTGGGAGAGCTGTAGTTAACTCCCCCTCCTTCACACACACATACACATCTTTCCTGCAACCAGACATGCATGCATACACACACGCACGTGCATGCGCACACACCACACACACACACACACACACACATGCACACACACCACACACACCAGCACAAACACACACACACACGCACAAACACACACACACACACACACACACATACCAGCACACACACACACACACACACACACACACACACACACACACATACCAGCACACACACACACACACACACACACACACACACACACACACAGAGTCAGGATGCATGAGATCTAAACTCGAACTGTATGCATTTTCTGCCTGCAAGAGTCTGTGTGCTGACTGTAGCCCATTAGTAGATCCTGTTTGGTCTGACAGACTCGGGTGAACTCTGCTTGTTTTTATGACCGTAGTGTTGACTGTGACCCATTCATGCCATCACAGGTTCACCAGCAAAATTGGTTTTCTCTTTGTGAGTGTCAGCTGAGGCATCTGAGCAGTCGCTCTGTTCGAGTTCCTGTAACCTGTATTTGCAATGGGACCAGAGCAGATGTTTTACATTTGTATGATAGACACACCTCAATATAAATTAAAGCCTATTTTTGAAGGTGGTACCAGATGAGCGAGGAAAACGTGTGTGTGCGTGCATGCGTGTGTATATGTGTGTGTGTGTGTGTGTGTGTGTGTGTGTGTGTGTGTGTGTGTGTGTGTGTGTGCATGCACATGTGATGGAATATTGCAGATTTTCATGGTGTATGGGTGTGTGTGCACGTGTGCATGTACATCAGAAAATGGACTGAATGATATGGAATATTGCAGATTTAGATTTTTCATGGTCACAGACTTGCATTAGAATGGCATCAACTTTTGGACCAATGTGATCTGGGTACTATGCTCTTGCTTTTAATGTGGTCTATTCATCTCTTTCACTCTAGTCCATTCTTATGAGTTGGAACTCCTGTATGAAACATTCCTGATATTTTTTTAAATATATATTTACTGACACATTTTTGCAGCAGACCATTATAATCAGTTTTCCATTTCCTTGTTGGCTCTGTGGCTCTTGATGAGAAAATGTATTTGAATATTTTTAGGGGACTATTGTGTCTGGTTGGACAAGGCACCAACCAGTATAGAAACTTGAAATTCCTGATTTTGATTTGGAATGCCCTTTGAGTTTGACACCCACACACACATATAAAAACGAATTAGGATGACAAGAGTTGAAAGTTAAGAGAGCTAAACTGTAGCCAGTATTTCCACCTCAGACATTTGTCACACTCTGGTAGATTCAGCTTTAGATTTTGACGACAGCCTACTGACAAAAACTCACAAACAGTATATAAGAGATTTTTCTTGGTGTCCTATTAACCTGAAGTGTGTGACGCACTTGCATCCTGGAGGCCAAAGATCACAGAGTTTTCCCAGAGTGCAACAGGTGAGCAATGATTGCTCTCTGTACAAAGAAGTGGTAGGTAATAGGTGTTGGATTGATTGCACCCATGGCGTGAGCAGCTAAAGCTAGCTCCGTGCCGCTGTCCCAGTAAACATGCTGGATCCGATTTTCATCCACTCCAGATTGGCTCAAATGCACTGGCCGGAAGTGAGTGGGCCAGATGATTGTTGCACACCAACTTTCTTCTGGACCAGAACCACTGGGCCAAAACCTAACATGGTCAGTCAGAACCAAATTGGATCCGGGTTGGGTTTACACAATATAATTTGGGATATATGTGGAAGAATGTAACCAAGTCTGAAAGTGGGAAACTGGTAGTGGGCTTGTTGCTTCCTGCCAGAAATCGGGCCTGATGATTCTGGCACACCGGCTTGCTGGTCTGGACCAGATGCATTTTGCCAAACCCTGACCAGGCCATCTAGATCAGATCCAGGTCGGTTTTGCACAATATGATTCATGCTTTCTTTGGAAATGTGTGTTGCTGTCAGTGTGTTGTGACCCAGCCCAAGCCTTGGTGATCTTGTTGGTGTCAGTTTGTTAATTGTGACCAGCCCAAGCCTTGGTGTTGGTGTCAGAGTGTGTTATGACACAGCCCAAGCCTTGGTGTTGGTGTCAGAATGTGTTATGACACAGCCCAAGCCTTGGTGATCTTGTTGGTGTCAGTTTGTTAATTGTGACCAGCCCAAGCCTTGGTGTTGGTGTCAGAGTGTGTTATGACACAGCCCAAGCCTTGGTGTTGGTGTCAGAATGTGTTATGACACAGCCCAAGCCTTGGTGATCTTGTTGGTGTCAGTTTGTTAATTGTGACCAGCCCAAGCCTTGGTGTTGGTGTCAGAGTGTGTTATGACACAGCCCAAGCCTTGGTGTTGGTGTCAGAGTGTGTTATGACACAGCCCAAGCCTTGGTGTTGGTGTCAGAGTGTGTTATGACACAGCCCAAGCCTTGGTGTTGCTGTCAGTGTGTTGTGACACAGCCCAAACCTTGGTGTTGTTGTCAGTGTGTTATGACAGCCCAAGCCTTGGTGTTGGTGTTAGAATGTGTTATGACACAGCCCAAGCCTTGGTGTTGGTGTTAGAATGTGTTATGACAGCCCAAGCCTTGGTGTTGGTGTTAGAATGTGTTATGACACAGCCCAAACCTTGGTGTTGTTGTCAGTGTGTTATGACAGCCCAAGCCTTGGTGTTGGTGTTAGAATGTGTTATGACACAGCCCAAGCCTTGGTGTTGGTGTTAGAATGTGTTATGACACAGCCCAAACCTTGGTGTTGTTGTCAGTGTGTTATGACAGCCCAAGCCTTGGTGTTGTCAGTTTGTTGTGACACAGCCCAAACCTTGGTGTTAGTGTGTTGTGACACAACCCAAGCCTTGGTGTTGGTGTCAGAGTGTGTTATGACACAGCCCAAGCCTTGGTGTTGGTGTCAGAATGTGTTGTGACACAGCCCAAGCCTTGGTGTTGGTGTTAGAATGTGTTGTGACACAGCCCAAGCCTTGGTGTTGGTGTTAGAATGTGTTATGACACAGCCCAAGCCTTGGTGTTGCTGTCAGTGTGTTGTGACACAGCCCAAACCTTTGTGTTGGTGTCAGTGTGTTATGACACAGCCCAAGCTTTGGTGTTGGTGTCAGTGTGTTATGACACAGCCCAAGCCTTGGTGTTGGTGTCAGTGTGTTGTGACACAGCCCAAGCCTTGGT
>OY757558.1:2042100-2049600 GCA_963584105.1 Alviniconcha strummeri | reverse complement strand
GCCAACCTAAAGCTAAGACTGCCTTGACGGTTTCAGCCAACCTAAAGCTAAGACTGCCTTGACGGTTTCAGCCAACCTAAAGCTAAGACTGCCTTGCCGTTTTCAGCAAACCTGAAGATAATTAGACTACTTTGATGTTTTCAGCCAGCCTAAGCTAATGTTGCCGTGACGTTTTCAGACAACCTAAAGATAATTAGACTGTCATGACGTTTTCAGCCAACCTAAAGATAATAAAACTGCCTTGCATTTTCAGACAACCTAAAGATAATTAGACTACCTTGATGTTTTCAGCCAACCTAAAGCTGAAACGGATGTCTCACCATCTGGGTTTGGTTACAAATGGTTCAGCGATGCATAAGATATCATCCAAACTAACATTAACTGAAACTTTTAACCTTGGCTGTGACATTGACCTTGAACACAGCAATCCAACATTTTCACTTGACACTTCTTTGCTTATGATGATCTACACCCAAATTGAGCTTGGTTGTAAAAGACTCACTGGCTTAGAACTAATAAAAGATATAGTAGATACTGTCATATTTTGAATATATAAGCCCACACAGTGACCTTGACCTTGAAGATAGGATCCCCCCCCCTTCTTTTTTTTTCGCACTACATTCCGGCTCGTGGTGATGCACCACAATACCAAGTTTGGTTACAAAAGGTTTCAAACAAACACTCAGCCGAGTGGGAACAACTATGTTTCACGAGCGTTACATCCCTCACCCTTGAAGACACCACAGTGCTTTCCCTTTTCTAGTAAAATAATACACCACACACAGCGCAAAAAGAGGTCAAACGTTGCTGCCGCAAGTCAGCTGATGTGGACTGGTACGTTAGGGTAGGGTGAAAGTCAATGGTACGAGCAGAAATAATTATTTTGTGTGCTTGCACGTTACACCATTGTAAGACACGTCAACCACCCCTGAAGAAATGACTATAATTTATTTCGTATCTACTCTTTTGTCATCAAACAAGCATTAAAAATATAGTAAAATGTGGTTATCTACTAAACTGATGAAAAACAACAACAACAACAACAACAACAACAAACTTTTTTATTTTCCGTTATGACAAGTCAAAATATTGTGAGACACACTCAGAAGACACCATTGGTAACGTGTGAGACACTGATTATCTTTCCTTTGTTTGGAGCTGTTAATAGCAAGCAACACGCAATAAATACCATTTGTATGTGAGAAATGGCCTCCTTTCTCATGAAACCTGTTTTTATTCAATCATGAACGATTCCAAGGAAATCTCTGCGATCAGCTAACCTTCCCAAAGCCATGTCGCAAATGGCGGCCATGAAAATGTTGGATTTTTACAACAACAACAACAACAACAAAAAGGCTCACAGCGCAAGAAATAATGATGCATTTAACTATTGTGGCATTTCCCTTATTTCTCCAAACACATTACATCAGAAATATAGCGGTAGTTTAGAAACTTCACGTTTTAATTTTTATTTCATCGGGAAAGCGGCACCCTCTTTGGTCCAGTTTTTCAGGAGAATGATCCATCTATACTTCATCTTTGGTAGATGTGGTTTCCAATTTTTTTACTATTTTATTTGATACCTATGTGAAATATTACGATCATCCGGTCTACCTCAGCTCACCTTCAGAAACATTTGAACTTGATGTTTTTCCTACCCCTCTGTTACTGAAATGCTTTGAGTCTTTGTTGCCTTGCATTACTGCTGTATTCAATAACTCCTTGGTATCTGGTGTTTTCCCATCTGTCTGTAAGTCTGCTCTAGTTAAACCCCTTTTGAAAAAGATGCCCCTTGACCCCAGTGACTTAAATAACTACCGTCTTGTGTCAAATTTATCTTTTCTGTCAAAAGTCGTAGAAAGAATAGTTCTGTCTCAGCTAAACGAACACTTGAACCACAACAACCTTCTCAGTCCTCTCCAGTCAGCCTACAGACCCAACCATAGCACTGAAACTGTCCTGCTCAGGATCGTTAACGACCTAACAGCTATGGACAACAGCAAGATATGCATTCTGACAGTGTTAGATCTCTCGGCAGCCTTCGACATAATAGATCATCAAATTCTCCTCAACCAACTTCAGCAATCGTTTGGCATTTCTGGCTCAGCTCTGTATTGATTTTCGTCTTTTCTTTGTAATAGGACACATGCAATCACCATAAACAGTCTGCAGTCTGATATGGCGTTCCCCAAGGTTCTGTACTGGGTCCTGTGTTTTTTATACTCTACACCCAACCTCTCTTTGACCTAGTAAGCGAGCACGCAGTCAACCACCATGCTTTCGCATATAATAACCAACTTCACAAGGTTAGTACACTAGAAGCAATTCACCAGCCGATAGAAACTCTCCAAATTTGCACTACGGATGTCAGTTCAAGTCCTGGATGATCGCAAACAAACTTCAACTAAATGACAACTAAAAAGAAGCCATGATCATACTTTCAAATAGAATGTATATCCACAGTCCTCTGCCGTCTGTCATTCACATCGGAGACGCCGATTTCCCATTCGTGTCATCTGTTAAAAACCTTAATCTAACCCTGGATTCAAATCTCAGCGTGTTACAACATATAAGCAACACGTGCAAAGCCGCATACATACACATCAGGCATACATGTTCCATACGATACCTTCTCACCTCTGAAGCTGCCCAAACCTTTGTATCCTCTCTTATCCTCTCTCGTTCAGACTACTATAAATACAGAAATTTTATTGTCTATGAATAACATAGAAATTTGCCCCACGACTGCATGAAAGATACCAGTAAGATAACACACGGTATAATACATAACTCTACTTTCAGGTTGTCCTCAGTGCCTACTTGACAAACTTCAAAAGGTTCAGAATGCAGTAGCAGGGCTTGTGTGTAAATCTAAGAAATCTGACCACATGCATCCATCCTATTCTTGAAACTCTGCATTGGCTACCAGTAACACATCGCATTCAATACAAAATTCCAACTATGCTTCATTTCCATCTTTGGAACAGCCCCTCAGTATTGGTCCGATCTCCTTCAACCTTATACTTCAGCAAGACAATTACAATCCACATCCGACAAACGAACCTTTGTCACCCTCGTGTAAACACACACACACACACACACACACACGCACGCACGCACGCACGCACGCACGCACAAAAAACAAAACCCCCAACATTAGGTGAAATACCGTTTTCTTACGCTGGCCCATCTGTTTGAAACAGTCTGCCTCAAACACTCCGACACTCTGATTCTGCCTCCTCTTTTAAAGCTGCCCTCAAGGCTCACCTGTTTGTAATAACTGTTTTTTTACAGCCGTGCCTATTCCCTCAGTCCGACGAGAGAGAGAGAGAGAGAGAGAGAGAGAGAGAGAGAGAGAGAGAGAGAGAGAGAGAGAGAGAGAGAGAGAGAGAGAGAACGATTTTTATATATATATATTTTTTTATTAACGAGGGTAAAGGAATAAGTGCAATATACTTTTTTTCATTCAGCCCTCGGGCAAAAACAAACAAAACAAAACAACAACAACAACAAAAACAATCGAAAACAAAATAATTTTAAACTCAGAAACTCATATTAACTATTGAGAGAGAGAGAGAGAGAGAGAGAGAGAGAGAGAGAGAGAGAGAGAGAGAGAGAGAGAGAGAGAGAGAGAGAGAGAGAGAGAGAGAGAGAGAGAGTGAGAGAGAGAGAGAGAGACAGACAGACAGACAGACAGACAGACAGACAGACAGACAGACACAGACAGACAGACAGACAGACAGACAGACAGACAGAGAGTAAAATGAAGAGCATGCATGTATGCATAATATACATTTCTGACACGTCATATTCACAAATATTGAGAATATAAATGTTCAAATCATGTTTAAATCAAAGAAATAGTGCACATAGAGCATCACTGTTTGTTGTGATTTTTTCCATTAAGTACTGTTTAAATGTTGTTGTTCTTTAAAATGCTTTGTGATCTGACAAAATTTTAATCGATATTGGTAAATTGTTCCATAGGTTTCCCCCGGAATACATCAAGCTACATTTAAATAAATCTAATCTAGGTCTGGGTACTACAAGTTTGTGTGACTGTCTGTTCTGATTTGAATGAAAGTTTAATTTTAGATTTGATGGTGCATAACCAGATACTATTTTATGCATAATATGCCTTTATTAAATTCTAATTTTAATTTTAGCGGAAGAACATCTAAAAGTTTATAGTCGTGAGCTGTCAAAGATGTGGATTTTAGAATGGTTAATTTAAGGGCACGCTTGTGAATACTAACAAGAGGTTTTAATGTGTTTGCACCAGCAGAGTGTTGAAGCATAGTCAATGATTGGTTGGATATGTGCATGAAAAAATAGTTTTCGAGCATGAGCATTTAGAAAATGTTTAATTTTTGCGAGTTGATATAGCTTTTGAGAAACACATTTGGTTAGTTCATTTACGTGATTGTCCAAGACAAATTATTATCAATAGTTACTCCTCAAACCTTATGTGTTGCTACTTCGACAATTTTCTCATTTCCAGTATAAAGCGACATGCAAGAAGATATGTTCTGGCGTTTTTGTCTTGTTGTTATGGTCATATATTTGGCTTTGTACGAGTTTAGCGACATATGATTTAGTTCAGTCCATTGAAGAAGATTATTTATACTTTCCTGTAAGCTAAGCAAAAGATTATTTAGGTTTGAGTGACTAGAATGGATAGTGGTGTCATCAGCGAATAGTTCACATAAAGCTTTTATGAATAAGGGCAAGTCGTTTATGTAGAGAGAAAAGAGAAGCGGGCCTAACACTGAACCTTGTAGAATACCGTTTTTTAGGGGAAGAAAATCGGATTTAATTGTGTTTATACAAACAAGCTGTTCTCGATTTAAGAGAAATGAAGAAATTAAGTGCAGGGTGTCAATGGATAATCCATAAAGAGCTAATTTCCTCAAAAGTAGATCATGATCAATGACATCAAATGCCTTTGCAAAATCCACAAAAAGTACTCCTGTAAATTCAGTGTTGTTTATTTTCTTATAAAAAGTATCTACTAATGTTGTAAGTGCGGTATGGCATGAGTGGTGGTCCCTAAATCCAGACTGGTTGGGGTGTATAAGTTCATTTGTTTCAAGATAGAATAAAAGGTGTTTGTTAATGTGTTTTTCTAGAGGTTTTGAAAGAACAGACAGAATTGAGATAGGTCTATAGTTTGAAGGTTCTTTGTTATCTCCTGATTTGTAAATGGGTATAACTTTAGCTTGTTTGAATGCTTTTGGAAAACAGTTTTTGTCTATGCAAAGATTATATATGCAGGTAACAGTCTCAGTTATGACGTGTGCAGACATTTTATTAATTTTGCCGTCTAGGTAATCCAGACCTCGGGTTTCTGTCTGTTTCAGTTGTAATAGGGCATTGTACACTTCATATATTGCAATTGGTGGAATCGTTAAAGTAGAATTTGATATTTTTGATTCGCAAAAGCGTTTTAAAAAAGCTTAAATCATTTAGTTTTGATTGATCGTTGGTAATGATTGTGTCAGATACATTTGAAAAAAATGACTGTTTAGCTTATCGGGGGGTAATTCTTTGACTGTGACTTGAGGTTTTGATGCATTTTTATTTGTTAGAGTGTTACTGGCCTTCCAAATAGAGCGAGAATCATTTTTTGAGGCGACTAAATTTTGAAGGTATGTTTTTTGGAAGCACGTATTAAAAATGTCACTTTGTTCCTCTGCTTTTTGAATTCTTCTTGTTTCTTTGCTTTCAGTAGCCTGTCTCTTTGATCCATGGCCTCTTCTATCTCCTTTGACAACCATGGAGGTTTCCTTGTGTACTTAACATGCTTGGTTATAAAAGGAGCATGCTTATTACAAACAGAACTAAATGTTTTGTACCAAAACTCAAGAGCTTCAACGGGGTCTGTATACTGGTAGTGAACCAAGTCAAGCAAAAAAGCATCTTTGTCAAAATGAGTAAAACATCGGTACTGTATTTCTTTATGTGCAGCTTTAGGAATTTTTACACCTTTTTTAAACCATGTAATGCAAATAGGTAAGTGGTCACTACAACCACACATAGGGGAACATAGTTCGGCAATGTTTTATTTGGTAGTAACATAAATATGATCTATCAGAGTTTTAAAATTCGTAGTAATTCGAGTTGGTTTATCTATTAGTTGATGTAAATTAAAGTTTTCATATAGTTGATTCTATTTGATACGTGGCTTTAAAAGACTGATGTTAAAGTCTCCTAGTAATATTATTTCTTTTGCTTCTAGACAAACGGCATCCATCATTAAAGTGAATCTATCAAACCAGTCAGTACGTTCAGAAGGGTTCCTGTAAGTGAATCCCACGAGAACTGGTTTACTTCGCTTTAGACATACTTCTATCCAGATAGATTCAGTATTGTGTTGTTCTAGATGCGAGGCACGCTTTAGGTTAACTGAGTGGGAAGAGTATAACAACAGACATGTGTCTTTATGGGTTCTGAGGTCTAGGCGCATAACGTTGTAACCAGGCATTGATAAGTCAGAATCAGATACATGATTTGATAATCGGGATTCTGCAAAACAAAATACATGAAAGTTTCTTCCAGAATTGAACAGAATTGAGGAGATATCAGTAAGTTTGTTAATGGCATGATTAATGTTTAAGTACCCTATTCTTAGTCCACCCTTAGATGGCCAGGTGTTTATAGTTATAAGCATAGTAACAAAGAAAGAAAAGTAGTGAAACCCAAATTATGTACACTGTGGAGTAAAGTAGAAAATTAAATAACAAAACAACACTTAATTACCGAAGTAATGAACAATATGACACGGTTAAGCAATCAATAATTATACAAAACCTTTATACGATATTCAGCCTTACTAGAAGAGCAATGAATGGCAGCAAAACACAATGATAGTCAAAATATAAACTTGTTGCAAACAATCAGTCTTAATTATCCACTTCAGTGACTACACAAGTATTAGCTGTTACAGTATAAGCAATACCAGCCCAGTCATCTGCAACATACATGCGCGCGTACACCCCCCCCCCCCCACCACACACACAACCACGCGTGCACACACACACACACACACACACACACACACACACACACACACAACACACACACACACACACACACTCACACACACACACACACACACACACACACACACACACACACACACACACACACACACACACACAAAGCACGCACGCACGCATGCACGCACACGCACTCACACATGCACGCACGCCCCCACACACGCACATGCACACACTCAAACACGCACACTCACGTACGTACACACGCACGCACACTCATACACACACACGTGCGCACATGCACGCACACAAACATGCACGCAGATATACGCGTGAAAAAACTAATACATATATGTTTCTATGTAGAAAGTGATATATATAATTTACATATACATACATTTCGTGCTCATCAGCAGTTTACCACAGTTAAGAGTGTGTGGGGGAGGGGGGGGGGTGGTTCTGGTAGATGACACACGCATACAATATATGCATACGCATAGCC
>OY757558.1:2038021-2041900 GCA_963584105.1 Alviniconcha strummeri | reverse complement strand
ACTCTGTTGATTATTTTGCAAGCAAAGTTCTTTATTTATAAATGCAAAATTAACAAGACTATACCACAATTGCATTTGTTCAAACGTTATTTAAAAACTGTATGTTCTACCATTGTTTTTATTGCTTAGGTATGTTCGGGGATTTTCTTCGCTCGGTCTTTTTATTCTAACTGTGAAATAATTGTCTTTGCTCTTTATGCTAACCGTAAAATAATTGTCTGGCAAGCTCTAACTGTCTTCACTCTTTATGTTAACTGTAGAATAATTGTTTTTGCTACTTAAGCTAACTGTAAAATAATTGTCTTCGCTCTTTATGTTAACTGTAAAATAAATGCCTTTCCTCTTTAAGCTAACTCTAAAATAATTGTCTTCATTCTTTATGTTCACTGAAGAATATCTTTGCTATTTAATTTACCTTTAAAATAATTGTCTTCGCTGTTTATGTAAACTGTGAAATTATTGTCTTCGCTTTTAAGCTAGCTGTTAAAATAATTTTCATCTTTTTCACTTTAATGCTAATCAATTATGAGATAACTATCTCCACCCTTTACGCTAACTGCAAAATAATTGCCTTTGTTCTTTAAGCTAAGTGAAAAATAATTGCCTGTGTTCTTCAAGCTAACTGCAAAATAATTGCCTTTGCTCTTTAAAGGACAAGTCCAAGGTTCGGGGTGATTTTTGACACGATTTCCGTTAAAGCTCGCTGAGAACGATGATGTAGGTAAAACTGTGATCTGAGGGTTATAAATGCACGAAAAAAAGGCATTTTCTGTCGTACCGAAAGCGTCGCCATGACGCCCAAATCACGTGACCATATGCCTACTACGTCACTCTGGGGAGTCGCTGCAAAATGGCCAACTCGAGCTCCGAAACGAAACTGATACTTTGCCCGAGAGACCGACAAGGATACAGCCGTATCAGTTTGAGCCTGTCAGGCAGGATTTTGAAAGAGTACCGGAACATCGTGTCAGCTTCGAAGTAAACCCCATGCGGTATTCCATGGGGTTTGCGAAATCGCACTCACTGAAGTGCTCGCTACACAAATGGGCGTGATGCTGCGCAGCAAGAAAGTCAGCTCGTTTGAATTGCATAAACTTAATCCATTTTCGCCTCAATGCGGGTCGATTGCGCGGGAGCTCGTGCATTGTTATACCTGGGGTCGTCTGCGAACTGTTACAGTTCGCGGCAACACTGTAGGCAGGCATAGTTAACTTTTTTGTCAACCACACGCATACACAGTTTACTGAAGAATCTAAGATGGCAACCGCACTGACTCCCTAGACTGACGTCACTTCCGGGGAAACCTACAGAAAATAAAATCGATTAAAAACCCAATAATTAAACAATTTTTATTAATTTTTATTTCATCAAATCTGAAACTAGTGACTCATTTGTCAATAATTTCGATGGTCATTTTGCATACTTAAAAACCTTGGACTTTTACTTTAAGCTAACTAACAGTAAAATAACTGTCTTCGCTCTTTGTGCTAACTGTAACATAATTGTCCTCGCTGTTTATGCTAGCTGGAAAATAATTCTTCGTGATGAATACGTGTGGAATTCTTTTCAACATTTTCATGACTAAAGAAAGAAAACGAAAGGCCGCTATATTTTCCTCTGTGTGTGTGTGTGTGTGTGTGTGTGTGTGTGTGTGTGTGTGTGTGTGTGTGTGTGTGTGTGTGTGTGTGTGTGTGTGTGTGTGCATGTATGTGTGCGTGCACTTGCGTACGTGTGTGTGTGTATGTGTGCAAATGTATGTATGCATGTATGTGTGTCTGCATGTGTTGTGGGCCTCTGCGTGTGCGTGTGCGTGCGTGCGTGCGTGCGTGTCAAACCTTCAGCGATGTCCCCCATAACGTGTAGTTCATTGAAAGTCAGACTGGTCAGTTCGCCCTTTTCGTACATAACCAACGTGACGTAACGGCCGATCAGTGTACTGTCACAATCCAGTTTCGATGCCGTGTCGTTTCCGGGGTGCCTGCAGAATTGAGGCACATCACTGCGTCGGGCTGGATTCCTCTATGTGGACACATGTTGCACCACGAAACCCAGATTTCAAAGCCCGAGATGTCTGGTGTTCATGCAGAGCAGATGGAAACCACACATTAATGGATCATTTAATCACCACAGGAGCAAATGATCCAGAAATTTTTAATTACAGAGGAAAAGAGGGTCGGGGGGGGGGGGGGGGGGGGGGGGGGAGAGAGAGAGGAAACAAACAACAACACAAATTCTAAAATGGGGGAACTTCAAACATTTTCGGAACTCTCAAGACTCAGAAAAATTCCAAGATCTCAGGACTTGTGATTTTTTCGGGCAGGGGTTGTTATACATTATTGGCTCGATTGATTACCAGACAGAACGTAAATGATTATGCTGGACGCTATAGTTGTACACTGTTAGCAGCTTCGGTTTGTCTGTTGTTTTTCGCAACCATAATAATGAGTAACTATTCTGATATACTTTCAGATAAACCAACCAGTGCATATGTATGCTGTTTAATTCAAAGAAACAAATGATTTTTATTTTTAAATACAAATAAGAAACTCTCTCGCATTCGTTTGCTTGATCCATACTGTCTCGTACGTCTTGTGATTGTATGTTTGTTTCTTTGCCATCCTGACAGATATGCTTGCAGGCACTCATATATTTGTTACCATCCACAGGCGAACACAGTCAAAAATTCGTGAAGCTAGCGCTCGGCTTTACAAGCTCAATGGTGCAAGTATTGATTTTACCCCTAAAACTTCTAGTCCTGGTTAGGTTGATCTATCTTCTGGTCCTGATCAAGCTCTGGTCCTGGTTAAGTTGATCTACCTTCTGGTCCTGGATCTCTCTTCTGGTCCTGGTTAAGTTGATCTACCTTCTGGTCCTGGTTAGGTTGATCTCTCTTCTGGTCCTGGTTAAGTTGATCTATCTTTTGATCCGGATCAAGCTGATCTGTCTTCTGGTCCTGATTAGGTTGATCTCTCTTCTGGTCCTGGTTAAGTTGATCTATCTTTTGATCCGGATCAAGCTGATCTGTCTTCTGGTCCTGATTAGGTTGATCTCTCTTCTGGTCCTGGTTAAGTTGATCTACCTTCTGGTCCTGGTTAAGCTGATCTACCTTCTGGTCCTGGTTAGATTAATCTACCTTCTGGTCCTGGTTAGATTAATCTACCTTCTGGTCCTGGTTAGGTTGATCTGTCTTCTGGCTCTGAGGAAGCTGATCTGTCTTCTGGTCTTGGTTAAAGTTTCACATGTGATGTTTACATGAGCTATGTATATCAGCAACACACGTTCAATGAGTAATTTGTAGTCTTGATGTAGCACATGACATCGTTGTCGTTTGGGTGCCCACAGGATAACCGACTTCAATTTTCTGGTTCAGTCTGTTGGGTATGAAGCCCAACTGGACTGGAGAGAAGCAGGAGCTGGCACAAAATCTGCCACACATACAAATACAGCTAAGGGTGGGCAGTATTAGGAGGGAAGGGGATCCAACACACAAGTAACAGATGTACATACTACATATTAAAAATAGTAACAGTTATAGAGTATTAGTACTACTACTAGTACTGCTAAACAAAGCATTATGCATAATATATATAAACATTGACCAGCTCTAACACACAAGTAACAGGTGTATATACTAAATACTGATTAAAAATAATAATGATTACAGAGTATTAGTACTACTGCTAAAAAAATAATTACGTGTATATATATTTTAACATTGACCAGACTTACCAGAGGGAACTGCTTAGCAAAAGGAATGGGAAAGAAGAAAATGATCCAAATTACCACAGTGACCAGGGGACACCAAGAGGTATCACAAGAAGAGTCCCACCAACAGAAATTCAGATAAAGGAGTGATGGGGGGAAAACACTACGGTAAGT
>OY757558.1:1988021-2033021 GCA_963584105.1 Alviniconcha strummeri | reverse complement strand
TTCAACCACAAAGGGACAATCTGCGAGCACTTAGTGTCTGAGCTCCACCACAGAAGACTGCAATAACAGTTTTGGACTTCCATCACAAAAGACCGCCCCCCCCCCCCACACCCCCCAAAACAACAACAACAACAAAAACAAAAACAACAACCCACAAACAAACAAACAAACAAACAAACAAGCAAATAAACAAGCAACAAGAACAACAACAACAAACAAACCAAAATACGTGTTTCAAAAAGTACTGTCTTTTCTGATTTTAGATCTACGGAGTTCTCCAGTGAATACTTGCGCACTGCTGAAGAAAAATGAAATACAGCACGAAGAAAGTCCTGTGTAAGTCCACTATTTCAACAAGGAAACAATGGGAGGGGGAGGGGGGAAGGGGGGGGGGGGACAACAACAAAAAGAGAAGAAGGATAAATAATGGTTAATATGAAGCGGCTGCTGAGCCAAGTATGGACGGAAAATACTTTTTATAGAGCATTTATCACGATCATGTCAAATCAAAGGAACTCTAGGGCATTTTTCGTTGTGTCAAATCAAAGTACCTCTAGATTTTTGTTGTTGCTGTTGTTTAAATTTTGTTGTTGTTGTTTATGATGATGTCAAATGAAAGAACGTCTCCAGTGAACATTCAAGTGCTACTGTGAAAAAAACAGATTCATACAATAATTATAACGTACACTTATTATGCACTCATCGACGCCCTAAGCGCTCACATAATACAACTCAACCTAAACACAATATTATATACACATGTAGAGTACAGTCCTACTAATGCAATTTACGTAAAGTATATGAAGCAAAAAACAACAAAACAAGCAACAGCAACAACTACGTAAACGCAATGAATTCAAACCATTTATACATACATGACACTGATCTGTACATGCATGGCGCACACACACACACACACACACACACACACACACACACACACACACACACACACACACACACACACACACACACACACACACACACGATACATTCCCCCCCCCTCGCCCCAAGAAAAAACAACAACAACAAAACAAAAACTGATACAGGTCGAACTTTGTACAAATGGTTTCTAGTATTTCTACTGTGTCTTGAGTTACTAAACTCAGTAGAGTGCTTCACCAGGGTCCGTATTTAACGAAATCCACAAGGGAACAAAGGAATCTTATCCGGGGGGATTTTACCACATGGTAATTTCTGGGTACCTTGACCATCAAAGTACACAGTTCAGGTTGTCTGCAAGTGAGCTGTTGCTGTTTGTGTCTGTGGTGCTGGTTCTAATAAATGCACTATATGGAATTCCAAATTGCGATGACCTTGTCTCTTAGCAACTTAGTTATTATGACGAAAAAGGCCATTTCCATATATTGTTGTTGTAATTCCCGTTTCTCTTTGTCTTAAATGTGTCCTTGCTATTGGGCACTGCGGACGCAGAAATATTAAGGTCCCCTCTGTTAAACCCCCAGAGCTGACGAATGTTTTCCCTTAAAAGCACGGAGTAGGTCAGAATATAGCCAACTATGCTTAGTCAGTGCCATAATTTCGTCATTGTCCTAATTTCCGCTTACCCGGTCCATTCACCTTAATTTTTTCCAAATTTTCTCCATACTTTTCAATTGCGTTAGTCTTGGCTGAAGCGAATTCCCGCGTTAGCCTGCGAAATAAAATAGGTCACACTACTCATAGTCAATTGATTTAAGCAGGTTCTCATGTTGAGTGCCTGCAGAATATAAATAGGCACCAAAACGTGTGTTACTGTGCCTCAAAAAGGTGATTTAGACATACATGTGATCTAATCAATTGTTCTTTAACTTTGTACTGAATGCGTTGCAGGGAATCTGTCTGGAAGTATCTTTTGCAGTTGTAGATAGTGATATGTGCTAATTATTGACTGCTTTGGCTGGGATGTTTGCTATTGATTGTGTTCTGTGTAGAACAATGAGCCAGCTTTTTGCTCGTAAGAAACTGTGACAGTGATTTGTCCTGAAGTGACCTTGTGCGGTTGACGAAGTATACAAATCCAAGAACTAAATAACTTAAACATGTGCAATGGTTCAGTCCTGATATGATGGATGAAATATATGAGTATATGCCGAATCTGCATGGGAATCACACATTGTGCTACTTTATGAATGACTGCAGAATTATTTTAAAACAAAAGAACCCATCGGAAGGGAGTGATGTAAGATCCTCCAAAAAGCGAGAACAGCAAATCCGTCAGCAACCACAATGCTAGCTGTTGCCCAGTGACAGATGTCTTGTTTGTGAAAAGACTTGAATACAAGAAAACAATATGTTGAAAACATTAGTCAAATGTGTGTCAAAAACAGCTGAGGAGAAGCTCCTTACCATGCCACCTGTCGGAGAGATTACACTCGAGAGGATGACAGACACCAGGAAACCATCAAAGACACTAAAACCATTGAAGAGCAAGCTTCCAACAAGACCATATAAACATTATTTTCAGTACGTCGTTCAGTATGTTATGAGCAGAATCGTTTAGAGATAAAGAGATTACCACGTTAAGGAAAAAATATGAAACTGGAACATTCCATGCATCTTCTCTGTAGAGGTAAATAAGTGATAGATGTCAGCAAAATGTGTCAACACACCTCATCCTTGTTGAATAGTCACAATGCCACCATGCAGAGATGCATTGATAATGCACATCGAAAGGGCCAGCTTTCAAGCACTCTTGATATTCCGCAGTTAAGGCAACTAAAACCATTCCTCAAGCAGATGGCCATGGCTTGCATACTGTGAATGGACAAGTGGGAGCTATACTGGACAGACTGTTTCTTCATGCCTCAAGACCTGGTTAAAATCCAGGTGGAGCAGCCCCAAAAGAAGATGACTATCAAGAATACACAGAGCTTGAGAATCTTGATGGCTTCAGGTTTGAGGCTGACAGATATGTCTAAGCTGGACATACATTCAGTGTCACTCAAAGTAAGGGACATTCAGGTTTGGCAACCTTCTCTGGCATCGGCTTTGGTATCTTTGGCTGGGAAAAATACACCCAAGCTATAGTGATAAGCAGTAAGAAATAAAGTAAGTAATGCGTTTAATTTATTTTTATATACCAAAGTCAGATAACAATGTCAGAAAGTCAATAATGATTTGTCAAATCATTGACAGTGTGGACAATCACTTAGGTGAATATCTTTGACATTTCCTAGCTGTTCGTCTGTATTACTGGCATAATGTCAAAGAGCCTGCTGACTGCAGGCTGATACATGAAACTGTCCAGAAGTTGCATGCTGAATTAAACCAAACCAGAGATGCGATCCGGTGGCATCAGGCTCCTAAACCTAAACTGTTTTACTGAGACATAACAAAGGCAAAATTGGTAAGTTTTACATACATCGGGCATGTTTCTTGCCTATCTTCCATGGGGTATAGAGTACTGTGAAACTGAATTCAGGTTAAATGGAGGTAGACCAGTGAATACGACAGCACCTGCAGCGGATTTGTGGAAGTAGTCTACTGAGATTTGAACATATGTGCATTTTTGTAAAAGGTTGCTTAACTTTTGAACTTGAGTATATTCTATTCCGTGACGTCATCCATTAATTCAGGTGTTAATCAAACATTCTCTGTGACTCTCTCAGTCGCCGTGATACATTTGGTTACCACTTTTGTTCAGTGTTTTTACACAAGCATTGTACAAAATTATGCAACGTGACATTTTTTCTTTTTCAATCTTCAAAAATCCCACACGCGTAATTCAGGCCACCATACCTGGGTAAGACAACAGCAGCCGCAAGAGCAGTGCTACCCATTGATACCAGCATGTGCAGTATTTCTGTGTGTCCAAAGAATGGTATAGCTGCCTGTTGTTTGGGATTTGTAGGGGACACGCCCATTTTAATACATGCCATTAAGCTGCTATGTACCATCTCAGATAATCCATAAAAGCAGAGTAGTTCATCTTGCAGACAAGCAGATATTGAAAAGACACATACTGAGCTATCCAAAAATCATTGTCTCTTGTGTGTGTGTGTGTGGGGGGGGGGGGGGGGAGGGGGGAAGGAGGGGGGGAGGGTTTCGATACCTGGCCCATGGACTACTAAAATCCTTATGGATTTCGGGTGTTTTTTCCCCGAGTGAAACAGACGTTTCGAAAAATTACTGGAACTGTCAGTGATTTTGTGAATTTCCTAAGTCTATTAATTTACTGTCACACACACACACACACACACACACACACACACACACACACACACACACACACACACACACACACACACACACACACACACACACACACAATTTTTAGCATTTGAATTTAATGCCTCTAATACACAAGGTATGGAAACACAATTCAATCACAGTTTGATTTTGTTTAAATGAATTAGATTTGAGAAACACAAATGCATTGCAACCATGTGTCAAAATATCAGCAGTGCAAATTTTTTCGCGGTACATATCTTCACTTGTCAGATAATGAATGCAAGTGATAGAGTACTTCAAACCACATATTACAGTCGAATACGCTTAAGTCAAAAACGCTTAAGTCGAACTTCGTGTAAGTCGAACCTTTTGCTATTTCGCAACCAAAGCTGGTCTTTGTGTGACTAAGTTTACAACGGAGAAGACATATTTCAACCACGTCAAACACGTTTCCCCTTTTCCCACTCAAGTGGAAGCAACGCATTTCAGGTTTATTTCATTGTTGAAAGATCCCAGATTCCAGCGTAGCTGCTGGCCAGCTAATCCTCATCCTCATCATCATAATGTACATTTATCGCGCGCTTATCAACGCCCTGAGCGCTCACCTGACACATTAATCTAAATATGATATTCTATACACATGTGGAGCACAATCCTATCAAAAACAATTTACATAAATTATTATACGGAAACACACAAGCACACACACACACACACACACACACACACACACACACACACACACACACACACACACACACACACACACACCTTGATGAGCTCGAATGTGCATGACACCGATCAGTATTCTACATCATACATGCACGCGCGCCCGCACACACACACACACACACACACACACACACACACACACACACACACACACACACACACACACACACAGAGAGAGAGAGAGAGAGAGAGAGAGAGAGAGAGAGAGAGAGAGAGAGAGAGAGAGAGAGAGAGAGAGAGAGAGAGAGAGAGAGAGAGAGAGAGAGAGAGAGAGAGAGAGAGAATCTGACTATAACTGTAGCAGAAACTGAGGATTGATATTAGATGGAGCGAAAATACTGTGAGAAGAGGAAGGTTTTCAGTTTGGCTTTAAAAGATGACAGGGTTGAAGAGTATCTAAGGTCTTGTGAGTGAATTCCAAATGTGGGGTCCAAAGCAAGAGAAGGTGCGAAAGCCATGAGTCTTGCGTTTGTATTGTTGGAGTTTCAGCATACCGGTGTCAGAAGAAGAGCGTAGTGTACGAGACGGAGTGTAGACATGTAGCAGTTCAGAGAGGTAACAGGATCAGAACTATTTATAGCATTGAATCACATACAAGCGACTTTATACTTAACACGTTCTCAGATGGGAAGCCACTGCAGTTTTTCCAGGAGAGGTTTTGAGTGTTGGTGGCGAGGTGCCAAGAGAACAAGCCTTGCAGCAAAGTTTTGAATTTTCTAGATAGGTTGGACGACAGAATTAGGTGTGCCCATGAGGAGACAGTTGCAGTAGTCAAGTCGTGAGAGGATATAGGAAGTAACAAGAGTCTTGGCTGCGTCTTCAGTGATAAACCTGCGGATTGAACTAATGCGTTTAAGCTCGAAATAAGCAGTTTGACATACGTTTTATGACGTGCTTCTTCA
This sequence comes from Alviniconcha strummeri, assembly GCA_963584105.1. Classification (NCBI taxonomy): domain Eukaryota; kingdom Metazoa; phylum Mollusca; class Gastropoda; family Provannidae; genus Alviniconcha; species Alviniconcha strummeri. Next base: position 2,027,214 of record OY757558.1, on the reverse strand, counting down.
TGGACAGTTATGCGTCAAGAATAAATCCAAGGTTCCTGGCAGAATCAGAAAAGGAGATGTTGCGAAAGCCAAGAGTTATCGAATCAGGGCGGTAACCGGGGGAAGGTTTCAAGGAAGTCGAAAAAGGAAAGAGAAGAGCTTCTGTTTTGTATCATGAAACCTGTAGGCAGGTGGCGGCTGTACATTACTGTTTTGGCCAGTCTTTAGGCAGCTTAATGCTTTTGGTTGATCATATAATTATGCAAATGCTTTTCACAATAAAAGATTTCAAGATCATCGCGTTTCTGGCATACCAGCTTTTGATCAACACTCTGTGGGTTGATACTTTACCCACCATGCCCTTCTCCCGGATATAACACAGTGCACTTGAGATAATAATAATATTGATTGCTTCCATATAGCGCTGTTCTCTGCTCTCGAGCAGACTCACTGCGCTCATGTCGAATCAGGTTCTGAATGAGTGACTCCAATATCTTCATTCATTAAAAAAAAAAAAAAAAATCTTGAGCGAGTTTTTTAATTTCCACCGAAGTGGTGTACTGACAGCATCATTTGGTTTTTGCATGGCTGATGCCACGTGAAACTGGTGCTGTCTCGATGCAAACTCGTGTACACCATACAACCATGCACCAGTTTACAGTGTCACTTCATTCAAAGCCACGTAGGTAGGGTGCATGTGTGTTTAACTGTAACCTGCCACCTGCACTTTTGGCAGAATGACCGGCTTACGTGCTACTGCGGTAACACGGGGTGGAACGGATACAGAAATAAGAGTCAGCACAGAAAGCTGTCCCTGGAGAAGAGCATTTTCCCGCTGCTCCTGCGGGGACTCGAACCCGGCACCTTTTGAACACAAGTCCGGTGCTCTAACCATTGAACTATCCCCGCTCCGCTGACATTAGCTGAAGGGAATCCTCCCATCCCCAGTATGAGCCAACAATGTTTTAATTCACGCAGAAGAGATTTCCTCTCTCTTTTCTTTCTCTCCTCATTGGGCTTATTTGTTTTATTCCACGGAGGGAGGGTGTGCAGACACATACAGCGACGGAGGTCATCTCAGACTGAGTAATGCAGTCGTGTGTATATGAAAGATAATAATAATAAAAGTATTCGTGAAGTGCAAAATCTTGTCCATAGTATTTTAAAGCCCGCGCGCGCAGGCATACAGGCACTCGGGCACAGGAACATTCTGACTATACAAAGCTTAATTTACACAGCTTAGAGACTTGAGATGGATGAAGACAGCATTACGGAACAGGAAACATGGCAGGCTAAATTTTTTATTTTATAGATACCAAATCACATAATTATAGCACCAGAGAAAACGCACACACACGCGGACGGACGAAAGTCATCTCCGCTTAATACAGTACAGTGAGTATAACGGATACCAGATCACACGTGACACGATAGAACACACACACACACACACACACACACACACACACACACACACACACACACACACACACACACACACACACACACACACACACACACATACACGCAGGCAGGCAGGCACGCACGCACGCACGCACGCACAAATACACGCACGCACGCACGTACGCGTTCGCTATCAAAAACCAATGGAAAACGCTTTTATAGCTCGCCCAAGAGTCGTCGACGGATAATTATGACGATGAAGAAGATCCAGCACGTTCAACTTGAGAATATTCGACTGTGTATGCAGTATATGATCTTTCAGTACATGCATGTGTATACATATATATTATGAATAAATGTACCATTACCCGAGTCGTAAGATGCGAGGGTAGATGTGAAGCCAGAAACAATGGAGTATGGGCTACTGAACGGGAAGGTTTATCGTTATTTTGACCATTAAATGAGTGACGACGTGTTCGGATGTCTGGCTGTAAATCAGTAAGTAGCTAGGTGTTTTACGCCCAGTCAACCATTGCCTGGGAAAATAAGTACAATATTGCACATGCATGTCTAACAAAGAGGTAATTTAACATGCATGTCTAACAAAGGGGTAAGTACAATATTTCACATGTATGTCTAACAAAGGGGTAATTGCACATGTATGTCTAACAAAGTGGTAGGTACACTATTTCACATGTATGTCTAACAAAGGGGCAAGTACAATATTGCACATGTGCCTCTGACAAAGGGGTAGGTACAATATTGCACATGTATGTCTAACGAATGGGTAAGTGCAATACCGCACATGTATGTCTAACAAACTGCATGTCTCAGAGAGGAGTTCAGGGTCTTGTGAACTGAGACCCTGACTGGTCTGTGGACAAAGCGGTTTGTCTGGAGCGGGTTTTGGGCTTGGGCCCTCTTACCGCTCTCCACCAAGAAGGAACCGTCTCTCAGCCTCTTGATGCTCTTCAGGTTTTTGTTTGTTTGTTTGTTCATATACACTTCCTTGCCCGAATCCATGTCCGTGTCTTCTTCCCATCCTCGTTCGTTTCGATTTGTGAATCGATGCCATGTTATGTTTACTAATGGTTCGTTACGCTTTGTTCCCACCTGCCACCGAGTCCAACAAGGGGATGAACACAAGCAGAACTCCAGCAAGTGCGCACCAGGGCTAAAAACGCTATACTTAAGTGATACCCCCCCCCTCCCCATTAAGTTTAATTCTATCCCCTGATGGACCCTGAGCCGCTGCCTTCTAATCTAAATTAGGGTAAAGCGCGACCAGCCGATTGATTGGGTCGGGCCAACCCAACCACCCGTCTAGGAGAAGTCCGGACAGAAGAAGCGTGTTGGACCCCACGGGGGACCTCAGCCACCAGGATCCCATCCTCCCCCGACACGGGATGCAGCGCACGGCAAACACGCTGGGTCTGAAGGCGACCGCAGAGAGCAAGAAGTACTATATAAAGAAGAGCTGTGTTGTAGATAAATACAGGAGAATGATCAGCGGCAAGAAGGCAACTGAAAACAGAGGTATCGCAGAGATAGTTTTTGGAATGAAATATAGGTGAAAGAGCCGGTAGACAGAAATTAGACGCAAGAAAGGAATGAAAGGGGTGGAGCAGCTTAGTTTAAACACCCCCGGCGCGAGTAGCCGGCTCCGTGGGGGCTAAAAGGTAGGTTAAGTGATTGTTATTAAGGGTAAAGTAGATATATTTAGATAAAGATACTATGTAGCCTGCCTCAATGGACAGATAATTATGCAGGTAGCTGATAGGAGATATATGAAAACGGAAATGCTAGTCTGAAGATAGGAAGACCAACGTCATTCAAAAGGGTAGCAGGGAAGAAATATTCTGAAAATACAGTCGGATACGCTTAAGTCAAAAGTGCTGGGGAATAACTTCTTTCTTCGAGTCATTCGTTTTTTGACTGATCCGTCGTCGACGGATAAGATGAACCTTGCCGAAAGTACTTACACTTGAGCGTGTTTTGTTTGCACATGGGGGTGGGGGGAGGGGTGGAGGTTGCTCGGTAAAAATATGTTTGAAAGTATGATAGGGTTCCAGGTCAAACTCCGAACTAATCAGAATTACTTTCGCCTTAGCTGAGACTCAGAAAATACGGAAACCCCGACCATTCCGGCTGTAGCGCTATAGATCATTGTATCCCATGAGCTACCAGGAACCTCACTGTAAAACTACGACATTCTGTTTTGACGTCATCTTCTTGTCTTTGTACCATTTGCACTCGCGGTCTACACACAGACCATTACTAGTATGTTTTTGGAGGGTTGCTGACCACGCCATGAGCCTGAAGAATTTCTTCCGCGGAGAGGAGCTTGAAGGAGGAGGAAGTCTTACGGCGGCGACGCTCGACCTCCTTTAGTTTTAGCCACCTTTGTCTCCAAGCAGGCGGATGAAATGATTCGATTTATCGCCATCTTATTTTACACCGGAGTGCTCCTCCATCCGCTGAAACCTCCGAAATGTGAGTTCCCCTTCTTTTTGCTTTTTCCTGCTCACTCAGTTTGCTTCTGACTTTTCGTGTTCTCTAACGTGTTCTCTTTGCTCTGTGGTGCTGATCTTTATAAAACTAGCCAGACCCAAGAAGATAGATAAAAATATCCAGGTTCAGAAGACAAATAAACCCTAACCAGGATAGGACAAAAGATCAGCATGCCAGAAGAGAGATCAACATACTCAAAACCAGAAGACAGACACAAACGACCAGGGCCCGTATGCATGGAAAAGAGTTTTGCTACCCTGTGGGTAAACGCTACCCAGAAGGTAGGTACCTTGGCGGTAAGAATTTAGTTTGGTTCGCATGCTCGAGTCACGAAAGGGCCGGTAGGTAGCTAACTGTCGGTTATTTTTAGATGATGAACTCGTTTTGGGGTTTCCCTGTTATTAGAGCCTCTACGCATGCGCTTCAGGTAATTCAGTCTCTTCTGTCCGCAAAACAACAACAACAAAAAACCACAAAAAACAAACAAACAAACAATGGACGCACTAATGTAAATGGGAAGACAAAACAGGTCAGGAAACCCAGTTATACTCACGAAAAAATCACTGTGCTCCCCCAAGAAGTGGCTACGAATAAAGTGGTCATTCAGACCACCTTAAAGGGACTGGCCCACGCAGATTAGGCTAAAAAACGATTTTGTTATTATTATTATTTTGCATGATTTTTTTGTTTTTTGTATTGTTTTATGTGCGATTATTATGTAGCATTAATTTCTGCTTTGGTCCTTTTGAATTTCGGCTATTTAAGAATAACTGTAATGGTCTAAAAATAGATTGGAGATCTAACCCCCCCCCCCCCCCCGCCCGGCTGCAGCTATTTACGGAATGTGTATTACATCATTGCATTTTGTTGTTTTACACAAGTTTTTGTAGACTCGGTTGTCTCAGGCACGCAATCTGCTCAGGCGTAATAATTTGTCAGGCGACTTAACTGATGATTGTGTGAATAATTGTATGTCTTTCTTTGAATGAATCTTCTGATCGTACTATGTGTACTTCACCATAGTGGATGAGACCGGTAGCTGCCGTTTACTAATAATGCTCGGCGATGGACCGAGGTGCAAAGTGCTGGGTGATCCGATGCTACTACAGGAAATATTTTAGACACCTAATAATAATAATGAAAAGAAAAGAAAAACCTACCGGCCGGTGACACGCCAGAAACACACACCTACGCAAACAGGTAGTACTTAGTAGAATATTTAGTCCACTCGCTCGGTTGGGGGAACTTCGGCCAACCTTGTGAACTGCACTCAATACTACGCATCAACCCCTACAATTGAAACTTTTCCAAACTATAACATCAGCTTCATAATGGATCAGTCCACAAACAAAACAACAAACGAGTGATTGTTGCAAGTAGCGTTTGGGAAAACCTGTCCTACTTTATGGCGCCTTGCTATTCGCTTGGCAACAAAACCATAGCCTGAGTTGTACAAAAGTAAGGACCAACACACTGTTGGCAAATCTTGTTTGTTTTGATGTTCAGTGTTTGCCACGATCTGTCCACTTAAAAATCCTAATTTTCGTCGTTTTGATGACGTCGTTTTAAAGCTGCGTATATATTTTTAACATTTTTTTTATATATTTGTTTTTACATCAGCTTCTTGTCTGCCGTCTTTTTTGCTTCCTTCATCTTTTATTATTATCTATTTTCTTGCACTTGACGAAGACAATTTTCTGTCGAAAGCGCTTGTGTTTCCTTGTTTCCTTGTGTTTCGTCGTATTGGTGAGTACATTTCCCTAGATCTGTTCTATCAGTTTTGTCAACCTCATCAGTAGTTGTTCACTCATTCCTCAGAAAAAGAATGTTTTCTTTCATATTCATGAAATCACACGGGTAGCTGTGTTTTTACTAGTCTGCGATTGGTCGAAGGTGTCTACAAACCACAACGAGCTTGTGTTGGTTGAGCCAGTGAGACAGAATCGTGTCTAGAAGCGTGCATGTGAATCAAACGTACCTCTTTGGACAAATTTCCACCAGGCCACCCTAAAATGTTCGAAAGAACGCTACACGTCATTTTATTTTTCGTCTTGGCAATTTCAAGCAATATCAATTTATTTCCGATTTAAAAAAAAATGCTGTTCCCCATGAAAACGTTAGGAAAATGAAACTATTTCACACAGACTGTCCAGATAAAAAATTTTTTTTTTTTTTTTATACGTGACATGTACACGAAACTGAGAAGTTCCAGTACCCTATCATTGATGTCATACTGAAAGACGGGAAAGAGCTCATGAAAACAGTGTTAGTAACACTGTCTGGGAAAGTCCTCTTCTAAAATCGTTATAAAATCAACGGCATGTTCAGTCACAAAACTTTTAACGCTGTTCATGTTCGTTTAGGACAGGTTTAACCTCCTCTAAGCACACGAGCAGTTTAGCCGCCGAAGAAGAGTTCTTTTAAACAGCGAGGTGACCAACCAACAAAAGGGCCAACTGTGGCAGGATGGCAAGAAAAGGAAGTAACTGCGGTGTGTGCGTTCGAACACCAGACCAAGTTCGTGAAAAGCTGAGTGACACGAAGAAAGATTTCTTATTGAGAGACAAAATAAATAAACAAACAAACAACAACAACAAGAAGAAAAATAAAAAAATAAAATAAAAAAAGGGGGTGGGGGGGGGGGGGGTGGGGGGCGGGAAGTGGTGCCGTCCAGGACAAACCGTTTGACGAGCTATTCATGTCCATTGTTGGCAAGGACTCAGCGCTGTTCTCCGGCCTGTGAAAACGGGAGGTAGCGCGCCCTTCCGATTCAAATGTTCGAGCTCCTCTTTCAGTTCGTCTGTCATTTGGAGAATATCCACTCGTCGGAATCTAGTTCCAAAACAGTTCCAAATCATTAAGTTTGTCTAAAGGGTCTCTCCTGTCCCGAAAACTCCAATTTCTTCGAAGTAGTCATCTCTGGCGGTAACGTAGCAGAATAAGAGCGGCCATTGTTAATTACGTTACCTCCTGCGGGTAGTGTTTGCAGAAAGGAACTCGCAGCGGTAAATTAACCCCAAGGTAGGCGCACCGGGTAAGCCTGCCTGTCACCCATGCATAGCGATTTGTCAGTCTACTCCCAGAGGTAGCCGATACCTTGTAGGTAGCGCGCCTACCTTGGACCCATGCATACGGGCCCAGAACCAAAAAACAGCTCAACATACCCAGGATCAGAAGAGAGAGCGACGTAAGCAGGATCAGAAGCTAGCGCAATGTGTGCATTTGTTCTTTCTAGATTAGATTACTGCAACTCGCTTTTGGCGGGCTGTCCCAAGTATCTTCTTTCTAAACTGCAAAAGGTTCAGAACAATGCTGCAAGACTCATTTTAAGAAAACCCAGTTCCACCCATCTCATTCTCCTGGAGCACACCGAAGTTTAAGGCTGCAGGAGCAGAGGAAACACCATTGACAGAGACGACCTTATTTCGATCAGAGATGTATGACTGAAACCAAGAAGAGCAGTGCCAGAAATGCCCAAAATATAATGGAGTCTCTAGAGTAGAATGGAGGGGTCAATAAAGTCAAAAGCGGCGTACAGGTCAAGTAGAGAGAGAGCAGAGAAATGTGATCGACGTCTGGGCTAGTCACTCTACGGCCAAATGAAGTATAAAACGAAAAAGTCAGCAGCATGAGTTTTTTGAGCTGTTACACTTGGGTACGCCCACAAAGTATCATGTCTAAAATAGGACACGAAATTCCGACTCCTACTTGGTCCCCAAACGAAGTCGCGCGACATAATACGACCGTTGTACCTTTTATGATAACAGATGAGGTATAACTTTCAAAATATGTTCAAAATCTACTAAATAATTAGATGAAACAAAAACTGATGTTTTGTTTTCTTAGTGTGCATATTTTCAAGCGGAAATAGGCAGCCAATGTAGAGATCTGACGTCATTCACTAAGTGATGCTCTGACGTGTGCCTAACAAAATGGAGCGAAGAAAGGAACTCATTGGTTTCTACGTTTTTATGAAGATAGAGACAATCCTGTCAAACTTCGTGAGGAACTGACAGAATTTTACGGCAAGCATGGTGTTGCAGATTGTAATGTGACGCAACCGTGACGCCAAAGAACAGTTGACACCTGAAAACAACAACAACAACAACAAAGAACCTACTCTTGGTAATAAAGGCAGTACTCACTAAGCCTGGTCACTGTGTCATATCTAGACGAGCAAAGCGTCTGTTTTCACCCACACACCCTACAGTCCAGACTATGGCCTGTGCGACTTTTGTTTTCAGGCGAGAAAGCAGAAACAGGTCGGTCGGAGGTCTCTCAGCATCTGTCATTTCAGAGCTCATGACGTTTACCCTCATCATAGTACCAGAAGTCACGTAAGGCGTATTTAAAAAAAAATGAAATTACATAGCAAAAAGGGAATAATACTTTGAGAGAATGTGAAAGTGTCAAGAAAATCATATGATCATTCCGGCGTTCATTTTTTTTAGCCCAACTGTCACCAGAAATGGTGCACTCATCGTAATCGATTGCTCGGGGTGCTTGTATTATAGGACAGAGAGGCAAGTCTGTAGACTAGTATTTTTTAAATGAGGCTTTATCAGTGAGTAACTAACACCTATTTCTGTTAAAAAAAAAAGAAAGAAAGAAAAAAAGAAGACAATACCGGCCTACGCCGAACTGGGGTGACGTCATTTCGCAGTTGTCAATGAAATAAGTGAACGGCAATGGCAGGCGAACCCCGTGCATAGCAACATCTTTTGTCGCCACTGAATACTGATGTGTGTGTGTGTGTGTGTGTGTGTGTGTGTGTGTGTGTGTGTGTGTGATCACGAAAGCAGATACTATAAGACTGGCGTTTGGCAGCGACGCACAAGATTTTGTATTTCTTACACTGTGACACTATTACCAGCAGACCTGACAACCGTCAGAACGCTGACAATGTATGGATCATCACTTTCAGCGTTATTCTTTCCTCTATCCTGTCAATTATCATAATTATATCAAAACTAAAAAGAGTTAGTATTGCCTATGTGTCATTCTACTCCTGTAACTGCCCTCGTTGTGGGTTCTCTGTGCTGTTCAGGTATGCACATGCTGGTGTGGACAGCAGCCACTGTGTGTTCCGTTATTCTCTCATTTCACGACCACGGGTAATGGTCTCGTGATGCTCTAACTCTCCTCAACAATGCCCGATCTACAAGTCCTTGGATCTGCCGCAACCGATGAACTGACGAAGTATATCCAACACCTCCATGTTCCAGCAACATTAGTTTAGCAGTTGGATGATCATCCATTTCAGATTATACACGGTCCATCTTGTGTTAGACTTACAATTTTGATGTATCGTCTGCACAGATATGGTTTGACGAAACTGTTGTCCTTCGTGGCAATATAAACTGAGCATCCTTTAGGCCGAATCTTGCGGAGAGACTTGTTCCTCGTGCTGACTAATATCCAACTCGTCGTTCCCGAGTTGTGTGCTCAGGATACTAGTGATGATCAACGGCGAGTGGCTCGTTTTGTTCACTTCACTCTGAACGCCATACCTGTCTATGGCAAAGATAGCTATTGGCTAACTGCTTTCGGGGTGTTCATGGCGCCGACAGCAGCAACACGGAAACACTGTGCATAGAACTTAAAGCTAAAAAGCGATCACAAACGCAATTCTTTACGCACATTAATTTTTTAGAAAGAGAAATGTCACACGCCAACAATAGAAGTTTCCGGGAAGCTTCAGCCAGTCAGAACACTTCAACTGATATTTCACGCGAAAAACTCGAAAAGCGACTCTCTTGTTTGCTCCACAAACTAAAGCTGAGCAACGGAAAAAAGACAGCTGCCTTTCGAACAAATTCGTTAAAATAATTAATGACGCACCCCTATTGACGACGAAAGACATCTGCAGCTGCAATCAAATGAAGCAAATAACTTTTACTTGAATGCTGACATCAGACATAAATCATCATAATGGGATACAATTAAAGAAATCTCACTCATCAGACTCGAATGATCGTGCAGTTCGCCTGTCAGCATCGTACCTCATGGTGTTCACACGGACAGTTTGCGATGAGAGAACGACACTGAGTCTCAGCAACTGCCGTGGCGTTTTGAGCCAACCTAAAGCTAAGACTGCCGTGATGTTTTGAGCCAACCTAAAGCTAAGACTGCCGTGATGTTTTCAGCCAACCTAAAGCTAAGACTGCCGTGGTGTTTTGGTTTAAACAAAAATTTATTCGAGACAAAATAGAGATACAAAGAATCATTATGTGCTCATCAACAAGCTATAGCTATAGCTTATAGGCGATGAGCTCATACAGCTGGAAAAAACACAAAATGTATGGCGGACGAACAATTTCACTTCGCTGACAATATGAGACGTAACAAAAAACAACAATAAAAACAAAAAGCAAGAGAAAACAAAGAAAGAAACAAGCAAACAAACAACAATAACAAAACACAAAAATACGAACAATCACTAAAAAACAGTCAAAACAAATTGTAGTGGAAAAACAAAACAAAATGTTAGGCAGATAGATAGATTCGCTGGTAGCCTAAATAAATACTAGCGAGAGAGAAATCGAGTGTGGAGACAGAGGGGGTTGGGGAGAGGGAAAAGGAAAGATAGTTTGAAGTCATTTTTCTACAGTAGCATAATTATACATTTTTGACAAAGTTCAGAGGTATGAGTAGGCAATCGGTCATTTGTATAATTAAAATATATAATCACATATACAGAAGGAGTTAATTCTTGGATTTTTAACGTCCCTTAACTGTACTATGTTAAAAGGACAAATCGCATGTGCACAAAAAGTCAGTATATACGGTCAAAAACAAAACAAAGAAAAAAAGAAGGAAAAACAAAAACAAACTAAAACTAAATAATAATCATATTACAGGTAAGCTACCTGCTAGCTTACAGTTCTGCTTTTAAAATCGTTTAGATAGCTTAATGAATTCATGGACAGTTAGGAATATGTGTTTGTTTTCTGGAAGTCGCAGGTCTAAGTTACCGTACAGTAGTGTTCTAATATTGGTTTGGCTGCTAGGGAGGGTAAGTATTGTTCTTGCGCGGATGTTAAAGTAGTTGGGACAATGAAGGAGGTAATGTTCGGCCGTTTCTCTAGAATAACCACAAGAGCATTTTGGGTCGGTGCTTAAATGGCGGTTGACTAGAAAGGTTACACATTTCTAGGCGAAGGCGACACTGAATGATTTGTGCATTTCTTTCTCCAAAGTAGTAACAGGCCTTGACGTCTTGAGTCAACCTGAAGATACTTAGACCGCCTGGACGGTTTCAGCCAACCTAAAGATATTTAGACTGCCTGTACGGTTTCAGCTAACCTAAAGATACTTAGACTGCCTGGACGGTTTCAGCCAACCTAAAGATACTTAGATTGCCTGGATGGTTTCAGCCAGCCTAAAGATACTCAGACTGCCTGGACGTTTTCAGCAAACCTAAAGATACTAAAAAAAAAAAAAAAAAAAAAAAAAAAAAAAAGATACCTTAATTCATCTTTCATTCTGGTGAGGCAGATAGGAAGAGAGAGGGGGAAGGACAGAGCGGTAAGAGAGAGAGAGAGAGAGAGAGAGAGAGAGAGAGAGAGAGAGAGAGAGAGAGAGAGAGAGAGAGATGTACACGCATGTATATAATTATATGCTATCTGGCAAGTGTGTCAATAAGTATTATCAAAAGTGTTAATACTTAATTAGCAATACTTATACTAAATAGCAAGGCTGAGTAAAAACAAAAGACTCCTGAAAGGAGTGAGCTACTCATGAAAGGAGTGAGCTGTACAGCATCCAATCGGCATGAAATTTGTTTGGTCTGATATTTAACGTATAATAATATTTCTCCAGAACAGCTCTACAAAAATCTAGTAAAAACATTTAGGTGTGGGATGGTACCATTCAGCTTTGAGATAAAAATGTTGTATTTAGCTGTAAGGATACACAAATCCAGTATCCTGTCAGTGACCACATTTGCTTTACTGCCATGAATAACAAGCTCTTTTGAAAATATTATATCATTACAATGTGTGAAGCTGGTATGAAGCCATCCCTGTACATCAAACCAGTAGTCCTGGATTTTTGGGCAATCCCAATACATATGTAATAAAGTTTCTTCAGCATCTTTGCGGAAGACACAGACAGGTGAATCTGCAAGCTGTCGCTGAAATAAGAAGCGGCCAATGGGTAGCAAACTATATAACATTTTGTACTGGAACCATACGAGACATTTCTCACGTGTAGTCCTGAAAATTTTATCGAAGACTGCCTTAGTATCAGTTTCAACAGCTAGGACTTTGCTTCATTTTTCTATGCACTTTGGTGTCTCACTAGTCTTTACAAGGCATGAATAAATATCTTTAACACTAGATTTGTACAAATATCTCCACACAAATACATCACCAATAACAGAATTCTCTTTTACGTCTAAACCCAATCTTCTTTGATAACATATGACTGCAGTCAGTATCCGCTCATACAACAACAACAACAACAACAAAAACACAGTCCCGACATTGGGAAATTTTGCTTTGAATTCACTGTATGATAGGTATCCATGTGGACCAACAAGATGTCCCACGGAAACAATGCCACAGTCCATCCAATTTCTAATACATACAACCATTTTCCCTCTGCATATATTAACATTATAATGTAGACATTCCGACACAAAATCATCAAAAGTTTCAGGTGTACATTTGGCGGATATCTTTTTGTAATGTTTGAATACATCAAAACGAAAAGGGTTTTTAACTCTTTGCATGATTATGTTGGAAAATTCACCACCTCGTTGTTTTACATCCTAAATCAGTGGACACATTTCTTGTAGGATTTTTGAAAGTTTTCCATCATCATGTAGAATACGTTTAAACAAACCGATTTTCAATGCAGCCAGAAATGATTTTATATCAACCATTTTCAAACCACACCACTTCTTATTTTATCATTTTTACCATTCCAAAGAAAATTATACAAAAGCTTATCCAATTCCTTCAAAAAACTCTCTTTAGGATCTGGGAGGTTCATCAGGATGTGGGCTATTTTGGAAATAACTAATGATTTTAGTACTGTCATCCTGCCAAAGGGGGTAAGATTTCTTCTAGACCAGGCATTTAGCACTTTCTTCATTTCATTTAGCTTGTTTTCAAAATTGATTGTAACTATTTCCAGTACATCAGTGGAGAAAACAACACATAGAACCGTGAATGTTACAGGGTTCCAGTCAAGGTTAATTTCTGGCATAAATCTCAATTTTGAGTTTCTTCGTGATGCTATCCATACAGCCTTAGTTTTATCAACATTAATGTTTAGACCAGACACTGAAGCAAACTGCTGTAAGACATACATACATGAGGAAAATGATTCTCTTGTACCATCCAAGAAAAAGGTTGTATCATCTGCAAATTGTGACAACAATATCTCTTCATCTAGGATGTTTATACCATGTTTGTTTTTATTTTGACATATCATTGAGGCTAACAGTTCTGCACAATAAGAAATAAATAAGGAGACAGCGGATCACCCTGTCTCGTACCTCGTTTCACGTCAAACCATTGAGAATATTGTCCATTCACATGCACACATGAATTAATGTTGGTGTAAAATGTCAAAATTCATCGCTTAATATCTTTTCCAAACTTGAACTTACGCAAAGATTTTTCAGTAAATGACCAGGCCACACTGTCAAAGGCCTTCTCAAAGTCCACCATTAGAAGAAGACCAGGTATTTGATGTTGCTTAGCATACAACAATGTATCATACAATAACCTAATATTTTCCCTTATATATCTGCCTTTCATAAAACCCTTCTGATCATCACCAATTATTTTTTTGCAGAACAGTCTTAAGTCTAGCAGCAATACATGAAGATGCAGTTTTGTACACAATATTCAGCAGAGTGATGGGTCTCCAGTTCTTCATTAAAAAAAAAAAATCGTTTCCTTCCTTGGGTGTACAAACAATAACCCCTTGTCTTTGTGTGACCGACATTTGGCCACTGTAGAACCCATAGTTAATAGAGCTAACCATAAATGTACCCAAGTCTGTGAAAAAGAATTAAAAAAACTCGGCTGTAAAGCCATCAGAACCAGGGCTTTTGTAAGTTTTCATTTACTTAATAGATGACAATGCTTGTTGTAAAGTGATAGGCCCTTCCAGACGGTCATTCTCCTCTTGTGATAAGGTTGGAGTATTTATATGATCAAGCCTTAGTTACAATGTATAATGTTATTCTCACGTGAAGCATACACGTTCTCATAAAAGGTCTTAACTTCCTGGGTAATTAAATTACTGTCACGAATAATGTCGCCCTCATCTTTTTGAATAAAACACATTGCCTTCTGTACAAAATGTCTTTTTTAAAGATTACAAAAATATTTAGAATTCTGTTCACTTCCATATATCCATTTTGTATGTGATCTCACTATCATGCCATCTACTTTCTTCTTTCTTAGTTCTATCAACTCCTGCCTTTTTTCTTCCAGCTGGTGTACATTGTTTTCATTAAGATTATCTTCCAGATGTTTAATAATAGACGTAATTCATTTTCTAACCTTGTCTCTTCCTTCTTTTTAAAGGAAGCATAAGAGATATTATTATTAATTATTATTATTAATCACTTTTATATAGCGCTATTCTCCGCTCTCGAGCAGACTCACTGCGCTCGCATGTGATTCTACATGAGTGAATAGTTTTTATAGCGCGTTTTTGAATATCCACCGAAGTGGTGTACTTACAGCGCTGGCATGGCTGGTGCCACAAGAATCTGCTGCCAGAGAGAGTCAGTCTCGGCGCGTTCTGTGTACACCATACAACTACCTCTAATCTTTAACTGGATCATTTCAAAAACAACTGATCATTAATTGTAAAAAACAACTCTTCCTCATCTATTTTATTTATATTATTTCTATCATACACAGGAACAGCATATAGTTTCTTCAAAACCAAAATCATCTGTTTTACCATGTCTCAAAGAAGTGAATTGTTAAATTTCCACAGGGGGCGGTGCCTTTTAACAATACCAGTTTTAAAACCAATACAAACAAGTGAATGAGCAGAAAAATATCCAGGCATAATATCAGCACTAGTAATATTCAGACCAAGCACCTCAGACACAAGAAGGTAATCTAGCCTACTTCTTCGTGCACTGTTAAATCGTCTCCAGCTATACTTTCTAGAGTCCTTATGTAAAGTTCTGTAGACATCAACCAAGTTATAACTGTTCATAAAATCAATTATTTGTTTCCTACTTCTAGCACGATACACACTGGATGGCTGATTACTATCAATTTTGGGGTTTAATGCTACATTCCAATCACCCCCAATGACAATTAGTTCATTATCCACGGACACAATTTCATTTATCACTTTATGAAAAATAAAAATGAAAAAAAAAATGGAAAAAAAAAGAGAGAGAGAAAAAACAAAACAAAAAAACTCACTGTTATCTGCATATAAATTTGCAAGTGTCAAACGCTTATTCAACATTTCAATATCAATCAAAATGTAACGCCCTTCATCATCCTTCAAAATATTATGTATTTTATACTCAAAATTGTTTTTAAAGAGAACAGCTACTCCTTTACTTGCATAGTCTGGCCCAGCAACAATACATTCTAAACTCCACTGTGATCTGATCACATTCTCTGCCCGTTTTCCAGTGTTTCTTGTAGCAAAAAAATATTTGCACTTTGTTTGCGGAGAAAGTCAAAAACATCTTTCCTCTTTTTAAATTCCCCCAAGCCATTTGATAGTTAGACTACCTGGATGTTTTCAGCCAACCTAAACTGGCTAAAGATACTTAGACTGCCTTGACGTTTTTAGCCAACCTAAAGCAAACCTAAAGCAAACCTAAAGCTAAGACTGCCTTGATGTTTTAACCAACTTAAAGATAGTTAGACTGCCTTGGCGTTTTCAACCAACTAAAGACACTTAGACTGCCTTGATGTTTTCAACCAACCTAAAGATAGACTGCCTTGACGTTTTCAACCAACCTAAAGATACTTAGACTGCCATGACGTTTTCAACCAACCTAAAGATACTTAGACTGCCATGACGTTTTCAACCAACCTAAAGATACTTAGACTGCTATGACGTTTTCAACCAACCTAAAGATACTTAGACTGCCATGACGTTTTCAACCAACCTAAAGATATTTAGACTGCCTTGACGTTTTTAGCCAACCTAAAGCTAAGAATGCCTTGACGTTTACAACTAATCTAAAGCTAAGACTACCTGGACGTTTCCGGACAACCTAAAGCTAAGATTGCCTTGACGTTTTCAGCCAACCTAAAGCTAAGATTGCAGTGACGTTTTCAGCCAACCTAAAGATAATTAGACTAGCTTGATGTTTTCAGCGCGGAGGGAACGTCGGGATAGCAATCATTCGCCACCGGGTGGGGTCGTCTTGGGTGCCGATATGAATGGGTCCAATCACACGACGGAGAAAGGTCAGAACCAGGAGCACCTGCACTCAACGACCCCAAGTCGAGCGAAGAGTGGTGACGAGACTTTGGGGTTTTTACAGCTCATTCCCACTCAATCAGCCTCGTGCAAGCACACACACGCACACGCACGCACGCACGCACTCACACACACACAGATGCACGCACGCACACACGCGCGCGAGCGTACGCACACACGGACGCACGCGTGCTCACACAAATAGACACCCACACGCAGAAATACACACACGTACACTAACACACATACATGCACACACATGCACGCATGAAATTAATTTGTATTGTTTATGTTACCAGGATGTAGGAGAACTTTGAATGAGACTGAGCACTGACTGCAGTCGTCGGCAGTATGCGGGCAGTGAATACTGTTCATTATTTCTGTGAATAGGGGACCTGGAATGTGACTGATAGTCAGTGCACTGACTGTCTTCGTCGGCAGTATGCGGGGCGGTGAGATGGGTATCTATTGTTTCTGTCAACAGGCATGAACTGTGAACGTTACTCAGTGCCTATATAGGCTGTGTTCGACAACAGGTATGGTGGGGGTACACAGGGTCCAGGCGAGATCAAGAGGATTGAGGTGGTGCTGGACCCTCACGTATACAGGGTCCAGGCGAGATCAAGAGGATGGAGGTGGTGCTGGACCCTCACGTATACAGGGTCCAGGCGAGATCAAGAGGAGGGAGGTGGTACTGGACCCTCACGTACACAGGGTCCAGGCGAGATCAAGAGGAGGGAGGTGGTGCTGGACCCTCACGTACACAGGGTCCAGGCGAGATCAAGAGGAGGGAGGTGGTGCTGGACCCTCACGTACACAGGGTCCAGGCGAGATCAAAAGGAGGGAGGTGGTGCTGGACCTTCATGTATACAGGGTCCAGGCGAGATCAAGAGGAGGGAGGTGGTGCTGGACCCTCACGGTAGCCCAGAAGAGATCATGAGCAGGGAGGTGGAGTTTGGCTGTGAAAGTTGGACCTTTTTTGCTTGAAGTTGTTACTCAACAGCGGTGCAACGGACTTTGTTCTTGTGACTCTGCCCAGCACAGCAGTTAAAACAGCAATTACATAGTGCACTAGCTGCTGCGCAATGGCGAGGGGACACCGCATTAACACTTCCACTGTTCTGGCGGCGGTCAACGGCCTCCTCGGTCTTCCGGGTCGGTGCGCGCGGTCGAGCCTTCACTCTCTCGCCCCGCCCCCCTCACCCCCCTGTCCCAGTCCCTAGTAAACATCCTTGCTTCTGTGACGTAAAGCAACGTGTTTAAGGGTATGGTGGGACAGTCAATATTTTTGCCATTGCTTGTGTCAGCAGGAAGCGGAGCTAAACTCAACGACAGCTGCTCCGAGAAGCAACCGTGCGGCGATCCCGATCTTTTATGCGTAATATTCCCAGATAGCACCAACTCCTCCTGCAGTAAGTGTATCTCCTTTTTGCTTTACTTTCCTCTTTGCGTTTGGAGTATCTCAGTTTAACGGTGACAGTTTCAAGGCCGACCCCACGGGCTCTCATGCATGTATTTGTTCCAGCTGTGACGTGTATCCAGGAGACTTTTTCTCTCGACCGTTGTTGGTATTTAGAGGACAATATATTGACCCAACCGAAACAGTGTAACGGGCCCTACCGATAGGAATGGAGTAACAAACGATTATACACACATCGGTTCTTAACTCCATTTCTGCTTCTGTTGGTTAGCTATCGATGTTTTTAGTGACGAAAACATGACCTTGAGTGCTGCCGTTGTTTGCCCTCCAGCCTGTATCAATGTCGTCATAAACACGACCTTAAGTACTGCCATTTTGTGCCAGCCAGTCTTTGTCAGTGTCGTCATTAAAACACGACCTTAAGTACTGACATTTTGTGCCCTCCAGTCCGTGTCAGTGTCACCATAAACACGACCCTAAGTACTGCCATTTTGTGCCCTCCAATCTGTGTCAGTGTCGTCATAAACACGACGTTAAGTACTGCCATTTTGTGCCATTCAGTCTGTGTCAGTGTCGTCATAAACCAGACCGACATTTTTCGCCATTTAGTTCCCTCCATGACATGACAACAGAGGGTATCGCTGATTTGTTCAACAAGTCTTTTGAGTTCCAAGTGTACAGAGATGCAGATGGTAACGTTACGTCCATCTCTTTCGCAGCTATGTTCAACGATCCGCCGCTAACTAAAATGCTTAAGCCCTGGCGGAATAAGTAGCTATGTGTGTTTTGTTACGTCCAGACACCCAGGACGGTTATATCAGGGCGAGGGTCCGAACAGAGATAGTTCTGAGATTCATGATTGGTTAGAGTATTATAAGCCAGTGACACGGGACTTTCAGATATTACAGTGGGAGGAGACGAGGCCCGGATGTGCACGAATGGGAGGCCGGCGGTTTAAGTGTACAGTGATGTGCAAGGCTTCATCAAGATCACGAGAAAGGCTTGGGGAGTAAACCCCGATGAGAAATCCGGAGCTGGAGTCCCTGAGGCACTTCGTCGTTGACTTCAGCATCGTTCTGGCAACTCCTGCGACGGCACTGGTGCCGGGCTGTATGGGCTCTTGCCCTTCCCTAGGGTTACACTGGTGCCGGGCTGTATGGGCCCTTGCCCTTCCCTAGGGTTACACTGGTGCCGGGCTGTATGGGCCCTTGCCCTTCCCTAGGGTTACACTGGTGCCGGGCTGTATGGGCTCTTGCCCTTCCCTAGGGTTACACTGGTGCCGGGCTGTATGGGCCATTGCCCTTCCCTAGGGTTACACTGGTGCCGGGCTGTATGGGCCCTTGCCCTTCCCTAGGGTTACACTGGTGCCGGGCTGTATGGGCCATTGCCCTTCCCTAGGGTTACACTGGTGCCGGGCTGTATGGGCCATTGCCCTTCCCTAGGGTTACACTGGTGCCGGGCTGTATGGGCCATTGCCCTTCCCTAGGGTTACACTGGTGCCGGGCTGTATGGGCCATTGCCCTTCCCTAGGGTTACACTGGTGCCGGGCTGTATGGGCCATTGCCCTTCCCTAGGGTTACACTGGTGCCGGGCTGTATGGGCTCTTGCCCTTCCCTAGGGTTACACTGGTGCCGGGCTGTATGGACTATTGCCCTTCCCTAGGGTTACACCGGTGACGTGGAGACGGCGGGGGGGACCTGAGTGACGTGGAGATGGGGGGTGGGTGGGACCTCAGTGACGTGGAGAGGGGGACCTCAGTGACGTGGAGAGTGACGTGGAGAGGGGGGACCTCAGAGACGTGGAGGGGGACCTCAGTGACGTGGAGAGGGGGAACCTCAGTGACGTGGAGTGGGTCCTCAGTGACGTGGAGGGGGGACTTGAATGACGTGGAGAGGGAGGACCTCAGTGATGTAGAGGGAGCTGGGGGATCTCATTGATGTGGATAGGGGGTACCTCAGTGACGTGGAGGGGGGGGGGGGACCTTGGTAACCTGGAGAAGGAGGGACCTCAGTGACGTGGAGTTGGGGTACCTGCTGCATGGGCAACGACTTGTCTTCCATATCATCCTTGCCCCGGCCTGCGCCCTGGAGAGGACCCTCCCGCGGCGTTGCAAAACGACGACACAACAACTTTTCAAGGCGCAGATTCATGGCCACTCACGACCGACGGATGCCACAGACAGACAGACAGACAGACAGACAGACAGACAGACAGACAGATAGATAGATAGATAGATAGATAGATAGATAGATAGATAGATAGATAGATAGATAGATAGATAGATAGATAGATAGATAGATTTGCAAGGCCAATAATTGAGACATACGACGTACGTTCAGTGATTGTAGCACTTATTTCAGTGTCACAATTGACAGATACCCAAAACAGCATGAGAAAATCTAGAGTACATTGTTCGTTCAAATTCTGCATAATAAAAAGTTGCAGGCTTTTGCTTGCTGTCTGTCTTTGTCTGTCTGCATCCCTCTCCCTGTTAGTGTGTTGGGTAGTGTGTTAGTTAGCGCGCGTGTGTGTGTGCGTGCGTGCGTGCGTGTGTGTGTGTGTCTGTGCTTACGTGCGTGTGGGTGCGCGTGTGTGCGTGCGTGCGTTCGTGCGTGCGTGCGTGCGTGCGTGCGTGCGTGCGTGCGTGCGTGCGTGCGTGCGTGTGTGTGTGTGTGTGTGTGTGTGTGTGTGTGTGTGTGTGTGTGTGTGTGTGTGTGTGTGTGTGCGTGCGTGTGATGTAAGGCAAATGGGTCAAGAGGTGTAGCTGAATGCTCCGTTTTGAGAGTGAACAATTGATTGTCCATTTGTTTTCCTACTTTTATGCTGTCTGTTATTTAGATGTTTATGTCCATTTTCTTTCTCCAGGGTGTACCACATGTCCACCTGTGCGATTTTCTTTCTGTGCGCTTTATAAGTAAACAGCTTTGGCTAGTCTAGCTGACAGGGGCCTTTTTAAAAGTCATTCCCATTCTTTTTTGAAACGATATATTGCCTTGCAGAAAAAAAGCTGAAGGTAGGCTGCACAGAGGGTTCAGACTGCGTTCCATTTACGGACTGCGAAAGTGATCATTGCAGTAAGTACAGACATGCACTGAGTAACAATACACTGGTGACGTTGGTCACACCACGATGGTAACGTTGGTCACGCTACATGATGACGTTGGTCACACTACATGATGGCGACGTTGGCTGTCTGTCAGTCTCCCTGTCTCCCTGCCTACCTGTCTGTGTCCCTGCCTGCCTGCCTGTGTCCTTGTCTGTCTACCTGTGTCTCTGTCTGTCTGCCTGTGTCCATGCCTACGTGCCTGCCTGCCTGTGTTATTGCCTGCCTGTGTCATTGCCTGCTTGCCTGCCTGTGTCCCTGTCTGCCTGTGTCATTGCCTGCTTGCCTGCCTGTGTCCCTGCCTGCCTGTGTCATTGCCTGCCTGTGTCCCTGCCTGCCTGTGTCATTGCCTGCTTGCCTGCCTGTGTCCCTGTCTGCCTGTGTCATTGCCTGCCTGTGCCTGCCTCTGCCATTGCCTGCCTGCCTGCCTGCCTGTCTGCCAGTCTGCATTCATCCCTGTCTTACTGCTTTCTTCCCACTGCTCCTTTGCCTCTTTCTCTGTTTCTGAGCTCCGGGAACTACCACATAGTGGTGACGTTGGTCACATGATGGTGACGTTGGTCACGCTACATGGTGGTGACGCTGGACACACTGCATGGTGGTGACGTTGGTCACGTCACATGTTGACGCTGGTCACGCTGCATGATGGTGACATTGGTCACGCTACATGATGGCGATTTTGGCTACACTACATGATGGTCAGGTTGGTCACACTACATGGTGGTGACGTTGGTCACGCTACATGATGGTGACGATGGCTACACTACATGATGGTCAGGTTGGTCACGCTACATGGTGGTGACGTTGGTCACGCTACATGATGGTGACGATGGCTACACTACATGATGGTCAGGTTGGTCACGCTACATGGTGGTGACGTTGGTCACGCTACATGATTTTACATTGTTCACACTAGGTGGCGGTGACGTTGGTCACACTACATGATGGTGACGTTGGTATTGCTACATGATGGTGACGTTCGTCACATAAAAGACACATCCATTAAGTGGATGAAGTTTGGCTGTGTGGTCCCAGCATTCCCACTGGACCTACAGCACTCCCAAATGTGGGTAGGAGCCGGTAGAACAAATTCCCATGTGACTCGATCTGTTGGGATTCGAAGCGTCGACCTTCCGATCTACAGTCCCAAAGGGCTGCGGTTGGTGCCTTTTGTTGCTGTCGTCCTCCATCGTTTACGAGTTACAAACAGACAGAATGTTTCGGAGCAAATTGTTGCCACGACAAGGGAATTTATCACTGCATCCTTTGTATGTTTTTGTCCGAAAACTGAATAAATGAGATCTGAAGTTGTTTGTCAACTGCTGTTGTTGTTGTTGCTGTTGTTGTGTTTTGGTGCGTGCGTGCGTGCGTGCGTGCGTGCGTGTGTGTGTGTGTGTGTTCATCGTTCGTGGTAAACTATTCAGCATAGTCATCACACAATAATGACGGGCTGAAAGAATGTCTACATGAATGTGATTTGTAGGAATCAAATCATGATCGGAAAAGAACGCTTTCTTTTGCTCTCCAGCAGGTATTGTTGAAAATGACCTCGCAGGAATGTTTGTGTGTGTAATTAGCATGTGAATATAATTCTACTGGACTACGACTGTTTTTTTTTAATGCAATAATTTTGTGATAATCGTTCTGTTTTTCTTTTCTTTCCTATCTTTCTCCACAGAACTAGTATACGGAGCCGCCAATCCTAACAATGCATACAGCCAACCAAACTGCTCTTGCGAAGCCACCAAATGCAATAGCACGCTTTCTCCCGAAGATGCATTAGCTGGCTGGTACAACGTTCGGACACGCACGTGTGAGTATACTGCCTACATATGTTCTTCCCCTCTGTCTGCCTGTCTGTCTCTCTGCCTGTTTGTGTCCCTCCTTCCCTCTCTCTCTCACACACACAGACAATGCACATAGACACAGGGCATGCACACACACGGAGCATGCACACACACACACACACACACACACACACACACACACACACACACACACACACACACACACACACACACACACACACAGAGCATGCACACACACAGAGCATGCACATAGACACAGAGCACAGACAGACACACACACACACACACACACACACACACACACACACACACACACACACACACGCACCCCCCCACACACACACACACGCACGCCTCCCCCCCTCCACACACACACACACACACACACACACACACACACACACATGTGCATCAGTGCTGTAGACAAGCGCTCCCTCTCTCCTTTTTCCCCCTCTCCTTCTGCTCCTGGAGCCGGTTTAACAGAGTGGTTATAACGCCATTTACGCCATCATAAGCAATGGTTATAAACTATTACGCGGTTCAGGCAGGGTTGTTAACTACCTTGACTTTTGCCCGGCATTGCTTAAGTCCCTTGGCTACAATGGAAGGCGGTGACAATAAATTCACGAAGTTTACAGTGCCAACTTTAAAGGCATTTTTGAAGGTCCGTAGTCAAAATGTGTCTGGCAACTAGCAATAACTTGTTGCTCGTGCTATAGGATGGCAAAAAACGTATGTTTTCCATGAACTCGCGATCTTCTGATTAGCCGAAAAACGATGTAAAGACACTTGTTTCCCTTCTCCACCACTTTTTCCCTGTAACTTTTGCAAACGCAACAATAATGACATTTTTACTGCTTCGCAATTCTACGTTCTGCTTCCATTGTTATACACAGTGTGAAGTAACGCCTCCTCAGAAATCGGCCCGGAAATAACCCTGCGGCCTCTCGCGACTTCTTGCGCAAAAGATTACAAAGGGTATTCACTCGTGCAAACCAGCTTCACTGAACCGCCCAATAACAGCGCAGTGATCTTTTTTGCGGCCAATGAAGCGGTTACACTGGCTACCGACATCCTAATCACGGTCATAGTTTATACCCCCCCCCCCACCACCACCACCGCCACCACCACCTCCCCACGCGCGTAAGCTGCTCTGCGCTGGCGTTAACGTGCCGCTGGGTACAAAGTCGAGCTGTTTGACACCAGATTGATGATGGCCGCCAAGAGACCGGTTCGGTACATGTGCACAATCTGACTGGAAGAGATCGTAAATATTGGTGACTGAATAAAACCACTGGACGTGGACGACGATCTTGGATTATTTCAGTGTTTTTGGTTTACACGCCTTGAACTCCTTGAGGTAATCGATGAGTTTAATGATGATTTGTGGTACCTCGCATTGACTGAGGTCTGCTTCTGTTAGTGGTCGAAGCTCTGCTTGTATGTATTTCATTGTACTTCTTTAGAGCCTTTTTCTTTTTCCTTCTTTTTATGGTGTACGTACTCTGTGGAAACTGTAACTGAAGCATTTTGAGTTCGTTTTTCTTCTTTCTTTTTTTTTCTTCTTTTTTTCTCTCGTCTAGTTGTCAATGTCCCCCCCCCCCCCCCCCCCCCATCCATCCACCCGAGTTTTTCTTTTCTTGTTTCGTGGAAAATTATGACGATTAATTTTGTAGAAAATAATATATTTCATTACTGTTATTATTATTATCAATGCAAATAATGATCGCTTTGTGATTTTATGCCACAGATACTTTTCAGCGTATGACTGGAGATTCATTTGGTGTCAGTTTGTAGCGGATGTGAAGGCAAATCCTGGGGGGTTTCCAGTCACAGTTAAATACAGACAGCCTTACGCTATCACACTTGTAACCCACATCATTTTGTGCATCGTGACTGTGATTTGGCGGGCCTGTCGTAATTCGAATCGTGCGCATAACTATAACCGCGCAGTGGGTCGGAGGGCTTTCCGCTATCATAGTTTATAACCGTGTTCATTAAACCGCCTCCTGGTCTTATAACCGTGTTCATTAAACCACCTCGTGGTCTTTCTGTCTGGATGTCTCCCTTCCTGTCTGTCTCCCTGCCTGCCTGGCTGTCTGCTAGTCTGTCTGTATGCATGCCTCTCTGTCTGCCTGTCTCCATCCCTGTCTGTCTGCCTGTCTGTATGCATGCCTGTCTGTCTGCCTGGCTGTCTGTCTCCATGCCCGCCTGTCTTCCTGCCTGTTCGGCTGTCTGCCAGTCTGCTTGCCTTATTGCCCCCCCCCCCCCCCCCCACACGTCTCTGTCTCTTTGTCTTTGAGCTCTTGTAATGGTCATTACCAAAGAGCTCTTGTAATGGTCATTACTAAAGAGCTCAGGGAATGGTCACTACTAAAGAGCTCAGGGAATGGTCACTACTAAAGAGCTCAGGGAATGGTCACTACTAAAGAGCTCAGGGAATTGTCAGGAGCGAAGCAAAATGGCTGCGCCATGAAGAGGTGAAACTGAAGAAATAAAATGATTCGTTGTTTGGTCCAACCATGGATTAGATTTAAAGGTAGGAAGAAATCAAAGTACTTTGGGCTTGTTTTTATTGGCCCAGACATGGATTAAAGGTGTGAATTAGAAATTCATAAATCAAAGTACTTTGGGGTTGTTGTTTTGCTCCTGCCAAAGGTAGGAGGCAGAGGGAAATGCATCATACACGTTATCAAGTTGGCCTAGGTCTCGCCCGGTGCCACAGCGGTGTACACCTTGTTGTAGGTATCAACTCAGCTTGTCTGCTACGTTTAGTCTGCTCTCTGTGTCTATTGATGTGTCGTGGTTTGCACCATAAATTCTCCCCAATATATGTCCTTCTGTTTACGTCCTGGCGTTACTGTGATCTGACAGACATTGAAGTTGCTGTGATCTGACAGACATTGAAGTTGTTGTGCTCTGACATACATTGAAGTTACTGTGCTCTGACAGACATTGAAGTTGTTGTGCTCTGACATACATTGAAGTTACTGTGATCTGACAGACATTGAAGTTGTTGTGCTCTGACATACATTGAAGTTACTGTGCTCTGACAGACATTGAAGTTACTGTGCTCTGACAGACATT
This sequence comes from Alviniconcha strummeri, assembly GCA_963584105.1. NCBI lineage: Eukaryota > Metazoa > Mollusca > Gastropoda > Provannidae > Alviniconcha > Alviniconcha strummeri. The sequence goes on along the minus strand of OY757558.1, from coordinate 2,001,470 downwards.
GACGTTACTGTGCTCTGACAGACATTGAAGTTACTGTGATCAGACAGACATTGAAGTTACTGTGATCTGACAGACATTGAAGTTGCTGTGATCTGATAGACATTGAAGTTACTGTGCTCTGACAAACATTGAAGTTACTGTGATCTGACAGACATTGAAGCTGGCTCTGCTTTCGGGTTCCCCTACAAAAACAAAATCGAGGGAATGGAGACGAAACGCCCATTTTGCCAGAACGTCTGCCCCCTTGTCAGTGAACTGAACTAATGCAAGGATCTCAAAATCAACCAGAACGTCTGCCCCCTTGTCAGTGAATTGAACTGATGCAAGGATCTCAAAATCAACCAGAACGTCTGCCCCCTTGTCAGTGAACTGAACTAATGCAAGCATCTCAAAATCAACCAGAACGTCTGACCCCTTGTCAGTGAATTGAACTAATGCCAGGATCTCAAAATCAACCAGAATGTCTGCCCCCTTGTCAGTGAATTGAACTAATGCAAGGATCTCAAAATCAACCAGAACGTCTGCCCCCTTCTCAGTGATCTGAACTAATGCAAGGATTTCAAAATCAACCAGAACGTTTGCCCCCTTGTCAGATAAATTGAACTAATGCAAAGATCTCAAAATCAGTCAGAAAGTCTGACCCCTTGTCAGTGAATTGAACTAATGCAAGGATCTCAAAATGAGAGTGAATGAGAGTAAATTGATATTGTAATGAATGGATGCATGCTTCTGATTAAAAACAAACAAACAAACAAACAACACACACACACACACACACACACACACACACACACACACACACACACACACACACACACACACACACACACACAAAAAAAAAAAAAGTAGGGGAGGAATAAAGAAAGAAAGAAAAAAGTATGACATAATGTCGACTACTGACGACTACAGAAGCGTGTTTTAACCGGGCCTTAATGTCTTCTACAGACTGCCCCGTCACTAATAAGCCTTGTGATTTCTGTGGACGTTAAGCCCCATGTTTACTATTTCTGCAGACAACGTTGCCTTCGGTAGGCGAGCCGAACAAAGCAGCAGAGCCGTTATCAAAGACGACATCACTAATCCAGCCTGCGCCGCTGTCAACGCCAACACCCGGCATGTTCTCTGCTTCAAGGCACTCATAAAAGCGGGGCTCGTCTCGTGTAGTAGCCCTCTCTGTGATCTAAATTGCATTTTGACAGCGGAGAACGACTATCAGGCTTACTGGACGGTCGATTTCGGCCAAGCCTACACAATCATCTCCATGAAACTTTTCAGCGGGCGGAGGTCCGGACGTGGGGTGGAGGATGAAGGTAAGAACGGCGTGTGTGTACCGGGGGTCCCCGTCCACTGAAAATGGAAAAAGACGCTCGTTTTCTGCATCCTCTTCCGTCGTCGTTATCATGACTCTTCTGACAGGCAGCTTTCCCTCTGTGTTCAAATCCGTCGTTGTCAGGCCGTTGTTGTAAAAGCCCTCTATTGACACTGAAAATGTAAAGCGCTACCGGGTTGTCTCCAGCATGCCCTTCCTTTCCTAGATCACCGAAAAGACTGCCCTCCTTCAACTACCCCAGCATCGTCAGAGAAATAATCTGTTCTACTGCCTTTAGTCTGCCAAAATGGACATGCCATTACACTGAAACTATCCTCCTTAGAACTGTTAACAGCGCTGGATGTCAGTCGCATTTCTCTGCTCTAATTGACATATCCGCCGCTTTTGACACTATCGACTGTTCCATTCTACTCTCCAGACTCTATCATAGTTTGGGCATTTTGGCGGTGCGCTGTCTTGGTTTCAGTCATACTTCTCTGATCGAATTCCTATCGTCTCTTTCAACTGTGTTTCCTCCACTCCGAACCCTAACCCTAACCCTAACCTCGGTGTCCCCAGGGGTCAGTGTTTGGCCCGATTTCCTTTGTTCTTTACACTCATCCCATTTCTGCGATTGCATCCTATCACTCTCTGTTATATCACAAGTTCTCTGATGACAATTAACCGTACAAGTCTGGCAATGTGTCTCAAATTCCTGAAATCATTCATTCAACTCAGTCTTGTGTTTCCGATGTGAAAGCATAGATGACAACCAGCTGCAATAAAGCAATGATAAAACAAAAATGATCCTGATTGCTACAAAGACTCTGTTCTAGTTGATAAACCAGGAAGGCTCTGACATCAAACTTGCCAACACAGATCGTAACCTAGACGTCTGTCTTGGTTCTGCTCTCTGTTTCCAACAGCAAATCTGTCATAATTATATGCTATTTGGAACTTCGCCGGATTAGTGAAATACCAAACTATCTATCCGAAGACGTCACCAAACAACAACAACAATAACAAACACGACAACCCCCCCCCCCCACCCCCCCCCCCAAAAAAGCAAAAAAAACAAAAAAAAAGCAAAAAAAAAAAAAAAAAAAAAAAAAAAAACAAGGAAAAAACAAACAAATAACAAATAAACTGTTGTGTGCGTTTGTTCTACCAAGACTAGATTATTACAACTCCTTTCTGGCCGGCTGTCCTAAGTGCTTTCTTTGTAAGCTCCAAAAGGTACAGACCAATGGTTCCAGACTGATTTTCAGAGCATCCAGATCCACCCACGTCATTCCCATGCTTCATTTTCTTCACTGAGTTACTCATTGCTACAGCTATATCTAGTTTTGTCCCTTTTGTGATATACAAAGGCGGGAGCTGCCGCAAGTATCACTACTTTTGTCATGACAAAACACGTCTTTTGTCGCGAGAAAATTATGTTTCTCGCGACAAATGTCGCGACAAACACTTCTTACCCAAATATTTGTCTTTGTCACGAGAGAGAAAAAACAACAACAAAAAAACAAAAACAAAAACGAAAACAACAACTAAAAAACTAAAAACTTAAAAAAAAAAAAAAAAAAATTGTCGCGGATTTTTTTTTTTTATCGCGACAAGCATACTTTGTCGCGACACAAGACGTGTTTGTCGCGACAAAAATGATACTTGTGGCAGCTGCCGCCAATGATATTTGTAGGCGGGCTTTCTTTATCTCTCTTTATGAAGACTGTCAGAATTCAGTGTCAACGCTCTGGCAGCAAGTTTTTATTATCTTTTTCAAAATGTAATTTCTTCACAAGTCTAGGCCCCTATTAATCACAAGTTCCCCCTTCTATCATCCCCTTCACTGAGAATCTTCTCTAGGTGTCTAAGGTGAGCATTTTCTCCCATGCATGAGAAGAAGGCCACAGTATTAGTGGTCTTGCTTCGATGATTATGGACTGAAATATTTTGTCCGGTCCGGCCATGATCACCGCTGAGCTCTCCTTGAAATCAGACCTTTTCAGGTTCATTTTTGTCGCTAGTTACTCCTATGGTGATATGACGCTCCGTTTTCAAGAGTTTCCTACAGAACTGATTGACGTAGCATAAAGAACTGAATTGAACCTGTAAAGGGTCTGATATGATCCCAAGTAGGCCCTCTCTGACGGGGATAGTCTTCTTCTTCTTCTCTCTGTCTCTATCTGTCTGTCTGTCTGTCTGTCTGTCTGTCTGTCTGTCTGTCTGTCTGTCTGTCTGTCTGTCTGTCTGTCTCTCTCTCTCTCTCTCTCTCTCTCTCTCTCTCTCTCTCTCTCTCTCTCTCTCTCTCTCTCTCTCTCTCTCAAGAGAAACAAAAAGATGTACAAAACAAAACAGAAGTCATGAAACTCAAACATCTGGACCAGAAACACACACACACACACACACACACACACACACACACACACACACACACACACACACACACACACACACACACACACACACACACAACCGGCAACGTGTTTATACTTTCTCTCTCGCTGAAGAAAAGCACAACAATCATACAAAAATAAAGTACAGATTTTGCCTAAATTATGATTTACATTGTCCTCAACCAGTTAACAATGATCTGAAACATAGTGGTGAGCTCCTTAGAGCGTTCCTCGCTGTAATTTAAAACTCGTTTCTACCGACGACAGTATCCCAGACGTGGAAAGTATAATAAGTCTGTCATTTCTCGTGTTCTTTTCAGTCGCCTGGAGCTGGTTTGCCGGGCTGCACGTCTTTGTGGATGCGCAGCTGTGTTTTCGCTTCACTGGCTACGAGTCTGGATCCGATGATTACTACCTTTTGCTCCGCAATGCATACCAGAATTTCTGTAAGCCACCCCACGACAATACAGTCTGTGTTCATGTGTTATACCAGATCATTATTTTGTAAGCCAGCCCACTACGATTTATGTGTTCATCTGCCATACCAGATTTTCTGTAAGTCAGCGCACGAAAATCAACTCTAAACGTGTCCATAAGTATCTCGTCTGGATGACTGAGTGTGTGGATGTTCTTAGGCGATGTTGGTGACATTGACATACACATTCAACATGACGCAGCCATGATGGAGACGAGAGAGTGAATAGTCATAACATCACGTGACCAGGTCACGATGCATGGGAAACAACAATTAAAGAGTATTAAACAATAGACAAGGTTATCTCCCTTGAACCCTTGTTTGACTAGTCAACACAATAAGATATATACCAGCAAGCACGCACGCACGCACGCAGCACACACACACACACACACACACACACACACACACACACACACACACACACACACACACACACACACACACACACACACAGCGACCCACGTGCCATTTCCAAGCCCTTGTGTCTTGAAGAAGCTGGAAAGTGTTGCACTGCTCTTACTAGCATCTACGGTGACCTGTCTTTTTGATTCGCTTGATGCAATGCTTGTAAACGTTTGGGGAAATATGTCTAGTTGTTGCAAAGATGTGGATTTGAATTGTGGACACGTACACACATTTGGAGAAATATGTCTAGTTGTTGCAAAGATGTGGATTTGAATTGTGGACACGTACACACGTTTGGAGAAATATGGCTAGTTGCTGCAAAGATGTGGTTTGAATTGTGGACACGTACACACGATTGGAGAAACATGTCTAGTTGTTGCAAAGATGTGGATTCGAATTGTGGAAACGTATACACTTCTGGCTACTAACGAAGGCACTCCACAGCGGGACCTGTAGGTGTAGAACCGGAAATAAATTATCTTTTTGTGATTTTGGTTATTTTGACTGTACAGTAGGATCTGAAGGATGCCTATGTTGGAAACTTTCTACTGAAGGGTTCCCATGACTATGTAGGTTGGCAGTACTGACACAAATTTCAAAAATGTTACTTCCGCGGAATAGCACTAACGATTGTCTCGCCACGCACCAGTGACCGTCCCTTCACCCTGAATGAGCTCTGTGGTTGACTGGGTGTTAAACACGATTTACCTAACTACCCGATTAACCAACTAAATAATTATGTATTAACACTAACATAATAATGACTTTTAAATTTGCATCTCCCAGTGAGCTAACTTAACCTAACCAAACAAGAAACCAGCAACAAAGGGAGTCAGTAATCACACTCGAAAGACGTCACACCAACACAACAACACATATCTGAATCGCCTACCGTAACTCTCACCTGGCATGCGAGTAAGTGCAAGGTATCTGAACTTCACCAGGCGGTTCAAGTCTTTGCTGTTGTGTTCGTCTTCTCAGCACTACTAACACGCTTTCTTTGTTGATTCTACAGGAGCGCTGTCGTCTCGATCTGGTTCAGATTATCACTAAATGACCACTTTCATTACTGTGTGTCAGTCGGCCATGTTCGATGTGACAAGCCGATACGCGGGCGTCTAGCGCGGTTGGAAAAGGCACCATACCCCTTTGTTGACAACAGGCCGAAGGGTTTCCAGGAAGACTTCAACCAGCTGCAGCTGTGTGAACTGCAAGTGTGGGGTAACTATCAGCTTCGTTGGTCCGGCACTGGAGGTGGGAGTCAGTGTAGGGACCGGAACTAAGTGCTGCTTACACTCCAAGCATCGCTTTCCGGCACCCTTCCTCTTATCTCTGCCGGAATTGTCACGTCCCTGAAGGGTCACTTGGCCCTCATCTCCGGGCGTCTGTCAGCCTCTGTGTGTCTGTGTGTGTGTGTCTGTCTGTATGTCTGTTCACCGACGCTGTCAGCGGCTTCCCAAAGGTTTTGGTACTGACTGCCTGTGGAGAAACAACACGAAGCTGATATATATATATAGTGAGAGAGAGAGAGAGAGAGAGAGTCCCACAGCTGTATAGTCCTACAGGCCTATGCTCCCACAGTCCCACGTCACCGTGTATAGCCCCACATCTCTGTGTTCCCACATCTGTATAGCCCCACATCTCTGTGTTCCCACGTCTGTATAGAGCTGCATCTCAGTGTTCCCACATCTGTATAGAGCTGCATCTCAATGTTCCCACATCTGTATAGTCCTACATATCTATGTTCCCACTTCTGATTGGTCCTACATATTTATCTTCCCACTTCTGATTAGTCCTACATATCTATGTCCCCATTTCTGATTAGTCCTACATATCTATGTCCCCACATCTGTATAGTTCTACATATCTATGTCCCTACAGCTGTATAGTCCTACATTTCTATGTTCCCACGGCTATATAGCCCCACATCTCTATGTTCACACAGCTGTATGGTCATTACAACTCTATGTTCCCACAGCTGTATAGTCCTACATCTCTATGTTCCTACAGCTGTATAGTCCCACATCTCTATGTTCCCACACCTCTATAGTCCCACATCTCTATGTTCCCACACCTCTATAGTCCCACATCTCTATGTTCCCACAGCTGTATAGTGCCACATCTCTATGTTCCCACAGCTGTATAGTGCCACATCTCTATGTTCCTACAGCTGTATAGTGCCACAGCTCTATGTTCCTACAGCTGTATAGTCCCACAGCTCTATGTTCCTACAGCTGTATAGTCCCACAGCTCTATGTTCCTACAGCTGTATAGTCCTATAGCTCTGAGTTGCCCACATCTGGGTGTATGGGAATGTCTCACTGGCTGCTTATGCATTTTGATTTTGATCAGAATTTACGTAAATTAAGTTATTAGGATCTGTACGCTGTGTTATTGATCGTCCATTGGCTATTTACTATATTTTCTCGTTCCCTATTTGTCCATCGTCTTGCAAAATGCAGCAGAATGTATTTATTAACGTACAATACCCCCCGTTTATTATCATTCTAATAATAAGTAATACATACATTTTCTCTAGTGTTACTCCCAGGTGAGCGAGCTCAAAGCGCTTGTTCACATATACATGTACATAAAGCATTTACATTTACTGACATATTACGTACATGCAGTCACACAATTCATATTACATACTTAAGAAATTACATCAATATAAAACAGGTACTTGTAAAGTTGCTAACAAAATAACTATTATAAAACTAAAACCCAGTGCAATAAATTTGAAACAGTTACATAATTATAAAACAATGTGCAAAGTTACTACCTTACTACAACACACACACACGCACGCACGCACGCACGCAAGCACGCACGCACGCAAGCACGCACGCACGCACGCACGCACACATGTATTTTCCATTCTTTGTCTCTCTCTCCGCCCCTACAACCTTCTCTCTCTCTCTCTCTCTCTCTCTCTCTCTCTCTCTCTCTCTCTCTCTCTCTCTCTCTCTCTCTCTCTCTCTCTCTCACACACACACACACACACACACACACACACACACACATTCTCTCTCCCCTCCTCTCCCCACCCCCATCTCATCCACTCCCCGCACTCTTCCTTCTCTCTCTGTCTCGCTCTGTCTGTCTGTCTGTCTGTCTGTCTGTCTGTCTGTCTCCTCCCTCTCTCTCAAAGCGATCATGAAGCAACTAAAATATCCACGAAGTATCAACGCCCACATTTCATGTAGTGATGGGACTGAAGACTGCAGAAATCCTACTGGCAGAAAGCTATCATGAAAGCTATCACAGACATGAGACTGGAATTGATCGGTAGGAGCCCCCTTTGACAACTGGGTATCATCAGCGTATTTGTGATAATCACACTCATGATGACATATCACCTTAGAGAGGGGCTGGGAGTACAGTGTGAACAGGATTGGCCCAAGAACCGAACCCTGCGGAACCCCGAACTGAAGAAGGCTGGGAGAAGACAAGACCTTGTCAAGCTTTACAGACTGTTCACGGACCTCTAAGTAGGACTCGAACCAGCGAAGCACAGTGACAGAAATGCCAAAAGTCGTCTCAAGCCTTTGTAGCAATATGGGACGCTCCAGCGTGTCAAATGCCGCACTGAGGTCTAGGAAAGCCAGCACTGAAACCAGTCCGTCATCGGCGTCTCTGAGAAGACCATCAAAACACTAAGTCTCATTTCAAGCAGATCGTTTTCTGAGAGCTGTTTCTTTTGGAAACGAAGGCCTGGTTTGACACGGGTCGAAAATGCTTAAAGTCATTCGGATCCAGTCCAGGTTTCTTTAACAGTGGGGTTGCCACGGCCTGCATGAACTGAGGTGGGGTGGTTCCATTGAGGCAGTAGAGCGGAAAGGCATTCTTTAGTGAGAGAAGTAGGGATGGGATCCAACATGCAGGTTTTGGAAGGCGATTCAACAATGAGTTTACGAATCTCGTCTTCTGTGACAGGCTGGAAAAGACAGAGTTTAGGACCATCATAGGGAGAGAATTTTGCTGGTTCCGAAGGGTGAGAATCAAGGTCTTGTGGGATGTTATGGATTTTCTGAGAGAAAAACATGCAAAATCTGTCCGGGAGTGCAGAACGTGGTATGTCAGACGGGGGTGGTGTGGTCTTTGACTTGCCAAGAAGCCTACTGGACACTGAAAAGAGCTGCTTGGTGTTTGAACAGTTCTCAGTCCTGACAGTGAAGTGAAGTTTTCTCGCTGCCCTGACCAAAGTCTTCACGACGCCTCGTTGCTTGGTGTAGTATTTGATTGAGTGTATAGTTTCTGGTTTATCTTCATTGAAAACATTTCTGTGTAAAACCTACTAATCTCAGTGCATTTATGTCAAGACTGTATGCAGAACTGTATTTGTTTGAGTGACTATGGATGCCAAAGCTGGACCCCCCCCCCCCTTTCCCCTTTGCATACATCTTTGGTGATAAGTCAACAAAAATATACCCCCTTCCTATCTAAAGGTAAGGTATTGTTCTTAACGTTCACACTTTAATCTGTTTAACACTGTTTGTTTGACGTTTGTACTATTTGTGGTTATTTTGGGGGATCTTTTTCAAAATGCCCCAAATGTGGTGATTTGAGGGATTCATGTGTGTTTTGTCATGCGTTTTACCTAGACCCATGTGTGTTTCGTCATGTGTTAGAAATATCGTTATTATGTGTATTACCTAGCTTCCTCGGTGACTTATCATGTGTATCTTATCATGAGTATGTGACTTATCATGTGTATTACCTAGATCCCTGTGTGTGTGTGTGTGTGTGTGTGTGTGTGTGTGTGTGTGTGTGTGTGTGTGTGTGTTTGTGTGTGTGTGTGTGTGTGTGTGTGTGTGTGTGTGTGTGTTTGTGTGTGTGTGTGTGTTTGTGTGTGTGCATGTATTTCTGAGCTGTGTTTTACGAGATTATGTGTTGTACTGTGCTTGGGGCCCCTTATTTAAAACTGGGACAATATAAACAAAAACAAGTTATTAGCATTATGCAACTATTACATGAAGTAAAGCATCGCTCATGTCAATATAATATATTATTACTTTGATTTTTTGTAGTGTGTGATCTTGGGACTTACGCGGACCACGACAAACAGTTTTGCAGGAAGTGCGAAAGCAATTGTAAGCATCCATGTGATAACTATCATGGATGCAAGGAACCAGGTAATATAGGGGAAAAAATGTTTAACTGTACATCACATACAATAAACTGAAGAACACACACACACACACACACACACACACACACACACACACACACACACACACACACACACACACACACACACACACACACACACACACACACTCTCTCTCTCTCTCTCTCACACACACACACACACACACACACACACATACACGCACACACACACACGCACGCACACACACACACACACACACACACACACACACACACACACACACACACACACACACACACACACACACACACACACACACACTGAAAGTAAGTTGGCTGATGATGATGTTAATGATCGATGGAAAATGCTACTGGAATTTAGACATTTTGCCAGCCGGGCAGGGTCACATCAGGACGCCTGATGACGATAGCGAGTTAGTTAGCTAGTTAGCAGTGTCGGATTGTAACGTGCTGTCAACCGCACAAGTCACGACGACGACGACGGTGAAGACTGCTTGTAGTGCACACGGTGCTGGTGAACAGCATGCTCAGTTGCGCCGGCTATACAATTCGGTCACGGGACGTTTGAAGCGATTGTTCGTTGCTGTCAGTATGGCTAGCTGTGAACAGTGATGGTTTTTCGTTGCTGTCAGGATGGTTAGCTGTGAACAGTGATGGTTGTTCGTTGCTGTCAGTATGGCTAGCTGTGAACAGTGATGGTTGTTCGTTGCTGTCAGTGTGTCTAGCTGTGAACAGTGATGATTGTTCGTTGCTGTCAGTGTGGCTAGCTGTGAAAAGTGATGTTGACCTGCCGCTAGGCTGTTTGTCCACGGTCTGTGTGGATTGACTATCATCATCAAGAGGGAACTCTCTCCACCGTCTGTGTGGATTAACTATCATCATTAACAGGGACCCTTTCCACCGTCTGTGTACATTGACTATCATCATCAACAGGTTTGTCCTCCGTCTGTGTGGATTGACTATCATCATTAATCCTTTTGCCTCTTTGTCCACTGCCTGTGTGGATTAACTATCATCATTCAACCTTTGCCTGTTTGTTCACTGTCTGTGTAGATTAGCTTACCTCATTAAACCCTTTGCCTGTTTGTCCTCCGTCTGTGTGGATTAACTATCATCATTAAACCTTTTGCCTGTTTGTCCACCGTCTGTGTGGATTAACTATCATCATTAAACCATTGCCTGTTTGTCCACCGTCTTTGTGGATTAACTATCATTAAACATTTGCCTGTTTGTCTACTGTCTTTGTGGATTAACTATCCTCATTAAACCTTTTGCCTGTTTGTCCACCGTCTGTGTGGATTAACCATCATCATTAAACCATCATTGTCTGTTTGTCCACCGTCTGTGTGGATTATCTATCATTAAACCTTTGCCTGTTTGTCCACCGTCTGTGTGGATTAACTATCATCATTAAACCATTGCCTGTTTGTCCACCGTCTGTGTGGATTAACTATCATTAAACCATCATTGCCTGTTTGTCCACCGTCTGTGCGGATTAACTGTCATCATTAAACCTTTTGCCTGTTTGTCCACCGTCTGTGTTGATTAATTAACTATCATCATTAAACCATCATTGCCTGTTTGTCCACCATCTGTGTGAACTGTCATCATTAAACCATCATTACCTGTTTGTCCACTGATCATCATTAAAAGGGAATAGAACTAAAGACGGAGGTCGTATTGGCCCGAAAACATTGGCAACGTGTAAATACTTTCCATTTCATTTGGTTCTATGGTATTTGTATAAGTAACTTAACTGTTGCCTCAGATTTGAGTTCCTCCGGAAGCGACATCTTGATATTCGCTCTTTATCAATGAAGAGCAGAAAACGGTTGCCTCGTGAGGTATTTGACACCTTTGTCACACGTGCCGGCCTTGATCGTGACGTCACTAACAGACAATGGGCACACGAGGGCAGCACCCACGGTCCTGCTTTCGCGGCTTTCACTTCAGTCACTGCTTTGAGAAACTGGAGACCAAATAGAAGTATTAAAAACGAAAACACTTGGTCTTAAGTGTGTCAGTGCAATCTCTACTTCCTGTTGAATAAAACATATTTTAGGAGAGATGATTCTTTAGGAAAGTCTCTGTCGATTCCAGTTCCATACAACGTAGCTATATTGAAGAAGGCAACACAGAGCGCCACCAGGGATGGAGGAGATGCTAAATACGGGGTGGACGGATTCGGAGCTATCTTGGTCGACAGCCTTAACAGCAAGTGGATAGAGGCCGGCCCTGACCCTGACACTGGCGAGACGTGGTGGAGAGTTGACCTCGGCGGACTCTTCAACATCTCTCACATCATCCTCACCACCCCTGAGGGTATACCTCGTGTTCCTTTGATCCTATCGCTCGTTTTTCTCGGTCTGCACTTGTGGCTCTTTTATTATCTTTCTGTTATCATTTCAGTCTGACCTTAATAAACCAACTCCTTCCTCGCCTGTTGTCTGCTCTGGTTTGCCTTCGTCTTCTCTCTTTTACCTATCATTGCCGCAAGTATTATTTTTGTCGCGACAAGCTTATTTTTGTCGCGACAAAAGTATGCTTGTCGCGACAAAACATTTGTCGCGACAAACACGTTTGCCGCTGCAAGCATACTTTTGTCGCGACCAAAATGATAGTTGTGGCAGCTGCCTCCAGTGATACTGACCCAGTCTGTCCGATGTCTGAGCAGGAACTTAACAGTGTGATTCTGAAGTCCAAACCCACGACCTGCTCAGTTGACCTCATTCCTGCCTCATTACTCTTTGATTGCTGTGATCAACCGATTCTGCCTCAGATTGTTAACGACAATCTGCTGTCTGGTTCCTTCCCGTCAGTATTCCGACAGGCTGTCCTTAAGCAACTTGTAGAAAAAGCGTTCTTGACTGCAATAACTTTAGGAACTACGGTGCAGTCTCAAACCGTCCATTCCTGTCCAAAGTCATCGAAAAAAAGAAAGAGGTCTGCTGCAGCTCCTTGCCTGCTTGAATTCCCACGACCTGCTCTGCCTTTCCCAGCCTGCTTACCGCCCATGTCACAGCACTGACACGGCTCTACTCAAAATAACTAAACACATTCTGCTGGCTCTGGATAGTGATGTTGTGTCTGTCTTAACCCTTCTCGATGTGTCTTCTGCTTTCGATACTGTCGACTGCCGCATTCTCTTCGACACACTTCAGTTTCTCTACGGAATATCTTACACAGTTCTTTCATGGCTTGAGTCTTACTCGAAGGACCCATACTGTGACTGTCGAATTCACAACTTGCGGACTTTTCCTTTGGTGTCCCAAAGGGTTCAGTTCTGGGTCGTAGCCTCTTCATTGTTATGTCTGCACCTCTCTCCTCTTTAAAACACGTTCTGTCTCCAGTCTGGTTTGTTGATGATACACAACTACTTCACTCCTGTCCTCCTTATCAGATACACGCCGCTGTCTTGACCATGCAGACATGCCCTGCCCACTTCTCTTTGTGTTGGCACTACCGGTATTCCGTTCACGACCTGTGTTCACGCCCGGTCAACATGTTTGTTGACAACCACTTTTGTTTTGCTGCTGACGGTTTCACTGGTGATTAATCGGGGTTGGGGATCGGGTGAACACGGAAAGGGTGGCGTTGCGAGACTGCGTGCACGCGTGTGTGTGTGTGTGTGTGTGTGTGTGTGTGTGTGTGTGTGTGTGTGTGTGTGTGTGTGTGTGTGTGTGTGTGTGTGTGCTTATTTTGTTTTTGTTTTTGGTGTGTGTGTGTGTGTG